>CM060884.1:17512500-18755000 GCA_030762935.1 Hymenopus coronatus
GCAAAATGATGTAGACATTTATTATTATTGTCATTATTATTGAGGGAATTTTTGAGAAAAGAGTGAAGGAATAAATAACGACAAAACACATTTGTTTACTGACGGTCAAAATAATGCAGCCTATTAAGCAAACCTTATGATTTATAAGTTCTTGGTAGTAGAGAATATTAAGTAATCCCCGCTGCTGAATCCTTGCATTTGACAGTTAAGTTGGTACATAAATCATAAAGCAGCATTCTGGTCTGTCGGTCAGACAATGGAAATGGATCTAAATGCTGCACCATTGCAATATCTGGCTATTTCCAACCGCATGCTCAGTTTGTGGTCTTAATATGTGCGTTGAGCTGTACTGTGCAAGCTACGTATTATTCGTTATTTATAGTTGTTGTTATTGTTGATTAGTATTGTTGGTGTTTGTACATGAGAGGAACATAACAAGACTTTCACAATTATAGAGTTGGATGGACTTTTGTAGGAAGGTATGGCGGCTTCATGGAAGAAGAAAGTGAATTATGTGCATAAAATAATACGAAAAACACAGGAATTAGACTGAATCATCAGTGAATGTGAACCACTAATGATATGTCTAGATGATGATGATGATGATGATGATGATATTGACGATGATGCTTCCGAGGATGATGATGATGATGATGGAAACTTGGATGGAATTGAGCCACTAAAATTCTAAACCAGTGAAAATCATATTGTTATACCTTTCTCTCATTGTAACAAGCTATTTTGCATTAATTTGTTCTATATTGTCATAAATATATAATTATGCTACACATGTTATAGTACCATATTATTTTCAATTAACATCAATAATAACAAATTAGTATCATTATACATTGGCATTCATTTACTTTGTACACTGATCATATTCGTCTTTACACACGATAGAGACATTTGCAATCAGCTGTTGTTTACTGATTACACTGGCAATGCCGCAAAGACAGCATAGCCAACCTCACACGAAACCACCTGAACTGTCAAGTGCAAGAATTCAGCAGCAGGAGGTATAGGTGCAACACATACAGATAACTTTGTTGTGTACTGGCCAAAATTTTGGAATTTGCCTAAGGCTCCTTATAGGTGAAAAACTAGAATATTTTATAAAAGGCAAAAGGTGGCTATTTATGAACTTTTGCATATAGGTATATCTATCTGAATCAGTTAAGTATAGTTATGCAAAATTTTAGGCCTTTTAAAGCAGAAAGGGTCAATCACAAACTGCTAACGAAACAAGAATTATTTACCTCAAATTCTGTATTCCAGGTTGTCTGAAGAGTATAAAATAATTCAATATTAAGAAGCTGAAAGAAACTATCACATAACTTGAAAGTATTTGGAAATTGCTAACGCAATGAAAGGAATTATTTACTTACATTTTCAGGAATTTTATAGCATATTTTTGTTTGTTTCCTGGTTCAAAAAGAGTAAAAAAATATAATTAGGACTAAGAAGTGGAAGCAACAACCACACAATGTGGAAGTATTTTGAAAAATGCCAATACAATGAAAAGAATTATTTTCCTCAAATTGTACATTTTCAGGCATTCTTGAGTATGTTTTATAGTATTGTAGTTACAAAAATATACAATACTCATAGATGATGGGGACTTTACTGGTTATGAGTAGAAATATCATATTCTTTTTGTCATGTAAATCATTCAAACATATACCTACAATACTAAGTCATTGGTATTTTTTTTTACTTTCTCTACATGTACATGGTGTATTGCACCCAAAAATTTGATACCAAGATTTCACTGGAAATACATGTTTTAAGACCCCCTGAATCCTAAAAAAAGCATTTTTAGAAAAATGTCTGTGTCTGTGTGTCTTTCGGCAGCGAGGCATAAAATCGAAAATACCATTAAATACCAAATTTCAAGAAAATCCCCACCTCCCAACTAGCCTTTGCATGGAACATTTTTTGAAAATTTTTATTTTCTCAAAAATGGTTGTGATGATTTTGATTAAAATACCTATGTTTAAGATATCTTTATGACAAGCGAAATGTATATCTTGGATTTTCTGTGAATACGCTCTGAAGACCTCCCCATTCTGGATGACCTTTGTATAACTGGCAAACCATAAGAGATATACAAAAATTAACCACACAAAAAATGTAGAGCTCATGCAAACACACAATTTATGTTGTATACATTTTTTTTGTAGAGTTAATTGTTTTTGAGACATTTTAGACTTTTGGTTTCAAATTTAGCCACTTAAACTTTTCTCAAAGGGGAAGACATTTTTGTCCTCATTTCTCTTTTGTTTACTCCTGGCAATCAGAGAGATTAGAATTTGAATTGTTTCACACAGTGACCATCTTTTAAAGGACAATACTATCACATTAGCCTGTGTATTTTCTTATTTCCCTTCTACTTACAAGGGGCTAGAAGTAATTCTGCTTTTGTTTTTCTTGATTAGCATGATGTAGATAACAGATTAATCTTTTGAGTAAAAGGTTTGTTTGCCAAACAGCTAGAGGACATCAGATTTTTTCCCCTTCTACTTCCAAGGGACCACGTAATAAGGGCAATTTCTGCTAATGTTTATCTCAGATAATATGAGTGGGTAGAAGAATAAGATTTATAACAGTAATTTGTTACAGAGATGTTGAGAAAGTCATGCAATTGGAACACATTAAATTTTATTTTTTAGAAAATTATATAATACTGCTTTATAAGAGAATAGGGCAGATAAGGGTGACAATTTGAGAGATACTTTCATGGCATTCTTAGTGTATAGCCTCTTGTTCCCAAGGTCATGGGTTCAAACCCGGTGCAGAGTGGTGGATTTTTTTGAGGCATAAAAATATTTAGCATGGTTATCTTTGGAAGGGCAGTAAAGCCTTGGTTCCATGTCATATATTTATGCCACATAAACGAAACTTAAGATGTAGTCTTTCACACCCAATATAGAATGGGAAGCTGAGAACCATAGCACTTAGTATCCATAAATAAAACTCAATTTTTCTTTGTGTAACATCTTTGGAATACAACTGACTTAAATAGCAATCAAAAGCTATTTAACCGACTTTTTATTTGACAGATATTCTGTCTACAGATACACCACCGAGCACGCTCACACGCCACACTATTATACAGACACTCTCTCACTCTCTCAAACTCAAAGCATCACTGTTAAACACACTCAATTTCATTCTCACCCCTTCACTATTACACACTTTCTCAATCTCACACTGTCACTGTTCTCTTATACTCACATCGTCATTGTTACCCACAATCTCATATTCATATTGTAAATGTTACACAAGTGTCTCCTTCATTCATTCTCTCTCTCTCCTTATAATTTGTGTACACTTTTATAAATATTTGGAATTGTTTCTAAGGTTTTGGGTGGCAACCTCACGTCAGCGCATGAATGGTTCTTAGGTTGGTACGCTGAAGTGACGTAGGTCAGCGCTCTCGCACTTGCTGGCAGACGACAGCTTCTATCCTACACCGTTACCGGAAAAGAGATAGGATAGGTTATGTTCAAGAGTATGTGCATGTGTAAATAGGATTCAAATAATCGTATATTAGAAACTGCATAACAAAGGGCGCAAGATCAACTTTAAATTCTCGCCTAAGTCTTATTGATGATGCACTAAGAAGTAAAATCATCACTTTTTCCCTGATTTTTTTATAGTGTTTAACGCCCGGTTTTACTACAATGGTACCGCAGACGATGACACTGATGTCACATAGAATGAAGATAGTGCACCGGTGGAATGATGGCGGGGGAACCCGGAGAAAACCACCCCTGCGCCGCTTTGTCCGCCATAATCTCACATGCGGTTGGTCGGGATCGAACCCGGGCTGTCTTGGTTTTTCCCTGAATACGCCAATACTGTGGGTTTGGCAGTATCTTCTCCGCAACTGTTACCCTGAATTCTGTATTCTCACTAACCTATTTGAATTGCTATTCCATCATAGTAAAAAAAAATAACTTTACCATGATCTATGTTAGATTCCTCGGCTTCTTCCCTCGTTACATCCGTAAAAGATTCAGGTAAGTATGCTTTAACCCCTGTGCTGTTTTTTCTACTGTGCTTTTTTCCTTTGTACCGCCTTGCAGACGACATTGCAAACGTTTCTTCCGTGTTTCTTTAACGACGCTACCGCCAACTGTAAAATTGACGAAAAATACGATGTAGTAGAGGTGGCTGGATTGGGTATTACATTTTCATTTTAGTTTTAACTGTGGTTCTAAATAAAGCTTTACACGCACGGTAAATTGCAAAAACTTCAGACGTCTTTCTTATTTTTCAGCCGGGTTTAATTTTTGGCACTAATGCCAACTGCGAAATTTGAATTACTACCAGAACCAGATGCAGATGGGAATAAACGGTGAAAGAGTACAGGAGTTGGCTGGAATCGGAACTAAATATTCATTTTTACTTTATCTATATGTACTATGTATAGTCGGATCCATTTGTATCGTGGGTCGATGCGATATGTAATGGATAACTCGCATTTCGTCTGCCACTGTAAACTCTATCGATTCGTTCCTTAGGTAGTTTTTCCTTTTCGGCAAGACTTGTCGCTAGGTGGCAGCACAAAGTACTGCAAATCAGCAGCAGATGGGAAACACTTCAAACCATGAGAAACTGACGACAAATTACTTTTCACAAAAGTAAATACCCATGTTCTGTTAGGTGCGCGCGAAGGGCGTTCTTACATAGAGGGTATGAGAATAAGATTTCATACTTGATTCGCTGGAGTCCGGTATTTTTAGGAATGTTTTTTTTTAACCTTTAATGTCGTCTTCTATGTTATTAATTTCTTGTCTATATTATGTAAAGTATTAATCTTGTGCTTTGAATACTTTGAGTCCTATTCTCAAATAATATTGAATTTGTATTGCATAACTGCATAGTTAACTATGTATTCATGCTAAGCTCACTCAAAATTTCTTAAATAATTATTTTCGTCTCTTGTGCCTGAAACATTTGAATTTCCTTCTTGTCGAGCGAGACTTTCTAACATTAACATATAATGTTTCCTTAGAAATATTTCTTTAACATAGTAATAAAATTCGAGATTTACATAGATGCCGTTGAATGTGGATATTAAAAGAAAATATTATTAATTTTGGGAGGAATGATTGACAGTTGAGGTAGGCGTATTTTCCTGTTTTATTTGCAGCATTTGCAATTAATATTTTATAAAACAATATTTAGTTTACAATGATTGCTGAGATGGGCTGTGTGAGTTGGGCGGGTGGCCGCCATTATCTCTGAACAGGAGCGTAATAAAGACAAATGTTAATCTCATACCCTCTATGCAAAAACGACTTTCGCGCGCTCCTAACAGAACATATTTATTTACTTTTGTGAAAAATACGAACATGAGTTGTGAAGGGGACCGTAGAATTTACTAAAGTTATGACAAATCAAATATGGAAAAAAAAAACCCTATAATTGTGCAGTATAATTAATTGCACCAAAATGGTCATGCCGTAATGCAGTATATATTATCAAGCGCCGTTGTATCTCTATTAGAAACATTTATAATTAACCAAACCTTAGTGTATGGTTCTAGCGCCGTGTGTATTAGAAACCTTTTAAATGTAACTAACCAAAATTCAGTGCTGGTTCCAGAATATACTTACAAACAAATGCAATTTCTGAATGGAATAAAATGAAATACAGTTAGTTGCATTGTTAATTCAGATGCCGAACTTTTGCCCAACAGTGTTGTTTTCCATCCCATCTCTGGAGCAGTGAAAAGCTTGGAGAATTCCTGGCATCATAAAATTACAGTAGCGAAGCTAAATGGGTGGGATGAATTTTTAAAATAATTGGTATGAAATCAAAAGATAAATGTTCATGGGTAAGGTTCCATATCTATTGCAGTCCAGACTCTCACACTTGCACACAAGGTGCCATATTCACCCGGTTCGCAGGGTTGGCCGTAACAATGCAAATTTGGATGAGGATCTGGTTATTGTTAATGAAATGTGAAAATCTGGTTTTTCTCTTCCGCTTTTCAATTTGAGCATGAGTTTTGTTTTATAACCTTTATGTATTAAAGCACCGTTGAAAGCGATAGAGTAGGGAAACCGGAAAGAGAGTATGCATTGCATTACCGTAACACCTTTAACCGAGAATGCATCTGCAGGATCTAGCATAGACATGTTGACAGTCCTGCTTCAATTGGGAAAAGAGTTTTCCTCATATGATTTGGACCATCTGTCATCAGGTTTATAATATTTGGTTTGTGCTGGTGTTGAGCTACCGGAGCATGTCCCTGCTAGTTTGTAAGGTGCCCTCACGTGTTTCTGCGATAGGCATGATTCGTATCTAAACATTGACATCAGCGCCACTTGATTCTTCTGATCGTAACTGTACGTAGTGTATAGAGAAGGTATTGTATGACACCCAAATATTCAATACCGAGACTTCTCCGGACTTCTGGGAACCCTGAATTTAAAAAAAAAAATTATAAAAATGTCCATGTGTCAGTCTGATAGTACGTGTCTGTGGGGAGCATAGCTCAAAAACGAGGAGTTCGTTAAATATTAAACTTAGTATTTAAGTTAAGTATCTTCCAAGGATGCGACAAGAACATTTTCAAGAAAATCGCCCATCCCAAATACCCTTTATATGGAAAAATGGTTGAACATTTTGATTTTTCAAAAATGGCTCTAAAGATTATTATGAAAATATCGCATATTAAAGATATTTATCGAATAGAATGTTATCTTGAATTTTCTGAGAATAACATCTGAAGACATCCTTATTCTGGATGAATTTTTAGGCATTTTGCATAACTGGTAAACTGTAAGAGATAGACACAAACTTACTTCACAAATAATGTAGAACTCGATAAAACACACAATTTATGTTATGTAATATTTTTTTTCTTGGAGTTGACCGTTCTTTTTAGATATTCCCTGTTAGTGGTTTTAGTTTTAAAATACTTAAACTTTTCTCATTTGGGAACTTGTCAACTCCTGGCCATATAGGAAAGGGGAAAAAAAGGAACTCCAATCACACTG
Organism: Hymenopus coronatus; assembly: GCA_030762935.1. NCBI lineage: Eukaryota > Metazoa > Arthropoda > Insecta > Mantodea > Hymenopodidae > Hymenopus > Hymenopus coronatus. Next base: position 17,519,517 of record CM060884.1, read on the forward strand.
ACAGCCAGATTTTCAAACATTTTACTATCGCTTTAGCCTATGGTACCCCCTTATTTCCCTTTTACTCACAAGGAAGCAAGTAATAAGACAATGTTTGCAAATTCTTTTAGGTTAGCATGACGCAAATAGAAAAGTAAACTTTTTAACAGTAATTTTTTACAGAGATGTAGAGTAAGTCATGTGAATGGAGCACAGCAAATTCTTTTTTACTTTCTCTATACGCAGTAGATACATAGCGTATAGAGAAGGTATTGCACTCCACCCAAAAATTCGATACCGAGATTTCACCGGAAATATGTTTTAGGGTCCCCTTTACCTAAAAAAAAGCATTTTCGGAAAAAGGTCCGTGTGTGTGTCCGTGTGTCTGTGAACACGATAACTCAAAAACGAAAAGTCGGTAAAATACCAAACTTGGTATTTAAGTTTAGTATCTTCCAGGGATATGACACGATTATTTTGAGAAAAATCCCCCACCCCAACTACCCTTTACATGGAACTTTTTTCAAACATTTTTATTTTCTCAAAAATGGCTCTAACGATTTTGATTAAAATTTCGTATATTAAACATATTTACCTGACAAATAAAATGTATATCTTGAATTTTCTAGGATAAGCCTCTGAAGATTACTTTATTCTGGATGAATTTTACGGAATTTTGAATAACCACTAAACGGTAAAAGATGGACAAAAACTTACTACAAGAAAAATGTAGAGTACGTTAAAACACACAATTTATGTTAAAGACATTTTTTTCGTGGTGTTCACCGTTTTTGAGACATTCCTTGTTTTTGGTTTCTGATTTGAAAAACTTATATTTTTCTCATACAGGAAGTTGTCAACTGCTGTCCATACAAAGGAACTTCAGTGACATAGCAACCAGCTTTTGACTATCACTTTAAACTATAGTATTCCCTTATTTCGCTTCTACTTCAAGGAAGCAAGTTATAAGACTATTTCTGCTATTTTTTCTGATTAGCATGAAGTAAATAGAAGTATAAATTTTTAAAGAATAATTTGTTGCAGAGATATAGAGAAGGTCATGGGAATGGTACACATCAGGTTTTTAATCTTAGCATCCTATTGGAGTGTACGATGTTTGATGAGTTATCAATGTGGTACCATTTGTTTAGTCTAGATTTGCGGATAATTGTTACCTTTAAACTAATATGACAAACAGTTCAAAACATTGTTCAATTTAATTACACACCCATTTAGGTTTTTGCTGGTCACCAGCACACTAGTGACATCAGCGAAAAGAACAGCGGCGGCTGCTGTGTAGGAGCGCAAGAGCACGTGAACCTCCAATATTTCTTAGTGGATCTCCTTTTTCTCTTTCAGGAAACATTGAATAAAATGCGCTATCCGGGGCCACTTGTTTAAGTATACCACGCTCTGCTCTTCAGGTTGAACACAGCCGAGAACCTGAGTATGTGACAACAACGCTTGTAGCACAGGCCTCGTGTGCTAGCGTGTAACCAACGTTTAGCAGCTCTGCGCTTGCGCGCGCAACAAAGCAGCTTGGAAATTTACAGCCAGAAATGAGCACAGTGCTATCGTGCACATTAACATCTTTAGAGTTCTGTTTATCAGCGGGAGGTGCTGCTATCTTTGAGATTTAGTTGAAACTATCCGGAAGTGCAACTGCAGTCTTTGTGAGACGCGCTATTTTTCTTAGTAATTTGCATTTTGTGTGAGAGTTAAGCAGTTCATAACAGGAAGCAACCTCAATGAAGAAACTTTTCCGCAACTAACCGAGCTACTGAAGATTATTATCACTACGACCATGACTGCATCAAAACCAGAAATATGCTTTTCCACAATAAAAAGAATTAAAACCTTTACTAGGAGTACGATGGGTGAAGACCGACTTTCAACACTGGTAATGCTTGCTATTGAGAAAAAACTGGTCAACAGCATAAAAGAATTTAATTACCGAGTGATAGAAAAGTTTGCACATTTGAAAAACCGGCACGTGGAATTTCTGTACAAATAAATTTGGTGTTAATTGCGTAATTCAAACAAATTAAATATTATTCACTGTAAATACCATTCTTCACATGAACTGCCCCAAAGGACTTTACCCTTCATCACCTTATATTGCTGTTAACTCTCGGAGACTAAGAAATTCAACATCTTTACAGTACTGGGTGGGTAAGGATTTGTGTAGCAAATTTATAATTCTTGTTATTAGGAACTATCATTGTTAGTAATATTACTAGATTTAATGTTGCGACGACGGCGGTAGCAGTAGCGGCTGCGGCGGTGGTAAATTGCTGATTCTGTGAACACCTGGATTTTTAATCCACGAGCTGCTACTGGAAAAGAACGATGCTAACAATATCCCTTAAATAATGTGCTACGTCGTTTATGTAGATCAGGAATAGTGAAGCCCCTAATACTGACCTTTAGGTACTGCATATGTTAATGTTTTCCAATTGGTGTTTGTTTATCATATCCAGTATTAATGCTAACTTCAACTCTCTGTTTTCTTTCATTTAGGTACGATGCAAACCAACTTAAATTTTCAATTTTTATTCCATAGAATTTTAGTTTTTCTATGAGAATATCACGATTAACACATTATCATTAGTGTTTAAATTGAAGTATTGTATGGATGGTGAAACGAAGTGAATTTTTCTTTATGTTTATGAACTCTTATTCAGATTTTAGGTAAAAAGACTGGAAATTTCACATATGTACCTGTTTCGCAGCCCGCATATTTCGTTACTTCCCACACAATTTGATGTGCTGATGTTTTACTGACAGCAGCAAAATCTGCGACATATAGTAAAACGTTTACCTAAGAAAAAAATCATTAAGTCAATTTTTTTTTTTTTTTTTTTTTTTTGCCATTGTTGGTATAGCATCACCTCTGTAAAAATATAAATATTATATTCTGCAAAGAATAATATCTGTGAATAAAGAAAGTATTTTTCGGGCTTGTAGACCGTGTTCCATTGGGTTTTGAAGTTCCCGACGTTTCGCCAAGGGCTGCGCTTGGCATCTTCACAGGTGATCCGGTGGCTGGTCAGAGCTTGAATGAATTCTTGCCGCGGAGAGCGCTGAACGTCGGGAAATTCAAAACCCAATGGACCACGGCCTACAAGAAACGCTGAGAACTTCAAAACCAAATGGACCACGGCCTACAAGCCCGGAAAGCACTTTCTTTATTCAAGACGCCGGCCGTGAAAGCCTAAGTTTGTAAATAATATCCGTGTTTACCAACAGACAATAATTTTACATTAAAACTTTAAAGAAAAATCTATGCAAAAAACATTATCTCTGTGTTGGTGATTCTATTTACTGATGTATTTAAGCTTGCTCTGTTAAACCTGAATCGCATGTATATTGCTTCATCATCTAATGTTTCGAAGTAATTTTGTCATTCTCTCATTACCTTAGGCAACCTCTTGTGAAGTAATTACATCATAATTTGCTGTCATCGTCCAAAATATACAAATTCGCTATTATGACTGCAGCGCAACAGCTGTGAATTGGAAAAATGTTGTGAAACTTTGATTATTTGTAGGCTAGTATCTAGCGGAAAATTAATTAGCAATTATATTTTACAGAAAGTGATATCCAGAGACTGTAGAACATCTGTCGGAATGATATTCGGTAAATATGCCTATCGGCAACATATCGGCACATTGCAGAACTGGCCCAAAGGAGGAGGTAACTACTGTATTTCTGTAGTAATTGTAAACAAAACCCAAAATGTTAATTCCAAACCTACATACGACCTCATTTTTGTGTAACAGAAATTTAAGTTTTTATAATGTTGTTCATTTATGTCCCTAGCCAGTTTAACAGTCACACAATTGTTGTAGCTCCCCACCTGTTCGTATAAAAATTGAGAAGCACATGAAGCTTAGAATGTAGATATCATATAATGTGTAAAATTTTAAGCTATTAGCAGTGACGCTAAACAAATATTAATATAACAATTGATAATTCGAATAAGATAAATGAAGATTTATTGCAAATTATTACTATATTAATATGTAGATACATGTTAGCCATTCCTTGTGTTTAATCCAGCCCAAAATATAGATTACCCAAATTTGAGACAGAACTCCACACATACAGATTAAGAACTAATTACTAAATCAAGGGGAATAAACTAAACTTCAAATGGCTGCTGACCCATAACTGCACATAATTCCTCAATAGAGATAACTTTCAACAGGGAAACATACTTCCTTATCCTTATTTAAAAAGACAGAGTACAATTGCAGAGATATGTGCTGCCTATTTGACAAGAGTTACTGTTTCACAATCCGATATCAATGGAATTAAGGTTCACTCTAGATACCAGAGAATAATTGCAAATAATTTTGTTGTTTAATATCATACTATAATTAAGCCCCAAATTATAGTACATTGGGGCTGGAATGACTGTTATAATATACTTTTAAATCTAAAAAAAAAAAAAAAAAAAAAAAAAAAAAAAAAAAAAAAAAAAAAATCCGTTGTGGTGCACTCACGTAACTTTCTCTAGCTGCTCTACAAGCTTCTTGCAAAAGATTATTCTTCTCTCTAGACAATGCTAATCGAGATAAACATTAGCAGAATGTTCTTATTATTTAGTTCCTTATAAGTAGAAAGGAACTAAGGGAATGAAACCGATAGTCAAATGTTTTAAAAGCTGTGGTTATGCGATTGTCATTGCAAATCGCTTCTTTGCTTGGTCAGGAGTAGAACAAAAGAAAACAGACACTTCCTGTCTGAGAAAAGTGTAAGACTTCTCAATTGAAACCAATAACAAAGAATATCTTGGAAACGGTTAAATCCACAACAAAAACGTAAAGGACATAAATTGGTTATAACGAGATCTAATTTTTTGTGTAGTAGGTTTTGGTCAATCTCTTACGGTTTAGCAGTTAAGCAAAATTCGGCAAAATTCATCCAGAATAAAGAGGTCTTCAGAGGCTATTCCCAGAAAATTCAATATATACATTTTATTGGGGACGTAAATAGTTTTAGTGTACGGGATTTTAACAAAAATCGTTAGTCATTTTTTTAACAAAAATCGAAATGTCGAAAATATTTTCATGTAAAGGATAGTTTGTAGTGGGGGGGATTTTCTTGAATATCTTCGTGTCGCATCCTTGGAAGATACTAACTTAAATACAAAGTTTGTTATTTAACGGTCATTTCATTTTTGATCTGTTGTCCACAAACAGAACACGGACCTTTTTCTAAAAATGTTTTTTCGGACTCAGGGGACCCCAAAACATGTTTCTTGTGAAATCTCGACATCAAATTTTTGGATGGAATACAACAGTTCGCTATCCCTATGTATGTTGTACATACGGGGCTAGAAAAAGCAAAAAGTAAGTAAGTGATCTCTGCTCGCATTTCTTCATGAAAGGGCATAAATAAATGGATTTTAATACTGAAAGAAAACACCAACTGTTTCATTTCACAGTCATTTCTTACTATCATAATATAATTGATAGTCGAAACCATTAGATAATGCCCACAACTAGAATAGGTCATACATGTAACCATCAAGTTCCCATGTGTGTCCATGAATAGCTGCCATGTGTCCGACGGAGTGACACCTAAGTTTCTTTGCTTGTACTTTGAACATAAAGTGTAACAGTGTATGTACAGGTTACTGCATATGAATTGAAATGATCCTTTGCAGAAATATTTTCATTAATCATTTGGTTGTAATAGAAGGGGGCATACATACAGAAAGTAGCATTCCCAGCAATATATTATGTCTCTACAGGTTGGTTCATGAATTCCGGGGCGTATATGCAGAAATCAGCATTCATAGTAATATATCTCTCTACAGGTTGGCTTTTGATTTCCGGGGCATACATACAGAAAGCAGCATTCATAGTAATATATGTCCCTACAGGTTGGCTTTTGATTTCTGGAGCAGACATACAGAAAGCAGCATGCATAATAATATCTCTACAGGTTGGCTTTTGATTTCCGGGGCATATATACAGAAAGCAGCATTCATAGTAATATATGTCTATACAGGTTGGTTTTGAATATCCATACTGTGTCCGTGACATGATAATAGCTGTGACACTTGTGTGAATAGAATACTTTCTCTGTTTACTGGAAGTATTTAGCAGAAAAAGTAAAAAAATTTACTTTCATCAATGAGATCTGCAGTCATTTTCTGGCTTCTCTGGTGTGGATCCTTCATCTATTGCTAGAAATGGTGTTGTTGTTGGAGATACCTATAGATATTGTCTGATTAACATAAATCTGCTGGTTTTCTGAAATTAAAATGTCTTTAAGGTGTCTGAAAATTTTTGAAGCAGGTACACAATACTTTTAACATTAAATACTTTTAGTTTAGTTTTAAAAATTCTTACACAGTAACTTCACTGAACAATAAGATCATTAAGCATACAACTCAGTAAAAGCACTAGCAGAAATACGAGTTTACTGTTTTGCTTTCATAACTGGTACATTCATTTGTGCAGAATCTTTTCCTTGAGTAAGTTTGCATTTCCTCTGGTGGCTACTTGACAGCTCCTTTTGCAAATTATGTTGAATCAGCTACTCTTTTTAATCACTACACCATGGAGGGAGAAGAAATGACTGTGGTGTTACCAATTATGTCACATATAGGCAACATCCTCACCAGAAAATTCTCATCAGAGTTGACAGGAGCCTCGTACAAGAAGTTCTTAATGTGTTCCCACAAAAATAATCAGGAGGTGTGAGGTCAAGAGAACGTGGTGGCCAAGTGATATCAGCGCTGCGTCCAATCCATTGATCTGGAAACGTGTTACTTAAATAGCCTCTAGCGTCCCCTGATAAAGTGAGCAGGAGCAAAGTGTAACCACATCCAGCATCGTTCATTTAAGAGGGACGCCTTCCAGAAACCTAGGTAGCAATCGACTAGCAACTGTTGCTGTAACCGTTACAGAAGAAGGTACGGGCCGATTATGAAATTTGAAACTATGTCAGCCCATATGTTGACTCCGAACTTGTGTTGATATTTTCTTTCAACAATCGCATGCAAAGCTTCATGATGAGTTTCCTCCTGACTCCCCATAAATAAAACGCAGATCAGTTAACTTTGTAAAAGGGTATACCATGACTGCGATGTGAATAATTCAGTTCCAGCAGCAGACAGAGCAGCAATGTATCACGTGCTATGACCTTCAAAGTACATATACGCAGCTATTAGGGGCACTTCGTATACCCGATACCTACTAATTAACTCATGCTAAAACGCACGTACAAGCAAAATGTAGTAATGTGTCCTATGTACCACAATTTCAAACGCTGTATGAGAGTGCCTCCGTAAAATTTACATACATTAAGTGAAAATTGGGTTCACCTCAAACTTATAGCATTCATCAGATTCAGCGGAAACAGTTGAAAGCTTGCACGTGGTTTGGCCCCTGCACCATCTAAATGAAAGCGGAACAGGCTACTGACTGCGCCACTGCAGACGAGTAATCTGCTTCGAGTAACAGTAACAGAAGTAGTGAAACACATACGCTATCGCGTTCATATCCCAATATCTGATAACGGCAAACAATGTTACAAACCATACGAAGGAAGAAAGGAAAGTGCTTACCTCTTTCTTTTGCAAAATGTTAAAACATAATATGTGAGTACCTCCGTAAAATTATTTAAAGTTTTAAAGAAACAGTAAGAATGCAAACTGTGTTCACTCCAAACGCATGTCATTCACGTGCTTGAATAATGATAATGATAATAATAATAATAATAATAATAATAACAACGATAATGACGATAATGATGATGATAATAATAATAATAATAATAACAATAAATTAAAATCTTTAGCGAAGTTTGAACCACGGCCTACCCAGGACTATCAGACGAGAGCCGGGCTGTACATAAAAAGACGCCCCTCTCTAATTCATACAGTTTTCTACAATGTGAAACTGGAACTCAGCGGTACACTGGCCCTCGTGGACGGCGCACTTTGTTCAGAGTAGTTAAGCTCATAATTTCGAAAATATCACATTGGTAGCTATTTTCATGCTTGGAGGGCAGAAAATAATTACTTTTGGATGGAAAGCAGCACCACTTGTGTATTCAATCTTTATGTATGTCTTTTCCGTTTAAAATACGACATGCAATGAAATAAAATTACAATTAAATAATGACAATACCTTATTGTAATGCCTTGTAATGTGCAACTTTCCTCCCGGAGAGAAAATAAATAGTGCTGATGGTTTGCCAACTCTCGAGCAGGCAACGTACAACTGCTCATGTGAAAAATACGGCAATTCAAGGTATATTTAACGCATTTCTAATGATTGATCTTGGGATTTATTGTCATTGCGAATGCAAGGTGTAAGGGAAACTGAAAACGCTTAAATTCCAAAGGAAAATTGGTTGGCATTAGTGGTATTCTTGGAATAAGCACATCATCGCTTCTGAATTGTCCTATGATTATAGTAGCTTAATCAAAATTTTCATAATTTTGTTTTTTAACAGCGAGTCTTGTTCGGTTGCAAATTTCGGTTGATTGAGATTACTTAGCATAATCATTACCAAGTCAAATTGTACATTGAGCTGTAAATTGTGTGGCGGAATCCTGGCAAATCCAATGAATTTAGGAATTCAGTTAGATAATTGACGACTTCATTTAAATTGGTAATGGAATCTATCAACTTAAATGATACATTTGTCCATAAATTTTACTCTGATTTTTTATATTCAAATCATGTACATTCTCATTAGTTGCTGCTAAAACGATTCGTTCGCTCAACCAAGCACCGTTTTTGTAACTTACACATCTTTGCATCTGTATCTGCAAAGCGCCATGTAGCATACGTTATCGTATATTGTTGGTATTACGGAAAGGATGAAGTCTGTGCACCCATAAGGTAGTGGGGAAAGGATGATATATGCAGTTAACAGTGGGTAAGCAAGGATGCCGTTGGCATAATAACAATAATGGTAGCACTTTCATAGAGTGGCGGGTAAACGCTGAAATAGGTAATGAATTATATTAAGGAGAAAGTCACAACGTAACATTCATGCTTCTTCGAATCCTTTTCTTTCCTTTACTCCTAATGTGTTCCGCCTCTTTATTTTCTTATATGTCAAAACACCCGCTTTTAGGCTAATAATTACATAACTAAAGAGCAAGTAGATCTGGTTGGGCAAGTGATAAGATTTTATTTGATGACAGCTTTGTGTATTAAATTTATCCATTTAACTCCAAATATTAAGAGTACCGCAATTGCAATGTAGTGGTGACGGGGGTATATTCATGTTCTGATGAAATCATCTTTTGCTAGCTCATGTACCACATAACCTCAAATAACCAACATCTGCAATAGGAAGTTAACCTAAAATGGTTTACTATCCTTTCAGATTCCAAGGGTTATTGGTTATGTGCATAGTTTAAGCCTTGTTCATTTTAAAGAATTATAACAAAAATACTTTGTATTTAAACAATGTGAACAAGGAAATGATAGTACATAAGAAATATATTTGATTTTCACTCTTTTCTTACTCATTAACTCCATAATCAGTACTACGGCCATATAACGGCAAATAAATACGTACTTTAGGTGTTTGTCGCTAGGAAATCTTCTTTGCTTCTTTATTTTAAATGATAGGAGTAAGGAAAGGACATTTAATACATAAAAACATATTTGGATTTCACTGCTGCGTTGCATCATTGCCTCGATAAGTTAGTGCATTACCTTAACATTGAAAGGGGAGGGAAAATACTATTATGGCCATCTAGTGGCAAGTAAGTACTTACTCTAGGTGTTTGTCGCCAGTAATGTTCTTTATTTTAAACGATAGGAGTAAGTAAAGGACAGTTAATACATAAAAATGGATTTCACTGCTGCATTGCATCATTGTCTCGATAAACTGGTGCGTTACCTTAGCATTGAATGGGGAGAGAAAATATAGCAGTAGCATTTAGCAAACAAATAACAGTGGTACCACTGCCATCTGGTGGCTATTAACCAAAATGCATTCCCTTGGAATAATTGTTGTTATTATTATTTTTATTATGAGACTAAAAACTTTCCTGTACTATTTTTGAAACATTTTTTTCCACAAACCTTGTTGTGATAATAACACAAAAAAAAAAAAAAAAAAAAAGTTCAATTTGGTGCAGGCATTCGAAAGTGATGCATGTACACACATTTCAGCAATTCATTTATATAAATCTTTATTAGTAATACTCCTCCTATACATATATTTAAGTTCACACTGGATAATGATATTTTATTATTAGAACCAGTTGAAAAATTTAATACCACAGCCAGGATTTGAGCACAGTTCTGCCGCCCTCTGTGCGGTTGCTCTAGTCCAATACTACTGTGACATGCCGGGAAGACATTCAATCTTTCAACTAATTGTGTTATTTTTACCTGGTTCAACCAACCGGTATATCTCCCTCCAGAGAACTACCCTAATGGCAACTTACCTTCACAAGTACTCCAGGTAATATAACATGTTATCGATCCACTATCCAGGCTATTTTATTATATATTCGTAATACTCCTCCTATATATAGTTAAGATTATACTAGGTAATGCTTTTTATTATTAGAACCAGTTTTAAAATTTGATGCCACAGCCAGGATTTGAACACCCAGTTCTCTGAAGGGTTGACCTTGAATTTTTCATGGTGTTTCCTTGGTGGATAAGGCAAATGAGATAGTTTTTGAACACAACCATCCCTCTCATTCCTGTCATTTCAATTCCCTTTCATGTTTCAGGTGATTTTTTTCAGGTCATGCAGCAGTGTTGCTGGACAGATGGGGCTGTTGCTTGTATTCTGGAAAGAGTTCTCCTGGTGAAAGTGAGAGAGAGCTGTTTCAGCTGCTAGAGACGCTGCGTCACCCTCCTGGAGTGAATGTGCAGATATTAAAACTTGGAAATGTTAGGGAAATCTATGCATCTTTTTGACCTGTCTGTCTGTGGCCTGAAGCCTCCTCTGGTTCCTTCTCTTCATCCTTACCTTGCAGGAAGTATAACCACAATAGATCCTTGTTGCAGTGAGCCAGGTATCCCTCTCAGTTACAATATTGTAATCCTAAACCTAATCCTAGAAAACCCTAATGAAAACTGGCTGTCTGCTTTATGACAAGTGTTGAAACACTTGTGTGGCAACACAGCAGTGAAGATGTTGAGGCCACTCATCAATAGCTGCATGAATTGTATCCAGTGCAATTTTCTTGACAGCTGAAGTGATTGATTTTTTTTAGCATCTCAATATTGTGGTGCCTCCTTTGATATGCTATTGCCTTGAGTTTTTGCCACAGAGAATAATTCAATGGATTGAGACACAGACTTCTGCTAAGCCAGTCAACAGCAGCGATGAACCGTGGGATATTGGTTGCCAACCACTGCTGCATGGTTGTTGTTTACATATGTCCCATATGTTGTTAACAAAGCTGGGATTGAACCCGGTGTATCCCTTTAATTTTTCAGTTAGCAAATACCTTGTGTATCTTTTGTCTTTTATAAGCACTAACATGTAAAGCATCCTTCAAAATAAGTGACACTTATTGTGAACAGATGTACACTTCATGAGAGAAAAGTGTTTACGCGAAGGATTGAACATTGTTCTTGCACGAACAGCATTCACAACTTCTTTTGTGCATGTACACCTAGGATGGCCAGATCATGTGCAATCAGCTGTTGCACCTGTTTCTTTAAACCTCACTATGGTCTAAAACACAAATCGTTCATTGATGCCAAGGGGTTTCAGCATAAAAAAAAAAATTCCTTAGCTCGCTTTCACAAACAAAATAAGGCCAATACAGCAATACAATTTTCGTACACGCTCCACTCCATATTTCTCTCTTGCCAGTTACTGGCACTACAAGCTGGTACCTCGCGGAGTAGTGAAGTAGTAGTAATTGTGAATGACAATATACAGCATTGCCATGTTTCTTCATTCACAATTTCCATACTTCAGAGTGTTTAAATTTTACTGACAGAACTTATGGCTGTACTGTTTTTTTTTTTTTTTTTTTTTTTTTTTTTTTTTTTTTTTTTTTTTTTTTTTTTTTTTTTTTTTTTTTGGGTAGTGTTTAACACCAGCTTTTACTGCAATGGCACCACAGGCGTTGAGACTGATGATACATGAAGATGGATCCCCAGTGGAATGTGATGGCGGGGGATACTAGAGAACCCAGAGAAAACCCGCCCCTGCGCCACTTTGTCCACCACAAATCTCACATGCGGTTGCTGGGGATTGAACCTGTGCCATCTAGATGAGAGGCAAATGGTCTGACCACTCAGTCACGGCGCGGCCTGGCTGTACTGTGTAGAAAAATTATTGAAAAAGTTAAGTTGATTTCAAAAAGGCAGAAACAAGCACTTGAAAATCAGCCAGACCTTAAAAGGCAAAATACACAATAGAAAAATGGGTTCTATTACTTGCAAATATCTAAAAATTATATCTACATAGGCATAGTCAGACTGAAAAATTCAATGCCATAGCTGGGATTTGAACTATGGATCCCCCGCTCTCTAGCCGGTTGCTCTGCCACTTAGTTACCATGGCAACATGCTGGCATAGCATTGAATTTCTCAACTGACTCGCATGTTTCCTAGTAAACCACAAGGTGATCTCAAATTATTTTGAGATGACAACCCCAATGGCAACTTAAAATAATTTAAGTACTTTAAATGCAGGATTCATAGTATAGCCAACTATTATGATCAATGTATGCCGGCATATTGCCATGGTAGCTCAGTGGCAGAGCAACCGGCTAATCGGGAGATCCATGGTTCAAATCCCGGCTATAGCATTGAATTTTTCAGTCTGACTCTACCTATCCAGCTCCTGTCCTACACACAACTTGTGTGAAAAAACAATTATTCCTATATCTACATAATTTTTATTTATTACAACTTGGTAACAAAAACAGATTTTGTCTAGCATCCAGGCTGTGTTTCTAATCACTAATTTTTTCCCCTTATACATGCACATATACTTTTTTTACATTTTACCTTTTTTATACTACGATTATCAAATGGCTGACATGAATTTATCTTAATTTAAACAAATCAATATTTAGTATAATTTATATTAAATAATGTGCTACAGCATTTGCAGGCTTTCCTTCACTATTCATTAGGAGCGTGAAATTAAAAATAGTAGGAACAACCCATGTTGGTAATTATGTCTTATATCAGTGAATCAATTAAACCTTTTCATCAGTATCCAAAGGATTTTATTTATTCAACACTGTAAAGTTCCCATATTTTATATATATATATATATTTCTTATATTTAAAAATATAAAAAAAAAATCAGAAAGTAAAATTCAAGAAGAGAGTTAATACTGGTGATCATTTTGACATTACATAACTTTTTAAATAATTGTCCGACTTTTACAGAAGATTACAACCTTGCAGCTTAAATATTGGAGTGCAAGAAAACAAACAATTTCATTAACATTAGATACCAAACCAACCCATCCAACTTTTTAAGTACAAAGCAATTTTTATGCAAATAAATTATTAAATATTTCAGCAGTAAAATTAGCATCTCCAAATTTCAGTAAACAATTTATCCCAAAGAAATCTGGCTACCTCTGCTCAGCCTGACACTTGAAGAGAGCTAGCAGGATGAAGGAAAAGGGGATAATGTTTAAATTAATCACAGGAATATAGAATGTGGGTCCATCCTTTAATCACTTTGTAGTCATTTGTCCAATACAAAAATAAACCATGATGTAGAAAATAAATCAAACAAACAAAAGTGGAAACAGAGGTAAATATAAGGTATTAAATTATCTAACACATTAACATCACTGCAAAATAAGGACTAGCAAAATATTCCTCTTCATAGTTAAAGACCGACAACAGTTTTATGGAACACAAAACTGTTCTTAATTCAGCCTGTAGCATTGTTATCATTATTAAACAAAGCTTGGTAATGTTTCACGTACACTTCACAATGTTCACCTGAAACAAAAATGCAAGAGTGTAGTAGTCTTGTTACAAATATTTATTGATTCTAATGATATAAATTGACATTTGTTTCCACAGCTGAAAATGCTATAACTAATCTCTGAAACACAGGTGATCTCACAAATCTAATTGTACTCCTTTATGTCATATTTGTTTGCTGACTATCACTAAGATTTGTTGAGATTGCTTCCACACGGAGATGGGGAAATAAATAAATAGATTCTCCTCTGATGTGTTACATTCACATTACATTCTCGCACAAATGCTTTCATTGTATATTTTCTTGTAGTACAAGGAGACTAAAGTAACACAGAAGGTTTAAGATATAGTAAAATCTTTTAAGAGCTGGTTGCTATGTCATGTTTGAAATTCTATTCTCTCTGCAGGATTGCAAGAATAAAACAAACAGCAATTTTGCAGTTGATGAAGTAAATGTGTTTAATAATGCAAACCTATACTAAAGAATATATTGGAAATGGTTAATGCCAGGAAAATTTATTTCACATAAATTATGTGCCTTAATGAGATTTATATCTTTTGTGTAGTTAAGTTCTGTCTATCTAAAATGAAATAAGTTCTTGTTTATCTCTTAAGTTTACAACTTATGAAAAAATTAATTCAGAATGAAGAAGACTCTTCAGGCTGCTCCAAGTAAATTCAAGATAATCTTTTATCATGTAAATATATTGGACATATGGTATTTTTCCAAATGTTTGTGACCTTTTTAAGAAAATTTATTCAGAGAATTAACAAAGGTCCACTGAAATCTTAGCATTAAAGTTTTGAGTGGAATGCAATATTTCCTCTACTTACTAGGTGTATGTATATAATAAAGTAATTAGATTTTCCCCAAACTGAAAACAATGGGAAAAACAGAGCTTTGTATTTCAATAGCTACCTTTAACTACATCTTACCAATATATTTCAGGGGATAATTTATAAAATAATACAGATTAAGTTGAATAGACACTCCATGGCTTCCAAACCTAAAATTTACCAATGAATTTCATCTTCATTTGAAGGCATCATCAACATGATGTCGACTCGCTAGAACTTAGGTGCTCCTGAGTATCTTGTTTCTCTGGGGTGGAGACATCTGGTGGAGATTTTAAGAGGTTTAGTAACAAGCTACCAAAGTTCATTATATGTTCTCTGTTTCTTCATGAAAATCTTTTCCCAAATATTCAATTCTGAATTGAACTGGACCAGTTTTAACAGAGTAGTTTTGTTTTTCTATATTATAATGGTCATCCCAGAAGTATGCTGCCACTGCAGATTTGTCAGTTTCTTTATTTTTGATATTAACAAAATGTTCCTTTAATTTGGTTCTGATGTTTCTCTTGGTCCTGTTAATGTATAATTTTTTGCAGTCAGAACAGTTGATTTTATAAATATCGGACTTCTTTTGGTAGGAATTTGATCAGTTTTTGGATTTTTCAGGAGGTTTCTTATACTGAATTTATTAATAGGTGCTAGGGTGATGATACGTTTTTTGAAGACTTTTTAAAAATTATGGGTTGCCCAGGGGTGATATGTGAATTTCTTATAATTATACTTTATTGTCCTTGAAAGAGGACACTGTAGTGATTTGTTTTATATGTTTTTGTCTCTTGAACTTTTATAATTTGTTGTCTGCTAACTTATTGTTGAAGCTGTTCTTTGTGGCTGTTTGTATTATGGTGGAGTATTCAGTCAAATATTCCTGTTCATCCACAGGTACATTTACTAGAGTTACACTATTTATGATTACATGTTTGCGTGGTGTGGGATTGAAACTATTTACCTTGATGAAGTTGTCTGTGTGAATGTCTTTCCTGAAGATTCCAAACTTTAAGTAACTGTTATGTTTCACTATTTTACTTTCTCTACACATACTATGTACATAATGTATAGAGAAGGTATTGCATTCCACCCAAAAATTCAATACCGAGGTTTCACCGGAAATACACGTTTTGGGTCACCCTGAATCCAAAAGAAGCATTTTTAGAAAAAGATCCATGTGTGCATGGACAGCATAGCTCAAAAATGAAAAGGTTGTTGAATGCCAAACTTGGTATTTAAGTTTGGTATCTGTCAAGGATGCCACACGAAGATTTTCAAGAAAATCCCCCCACCCCCAACTACCCTTTACATGGAACTTTTTCGAAAATTTTGATTTTCTCAAAAATGGCTCTAATGATTTTGATATTGTATATTAAAGATACTTACCTGACAAATAAAATGTATATCTTGAATTTTCTGGGAATAACCTCTGAAGACTACTTTATTCTGGATGAATTTTACAGAATTTTGCATAAGTGCTAAACCATAAGAGATGGACAAAAACTTACCACACCAAAAATGTAGAACACGTTAAAACACAATTTATACTATATATGTTTTTTTCATGGAGTTGGTTGTTTTTGAGATATTCCTTGTTTTGGTTTCAGCTTTAAAAAAAATTATTCTTTTCTCATATAGGAATTTGTCAACTCATGTCCATACAAACAAAGGAATTTCAGTCACATAGCAACCAGACTTTAACCTATGGTACTCCCTTGTTTCGCTTCTACTTACAAGGAAGCAAGTAATAAGACTATTTCTGCTATTTTTTCTTGATTAGCATGACGTAAATAGAGGCATAAGCTTTCTAACAATAATCTGTTACAGAGATGTAGAGAAAGTCATGTGAATGGAACACATCAGATTTTTAGCTCTAGGAAGGGTAGCATGTTGTTTGATTCCATTTCCGTTGTGAATTTGATGGTAGGTTCCTGTATGTTGAATGGTGGCAGGAGCAACAGCAGCAGTAGGACAAGGAGGAGGAAGAGTCCACTTACTCCCACTACCTTCACTAACAAATGTCACTTTCAATGATGTAGTTTTTAATTAAATAGTTGAAGCCTGAGAATTGGACATAATACATCAGTGTCATTACTTTCTGTTGCTTTATGCTTTCTTGTTACAAATCTATCCATACTGACCAACAACAGAACTGCAAAAGACAACTGATACTGCAAGCTACAATCATCATTGGTGGTGCAAACTCCTGGAGTTATGACCCTGAAAGCCAACCCAGCTACTCAAATTGAGAATTGTTTATTATTCAGCTTTCTTGGTATTAATGATACAATAGTTTTGCTGACTCCAATTTAAACCAAGTTAAAGTAAATTACTCTTTACTCCAGAAAAAGATAATTGGGGTGACAAACATTTTTATATCTTTAATCCTTTGCAGTACACAGAAATCAATAAATCAAAACAGCATAAAAATTTACCTTACAGAAGGTTAAAAAATATAATGTTCATAAAAGCATGCTGCTGTACCTCATATTACCTATTACCTTTGCTAAATGCTGAAGTTCCCTTCAGTCGCTGATTTCTCTGCTCAAAAAACTTGAATACAGCAAAAAATATTGTTGGATTGCCTGTAAGTTTGGCTGCTTCTAAGAACTTTCTAGCTGAAACTTGGTCCACCATACCAATACTGCGGACAAACCTTTCCACAAGAATTTTTGTTAGAATTCAGATATTTTTTCTACCCTTAGAAACATTTAATGCAAAAGTATTGGTTTAGAGTCAATTGTGTTAATTGTGAAAAACTGCAACATTCAGAAATACATAACCATAATTTTTTAGTTAAATTGTTTTATTATGAATTTCAAGAGAAAATTATTTTTGAAGTATGACAAGGCTTAGCCCTGAATACATTAAATTATATTAAATTTAACATTACACAGATGAGCATTACCATTATAGGTAAAACTAAATATAACATTAATAATATTATGGAATTCAACATTTGCAGAATTATTATAAAATCAAAAGTAAATGTAAAATACGTAAATACAAGAAATTGCATAAACAGACCATGAGACACAAATTAATACTATCAATAAAAGAATCAAACATTGGCTAGGTAGAGTCAGACTGAAAAATTCAATGCCATTGCGAGGATTTGAACCACGGATCTCCTGGTCTCCAGCCGGTTGCTCTATCACTGAGCTACCATGGCAACATGCTGGCATAGCATTGAATTTCTCAGCTGATTCGCATGTTTCCTGGTAAACCACAAGATCTTAAACTATTTTGAGATGACAACCCCAATGGCATGACAAGATGACAACCTGGCTATGGCATTGAATTTTTCAGTCTGACTACCTATCCAGCTCCTGTCCCACACACGACTTGTGTGAAAAAACAATTAATCCAAAGCAAACACTGTTACAGCAATAGTGGTGGTCTATGCTGGTGGCTGCCATCTACACTGTCAACCCACTTGTGAGTTTATCACATCAGATACAGGAAAAACATTGCTCTAATAAATGATATAGCGATCCTATATGGTGGGAATAAGGGTGAAAGTGATTAGCAGTTGAATAACAGCACAAACTAGAGAAAACTTACTTAAACACCAGTTTGCTATAAATCAGATTGAATATAGTAGGACTCAACGGGAAACACAATAATAATCATAGACATTCTTTAAGTATTTGATTAAAACAATTAAAATGGAGGAATATTTATCAGGAAGTTATTGTTTTGCATATGGTAAAAGTGCATTTATTTGTAATCTATTGTTGCAATCCCTCTGTAAAATTATCACTTAACCTTCCATTTTCTAACTAGCAGTCAACAACGGGGCATATTATCTCACATTGACAGTGAGACAAACTGGTTCCAGAGTCACTATGTGTATAAAAGAAACAGCATTTTCGGAAAGATAACAAACAAGTGTTCAGTTTATTACTATGAACTTTACAAAGGAAAGGAGACTTATATCCCTTCCATAATTTTAGTGTCCTAATGTTAGATCCGTTCCCTGTCCTGTTGCATTCACTACTGAACTATCAAGTCTAAACGCAAAGCGACACTAAGCCGCACGACCGAGTGCAATTTATAAGAGTTATTGGCAACCTACAAAAACTAAAACATACACAGTGCTGGCAGCATGCTACATCTTTCCAACTCTCTAAAGCAGATGTCCATGTTGATAGTGTAAAGATAAAAATAACAAATATGCCAGGGCTGCCAGATGGGTAGCAAATCCTCCAGCCATCAAACCATAGTAATTCCTCCAGGCATTCGAATGTATTGGTTGGTGAACTCTATGTATTCAGCAATTAAAATGTAGAGCGTGTCTACATCCCTATTATTATTTGAACATTTTGTCATCCGGACCTTCTTTGTGGTTGGTTGGAATCTAATGTTAAATGCTTGATAATGAAGTCATTCATTTTCTTGCACTCCAATATTTAGCTGGAAGGTTGTAATCTTCTGTAAAAGTTGGACAATGTAGAAGATGATCACGATCCATCTCTTCATTTAAGTTACAGAAACGACATATAGAGGTCTCTGATATGCCAAATCGTATTGGGTAATGTTGCCGTTTAAGGGTCAGTTGGCCCCGCAATGCTGCAAAGCCATACCAACTTTAGAAATTGAAAACCGCTGTAGAACTCATCACACAGTGCCAAAGGAACACAACCGGTTAACAGCCGCAAGATGGCAGCAGTAGCACAGTTATATGTTGCTAAATGCTGCGTATATGACGTAGCCGAAGGGCGTGGCAATGCTAGCAGACGTTGGCATCTATCATACACCATTACCCCTACTTATTACAGATGTTGGTTGTTTGAGGTTATGTGGTACATGAGCTAGCTAAAGGCGATTTCAGAAAAACATAAAGATAACCCCATCTATGTCACACTACAATTGCGGTACTCTTAATATGTTTGATCAAGTAACATTTTGGGTTAAATGGAGAAATTTAATACACAAAGCTACTGTTAAATAAGTTATCGATTGCTTTGTATCTTTTTTAACGAAAACAGGAGCATTAGTAGTAAATAAAAATTATTATTAATAATATTATTAATATTGTTATTATTAATATTATTATTATTATTATTATTATTAATAATATTATTGTTATTAATATTACTATTATTGGTGTTGGTAGTATGATGATTATGATGATGAGTATTATTATAATTCTTATTAGTTGTAAGAATAACTCTCAGCCCAACCAGATCTACTTGCCCTTTACTTATGTCATTGGTAGCATTAAAAAAGGCTGTTTTGTCATAGAAGAAAACATGAAAGAGGTGGAGAGCAGTAGGAGATATCTGGAAGAACAGTAAATGTGCTCCCTGACGCATATAATTGCATATTTCAGCGTTTCCCGCACCTTCCTATGAATGCGTCGGCTAATTGTATATTTTTGGGTTTCCCTGCGTTGCTATAGTTACGCTTCCTAAGGCATATGCTGTTAATCGCAAATTTCAAGCTTTCCACTCTACCCTATGACTGCGCTGCCTTCCCTCCTTTTCGCAATACCAACTATATATGCTCCATAACGCTGAACCTTGCACCTTTCATATGCAAAGGTTGGCTGCCTGACATTATGCGGCCAACTGACCCTTAAACGGCAACATTACCAAGTATTTTTGTAAACAGTCATGTCCCTTTAGTAGTCTGAAGGTTGCTATTGCAGATTTTCTTGGTAATTTAGAAATATTGTAATCTTGTAATTTTTCTATTGTTTTCCAGATGTTTTGTTTATGTATTCTTCATTGATTTTGTTTTTGTACTTATTTCATATCATTCTTTTAATGGAGCAAAAAACAATTAAACTAGATATTGATTTGGTGATAATTTTACTTCCTTTTTTTGGCCAAAAAATCAGTCATTTCAATGCCTACTATTTCACAATGGGCTGGAATCCATTGGATTACCACCCTTTTATGTAAATGGATTAATTGTATTATTTTATGAGATTCTAGAATATTAGTGCTTTTGTGTGTTGTATTTTGTGTTATAGCGATAATGGCTGCTTTTGAATCGGATAGGATTACAGTTTTTTAAATTTTTTTATATGATAAAAGAGATTTTGTAGACTTAAGAGAATTGCCATTTTGAACTTATTAATTTTATCACTAACAAAAATAGAAATAGTATAGTTACAAGCTTCATGTTCTGAAACTTTCTTGAAAGTGCTACATTATCTGACTTCAGTAGGAACAGTGTAATACACACAGTCTGCATTAACTATATTGAAATGATCATATGCTGCCATTCACCTGGATCAGGAACAGTTGCCTGACCTAATTTGCTCACTTACAATAGCATGAAGAGACGCAATAGCTGGACAAACAAAGCCCTTTGTGTTACTTCCCTGCAGTTCAAGAAAAACAATGTCAAAGGTTCATAATTGTGGTTTCAAGAACATTCCAGTTTGGGGACATTTTGAATCATGATTTCCCATAATTTTGACAACTGGAACCATCAGAGCCTGGCTACGTGGGTTTGCCAGTGTTCAGGCAGAAGTCTATAAGTCTGATATACAGCTAGTTTAAACTTTAGAACAGCTGCGAAAAATAGTAAAGAATGGCTGTATCTCAAAACAAGATTTTGAACTTAGTGATGCCTGAACGCAGACAAATTATAAGGGGACTGTCAAGTGCTGGCCAAGAGTCTAAAATGTCAATCTAGTGAGTGACAAAAGTTGAATCAGTGAAGTGAACACAGTGAATAAGTTGACAGAGGGCAGTGCATAGTGTTGTCAATCATGAGTTGTAACTCAGTCATGTTGTGTACCAAGTGTATTAATGTGTATACCAGGTATTACAAGCATAACATGTATTACGTTCAGTGCCAATAGAGTAGCAAAAACTTGTGTTCTTATTTGTCTTAATAGTAATTTCTGTAAAAATATTATTCAGGTTTAAATTTTTTCTTTTCATCCATCAGTCACCTGATCAATTATTCTGGCAGACAGACCAGACAACAAATCAAGTCCTCTAACTTCTATCTTAAAATACTACACTTAGATGTGCATTACAATCAAAATACAAGGAGGGTTTACCTGAGAGCAGGAAGGATTTGTTGTTTTGAAAGTAGAACCTCTATAATTTCCTCATTAGCTGTTGACAGCCTCTTTAACATATCTAATGCCAGCTGATGTGCAGCTGGGTACAAGTTCTCCAGTGATAGTAACAAACAAGCCTGAAACATTCAGTACTCACACAATTTAATAAGCACTCAGCTAAAGAGAAAACTATTTACAATGTGCTATTTATATAAATAATTACGAATATTTGTATATAGTGGAGCACCATTATAATGTAATTGTATAACAAAATTAAAAAAAAAAAAAATGCACACACGCGCACGCACATGCACACAGTTGACACTTGTGAAATGTTATCACTTAATTCAAATTTATAACTAAGCATCTGTGGCTAAGAATAACATTTTTTCTTTCATTTATTTTGTGGATTTTGTTTGCGTTTGTCTTATTTTTCTGAAACATTATTGGTATTAGAGGATTAAACGTATATTTAATTACTTACTATATATAATACTCATTAGGAATAATGGGCTTAATATTTTATACCTAACAAATAGGAAGTTGACTGGTTAACTCCAACGTGTTAACCTAAAGGAGATTTTATTGCTACCAGTTTTTTTAATACAAAACATGTCTTGAAAGGATGGCAGAAAATCAGAAGCTTATGGCTGGATAGATATTGAATAGATATTGTTAATACAACTCAGAAAAACTAAATTAACTTGGTCAGTACATTCTTTTTCAGCTAAAACCTGAAACAATTCCAGTTTTTTAGAATATAATATGGGAACCCTACAAAATGTTGAACTTAAGATTACTAAATGAAAATGTGTAAGACTTGCAAAATACTCACCAAGGGCTTTGAATCTGATACCACATGATATTGAAGAAGCTGATGAAGTTGGTAGTATGCTTTTTGTTGCACAAGAGAGTTAATGACTAGTTCATGCAGATAGTGCTGAACAGGAATGTGAAAGTCTGTAAGAGACCTAATGTATTCCAACAAAACCCAAATGATGAACTTTCCTCCATCTAAAAACATAAAAATGAATATTAAAAACAGTTTATTATAATCCTACCCTACCAATTAGTACAGAGATTTAAGGTTGCTATCAGTTTCAGCTAGTTAATTTTCTTATGTTAATTTATTTTTTATTATGAGGGCTAATCAACAAAGACAGACTGATTTTTTCCTGTAACTTCCGTGACATAACAAACATTTGAAATGAGCGGGTTTTTATGTATAATGTTGGTAGCTGGCAGCACTCTCTTATCGGTAGGTTGGTAGATCCTATGTGCATTTCACATACCAGACAATGGAGGTGACACGAGAGGAGCATTACAGCGCAATCAAATTCTGTTTTTGTTTAAACCATACAGCCACCAAAACTTATGAAAAGCTGAAGCAAGCGTACAGTGAAGATGCACTACCTCATGCAACAGTGTTTAGGTGGCTCAAGGACTTCAAAGAAGGCCGACTTGTCAGGTGTTAAGCAAGGTGGGCCTGGTGTTTCGGCTTCTGCTGTGACTGAAGTCAACATCAACACAGCTGCTGTGATTGTCCGAGAGGATCGGCGTATAACATTATGTAACCTCGGTGAAGTGTTGAGAATTTCATATGGCAGTGTGTTTACAATTATGCACGACAATCTCCATATGACCCAAGTTTGTATTCGTTGGGTACCACGTCTTTTGACTCCCGAACAAAAGGATGTGCGAATGGAGACAAGCCATGAGGTGCTGCGTCTCTTTGCTGATGGAGGGGATGCATTTTTTAAATCGATTATCATCTGTGATGAGTCATGGCTGCATCATTATGGTCCTAAAGGAAAACAAGCCAGCACAGTGTGGAAATCGCCAAGTTCTCCAACACCAAAAAAGGCAAAAGTTGTTCCATCTGCAGGGAAGGTGATGGTGATCACATTTTTGACTGTAATGAAATGATTTACCAGCATGCAGTTCCCCCTCACACTACTGTTACAGCAGCATACTACACGTCAGTATTGGCTACACTGAGGAAGCACATTGCAAAGAAACGACCAGAGCTTTCTCGGACTGGGTGGCGACTTCATGACAATGCATGACCTCATGTCGCAAATCAAGTCATGCAGTTTCTGGCTCAATTCAACATTACCTGTGTACCACATCCACCTTATAGCCACGATCTTGCACCCTGTGACTTTTTTTTATTCCCATCACTAAAGGCAAAGCTTAGGGGTATTTAATTTAAGAACTCTGAAGCACTGCTCAAGAAAAGAGGTGATTCTCAAGGACCTGACAAAGAATGGTCTGCAGCACGTGTTTAAGGACTGGCAGAGACGCTATAAAAAGTGCACTGAAGTAGGAGGGGACTACTTTGAAAAAGATCATGTAAACATTGAATTGGAGTAATAAACATCTGTGAAAAAAAACCAGTCTCAGTCTTTGTTGATCAGTCATCGTAACATAGAGAAAGGGAATTGATCACCAAAGAATTATTTAGCAATAAATTAAGTAGCAGAAAATTTGCACATTTTGCTCAGAGATCCAATGAGAATTTACAGAACCTTTGGATAACCAATACCTTCAAACTACTACTGTAGTATTTATTGGCTATACTGTATTAACATCATTTGGAAAAGTTTTTTGAACACCAATGTTAAGCAGGAATTAAATGCAGTATTAAATGAAATGTTTTTTTTTTTAAATGTGACCAGTCTTACAACATATAGCAGCAGAAGCAGACAAACATCAATGTTTTACCATAAACCTGTTAAGCACTGATTTAACACAATAATACTCCAAAAGATCTGATGTGTTAAATTATATGCCTTTCTGTGTCCATTCTACTATAAACTTTCTTGCAAATGCTTACTCTTCTACTTAGTTCTCATAAATTGAGAGAAACATTTGCAGAGATTTTATGGAACACTGAGTAAAATTTATATTTTCACTAACCTCATCTGTCTGTGAAATACGTTACATACCAACAAAGATTAACATTCAATAAAATTATTCTAAAAAGGATCTTTTCACTTCATGCTGTACAGTCCCAATTTGAAGCCCTATTAAAATTTATGGAAATTCTTTTATTACAAGGAGCATAAAGGAGCAATACTAAAATCTTTAAAAAGCAGGTAAGTATTTGATGGCTTGAAACTCCACTCTTTGCATCATGAGAATAAAAAATAAAACAAGGATGGCACTAATAATCTAAATACATAAAAACCTCTGTGTGCGTGGGTATGTGTGGGTGTGCCTTCTTGTTAAACATTTCCACACTATTACACCGATTTTGACCAAACTTGGTACAGATACCTTTTAACACAAGGCAAGAAACATTGTCTAGCTTAAAATTCAAAATTCTATTCCATTTCACAGGATTAATTATTTAATTTCAGGTTATGCTTAAGCTGACAAGGCCATCTGTATTTTTCTCAATGATAAGTGATATTTGAAAATAACAATATGCATATTTATTTTTCCCCTTCTTTTGTTTTGCCTTCTGCATGATTTATTAGTATTTCTACATGTTCACTTTTCTTTTTATGGAAGTTTATAAACAGTGTTGTTATAATCATTTATTTGATAAGTTGATTAATTACACTAAACAACACTTACTTGGGATTTCTGCCAGAACACGTTTTGAAGGACTAATTTCCTTCATTTTCAACCAGATGTCAACTAATTGCTTGTGGTGAAGCTGGCGAAGTTGTAAGTTGTCTCCTCTGGTGGTAATTCAATGAACTTGCTAAATACATCCTTCTGGAATGTCAAAATTGAAAATGCTGTTTCTATTTTTTACAATGAAGATGTATTCCCACGTGGCCAGCTCTTATTTTCCTGTTATGTATTTTAGCAGTTTTGATTTTAAATTTATATTGTGGTGTTTTGTCCAAAAGTGAGTGGCAACTGCTGAGTTTTCCAGTTGTTTTTTATTTATGTTTCTGGAGTGTTCTTTGGATCTTGTTTCTAAATTTCTTTTTGTTTTTCCAATATAAATCTGATTAAAATCCTTGTATTCCATTTTGTATATACCCAATTTTTTCTTTGATGGAATGATATCCTTGATATTTGAGCCTAATTTATTTTTTATGCTGTGATGCTTTACTGGTGCTAGCTGAATGTTGCATTCTTTGACATTTTTTTAAAATTTGTCAAATGCCCAGGGGTGGTATGTGAATTTCTTGAAGCTCATCTTCTGTTCTATTGCTGAGAGAGTTGTTATTTCTTTTAGGAATTTCTTCTTTTTGGTTACTTTTATTTTTTTATCTACTAGGGATCTTGGGAAACCATTTTTATTTGCAATATCGATCATTTTGTTGTATTCTGCCCTGTATTCATTGTTAGAAGTGGCATGTTAACCAGTCTATGTGTTAGGCTACCGAAGATTGCCTGTTTTTGTGCCCTTGGATTATAACTATTGGCTTTTATATAATTGTCTGTCTGAGAGGTTTTCTGTAAATACTGAAGTTTATTCAATTTTCATATTTGACTATTTTCAGATCTAAAAATGGTAGCTGATTATCTTTTTCTATTTCTACTGTGAATTTTATACTTTTTTTCTTGGTTGTTCAAAAGTTTTAGGGCATCATCAATGTCCCTTTTTGGCACTATGGTAAAGATGTCATTGACATACAGCTGCCAGGTTTTGAACATCCAAGGGAAAGCTTTTGAGATTCTGATTTCCAATGTGCTCATGAAAATGTCTGCCAATATGGGCGACAGTGGATTGCCTAATGCTAATCCTTATGTTTGGCTATTAAATCTTGTCTGGAACAGAAAAAAGTTTTGTTCGGTGCATAGTTTGGTAATTCTATATATTCTGAAATTTCTTTTGGTGCCATTCCAATTGACTTAAGCCAATATTCTATTAGTGGGACGAGTTTATCTAATGGTATGCTTGGAAATAGTGATTTGACATCAAACGAGATCAATGTGTTCCCTTCTTTTAATTCTATGTTCTTCATGTTTTCTATGAGCTCATAAGAGTTTTTGATGCTGAGGCTGTCAAATTTTGGAAAGGATTTGAACTTGTTGGTTAGCTATTTTGCCAATTTGTAGGTTGGTGAATCTATACTGCTAACTTGGGTCTCATTGTAATGCAGGGTTTGTGAATTTTGGGTGACCCATACCATCTGGATAGGGCTGGATTATCTGATTTTACTGTACATTTGTTTAGTATTATCCTGCAGTTTTTATGGTGTTTTCAAACGTTTTCACCCAAGATTTTTTCAATGAAAGCCCCCTAAAATCTTGGGTGAAAACGTGAAACAAATTTATGGAGATGTTCATTGTTAAGTCATAATAAAAAAATAGTTGAGAAATGTTATTGATTTTGTACAAGCTGGAGAGACACCATTGCAGTAAGACACACTTAGGGTGCAGAAAGAAATCAACGTTGATATAAGTTATAATAATTGCCTAAAATATCGCAGTTATTTGCAGATCATTATTAAGATTATAATTCTACGAGAGGATTGCTTCAATGAATGGTAAAATTCATAATACAAAGTAAGTAATAGTGTTTAAAAAATTGTATACTGTGTTACTGTGATTTCATCGTTAAAGTCTCATAAATCCAATAAAAGTTATAAATTACACCTCACCTTCAATAGGTCTTATTTCACAAGGACAGTTTCTGAACCAATCACCCTGAAAAAGAACTTGTGCTAGAAAAAATAAATGAAATAAAATACTTTGCTATGCCAAAGCACAGCATTCTGTAAACTCAGCTATACAATTGGAATAAGAAGATGTTGGAGTGAGAAACTATATATTGTTGCAGCAGATGGAAGGTTTGCCGCCACAGTTTGTCTAACACTGCAAACTTAAAATTTCCATCCTCCTTTCGCACCAAAAGTCACCGCACACAAGAAATTTAACAGAAGTATTTATGACAACTATAATTGAATCTGTGGGTGTGAAATCAGAAAAGTGCTCCTCTTCCTTGTCTCCTATTCAGAAGTAATGATTCGTCTTTGGTGGGTGTTAAATATCTAGGTCATATTAATGATTATCTATATAAGAAAACATTCAAATAACAAGAAGTATATGAAAAATTTGTTTAATCTCTCAATGCTTGGAGGTGAAAATATTGCAACGCAGCTAAGCAGAGCATATAAGGAGCAGCACAAAAACATAATGAACAATTGAAAAAAATAGATACATATTATCCGGGATAATAGACTGTATCAAATTTTGTGGGAAGTTTGAGCTTGCTTTGTGTGGACACAATGAGAACGAAACGTCAGATAACACTGGCATGTTTTTAAGCCTTATAAATCTCATTGGCAGTCTGGACAGTACGATGAAAGAACATGCTGAGAGCAGTAAAGTGTTTAAAGAGTTATCTAGGACCATCCAGAATGAATTACTGGATTGCATGATGAAAGTGTGCCACGAAGAAATTGAGAAAACAAAGTGAAGGAGGTTGCTTATGTTGCTATCATGGCAGATGATATAACTGAAAAAATTCATTTGACTTTAGTTTTTAGATATGAAAGGAATGGCTTTATTCATGAACGATTTTGGGGATTTTTTAAGCTTTCAGTTCAGACCATCAATTCTATTGTAGGTGGTATTCTGAAAGAAGTGGACACCATTTTACGGTAGATTATTATAAAATAATTGCTCAGACTTACGATGGTGCATCTGTAATGAGCGCAGCACAGGAGGCATGCAGATCATGGTGAAAGAGCACTATCCCTTCACACAATGTGTCCATTATTAAGCACATCAGTTAAATCTAGTTATGGAGAAAGCAGCTTCTCTAAATCAGTCCACTAGAATATTCTTCCTTTAAGCTTTCCCAGCATTTTTTTCAAGATCTCCCCAGTGTTTAGCAGCACTGGGAGCAACTGTTGCTAAGAAAGTTCCTCAAGGATCTACTAAAGGTGGAATTTTAAATCTAGGACTCTAAGCACTGTATATGAGTACAGAGAATCTCTGATTGATTGTTTTGATGTTCTAGAAACATCTTTATCAGACAGGACAATGCAAGAAGTTTGTGGCCTGCTTCACAATTTGGAGGATGTAGAATTTAATATCTTGGCTTGCTTTCTTCAGAAAATAATGCCAACATTTTATACAATCAGTTACAGGCAAAACACATGGATGTAGTGAAGGCAAAAAATGCAGTCCAATCTTTCGTCAAAACAATTGATGTCATGTGGAATAGAACAGTTGATGTAGCAAGATTCAGATACCTAATATTCAGGTTGCAAAAAGATGCTGCAGGAAACTAATCTAGCAATAGATGCTCAGGAAGTGTGTGACCAAGAGGCACACAGTTGCTTTGATTCTACAGAACATCTGGATGCTCCAAAACTATTACATGCAAACAAATTTGAATTATTTTCTCAAGTTTTTCCTGAAACAGAACTTAGGATTTCAGTGCTCGGTATAAAGAACTTGACAAAATAAGCTCAAAACTGAAGCTGTGCTCCACTCTTGCAGTTAATAGTAAAAATAATCTGCAAAATCTGACAGTCATTTTGAGAATTTTTGTGACAGTTCCCATGTTAACTACATAACCAGAACGCTGTTTCTCCTCTTTGAAGAAGATAAAAACCTTTCTGAGGAACACCTTGTGTCAGATCGACTCATTTCTAGCCATGTTATCTACTGAGAAGGAATTTTACTGAGTGATTGATAAATTTTCCATGAAGAAACATTGGTATATGGACTTCATTTTTTGAGACTAGTTGAGGTTTATGCACTGCTCTTTTTTTTTTTTTCCATGTAGCACACTGCTTTTTTAGGCATGAGCTGCCACTGTACCAGAACAAAAAAATCTGATGTGTTCCATTCACATGACTTTCTCCATATCTCTGTAACAAATTATTGTTAATAAGCTTATTATTTTATTTATTTCATGC
This sequence comes from Hymenopus coronatus, assembly GCA_030762935.1. Taxonomy (NCBI): domain Eukaryota; kingdom Metazoa; phylum Arthropoda; class Insecta; order Mantodea; family Hymenopodidae; genus Hymenopus; species Hymenopus coronatus. The sequence continues at coordinate 17,549,129 of CM060884.1, forward strand.
TAACCGAGAAAAATTAGCAGAAATAGTCTTATTTCTTGCTTTATTGTAAGTAGAAGCGAAATAAGGAAGTACCATAAGTTAAAAATAAGCCAAAAGCTGGTTGCTATGTGACTAAAGTTTGTTTGTTTGTATGTACAAAAGTTGACAAATTCCTGTATGAGAAAATATAAATTTTTCAAAGTTGAAACCAAAAACAAGGAATATCTCAAAAACGATCAACTCCATGAAAAAAATGTATTTAACATAAATTGTGTGTTTTAACATGCTCTACATTTTTTGTGTGTTAAGTTTTAGTCCATCTCTTACGGTTTAGTAGTTATGCAAAATTCATCCAGAATAGAGTAGTCTTCAGAGGCTATTCCCAGAAAATTCAAGATATACATTTTATTTGTCAGGTAAATATCTTTAATATACAACATTTTAATCAAAATCGTCAAATCAAAATTTTCGAAAAAAGTTCCATGTGAAGGGTAGTTGAGAGTGGGGTGATTTTCTTGAAAATCTCATGTCACATCCTTGGAAGATACCAAACCTAAGTACCAAGTTTGGTTTTTAACGGACTTTTTGTTTTTGAACTATGCTGCCTACAGACACAGACAGACACACACACACACGGACATTTTTCTAAACATGCTTTTTTTGGATTCAGAAGGTCTCAAAACATGTATTTCTGTTGAAATCTTGGTATCAGATTTTTGGGTGAATTACAATAACTTCTCTATACACTATGTACATAGCACATATAGAGAAAGTAAAAAGGTTAATTCCATAACACCTACACAAATCCTGACTAGTCTAATTTAAAAAAAAAAATGACAAGTACCTACTGAGGTCAGGAAGCAGGTAAGGAGGTTCTTCTTGTGCAAAAGTTTTACAGTTCTTCAGCCACAATTGAGGAATACCAACGTTTATAAGAACATTATGCTATTTATATGACTCAGTTTGTGTATAGTTATATGCAATTAAATTGTTAATTTAGCTAACTAATTATAACTATAGTAATTAGTGTAGTATTATATAAATCTCAAATGAGTTTTTGCTTATTCATAATGAAGAAAAAACTTCTGCTTCCTCATTTTTGAGGTTGTCAACTAGGCAAAGCATTCAAAAAAACTGTAACTAAAATAAAACTAACAATAAAATTAATGTAACAAAAGCATAAACACACATAAAGAAATTTATACAAAAAAGTAACCGTACTGGACTGGTAGTATGCAATTATTTTGATTAACTTAGTGCACATATGTGTTAAATATATTTTTAGGGTAAAATGAGTTAACCACTGATGAGTTTCTTTCTTGTCCACAAATGTGGTAAGTGATAACCACATGTTTTCCTGTATTTTCTGATTGATGGATGTTATAATTACTGTATTCACACGTACAAATGTGACAGATATTTACCAATTTCTATATTTAAATATCAGATGGTCAAATATGTTAAGTGCTCATTTACAATATTTGTGTTTCTAAGTTTTTAGCAGGTGACTCTTTCAACATGCACACTCTTTGTTGGCGGTATATAATACTACACTCATTATTGGTTTGGTGTTTAGATAGCACACCTCAGCTGTGTGTTGGAATGCTGCTGATGTTTAGTTTGATTTGCATAGGATAAAATGAATTTATGAGCTAAAAGGCTCGCTGAAATGGCATTAACTAATAATGTAGCATCTAGTTCTGCACAAGATAGGTTTATGATATTTCAGTTTATATCATTTTAAAGTTTAGATGTTATAAAATTAGACAATGAGAGATTGTTTCACTGTATATATGATTTAGGAATGTGGTACTTGAATTTTCTATGTTCTACTTTGTCCATTAGCTATAGGGTAACTGAACTTTGTATGAAGAAAAAGAGTGACACAGATGGCACATAACAGAGGCAATAGTTGCACAATGTAATCCCTCCAAAAAAGATGGATTATGCAAAAACTCACATTGATTCATTTCCTCCTTTAGTCCCACTATTGCTCTAAATAGTCAAAAAACTGCACTTGTCACATAATTTGAATTCATCCCTAATTTATCGCTTGTATATGGGCCATACTCTAAGGATAAGGATATCGCACATGTCTGTCTATTTGTATATTAAACTATTTTAAATTCATATGATCCAGCATTGTCCTTTTACATCCCAAAGGAAATGCACCAAATGTAAAACTATCAGCAGGAAAGCATAAATTCCCTTACAAAAAGAATGAGATAATCACAGGAAAAGCGAAATTCAGTCAATGCAAATGATAGCACAGGATAAGAAAAGAGCTATTGATGATGGAGACATAAGCTTCAGATCCATCACTTTTGATCTTCAAGCTATATTACACCCCCACGCTGAATCCTTGCACTTGACAGTTAGGAGTTAAGTTGGTACATCCACAGAAAACAGATGAAAAGCTTTACCAGTTTGACTTTCTGAACCAATCACAAAGAAGCATTTCGGTCGGTCGGTCAGACAACGGAAATGCATCTAGATGCCACACTGTTGCAATATCTGGCTATTTCCAACCATATGCTCAGTTTGTGAACTCCTAGCACGTGCCTTGAGCAGTTCTGTACAAGATGCATATTATTCGTTGATATTTATATTTGTTGTTAGTGTTTTGATGTTTGTTTGTACGTGAGGGAACATAACAAGACTTTCACAATTATAGAAGAGGATAGACTTTTGCGGGAAGATGTGGCAAGATTGGACGTGGCTACATGAAAGAAGAAATTGAATCATGTTCACAAAATAATACGAAAAACACAGGAATTAGACGGAATCATCAGTGAATGTGAACCATTAATGATATGTCTTGGTGACGACGATGTTGATGATGACAATGATCCTTTCCTTTCCAGAATGATGACGACGGATACTTGAATGGAATGGAGCCATTAAAATTCTAAACTGGCGAAAATCATTTTGCTTTCTCTCATTGTAACGCACTATTTTGCATTAATCTGTTGTATATTGTCATAGATACCTAATGTAGCCTACATGTGTTACAGTATCACTGTTATTTTCAGTTAACATCAATAATAACGAATTAGTTTCATTATTCATCAGCATTCATTTACTATGTAAATTGTTTATATTCATCGTTACACACGATTGATAGGGATATTTGTAATCGGCTGTTGTTGTTTACTAATTACTCTGGCAATGCCGCAAAGGCAGCATAGCCAACCTTACATGAAACCACCCAAACTGTTAAGTGCAAGGATTCAGCGGCAGGGGTATAAGTGTTCATTATGCAGGAGACTAAGATATATATACAAACGTAGACTCCATCATAATGATGTGAGCAGAGATGATGACTTCTGCAGATATGGGATAAGAGCAATGGAAGAAAAAGTGTAACAAAATTTGAAAGTTGCCTCATAGAGTAGCTTTTCAGTTTACCTGACTTTGTTACTTAATCACATTCAGTGATACCTGTGGTCAGAAAAGAAATCAGTTCATCACTAGTGAAATGTTGTGTGCTGTAAATAAGAGGAAACATTTGGAGACAATAGACATACAATTTATGGAACCATGACATTATTATTTGCAAGCTGATTCTGTTCATGCCACAGTCGAGCAGAAAAGGCAGCATATGAAAGTCTAACTTTTCGTAAATAGGCACTTCTGATCTCAGCAGCCAGAATTAATTCTTCTCCATCCAGGTTTGAGGGTCCAGGTTTGAGGGTGATAAACTGCTAGCCTCAGGAACCAGAAATCTAGCATGGAGAATGACACAACTTTCTTTAGGGTGTATGTAAAGGCTAAACCAATACAGAAATGGTAACAAACCTAAATTCCATAAAAGTCTATTGTCTTGCAACATGTATCATATAAAGATACAGAACTATAGGATACAACTTTACTGTACAATTATTGTGATTTCAATTTAAATGGAAATTCTTTTTTTTGGAAAATGTTATTTTTGTGAATGGCAGCTTTAAAAATGTAGAAGCTTAAATTGAAAAATATGTCCTTGAAAATTCTTTTTGGGAACAATCACTTTGAGGAAAATATTGCACTGGGAAATGTGGTTTAGGAAAAATCCACGAATCACATACAATGCACAGATTACACCCTTGTCTGCATTATCTTGTTACTAATTAGCAAGTTCAAAAAAATCTTATTTGACAAACCTTTAACACTTTTTTACTTTCTCTACTACATACTTAAGGTGCAGAGGAAGTATTCCATTCCTCCCAAAAATTCAAGATTTCAATTATTCTTCCTTTCCATTCATAAAAATAGACATATGCTTAAGCATGCTAAAATTCAAAATTTCAGATATACCGATCCTATTTGGAGGTGAAGGTATTACATAACAATAGACAATAATATCTCACTCACCATTATTCTCACCATCCTTAAACCTCCAATCAGAAAACCGAGAAAAGACATTAGTATACATATCTGACTGATCAACTACTACATGTGCCTTTGGTGTGACTAGCGTCATAGGACGAGTGCTTGTAACACCCAGGCCAACAGATGCTGGTGTTCCCATCTGCAATAATAATATAACATATTTAAACATTTTACAAAAACAAAATCATTGATAAACTAGTTTTGCAACAACTAGAATGTTGTGATGTAAACTTCTTATAACACAATAGTAAACCATTCACTTTCGTACAAAGATAATGTAATTCAACATCCAATCATTTCGTTTCAATTAGTTTGACCCCTGTAAAATAAGGAAGAAGGGATGGAAGGAAGAACTCCAGATATGAACATATACTAAAAGCATCACTCAAAGGTAATTTTACCAGGATATATTTTGAGACTTATTCATCTCTTTGTTAGCATTCTCTGATGATGCAACATTTTCCTTGTGGTTTTGGAAGGAGTTGACTTTGATGTGATAGGTATTTGTGTTATGAATTTTTACTTTCTCTATACGTACTATGCACATAGTGTATAGAGAAGGTATTGCACTCCACCATAAATTTGATACCGAGATTTCACCGGAAATATATGTTTTAGGGTCCCCTGAATCCTAAAAAAGTATTTTCAGAAAAAGGTCTGTATGTGTGTGTGTGTGTGTGTGTGTCTGTGAACACGATAACTCAAAAACGAAAACTTGGTATTTAAGTTTAGTATCTTCCAGGGATGCGACACGAAGATTTTGAGAAAAATCCCCCCATCCCAAACTACCCTTTACATGGAACTTTTTTTGAAAATTTTGATTTTCTAAAAAATGGCTCTAACAATTTTGATTAAAACACTGTATATTAAACATATTTACCTGACAAATAAAATGTATATCTTAATTTTCTAGGAATAGCCTCTGAAGACTACTTTATTCTGAGTGAATTTTACGGAATTTTGCATAACTGCTAAACCGTAAGAGATGGACAAAAACTTATCACACAACAAATGTAGGGCACTTTAAAACACACAATTTATGTTATATACATTTTTTTCGTGGAGTTGATCGTTTTTGAGATCTTACTTGTTTTTGATTTCAGCTATGAAAAACTTAAACTTTTCTCATACAGGAATTTATCAACTCCTGTCCATACAAACAAAGGAACTTCAGTCATATAGCAACTAGCTTTTGACTATCACTTTAACCTATGATAATCCCTCATTTCTTTTCTACTTTCAAGGAAGCAAGTAATGAGACTATATCTGCTAATTTTTTTTTGATCAGCTTGAAGTAAATGAAAGCAAAAGCTTTTTAATAATATTTTTTGTAGAGATGTAGAGAAAGTCATGTGAATGGAACACATCAGATTTTTAAGATATAGATTTTTCCCCCATACATCTAATTTGATTGTGTTTCTTGCAGGTTTTATGAGCATTATTTCATGGTTGGCTGACCAGAAGTTGTGAGTGCTGGGGGATTTGTCTGTCTTTGCATTTAATTGCTCTTAGATGCTTTTTACTTTTATAGCCTGTATGTACAATGTACATAGTGGATAGAGAAGGTATTGCATTCCACTCAAAAATTAATACCAAGATTTCACTGGAAATATATGTTTTGAGGTCTCCTGGGTCTGAAAAAAGCATTTTTAGAAAAGAGAGAGAGTTAAATACCAAACTTGGTATTTAAGTTCAGTATCTTCCAAGGGTGCGATAAGATTTTTAAGAAAATTCCCCCAACCCTCAACCCCTTTACATGAAACATTTTTCAAAATCTTTTATTTTTTCAAAAATGATTTTGATTAAACCACTATATATTAAAGATATTTACATCACAAATAAAATGTATGTTTTGAATTTCTGGTCATAGCCTCTGAAGAACTCTTTATTCTAGTTGAGTTTTGCAGAATTTTGCATAATGGTTAAACTGTAAGAGATGCATAAAAATCATTACGTACACAAAAAATTTAGATCTCATTAAAACACATAATTTATGTCATATACATTTTTCTTGTAGAGTTGACCGTTTTCAAGATCTTCATTTTTATTAGTTTCAATTTTAAACTAAATTAACTTTTCGCAAACAGGATCATGCAAAGCGAACTGAACCTCAATTGTTTCACATAGCAACCAGCTTTTAAAGGATATGAGTATCACTTTAGCGTAATATATTCTCTTATTTCCCTTCTACTTAAAAGGAAGCAAGTAATAAGAGGAATTCTGCTATGTTATTGTCGATTAGCATGACATAGATAAAAAGATTATTCTTTTGTAAGAATAATTCGCATATGGCACAGCTAGAGAAAGTATGTGAATGGAACACATCAGATTTTTCAATCTTGTATCTAGATTTCTTTTGGTTTTCCTCTATAGAATTTGTGGCAGTCTGCTATTTTTTTGTAGGTTGAAGTTATTTTAAGGAGTTAATGTGGTTTTGAATTTTAGGATCATTGAATTTGCAATACAGTTATTTAAATTAGTGTGTCTTTTATCTGATAAGTTTTTTGTGTAGTTTTGCAATTTGTTTCTGTTATTTGAACTTTTTTATTTTCTTGTCAATTAATTGTGTGCTGAAGTCAATGTTGTTGTGGATATTATGTGTTCAAATTCAATCTTATATTCTTATTCTTTTAATAGTGTGAAAACTAGTCTATGGGTTAGTTTGTTTAATACTGAATGTTTATATATTATAGGGTTGTAACCTTGCTTTTTAATTATTTGTCTACTCAAGTTGTATTTTTGTAAATTACAAAGGTTAGGAAAGGCATGCAAGTTTACTGGTTTGGGAACCACATAAGTGGTTCTTGACCTTCCTACATATGACAGAAGATATCATTGTGAAAGTTTGGTGTACATGATAAGTATATCCCCATATATGATGTAGTCTATTTGCAAGAGTATCAGGTCATAGTAGAGTTCCAATTCACCATGGTTGATTCTGAGTCGTGTAAATAAAGATTTGGCTTCCTTGTTGACATTTTTTTTTGTAATTTTGACTTATGCCCTGTTGAACGGGAGTAAATAAATAGGTAATTAAATAAATAAACACTTAAATCAGCTTAATCAATAAGCAATAAATTCTAATACAGTAAAAATGAACAATGCAACTAAAACCTCTGTTATGCAGTTACAATTGTGGAAAGGACAATTACAAGAGGGACAGTTGCATCACTTTCCCACTTTGCAATCCCTCCAAAATAGAAACAAACAAGGAATATAATAAGAATATAAAATCTGATGTGTTCCATTCACATGACTTTCTCTACATCCCTGCAACAAATTATTGTTAAAAAGCTTATGCTTTTATTTACTTTATGCTAATTGAGAATAATTAGCAGGAATATTCTTATTGCATGCATCTATGCTTCATTACAGCCATTTTTGAGAAAATCAAAATTTTTGAAAACAATTCCATGTAAAGAGTAGTTTGGGGCGGGGGATTTTCTTGAAAATCTTCATGTTGTATCCCTGAACTTAAATACCAAATTTGGTATTTTACCAACTTTTCGTTTTTGAGATATCGTGTTCACCCCCTCCCCCGCCCCACCCCAGCCCACCCCCACCCACACACACTCGCACGTGTGTACACAATCCTTTTTCTGAAAATGCTTTTTTGGATAAAGGAGACCCTAAAACATACATTTCCGGTGAAATCTCGGTATCAAATTTTTGGGTGGAATACCTTCTAAATACACTATGTACATGGTATGTGTAGAGAAAGTAATATAAAATCTAAACATAAAGAATTTGATGGAAGCTATTTTGACCTTTCTGGTGTTGATCTATTTACGCAGTTATCATTACAATTAGTTACATGCAAATATGATACTTTCTTGCTAAAGTGTTGGCTACTTTGCTTCTACATATTTGCATGAGTAACTGTTTTCACAAATGAGTTATACCAAGTCAAAATACAGACCTTGTTTGATTGATGAATGTCTGATAGCATAGCTGAAAATGGGTCTATCCAATGCAACCCAGATTTAAATGAAACAATAAAAAATGTAAAAGAATGTAATTAAAAATACAATGTTCTTTATATTATTTTATTGTTGTCTATACTGTACACAAAGAAATTAGTACTATTTATAGAAGAATTAGCAATGCTATGCCATTTATTGTTTATTTCTCCATCTACCACTTCATTTTGAACAATGTGGTGTTAGCTGACTTTGCCAGGTCCATGTCAAGTAGTTCTGGGTTTGCCCATGTCTGGGTTAGATGATTGTGTTATCTGATTTTCTTCAAATCTAAGAAAGGTGAACTAGTGTTTTCTTCTATTTCCATGATGAACAGGCCCAGGCAAAATTGCCTTTTAGTGATATTTTTAGTTTTAAATTCCAACTCAGAAGCAATATTAACTCAAATACCTGCAGGTTATCTTCACTAGAGTTTTAAGATAATCAGAGAACACCTTTGGGATTTGCCATAAACCAATCAAAATAGACATCTACATTAAAAACAATTGTTATAACACATAAGCAGCCTAAGCCAGAGATTACTTTTCACATCATTACAAGAAGAAAAGAGATTAAATATAAACACATAATACTCTCAGCAGTAAATAATTGCATCAGCCCACTACTAATTACAATAAAATGAAAAAGTTCAAACAGAAGCAAAGAATAGATAGAACAAAAAAAAGTCAAACAAAAGGACAATCAAATTTCAAGAAATTCACATACTATCCAAAACTACATCAAAAATCCCTAAATATCTTTAAAAACTTTGAAATGACAATATTTCCCCAAAATAACTTCAGCCTACAAAAATTACTGTGTACCAACGTAAAAGATCTCATCCTATAACACCAAAAAGAAATATGGAAACAATACTGAAAGAATATCTAAATACAATTAAATACAGGTATGGCAAATTTGTCATTATTTACTTTTTCTGGTCATGTAACTATAAAATAATCCAGTATATAACACTCATAAAACCTACAAGATATGCAGCAGAATTATACTTTTGAGAGAAAATTCAATGCTGACATGCCACCACACAGTGCATATGAAAGCCTGTCCCTTCCAAAACCATCAGCAAAAATGCCAACAGTAACACAAGACTTAAAACATATCCAGTTAAGATTATCTTTTAGTAACATTTTTAGTATTAAAACTTCCAATCCCGAAACAATATCTAATTTAAACACATCACAGTCTGTAATTCTGACAATTTATATGAACATTTGCATTCATTTTTCTAAATCTTTTTAAAAACCAACCTGGCTCTGCATTTCAACCTCTAGAAAACTTCTGTAAACATCATTCAGATGGTCAAAGAGTTCTGCTATAACCACCAGATGACCACGATTTTGTTCTGTAGGCTCCAAAATATTCTGCAGCACCTACAACAATATTTACCTTATTATAAACAAGTTAATTAAATTGAAAACATTACATGAATTAAAAAAAACATGTAATTATATCTCCAATACATTATGGGGTCACTTAACCGAGGTTCATTACATCATTTCTTTATATACAGATCACCAATTTACTCAGAATGAACATGAACTAATATCCATAATTTTAATACAAGAAATAAGCATAAATTAGACTATCCAAGATACAGATTAACCCTTAGCGCAAACACTTGCTTTTATAATGGTATCAATATGTTGAACAAACTACCAGAAGCAGCAACAGTAGTCCCAATTAATAGATTAAAAGTGTATTCACAACTGGTTAATAAATAACCCATTTTAATCAATGAGTTTATGTATAGTACTGTTGACATTATTGTGTAACCTGAATCAATGTAAATAAGCTGTAATCATATATGTAAATATATTTTTGACAATGTCATTTCTAGATGTATTCTGGTTTCTGACAAAAAATGTTATTAATTATTATTATTATTATAGAAATAGTCATTATATTTGCTACTATTACTGTCCAATTTTTAATGTAATTTCTCCAAGTTTTCACTGTCATTTGTCTAATGTGATCTAGTTCAACTTTTCACTGCCACTTCACTTAGTTTTCACTATCAATTAACTTCCTTCATGACATAGCAGCATACTGAAATATGGACAACATAGCCTTTTCTTCTAAATGGTTCATTCGTTGTGAAGTTGAATCACAAGACTTCTCTAATTTCTTCTGCAGTAGCGGTACTTATTCCACGTCACAGCAATTGTTACAAATTTGCTAAAGAATAGCACTTTTACTGTGCCAGGAAGACATTTTCTGGCTCATCTGTTCATGAGTGTGCTCAGTTAATAGCAGTTGGTTAGACTCCAGAATGTCCTAAAAGCGGAAACTTTCAGAAAAATCTGAGTATCTGACAGTAGCACTTACAGCGTTTATGCTGAGGAAGTATGCTACTTCTCTGTTCACCTCTGAATACTGCCTCTCAATAATCTCGCTGTATCACAATATGCAATTAAACATTATTTTGGTAATGATATATGACAGAGACAGGCTGCACTCTGTGAAAATTTGCTGGTTTCGCCAATCTAGATGTGAGTGCTTCTTATAGCATGGTAGCACAATGGGTCACTGTGAGGTGCATTATTTTATTTTAGTGTGTGAATATTGCTTATTGTTGGTACCATATGTTAGTGGAAACATGATTTAAGACATGTTTGCATTAGAGTGATGTTGCTTTTCAATAATGCTTATTTATTAATACTTTTTTTAAAGAATTAGTATCCGCTTTTACCAGCAATTTCCTAACAATGGTAAAAACAGTGAAACATTATTCTGTCAGTTGTTTTTCATAATTTATATGTGCTATGAGTTCTACTCTTATATTATGTGTGTTAATTACATAATTTCATTCAGTGCATGTTTCCAGTATGCACTAAAGTGATTTTACTTCCACACATGTTTGATACATAACCTATGTTCCATCAACATTGTGGGTACAAAAAGGTAATGCACCTGCTTTTTTTTTTCTTTCTTTTTCGCAGGTATAAACATTTTAAAATCTTATGCATCTATTTACTTCATGTTAATCGAGAAACATTAGCAGAAATAGTCTTATTATTTGCTTCCTTGTAAAACACACACACACCCACACCCACCCACAGCTAAAAAAGAACCCTGTCTACCCACTATGAGCTCTTCCGACGTGGTAGAATCGACCTCGCAGCCCCGAAGCAAATACACAACAGCAAGCATTGGTAAAGTCTTCTCCTGTGCAGCAGAAGAGGATCCATTAGAATTTCAGGTTAGGCAAAAATTCTAAGACACAAACAAACCCATCGAACAGTATGTACATTGTATGGTAGCCCTGTGCAATAAGGTTAATCCGAGTATAGAAGAAAAAGAGAGGGGAAACATTTCCTAAGAGGTTTACAACCTTCCCTAATAGAACAGGTGTTGCCCCACGACCCCCAGATAGTGGAATTGTTACTGTGATTCACGAGGAGAAATAAAACATCAAGAATCAGACAAGGGTGACGAATGAAGGACCCTATTGCAGCCAACATAGAAAAGCTGGACATATATTCACAAACTTTAGAGCTAGAGCTGGGACCTAACATTTTTTTTCAAGTGGCCTCAAAATGGGTACAATCCTGTAAGGGAAACATTGCCACCAATAAAAAGTTAAAAAATGACAGAAAATGAACCATAGGAATGCTGAATAGCAGACATTTTAATAATAGACATGGGAAGTTCAGTGTGTAGTATTAACAATGTTTTTGCACCAATAGCAAGACAACCAATACTCTCTCACATCATACTGAGAGCAGTAGATAATAAATCAATAGATACCCACATCAGGTGGATACATAAAAAATATACAGGTGTTTACATAAAAGCTCTTAGTAATTAGATGGCCAAATTTGCATACTAAAAGTGGTACAGGCAGAAACAGGCAGCACCTACAACAATATTTACCTTATTATAAACAAGTTAAGTAGACTGAACACATTATATGAACTAATTACTTAGTATCTGGGTAATATTAACATAATTATTGTCAACTATCACTGCCCTGGATAAACAGTTGGAGTTAGGGAGCCTATTGTCCTTTTGTCAAATATCAAAGCTATAATATGTTTTCTGGATTGCCACCACTATCATGAATGTAAAGAACGTGGATGTGTGTATCCTACTTTCATTCAAAATGTCTCATTTGTATGTCAGTAGTTGAAAGAATGCAATATTGATGCTCAATCAATACAATGTTTAAAATTATTGGACTTGCAATTTTGGCAAAATTGACTTATCTTTGAGGGTTGCATACCACGGTAACCTTTGGTTGATTTTAAATTATATGTAGTTAGTCAGAGCACTCCTCTAAAACATACTGGTGGGCAATTTAGTACAGCAATGGTCATTGAATTCCATTATACTAAGATCACACCACTTGTCATGCCAAGGTTAGGTTTAACTAAATCTCAGCGCTGGTATAGATGTGTATCTGTTTCTTTGTTCAACAAATTACCACATGAGATGCGTGTTTTAAATATTGAAGTTTTCAAGAAAAGGATCAAGGATTGGTTAACCAATAATCCTTTTTATGACCTCACAGGTTTTTATACATCCTCTTTAAATGCATGATATTAATTAAGTTTTGACTATGTCTATGTGTCATCTTGTCACCACGACTGTTTAGCAATAAATTCAAATTCATTAAAACCTTATAATACTTTTAACAGTACAGACTTTCCTTATAATGTTCTCCTAATTGTTCCACACATCTGTTATTCTGTTCTTGCTAATGGAAACTTCTGTATAATTCAAATCCACAATTTGTTCTGTAGTTTTGGCCTTAATGGGATCTCAGCCAAGAAATGCCATTATTTTTGTCTTCTCTGTTGAAATTTTTAAATTATATTCGGCTGCCACTTTACTTAAATTATGCTTTACCCTAGATATATACTATATATCAGATTATTTAAATAGTACATGTATAACTTATTTTTACCTGGATAACCACTGGTTTAGAATCTTTTCTTTGTAAAAGGAAGTCAATTAGCAAACATTTATCTTGAATTAAGTTGACCAATGGATACAACCTAAGACCAACATACCTGAAATAAGATAAGGGTTGATTTGTCAATAGAATTGAAAATTTATTTATACATGGATATAATATTCAAAGAAATTATTACCAAGTGGAATACTTACCATAAACAACCAAGTTTTGCATCAATAATTATATTTGGTTGAAATACTACCCAGTTGGGTGAATCTTTGGCAGCTAAGGAATATAAAATTTTATAAGCAGAGAGAGAGAGCGAGAAGCGAGGAGAGAGAGAGAGGTGAGAAGGAGAAAAAGAAGAGAAGGGAAGACAGAAAGAGAGAGACATGCAATGTTTTAAGCACTTGAATGTCTGTATTTTTGCCTCGTAATAAATTAAATTCTTTCACTTCTGCCAAAATTTAAGAGAACATCAAGGGCAACTGGCCCTAGGGCTAGAGAACTATAGACTATCAATGAATTTTTTTTTTGTAGATATGGTGTAATAATTCTTAATATATCACGGAATCCATCAATATATGCAGTCAATATCGCTTGCTGGCAATTCAAATTGTGCAACCCATTCAGGTTGGAGCTCAGCCTTCATACTGGAGAATTTACTGACTGCATGTGTGCAGAGCCATCCACTTCCTCCCTTACATATGGAGACATTGACAAATGTGCAGACCTGATCTGCAACATCAGAGCAAGATCTGACTCTGTAGTACAGTTGTTAGCATGCTAAAACCAGAGGTCATGGCTTTGATTCCCAGATGCAGGGTAGGGATATTTCTTTGGCCAGGATTACTCATTATTCTAACAGGAGTCTGGAAGTATGTAGGACAGTCTAAATGTTTTAAAGCAAACCCAATGTAAACAAACCAAATGATTAATAAACAGTACATAAAAGAATACCATTGTCAACAAATGCCATTCAGTATACCAATATAGGAAACTCAGCCAAGAAAGTGGAAACAAGGAATACTAGCACTCCTAGTGCAATGGCCTGGAGTATCTCTATCAGCTGTATAGAGCATATGGTGAAATATGTGTTCAGGTTTGCTGTTTCCGATAAACTTCCAAACCTACAGGATTAGCTACTAATCAATATTTCCATCACATTACATACTATTTCAATATCAAAATGTGGGGAACAGTAACACTTTTGCATCACTTATTCAATTATATTTTTCACTTATAACATGTTTATAATGATAACTTTTTCACTTTTTACTTTCTCCACATGCAAAATGGAAATGGCGTGTTATTTATGGATGCTCTTTAACTACTGTGGTTCTCAGCGTCCCATTCTAAACTGGGTGTGGAAGACCGCTTAATTTTGCTCAGAGGCCTCTCTTATCAGGCTTGAGGTTCTTTTACGTGCCGTAAATCTACGACACGGGACCCACGGCTTTACTTCCCTTCCAAAGGAAGCCATGCTAAGGATTTTTACACCCGAAAAAATCCATCGTCCTCCGCCGGGTTTGAACCCGCGACCTTGGGTATATGAAGTCAGCATTGTAACCATTACACCACGGAGGGCGACTCTCCACATGCACTATGTACATAGTGTATAGAGATGGCATTGCACACCACCCAAAAATTAAATACTGAGATTTCACCGGAAATATATGTTTTAGAGTCCCCTTTATCCAAAAAAAAGCATTTTCAGAAAAAGGTCCATATGTGCATGTGCGTGCATGTGTGTGGGTGTGTGTGTGTAGGTGTGCATGTGGGTGTGAGTGTGGGGGTGCGTGTGTGTACAATAAATGTGTGTGTCCGTGTGTCTGTGAACGTGATACCTCAAAAACAAAAAATCGGTAAAATACCAAACTTGGTATTTAAGTTTAGTATCCTACAGGGATGTGACACAAACATTTTGAGAAAAATTCCCCCCATCCCTAACTACCCTTTACTTGGTACTTTTTTCGAAAATTTTGATTTTCTTAAAAATGGCTTGATTAAAATATCGCATATTAAACATATTCACCTGACAAATTTAAATGTATATCTTGAATTTTCTGGGAATAGCCTCAGAAGACAACTTTATTCTGGATGAATTTTGCATAACTGCTAACTGTATCAGTAGTTCCCAAAATTTGTTTTGCAGATTTGTTACTCTCCAACTAATAATTTCCTTTTTTGTTTACCTTTACTCTTATTTCTTGATTGTTAAAAAATGTCAAATATCAATCATTACTTATACTATCAAAACTTTCATTTGAGAATGAAATTCTATATCTATGAAATTTCCTCAATATTAATTATTTACTAACAATATTAGTTAATATTTTTATTATTATATATATTACATATTATTATCACTGTAGATTCCTAGATAGTAAATTGTACATTGAATTTTGCAAAGGGAAATAATAACCATTGTAACTAAGTATTAGGGAAAATATTCAATTTTATTTCATGTATTGTAAATGTTCAATGGCTCCCATATTGTAAATTCATGTTTAAACATGATTGACCATTGAAAGAAGCTTTGGGTCTGTTAAAGACTTTCACATGGTTAAATTTTGGCAAAGCCATGCTATTTTGAATTTTAGTGAAGCGAGAAGTAGGAGTTAGCACACAGGTAACGTAGGCCGTTCGCTCAGCCAACAGGCGAGAGGCCAGGCATGGCTGACACGTATGAGACCAATGGGCTACTCGTACGTCACGCAGTCTTGTAACCAAGCAGTGGGGGGTAATTGAGGTTCAGTTGGTATATTGCTGGATTAAGCTCATTCACTCTGATTTAGGACACTGATGCAACTAGAAGTGTTTAAAGAAGTTGGCGCTCATGCTCATGCAAACAGCCGTGTGTGCAGTGGGCAATTAGGAGTCCAAACTTCCATTAGTTTATTCCGCAATGGGGACGTGGCCTAGAGACATCATTAGCAATAACCAGTGAAAGATTTAATGCGGCAACCAAGTATTCATCCTCATTTTACTGAAGTAGTAGTAAAACTATAATCCATCAAAGTCAGTCTTGCTGTATTTTATTTAGTATTTGTATACGACACCTCCACATCTGCCAGAATCGCTGTTTCTCTCTCAACCCTGAGGTCATATAGCTTAAAATACCCAAAACAGTAAGAACCATGCGGAACTTAATAATAGCTAGTCTGAGATGTGGGGTTGGAACCGCTAACTGGTGCTGAACACTAATGACGAGAGAATCCTTAAGTCAAGGCATCCACCTGGTAGAGAAGCTGAGAACATCGCAGCACCATCCCAGAACTACCTCATAAAGTGGGGCAATCTGCCTCAATTTAAACTTTTATCTTGCAAGGAGTTCCTCTTCCTGAGATATAGTTAATGAAGGATACATAATTCACAATTAATATGTGCTGGTTCTCCAAGTATCTGACTTCCTGCTGCAACAGGTAATCGTAAACTGAATGGTTTTATAGGTCGAGGACTAGCCACAGGTTGATGGTAGGTTACGAAACCATCTGATTCCCCTGGCATGTTGATGTCAAACAGCATTGAAGTCTATAAACAAAAATGGAAAAAAAAATTGTAAGATTATTACAAATATATCTATTATGTTAATAGAGAGAAATGCTGTGTTAAAGAAGGATACCTTGGAAGCCTGATGATGTACAACAATAAGATTATCAACCACATTAACAGCAAATCTTCCTGACATATCTAGCCTCAAAATGTGGCTCTTCTTTGCTGTCAGCATCCTAGAAGAGAGAATAAGTTACTGTAGCTTGGAAAATATTAGAATTTCATACTAGACTGCTCATCTGCCTTGTGATTTCATAGACATTACTATTTAACACTCTGAATTTTTATGGTATTAAAAATAATTAATCTTCATGCAACTTCAGTGTGCAGAGGTAAGTTGAAGGTGTGTGCGAAAAATAATCTAACCCTGAAAATCAAAAGGTTTCTGATGAGTCTGCCATCTCTTGTTTGAGGCAAAAGAAGATATACAGACTTTTATTTCTCACAATGATGTGTCCTTACCACAAGAGTATGAAAATCCAAGGTCCAAAGCTATGTTAAAATTCAAAGATGTGCTTAATTATATGGTTCAAATTCTTCATGAGTATTACAAAAATCTTTAATACGTGTCTGATATAGATAATGATGTTCATGAAGAAGAGTTACTGTTTGACTTAACTAATACTGACTGAGCCAAATAAACTCAAAAGTGTTCAAGGGCAGTTTTTATAATTAATGTTTAATAAATATTAATGTAATAAATCTAATTTTAATGTGACATGTTTTTTATTTTTATTTCTTTTGTAATAATTAAAAGATATTTATGCTTCATTCAGAATAAGGAATTTTAGCATTATCATTGTCATGTTTTTTGTTTTTATAAATAAGTACTTTGGACTCATCATAGAATATAAGTTTGAGGTGAATGCTTTAACCCTAACTTAAATCAAATATACACAGTGTCAAATAATTTTACTTTTTATGGTGTGTATAAAACTCTTTTTGTTTTCTCACTTTTAAAAAAAGTCAGGGTTAGGCTGTTTTTAATCACATGCCTTCAATTGTGTTCAAAAATTTGAAATATTTAAAAATGTGGATGTATCACCATAATATAGAAAGGTATTGATAAGCAAAAAGGAAGGCTTGATTACATTGAATAATTCCAGAATTCAGATTTAAAACAAAAAAGATATTTTGGTTACGTGTAAAATATGACAATAATTCTAATGAGCAGTATTCACTTTTCATTCAGCTGCATTATAAGTACTGAAAGAAAGGAAGAAATATTTAAAGATTTCTGCTTACTAATTGTTACTAGGGATTGTGGGCTTGCATCTTTGAATCATTCTGAGTATTACTGTATGTGTGTAGGATATTTCTTTGATCCTATATATTGACATTATTAGTTTCTTGTTCATATTTAAATGACATTCCTCATATCATAAAAATGAACACAATATAAAAATATGAACATTTACTCTGGAATAGTTCAAGGATGTTTTTAAAACAATTGAAATCATAATTTCTCTAACAACTTTATTCACACTAAATTTACTGAGTAGACACTTTTCAACACTTTTTTTTTATTAATTGCTTCATTTGTATTTTAATATTTTGTGTTTAATATCAAACTCAAACAAGAAGACAAATCTGCAGTAACTTAGTATTTTTGGAAAGAGAAATACACCATAAATAGTAGTCCAAAAATTCTCAAAAACATCACAAGGAAGACAGAATTAAAAGTTTGGGAAAACATATATACTTGGAAAAACAATAACCAAGTTTTCAATTTTGAAATTCCTCCAGGCGACCTATTGATTCAGAGGTTCATCAAACCACCACCAGGTAGAGAACAACCACCACAGCAAGCAATGCCAGCAGTCGAACAAAGGAATTAACAATGGAAGCACATGGCTTCTGAAACATGTTTTCTGAAATAAAAAGTAAGTGATGTAGTGTTACAAAATTGACTCAGCTAATTTTCAATTGTCAAGCCAATAACGTACTATAGTATTGTCCAGTAATAGTTTATTTATTTTTTAATGAAGTCAATGAGTATGACACTCTTCGCATCCCAAAAATTGTCACCATCACTTTGCTGGCTGATAGGACAATCTTTTTCTTCTTTGGAGTAGTTTCATCAGAAGCATCCATTGTTTTGATTGCTGCTTGATTTTCAGAGTATAATGATGAATTCACATCTCATCAAATTTATGGAAGAAAATATTTTGAACAAAACACAGGCCTAGTCATGGGAAATTCAATGTTGCCCTTCTTGGCTGATTTATTTATGAGTGCTCTTGAGATGAGGATAGTGAAAATCTTCTCTTGGGTATTCAAAACTTGGGCCAGATATGTTGACAATGTGAATACAAGATGCTCTGAAACTACTGAATCTGCAAGACGACAACATTAAATTCACCATAGAAACAGAAGTGAATAATCAACTCTCCTATCAAGACCTAAAAATTATGAAGAACAACAATAGTTTACCCTTTGGAATATACAGAAAGAACACCTATACTGACAACTATATAAAAAACAATAGTTACAACCCCTCATCACACAATGTTGCAGTTTTTAACAGTGTGACCTACAGATTGGCGAACATTCCCCTTACTGAGAAGGAATACAATCTAGAGTACCATGAAATCTTAAAAGCAGCAGGAATAAATGGTTACAAAAAAGAAATTATGGATATGTTAATCAGAAGATTCAAGCACAAAAAGTTTTAAAAGAAAATACAACCCTCAAACCCCAAAACAAAAGCTGATGTTCAAAAAGATCACATTCCATCTATGAGCTCATAAAAAATTTCAGAAGATTTTCAAAGACAGCAATATAGCACTCATCCCCAAAAATAAATTCAACATAAAATTCCTCATAAAAGTGAATCAAAAAGGAAAAAATGCCAGCTCATAAAAAATCCGGGAATTATAGAAAAGATTACAAAGAATGTGGTTAAATCTATATAGGTCAAACTAAGTGAAACAAACCAACAAAAAAAAATTTCATAAAAATCATAATATATACCAATGAATATAAAAATGAGGCTTAAGAAACACTTTAGAAACATCAAATCCAGGAAAGAAGAAAAATCAGCAGTTTTGGATACAAGGACACAAAATTGATAATACAGCATTGCTTGTGATGCAGACACAAAAATCTACCAATTTAAATATTTGGGAGAAAAAATTTCTTTGGCAATTTTGTCCAAGATTAATGAACTTTGACATCCCAATGGACGAAAATCTGATCCCTAAATTTGTAGAACCACTGTCAGAGGGACTAAGAGACAAATGTAGTCATCAAAGGAGAGTCAACCAGTTGCAATCATCTGACAATAAGGAAGTGATTCCTTGAAATTAGGAAGGTAAGATAATTAATCCAATATAATGAAATTGTATATTTGCAACTGCTTCTATATAACAGTTAATCTTTTCATTATGTCTTTCAAAATTATTCCGTTCAAGTTATTTCTGAAGGTTATAAATATGTTCAAAATTATAGATGTTAAAATATACAATATTTTCAGCATGCAAACCTGCACAATAGCAAACCATAGAGTTAAAAATCTTTGACAATTAAGTTATATTATATTAATAGAATATAGGAATATGAAAGTGGGGAGAACTAAATAAAAAGCCAAATAAGAATAGACGGGGTTTACTTATAAAAGTAGAAGGTTTAATAAATTAGGAAAAAAGTAACAAAGGAATGACCATTATCAGCTACGTATATCAAACTTCTGCTTATAAGAATTATTACTTATATATAGTGTAGACGACAACTTCTGCACCCTGGCCAGTTACCCCCCTTGGTTGATGACGCAGCACCACAATACTTGGTATTCCATATAAAGTTGCTAATGTTACATCTCTTTCAAACAAACACAGCTTGGCTGGTTTAGGAACCACTCCCAGTTCAACTGTAAACAAAATGAGATTATGATCCAGCACATACATAAGCAGAAAATGGCTTTTACCAATTATACTGCCTTTATTATGGCAAAGTTCTTTGTTTTTGTAAATGTACAGAAGAAAATAAATTACCTTTAGTTTCTTTGTATATATTTAGTGATTTATGATGCAATCATTTGCTTCAAATAAAGAAAACTGGTAGGATGGCTACCTTTAATTATTGTTCTAAAAATATATTGTATAATACATTGAGCACATTATGTATGACTCAGAAAGTACAAGTGAAAAGCGATCTTGCTAAACTTGCCAATTGTTAACACATGAATTATGGTTTTGGAAAGGTAAAAAAAATACAGTTTAGGCTACTTCAACTCCCTGATAGGGGTGGCACCAACAGTTGGGCTTTATTGGGCTGAGCCCATTCAAAGCTAAGTTTAGGTCATCCCCCCCCCCCAGGGTAACTGATACGATGTGCATAATTATTATGTATTATGTAAAAATGTCTGATAAAGTAACTATTTAAAATAATGCATAACAATACTGATACTATTATGGTTATTTTTATTTTTTAAAAAAAATAGTTTCTATTAAGGATTGAATTCTACATACAGAACAGTACCTACTATTATATTGCAATGAAATCGTTGCGAAACTAGTCCAGGCAAGGATTCCAAAAGATAAGAGAAGATTTATTGCAACTATTATTTTTATATTAATATTTGCACTTTTACAAGCTTCTGACATTGTCAAAGGAGTACAATATATAATCATAGGATATACAGTATATAAAATTAAACATATAAATATATACACACACAACTAAGTGATATTTACAGATTATTAACTTTATACAAACATTTATCAATTAAGAAGCACTTTAGCTTTTTCTGAAACTGGTTAGTACCATTTAGTGACTTAATTGCTGCTGGCAATCTATTAAATAAAATTTGACCCATCACAAAAACATCTTTATCACTTGACTTTTTAGAAGTACGTTCTCTGAAATAGTCATTGTTGTGTCTGGTATTGTAGTTGTGAACATCAGAAATCTTCAAATTTAGCTTATTTACAGCAAAAAGAATAGCTTTATATACATATAGTGAATACAATGTGAACATTTTATTTTGTTTGAAAATATCTACACATGAATCAGTATTTTTTAAGTTAAAAATTATCCTAATGCACCTTTTCTGTAAGACGAATACTCTGTCAAGATGAACCCTTGGACAGCATCCCCATATTTCAATTCCATATGATAGATATGGGTATATAACCCCAAAGTAGATCATTTTTAGGAGGTTGGTGTCACAAATTGGTTTGAAATGTCTAATTAGATATATTGATTTGCTAATTTTTTTTTACATAGTCAATATGATTACTCCATGTCATATTATTGTCCATATATAGCCCCAGAAATTTATGTGAACTTACATCATTTATATTACAATTATTTATCTGTACATTTATTTTGAAGTGAGTCTTGTTAGTTAGGCTAATTTGCATTGATGTGGTTTTTTCCATGTTGCACTTGAGATTGTTTGTGTCAAAATACTTTGTCAGCTGTTCTCCCTGATAGTTTATGTCCTGGATTAATTTATTATTATCGCCAGCTGAACAGATGACTGTTGTATCATCTGCATAGGATATTATCTTAGCCCCATGTGTAATTGGTAAGTCATTTATGTAGACAATAAACAGTAATGGTCCTAATACACTGCCCTGGGGAACCCCATATTTTACAGTCTTACAGGTTGAGCTATAGTAATTTTGATAGTTCGCATTTTGGTAAAGAATTTGTGTGTATTGTATTCTGCCTTTTAAATAAGAAGTTATTAAGTTCTTGGATATTCCCCTTATACCACAATTATCTAATTTTTTAATGAGGATATCATGATCTACACAATCAAATGCTTGTGATAAATCAAAAAATAAGGCACCAACCTTTTCGTTATTCTCTAATTTCATAGATGCTTGGTGTGCAAACTCTGCAATTGCAGTAATTGCTGATAGACCTTTTTGGAAGCCATGTTGGAACCCTTGAATAGTACTATTTTCTTTAGAAAGGACAAGAGTCTGTTTAAGATTACCTTTTCAAATATTTTTGCTATTTCTGAAGTTAATGTAATATGCCTATAATTATTTATATCTTGTTCATCTCCTTTTTTATACACAGGCCGCACTATACTGGTTTTAAGACACTGGGGGAATTCACCCTTCTCTATAGAATTATTGATAAGATGTGAAATGGGCTTTGCAATAACATGTTTACAGTGTTTTAAGATTATGGGGCTTATTTCATCCCACCCGTGGCATGCTTTGCTTGTTAAGGCGGATATTATCTCACTTTCAGAAGCTGGTTTTAAGAATAGTGATGAGCTTGTGTTACAGACAGTATCAGGATTTATGCTGCCCCTGCCTGTTGGAGAGTTCATTCTTACATTTACAAAAAATTCATTAAAAAGTTCGCTAACTAGTAATGGGTCACTAATTATTTCTTAGTCTTTTTTAAGGTTAATAGTTTTTTGGGTTACTATGCTCAGTCTACTTTCATTAATGTATCCCCATGCTGCTTTTAGTATATTTCTAGTCTTATTTATTCTCTGTTTATATGATTGTGCCCATAAGATATTAAGATTGTCAAGATATTGCTTTTTGGTATTTTTGTATTTTTCTTTATAAAATGCCATTCCTGTATTTTTCTGTATTTGGGGTAGTTCC
This sequence comes from Hymenopus coronatus, assembly GCA_030762935.1. Taxonomy (NCBI): domain Eukaryota; kingdom Metazoa; phylum Arthropoda; class Insecta; order Mantodea; family Hymenopodidae; genus Hymenopus; species Hymenopus coronatus. The sequence continues at coordinate 17,572,489 of CM060884.1, forward strand.
TTCATTTCTTGCTTTAATTTAATTAGGTGAAGAGGAATTTTGAATGGTTTTTTAAAATGTTTCTGTAGTTTGACATGTTTTACTGGGCAGCAATGGTTAAAGTAATTACTAAAAATCCTATAAAATTCATCCCACTTGTCATTTATGTTATTGTAAGAATACATACTATCCCCCCAAGACTCTTCGCTTAAAGAACCTGCAAGCAATTCCAAGCATCTATCCTTTAACTGCCTTTGTTTTTTTATTATATTAACCTTTTGTATCTCGTATTCAATGTATGCAAAATCAACACATTGTGCATAGTGGTCAGATAAGTGGGCATCAAGTACATCAGCTTTTAAAACTTGTTCACCGATGTTGGTTATAACATGATCAATTGTTGTTTTGGAAAAATTTGTAACCCTGGTAGGAAAGTGGATTAGTTCAACAAGGTTAAATGATGTTATAACCTCAGATAGTTTTTTATAGTTGCTGTCCATTGGATCCAAGTTAATATTGAGATCCCCTGCAAGAATTATTTTTGTGTTGGTTCTTGAATATCTGGCCAGAGGCTTTCCAATAAGTGCAGGAATTCAGGCAGGCATGCACTAGGTGATCTGTAAATACCAAAGACGTATGTGTTTTCTGTTTTTGTTGTTATCTTAATACCTGCCAGCTCCATTACTTTTTCCGCACAATACCTTTCTAGATTTACGGGGGTTATATTGAGTCCATTTTGAGTGAAAATTGCTACCCCTCCACTTTTGAATGAAGATCTAGAATACTTACTCACTAACCGATAATTATAAATATTTATAATTTCAAGCTGTTCATCATTCAATCCATGTTCAGTTAGTATGGCAACCTGGGGCTTGATTTCATTTGCTAAATGCTCAAATGCTTATTACTTAAGTACTGTATATTTAAGTGCAAAACCTGAAACATTTTATTATTAGAGTTGCTGTTAGAGATTATTTTACCTTTGTTATGAAGTACTTGCTTTTTGTCCAAGGATACATGTGCAGCAGCATTCCCCCCTATCACTATTATTACCTAACAACTTATTTGATTCACTCAGAGTAATATTAATTTCGTCAGTAGTAACATCCACCTTCGAGTTCGTTAGTTTCCCTCAAGTACTGAACTAATAACATCGCACAGCAGCTTCCCGAATTTATAGGCACCTCTACGGTTAAAATGGACACCATCTCTTCCAAATTCACTTTCTGCCAGCCAAAAGTTCGCATCAACAAAGGTATAATGTTTATTAGAGCACAGCCAATTCAGTTCTTTGTTGATTTTCACAATTTTCCTGTCGGTCACATCCAGTCTTCTTAGCACGCCACTAACAATGATCTTCACTTCAGGTGCTTCAGCTTTCACATAGTTTAAGAGGTCCATCATCTCACCCATAATTTGTTCCGCACATAGACTCGGTTTGATATTATTGGTTCCAGCAAGAACCATCATCACATCTGGTTTATTTTCTTTCATGTTCATCCTTTCGTCTTGGTGCTGCAGTTCACTTAGTGTGATGCCAGGGAAACATCTCACATCATATCCTTGGTTTTTACATGACTCGCCCGCGAATTTTAGCAATGAATCTCTTACCACTAAAACTTTGCATCTTTTTCTTTCTTCATTGAAGTTGTCGTCTAGGGTTTTGTTTCTTACTCCCACTGTACTCGTGTTATTGTCATTTAGCACATCAAATCTGTTCTTCCGATGTAATTCAAAATCACTTTGCGGACGCTGAGTACAATAACTTGGCATTGCATTTAGGTATTCTCGTTTTCGATTACATCGAACCTCAGTGTAGCCATTATCCCTGTTCACCATCTTTGTTTGTAAATCCAAGTTAATCTGTTTCAGGGATGCATTTTTACTTTTTTCATATTCAATTTCACTTCTCAGAATACTATTTGCATCTTCATTGACTTTATCTGTAATTTTCTGTCTTTTTAGGATGTCAATTTCCCTTTGCAGACTAGCATTCTCCTTTAGTGCATCTTAATTCCTTATTTAGCACTTCAATTATCATATGCTGCGACGACACCATTTCATTCTCGCGCGCGTTTCCGGTCGCAGGTTCACCTACGCATGAGATTTTTGAACTTTTCTCCGGCTCACATTTCTACTCCACATTCCGCTGGGATATGAACCACAAATCTCCTGAAGGTGCAAATGGTTAAAATCCCAGCTATTGCATTGAATTTTTCAGTCATGCTCTACCTATCCCATTTGTAAATGGATTTATTATACGAGGGTTGGGGCGAAAGTCATGGCAATTACTTATTTTCTTGAAGATACCAGTCTGGTTGGAAAATGTGACATATACAGACAAAAGGACAAGGTGTTAACTACATGTGTGGAGATGAATAACACTGAATATCATAACACACTAATTTATTACAGTAGTATACAGGGCAATATGGCCTTCATGGTGCAAAAGAATGACAACACAGTACACATACGGTTGACATGACAAACCTGGGCATAAAGACCCTCAAAGTAGTCCTCTGCTACTGTCACCACATGCTGCCAGCAATGTGGGAGGTGCTGAATATCATCTGCTGAAGCATTTGCTGCACCATGTGTGAATCGGGTCACTTGTTCACGCACAACTTTAGCAATGTCCTCTCGTGTTGTAAACCGCCTATCACACAGTGGTTCCTTAATCTTTCAAATGAGATCAAAGTCAAAGGGCGAAATGTCGGGAGAGTATGCACTGCTCAACACAGGTTACTTCCATCTCGCACGACACTCACCAACTGACTGATTTCACAGCCCTCGTTGTGCTACTAGCTACCAGCTATCACAGAACCATCTGTGATAGCTGGTAGTAGCATATGACATATATACATTTATGATCTGTTCACATATCTACAAGAAAAAAAATAGTTGCCATGATTTTTGTCCCAACCCTAGTATATTTCCTAGTAGATACAAAGGAATAAGCATTATGTTAGGTTAAAATGACAGTAAAATTTTAAAAAATGTATTCACATCGAGATTAGGTTCTCTTTGCATGGCCGAGAGTAAAAGAAAAAGAAACAAATGATAACTTCCCAGTTGAAAGAAGTATTAGTACTGGAAACACAAAACCATTAACAAACAATATCTCACAAATGGTTAACTCCACAAAAAAATGTATAGGACAGAAATTGTAAGTTTTAACCAGATCTACATTTTTTGTGTAGTAAGTTTTTGTTTACTTCTTACAGTTTACCAGTCATGTAAAACCCATTCAGAATGAAGAGTCTTCAGAGGTTAATCCTAAAAAAAGTCAAGATATATATTTCATTTGACATGAAAACATCTTAAACACATGGTATTTTAATCGAAATCATTAGAGCTGCTTTTGAGAAAACCAACATTTTTGAAAAATGTTTCATGTAAAGGGTAATTGGGGGTGTGGAATTTTCTTGAAAATCTTCATGTTGCATCCTTAGAAGATGCTTAACTTAAATACCAATTCTGAGAAAAGTGTAAGAATTTTTCTTTGCATAGCCAGGAGTAAAACTAGAGATATGAAAAGATTAGAGACTTCCTATTTGAGAAAAGTTTTAGTGTTTTAAAATTGAAACTAATTTCAAGGAATATCTCAGAAATGGTTACTTCACAAAGTAAATGTATATGATATAAGTTGTGAGTATTAACGAGATCTATATTTTTGTGCAATAATGTTTGTTGTTTAACTCTTATGATTTATCAGTTATACAAAAGTCATCCAGTATGAAGAGGTCTTCAAAGGCTATCCCCAGAAAATGCGTGATATACATTTTATTCTGCATGAATATAACATATTTTAATCAAAATCGTTAAGAGTAATTTTTGAGAAAATATAACTTTTTTAACATTTTTCCTCTAAAAGGCAGGGGGGGGGATTTTCCTAAAAATCTTTGTGTGGTATCCTTGGAAGGTGCTGAACTTAACTCTCAACTTTGGTATTTAACCAACTTTTTGTTTTTGAGTTATCATGTTCGCAGATACATGGACAAACACATACTCCTTTTTCTAATTTTTTTTTTTTTTTGATTCAGTGGATGTCAAAACATTTGCAGTGAAATCTCAATATAACATTTTTGAGAGGAGTACAATACCTATCTACCTCTATGTACTTAGTACATGTAGAGAAAAGAAAAATTGCCATTTTTAATGCAAATTTCAAATTAGATCCCAGTGCAATTGAAACATCTTAGCCACAATAACACAAGAAAAAAATTACTGTGCATTACTTATTGATCCTCCCTTGTATTTTCCAAACTTGATACAGATATGCACATGACATCTTCCCAGTAATTAACCAAAGCATATCTCGGACACTTGGAACAAACAATAGACTTCACAATGGGAAATGAAACAGAAAATATGTTATACTTTAAAGGTTAAAGATTATTAGACATATTGACAAATATATTTACAGTAAAAACTCATAACAGACAACCACATAAAATCAGGTGGTTTCAACTCAAAATCCTATAGACATGCAATAATCAGTAGTCTAATCCACAAAACTGCTAACATTCCTTTAGACCACAATGAATACTCCAAAATAATCAAAACAGCACAGAAGAATAATTTTGCCCTACAACTGATTGACAAGCAAATGCCTAGGTTCAATAAATATTGAAAATCATTATATCAACATATAATAACAAAATTAAAGAAGATAATGTATTACAAACAAAAGGAAAACCATGGGAAAATTTATGTAATAACACGACCAGAATCACTACATTACCAAGAAAATCCTCTGTAGCAACTTTTAGACTCCTAACAGGCCATGACTGTCTCAATAAACATTTATTCATGATTGGTATAGTGAGATCTCCTCTGTGTCCTTTCTGTACACTTCAAGAAGATATGGATGGAAACCATCAACTGCGCTGCCCAATCTTGAGTCGACATGATAATATGACATCAAAATACTGGAATGCAAGACAGCGAATGACTTCATTGCCAACTGCTCAACATTAGATACCAACCAACCAACCATAAATATTGAAAATTAAAAATTACCTCTTGCAGTTTATGAGAAGAAAATCTTTAGAAACTTTGCTTATCATTGCTGGACAGATAAAAAATTTCAAAAAGTCACAGAATCAATTCATTCTTTTAAGTATAACATCAAAATCTAAACCACTGATGGACATACTAACTCCAGGAAGTTGTCCTCTGTGGTCTGGGGGTAACATATTAACCTCTGGTTCACAAATTCTGCGTTCAAACCCAACAGAGTGTGATACAATTTTTTCAGGCACAAAAATCCTTAGCATGGTATCCTTTGCAGAGAAGTAAAGCCTCTGATCTCATTTCATAGATTTAGGCATATAAAATAACCTCAAGGTTAAGCAAGTTAAAAAGAGCATCCATAAATAAAACTCAACTAAATTTCACATCCAGGATAAACAGCAGGCAAACCTGGTTGCTCTGACTGAGGAAACACACATTAGTAAACCTAAACAAAATATAGGCACACAAAGTAACAGCAATAAAAAAGAAACAGACAAATGAGGATAATAGCACACTTTTGGGTAAAACATTACCAGATAAAAAAGAGAAATCCATTTTCTCAATGCAGTCAACTGAAAAACCATAGAACTAATTAAAAATTATTGGGAATGCACAGCGAAGTAACTAATCAATTAAGAGTAAAAACATAGATTACACTCAAACTTCACTCTTGAAATAAAATAACTTACTTTGAACATGTTTCAGTGGCTGTGGCCACCATTTTCAATGGAGATTCACTCAAGAGTGAAGTTTGAGTGTAATCTATGCTTTTACTCTTAATCATAGAACTAATCTCTTTGCAATGGCACAAAAGCCCAATTTCAACCATGGCCTTCTCTAATGGTTTTTAATCAATGGAATTTCTAGTTTGCAAATTCGCCATTATGAGCACATGATGATGAGGGATCAACTTGTTGCCCATAGATGGCAACGTAGGACAAAATCACAACTTGCAGATGTGAATGTGATAGAATTTAACCCAGAGATCTTTTCTTTCAAGGTATGGGGTTCTTTTATGTGTAAATAAACTTTACATGGGACAAATGGCTTTACTTCCCTTCTGAAGGAAGCCAACAATTTTTATGTCTGAGAAAACTCATCAACCTTCACTGGGTTGGAACCTGCAACCTCGGGCATTAGAGGTTATCATGGCCACTACACTAAGGAGGGCAACACCACAGATCTAAGAACCTGGAAAAAAAAAATTCTACATTAAGAAATCTGAAATCTGTCTCATTAACTTTGATGTATAAGCAGAACCAACTTGCTGCTGAAATATATTCAATCTTCTCTACCAAATGCCTGATGAAGAAATGCCCAGGATAACAACAGAAAAATTGCCAGTCAACCACAGCTGAGGATGTCATTAAGAGAAGGTGAAGCATGATCAAGTCTTATGAAGCATAAGAGCACTCAGTTCAACTCAACACAATAATTTATTTATTCTACACTTGTTTAAATATATTAAAAATGTTATTTTAATTGTTTTCCCCACAGTAGCCTCTTAGTATAACACTGGCATTCTCAGGTTGATTAAAATCTCTAGGTCAGATGTGTCGTAATAGCTTTTTACTCTGCAACAGTGACTAAAGAAAGAAATGTGGATGAACACATCTGATTATTTTTATTTTATGAAAATTTATTTTACTATTTTGAGTTAATTGAAACAAACATTTGCTGTATGAATGATTTAATTTTATATTTCTTAGTAGGAATAACAGGGATAGGAGAAGGTGATATGATAATCAAGCTTTCAATCTAGGTTTCTAGTGATAATTTTGAAATTCTAAGCTCATTTCACATCACACAGTTCAAAATAAAGTATCAGAAAATTTAAAAGAAGAGCAATGAAAAATCCTTTTCCCCATTAATTGTACAGAAGTAGCTCATGTAAATGGGACAAAGATAACTGTAGCTTTAACATAGAAACTTAAAAACTTCCATCATTCTATATTTAATGGCAAAATAATTAACATGCCAGATACTTACTTTCAAATTTGGTAAGCTTAATGATGCTGGCTGGCTTGAAGTGCAGTGGCTGCATCTGATTACCCAAAGTCCCAGATGAAAGCAGCACAAGATTGCTTTGTGGACAAAATACAAACCAATTTACACTTAAACTGTGAGTTTTTAATGCTTTCAGGCAATGTTTCTCTGGAACCACCTAAAAATAATGAAAAATGAGTATTATTAAATGAGTGCCAATATTTTAACATTAATTCTGAGAGAGAGAGAGAGAGAGAGAGAGAGAGAGAGAGAGAGAGAGAGAGAGAGAGAGAGAGAGAGAGAGAGAGAGACAATTTGTAAAGAAAGATAAATATATGCATTTCCATGTTTTGTTTTTAAATTAAAATCTCATTCTAATGTCTTGTACACACCACTACTTGGAGATTTTTAATTAAAGACTTTCCTCAATTATGATAATCAAGTTAATGTTAATCATACTATGGTCATCAATCTTATTAGAAGACTCCTCCATGGTCAAGAGGTCAATGAACTGACTTCTCACCCAGGGGTTCTGGGTTCGACTCCTTGCCAGGAAGTGGGAATGTTATTTTAATTAGCATTACTCCCCACTCTCCAAAGAGCCTAGAAGTGTGGATGTAAGAGTGAATGTACATATAATGAAAATAGGTTAAAAATGATTTTTTTATAGTGTTGAACATCCGTTTTTACTACCATGGCACCGCAGACGAGTTAAAAATGATGAAAACCTACAGTAACCTAATATAAAAGTTAAAAACAAAAAGCAAAAACATCATATTTCAGTCAAAATCTTTGATATTGACCATAGCAGTTAAAGGAAGGTATAGATGAACAACAAAAAATCATCATTAAGGAAGCAGAAACAGCATAAATATTAAGTTAGTTGGGACTACCTATAACAAATATGAACATTTAGCATCACTATAATACAAGTGCAAGATCAGGGAAAAGAAAAGAGTACATATGCAGCTGACTCCATTTGAGTGGATAGCTAAAAATACCTAACTTGCATGTTAAGCAGTCCAGCCACTGGATATCTGGCTCTGATATTTTGCAGTTGCAGGAAGGTGGAGGGGGAAGCTTACATTGGCAACATTTAGTAATAGTAATTGAAAACAGATTCTCAAAATTATCTTAAGAATGAGACTATAGGAAATGTATTAAGATTCAAAGACTGAATTCCAGTTTTTTGGTTTTATTGTGATACACAGTCTTCATTACAACACCATTCTATTCTAACATTAATTTTAAATATGTTCAGTACAGTAACTGTTACTATTAGCAATACTGGGAATGACTAGTGCATGGAATGTTAAAACTCTGCTAGTGCCAATCAAGTCTCACTGTTAAGTGCAGCTTCCCAATGTAGCACTGGATCTTCAGTTCTGTTTTGTGAAGACCACAAGAGTTTGCTGTTTGTACAGATGAAGTTTGTTTGCTATTTTGTGTGCATGAATTCCGATTTTAGCATCTATAATAATATAGTTATTGGTTCATCAAAATCTAAGAAAAACATTGGGTCTTTAAGATCCAAAGCCATGCATTTATATTCAGGTTTCCTGAGCACTTTGAGAAGGAATAGCATAATGTTGGATCCCTTCTATTTGTCACCAAATAGGTAAAAAACCACTGAAGAATATGATGAAGGATAAAGTGTCTAGGCAATTTTAAAATACATCTGCAGTTCTGTGCACTTTTGGAAAGCAAAGGCCATGAGCCAGCCCAAAAGTTTCACAAGATATATTCCAAAAGTAGATGATTAGGCAGCATGTTTAACTTTATTATATGAGGAAGGAATTTCCTAGTTGTGAGAAGCTGCTGTGTTCTCTGAAGAAAGCTGGCTTATTCAATGGCAGAAAAAACAGCCTACTTAAAGCACTGAAATAACTTGGTTTTGGTTTAAGAAATTTTATGGAAGGTAAGCTGTTTACTTTTTTGCTGGAAATTCTACAAATCAATCCCAAAAATGTGGTATGTCTTGATGAAACATAGGTAAATGCAAGACACTAAGACAAAGGCATGGGCAGGCAATACTCTTGCAGGGACAAGAAGATGCCAGTTGAGAAAGAAAGTAGACTAATTTTGCTTCATGCTGGTGGTGTATATGGTTTTGTTCCAGGGGCAATGCTCTTATTCAAATCAAAGAGCTCTCATGATTATCACAAAGAAATGAATAGAAATAACATAAAAAGCTGCTTCAAAGAATCTCTCCTGTGAAACATTGCTGCAAACTCCATTATTGTTATGAAAACTTCTTAACTAAGCTGTCTACTGGCAGGATTTCAGAGTTTACTAGGTGATTGTTTTTCCATTTGAGGATGCTTTCCCAGGTTGTGAGTTCATTTTGGTCTGACATGATTTTTAGCAATTATGGATTTGGATCTAGATTATGGTTTTCTTTCCAGAAGTGAAATGTTACTGCTGATTTACCTTCTTGTTTTAGTTTTAGGTTTCTAAAGTGCTCTTTGGATCTAATTTTTAAACTTCTTTTGGTTTGTCCTATGTAGAACTTTTCACAATTTGTACATTTAATTTGGTATATTCCTGATCTATTTTCTGGAGGAATTTCATCTTTTATTTTTAAATTTAGTAGCTTTATGACAGAAAATCTGTTTATTGGAGCCAGGGTGATGTTTTGTTGTTTGAAGATCTTTTAGAATTTTCTAAATGCTTGGGGGTGGTAAGCAAATTTTTTGAATGTGTTTAATATTGTCTTTTCTTGTTATTAGGGTAGTTATTTCTTTTATGGTTTTTTTCTGCTTTGCTTTGTACAGTTTTCTGCTTTTGCTTTCATCCATGCTGAGTTAGTGGTCAGACACCTCAGGCCCAGAAATGATTGTGAGCATATAGATGAAGAGAATAGAGTTTTTGTAGAGTACTTTGTGGTATGTACTTAAAGTAAATATTATAGCACAATTTCAGGCAAATAAGTTGGTAGAAGAGTAGGTAAATAGATACCCATATAACTTCCTAATAAAATAAGCACATGTGGCTTAGAAGACACTTATATGATGTTATCAATTATAAAGTAGTAGAACACAGTTCTAACATGCACTAAATAGAACTGAAGAAGATACTAAACAAGAGAAGGAAAGTTTTCAGAGATTAAACCAGGCACTTCCAACACACAGAAGCATACACCCATGTCCATGTGCATGTACACCTGCATGCACCTTTTGCGCAAAAGATCTTGTACCGGCTTACTACTCACTCACTTGTAGAAGATTAGGAAAATTTGAAACACACATTTGAGAATATTATGACTATCAAGCTTACAAGATTTTGGTTCACAATCCAGTAATGAAAACAGGATTGCCTATCGATGATCACATTAATATAGCTTTTAACTGACCCTCCCAACATCAAGATAACCAATGTCAAAATTCAAAAGAATAAACTTATCTAAATGCAGATGTATTATTATTTCCAATTCCTCTAATCATACCAAGCTTTCATTCCTTTATTAGTTTAGAGTGTGTTCTGTGGGTGTGCATTAAAGTTGTTTCTTATTCTTTGTTAATTTTGACCAGTTTTTGCTGTTCGCTTTGGTTTTTGAGGCTATGGCCAATTTTGAGTTACACATAAACAAACTACAATGTCCTTTTCATGAGAAGATCCAACATTCATTGGATGCATAGGTGGGTTAGGATCAATGATTAATACTCTTTCTGTTATAGTAACTGCTTACATATTCTAATAAATTTTCCAAGTTTCATATTTTCAGCCTGCAACTAGAATGAGCTCTAGTGACTATTTCATCACAACTCTCTAGAATAACTTATAAAGTAAAGAGTCTAATGTGCAAAATATGGATCTGATATGCTGTGCTCAGGAATGAGGAAAAAAAAAAAAAAAAACTTGGCCAAATAAGGGCCTGGGAAAACTTCTTGTCAATTGTGAATGCTCCCATTCAAATACATATACCTCAACATTGTTGTTCTCATTCTTGGTTGCTAAAAATCAATCTTTACTCTTGGGCCTGCTCAATGATACATTTTCTTTGACAGACATTCCATTAAAACATTGTGTAAGAGATCTCACTGCACATTGCTTATTGCATTTCAAAAACCAAGATTATATGATTTAATAAACAATAAACTAAATCAACAATATCCCAAAAAATGATCACTCTGATATAAAGAAAATATATGGTATTTAGACAGAGAATTTGCAAAACTTCAAACATTTTATTTTTCAAATTTTTGATTTCAACAGTTTGCAACAGTTTACAATTTCTTGCCTTTTTGGATACCACAAAGTTTGTAAAGGTATTCTTCAGCTCTTGTAAGTCAATTGAGAAATTTAATGCTATGCTGGCATGTTGCCATGGTAGCTCAGTGGTAGAACAACCAGCTAGAGACTGGGAGATCCATGGTTCAAATCCTGGCTATGGCATTGAATTTTTCAGTCTAACTCTACCTATCTCAAAGAAGACTGAAAGACTGATTTAGTATATAAAAGGCCTGTCTACCAGTATAATTATGTAGTCAAATGAGTTTTTTTTTATTGCTAGTTTCTTTACTAAAGCCCTTCAACTACCTTTTAAAGCAAAAACCACCATTGAATTTAATTTAATGTTTTATAATTAACACACTACACATGAATGTACAGAGTACATAAGGCATTAATATTATTTGAGTAACAAATGATTAATTTAAATAAACTACTTAAAAGGATGTTTTTAATTTTGTGCATAGAATGCTGCAATTTTATACATTGTCAAGTACACTAAAATATTTTAAATTCTAACTTCCAATTTTATAATTACAAACTTGGATTAACATTGCTTTTCTTAAACACATTTTTCACAGCTTTATCTAAAAATCTATCACCTACATTATAAGACTGTTGTTTATATTTAATTACATATGTAACCACTGAAGATAGTTCTTGTAAATGTTTGTGATTTGATATAAGATGACCATATACAGTACATCTGAAAGTTCTAACTTAATGCAATAATTTACAATTTCTACTGTAGTATAGTGTAAACATCTTTAAGTAGGTTAAGCATTACACTAAGCAACATCCAAAGTAGTTAAAGCTACTGTAGTAGAAAGCACCTCTTTTACCTGAAACAGTTCCACTCCATGGTCCGTGACAAAAAGAATTTCATTGGTATGTGTCCATACAAAACCCAGGATCACAGTATTTTTACCCTTACAGCTTTGTGAATATTCCACTGAATCCATTCCATCTCCAGTAAAAAAGTTTTCAAATTCCTGATGAATAAAATATATCATAAGACATTTAAAGCTGTTAATAGCAGACATTTCTATTGCCTAAGATTACTGATGGGATGATACCATTATTTCTTATTGCTCGATACAAACGTTTATTTTTGAACATTAACACTCAACACTCCCTTTATAAAAAAGTTCAAAAACAATAGCTTTCTCACTCAATTATGTTCTTAGAGTAATTTCTGCATATATGTAACCAATTTGTAAAATAATACAGATTGAGTCGACCAGACACTCTATGGCTTCAATGGTACCTAAAACTTTTCCGCACGCATTTCACCTTCTGTTGAAGGTGAAACGCATCGGGAAAAGTTTTAGGTATATGATGCCATAGAGAGTCAACTCAATCTGTACTATTTTATAAATTATTACAGTGCTTCACAGTGTTAATTCCAATTGGTTTTTAACTATATGTAACCAAATTTGGTAGGTGTGATGTGCCTGATATTGAAGCTGCATAACTGCATATAAACTTTCACTTTAGTCATCATTTTCAGATATCACTGCATCATGTTCTGAAATAGATAGAAAACTTATATATTGCTTTTACCTTTTGCAGTGATGTAGTGCTGCAAGGAAGTCATCGTGCTGCTCATAATTCACATTGCAGAGGCAACATATTAAAATGGTACGTACTTTAAAAACATACCTTGTATAATCATACTTGAGCAATAATTAGAGAAACAGCATGTCAATCAGAATACCTTACTCTTCATCAGCAACAATCAATGTTAACCTGAACACTTATGTTTTGCATTTTACATAAGAGAAACCATGGTGGATTCCTAATTTCCTAATTGAAAGAAACATGTGCTTAATTTCACAAAAGCAAAATTAAGACAAAATTGTCAGGGGTACAAATGAGCTCCAGCCCTAGCAACTAAAGCAATTTGCCAAATTAGAAGAGAAGAAGGATGGGAAAATTTCTGCACAATAGAAAATTATTGTTTAACATATATGGAAAAGTATACAGTTTATATTGAGCCCAGGTTTCATGTCACTTCGCTAGCCCTGTTTCTTCATAATGTGATCCAGTTCAACTTTATATACTAATTTACATCCCTTGCACAGTAATAAGCAGTGTTTATTCTATTTGCATTTCTCTCCTGATAAAAACATGTTTCAATTCAGGGGTTAGCAAAACAATGTCAGAGAAGAATGTGGATAAAGAAACCTCCAGAAGATTCTATATTCCTCCCAAAATAAGAAACACGCTCAAGGTAAACATGGCCATGGTGAATGCTCTTATTGGCTCCTGACTGTAACACCCAGTCTAAGAGTACAAAATGTATATAATCTTGTTGCTTTTTCTATGCATACTATGTACATAGTGTATAGAGAAGGTATTGCATGCCACCCAAAAATTTGATATCGTGATTTCACTGGAAATTAATGTTTTAGCATCCCATGTATAAAAAAAAAATTATGGAAAAAGGTCTGTGTGTGTGTGTGTGCGTGCGTGCGTGTGTGCGTGCATGTGGGTGTGTGTGTGTGAACATAACTCAAAAACAAAAAGTTGTGAAATACCAAACTTCCGTATTTAAGTTTAGTATCTTCTAAGGATGCAACGCAAAGAGTTGGAGAAAAACCTCCCTACACCAAACACCTCTTTACATGGAAAAATTTCAAAAATCTTGAATTTTTCAAAAATGGCTGTAAGATTTTGTTTAAAATACTGTATATTAAAGATATTTATAAGACAAATAAAATGTATAGCTTGAATTTTCTGGAAATATCCCCTAAACACCTCTTCATTCTGTATGACTTTTGCTTAACTAGTAAACTGTAAGAAATAGACAAAAGCTTACTACACAAAACTGTAGATCTCGTTAAAACACAGAATATGTCATATTCATTTTTTTTATGGAGTCACCATTTCCAAGATATTCCATGTTATTGGTTTCAGTTTTAAAATACTTGAGCTTTTCTTATTGGGGAATTTTTCAACAAAGAACAAGAACAAATTCCAATCAGCTTTTAAAAGATTTGAATATCGCTTTAGCCTGTTGTACTCCCTTATTTCCCTTCTACTTATGAGGGCTGTCCCAGAAGTACCCGACCTAACAAAGAAAGCACAGAACTGTTGGAAGAAAAACATCTTTATTTCTCTACATTGTCACATTTCAGCTCGATACACTTTTCCCAGCGATGTTCAACAGCTTCGATACCCTGTTTATATGAGAAAGAACTATCATAGTGTGCGAAATAGTCATCAACTGCAGACTCCACCTCTTCATTGTTGGCAAATCTTCTACCAACAAGCCTTTTCTTCAAGTTTGGAAACAGAAAATAATCAGAGGGGGCTAAATTTGGGGAATAGGGTGTATGAGGAAGCAATTCAAGCTTTAACTCATTGATTTTGGCCTTAGGGATAATGGACATGTGAACTGGTGCATTGTCTTGATGAAACAAAACTTTTTTTTTCACTAAATGTGGCTGTTTTTGCTCGATTTTCATCACCCAAACGCTGTAACAAGTTTGCATAATATTCGCCATTGATTACTTTTCCTTTTTTGAGATAATCAATGAAAGTTATCCCATGTGCATCCCGTAAAACTGATGCCATGACCTTGCCTGCAGATGGAACTGTCTTCGCCTTCTTTGGAGCTGATTTTCCCCTTCCAATCCACTAATTTTAATTGTTCCTTCATCTGAGATGTGAAGTGATGGACCCAGGTTTCATCCATTGTAATGAATCAACACAAAAACTCAGCTTTATAGCAGCGAAAAATTTCCAAACACACGACGCTGTTTTTGTTCTATTGTGAGCACATAACTTTCTCAATTCCAAATTTCAGTCAATATGAAATGTAAGGAACTTTTTGAAATGCCTGCAATGTCTGCAATTTCAGTCATCGACGGTCATCCAACACCATTTTGTGGATTTTCTTTTCAATTTCTGGACTGTAACTTCATTTGGTCAACCATTGCGATGTTCATCTTGGCAACTTGTACAGCGCGCTTAAATTCTGCCACCCAATATTTCACTGTTGTAAACAAAGGAACAGACTCCCCCAAAGCAGAATCCAGCTCAGCTTCAATATTACTTAGACTAAGACCTTTCCAATGAAAGTATTGTATCACATAACGATGACAAGTTTTATCCATGTTTACAAATTTGCTGAGAGCATTCACTAATTATGGCTGCCAAACAAATGCTAAAAAATGTAAACTTCAAACTTAAGCTTTCTAAGGTTAGCAATGACTATCTATACATCAGGTTGGTACTTCTGGGACAGCCCTCACAGAAAGATGCAAGTAATTAGACCCTTTCTGCTAAAATTTATCTCAATTAGCATGAAGTAGATAGACTAATAATTTATTTTATTAGCTTAACACCTTTTAACCTGGTTGGTCGTTATGATAAAGATAATATTATGGATGATAAATGAAATCTGTGAAATGATACTCAAATAATTTCGGGGTCTATGGAGCTTTAAGTTACCAGACTTTTATCATCTCACAATAAGGGAAAACTTTGAAAGAAACCTTATTCGGGTAACTCACCCTAATGAAATTTGAACTCTCAACCACTTGACTGTGAGGCAGACATGCTACCCCATACTACTGAGGTAGGCTTACAATAATTTGTTACACAGATACAGAGAAAGTCATGTGAATGGAACACATCAGATTTTTACAGTGACAGATCCGAAGACAGTAAGGGACTTGTGCATAAGTTCACCATAAGAATAATTAATCATATAAGCTAATGAAGCTCATCTTCATAACTGGTAGCCATTATAGCATCAATTAAAATTATCAGACTAAACAACAAGTACTTTCACAACCTAAAATGCTCTGATTTTAAACTATTTTAACCTAACAATCTGTGGATCATCCAGAAATTTACAGCTTATAGAATATTCAAAAAGTTTTGCAACCAGCCTGCTGGACAATAATGGGTAAAAAATGTAACAAACACAGCTGGCAAGACTGGACCTCAACCCATTTGCACACTCTGATGGGTTCGCCTGTCATTGCTTAAACTTACACGTTCTGTACAATAACGAATATTTTAGTCATCGGCGTTTGCGACCATTTTATGCGTGCTGCATTACTGATCAGACAGATTATATCATTTGTTTTGGTCCTACAAGTCTCCAAGAAATGTCTCTGACTTGAACTTTAATATTAATTGTGGATTTTATTCAGATTTAGCAGTCTGTTAAGTTCAGTCCTGTCACCAGCTGGTGAAAAATGATGGATATTTCTAAAGAAACCATTACATTTTACAGTTAAATATGCTACAAGCTAGGTGAAAGAGCATGGTGATCAAGTGTGTTCATTTGATACCACAGCAAGATGGACAGCATCATTTGATGAAGAACAAGAGACTGGAAAAACAACTCTGGCTTTGGGAAGCTGTAAATGAGAGAGCAACTCGAAGAGTGAGAAACTTAAAACAGGAAAATTAATAGAGTCAAAGGCTAAATATGGAAGTTAGTATCAATGTTGACAGCATTAACTGTATCTTCCATGAACTTAAAGCTGCAAAATATCTGTAAAATAGGTTCTGCAAACCAACTGGGTAGTATGGCAGTAGCATGTCTGCCACATATTCTACAGGTCACGAGTTCAAATCTCACTTAGGGTGAGTTACCTGGATAAGTTTTTTTTGGGGGTTTTTCCTTATCCTGAGAAGACAAATGTCGAATAACTTTGAGCTCCACGGGCTCCGAGATCATTTGAGCATCATTTCAGCAATTTCATTCATCGGCTGATATGACCAACCAGGTTAAAGGACGTTAAGCTACAAAAAAGAAAAGGTTCTGCATTCTCTGAGCAATAAAGAGAAGAAGACAAAGAAATGCACTTGCCCTGTGAATATGTTTCCACCAAATGGCCCTAAATATTTGATTGATGTATGCACTGGTAATAAAAAAATGGAAATTGCACTTTATTTATGGATGCTTTTTAATTGCTGTGGTTCTCAGCGTCTCATTCTGTACTAGGCATGAAGGACCACTTAATTTTGCTCAGAGGCCTCTCTATCAGGCTTGAGGTTCTTTTACGTGCCATAAATCTATGACATGGGACCAATGGCTTTACTTCCCTTCCGAAGGAAGCCATGCTAAGGATTTTTCACCCGAAAAAATCCATCGTCCTCTGCCAGGTTTGAACCCGCGACCTTGGGAATATGAAGTTAGCATGGTAACCATTACACCACGGAGGGCGACACCACTGGTGATGATAGTTGGTTTTATTATTTAACCACACCAAATAAATCTTAAAGAGCTGCTGCATCTGGATAAATGAGTATCATCCAAGAGCAGATGTTCTTTGACAAGATTTTCATTCTCAGAAGAAAATTTCACCTCATGCTAGAAGGAATGACAATGAATCGAGAATACTATGATTCTCATGTTTTGAATACTTCATTTGAAGGTGGCAGCACCCAAAAACTTTTTGAGTGCCCCTTTTATTTATTATTTAGTGTTCAAGAGAACTTCAAATTCAAGATCACATGGATATAAGCACACAGCGACATTGCCAGGAATTTACCTAAAAATACTTTTTACCTGAAACACCTGTTAAAATACTAACCTCTATAATTTGCATGCAATCAATCAAATACCATATATATAACAGAAATGTTGTCTTGATGCTCCCTACTAAATTATATCTATCTAGCAGGCATACTTCTTGAGAAATTAGTGCTCTAATATTTAATTTTTGAAATACTTTATTTATTTTTTAAATATTTTACATATTGAAATAAGCCTCATAAGATGAACATTTAAAGGTATTCAAACAAATAAAAATAATAACAATATTTAGAATAGCTGTACAGTTTCCCTCATGTGTTAAGAAAAGATTTAAGCAATAAGTACCTTGCAACAAAATTAAGAATGATACACAAAAGGAGAATTGTACATCTTTTATTTCTCTTTTCTGGGAAGAACATTGAAAACTTCAATTAAATTAGATTAAAATTTTATCAATGGAACATTTTAATGTTGTAAACCATATTATCAAACAAAATATACTGAAAAAGTCATATATTGTGTTAATCGAATATTGTTCTGATGCATTTTTGCCTATTTTTACTTTCTCTATACGTACTCTGTACATAGTGTATAGAGAAGGTATTGTAATGTACCCAAAAATTTGATACAGAGATTTCACTGGAAATACATGTTTTGAGATCCCCCAAATCCAAAAAAAAAAACTTTTTAGAAATTCTGTCTGTGTGTGTGTGTGTGTGTGTTGCGTATGCATGTGGGTGTGTACGCGTGCAGCATAGCTCAAAAATGAAAAGACCGCTAAAAACCAAACTTGGTATTTAAGTTTGGTATCTTCCAAGGATGCGACACAAAGGTTTTTAAGAAAATCCTCCCACCCCAAACCACCCTTTACATGGAAAAAAATTCGAAAATTTTGTTTTTCTTAAAAATGGCTCTAACGATTTTGATTAAAATTTTGTATATTTAAGATACTTACTTGACAAATAAAATGTATATCTTGAATTTTCTGGGAATAGCCTCTGAAGACTACTTTATTTTGGATGAATTTGACAGATTTTTGTATAACTGCTAAACCGTAAGAGATGGACGAAAACTTACCACACAGAAAATATAGAGCACATTAAAACACATAATTTATGATATATATATATATATATATATTTTTATATATTTTTCGTGGAGATGGTTGTTTTTAAGATCTTCCTTGCTTTGGTTTCAGCTTTAAAAACATACTTTTCTCATACAGGAATTTGTGAACTTCTGTCCATACAAAGGAACTTTAGTCTCATAGCAACCAGCCTTTGACTGTCAGTTTAGCCTATGGTACTCCCATATTTCACTTTTACTTACAAGGAAGCAAGTAATAAGACTATTTCTGATAATTTTTTCTCGATTATCATTAAGTAAATAAAAGAATAAGCTTTTTATCAGTAATTTGTTGCAGAGATGTAGAGAAAGTCATGTGAATGGAACAGATTTTTAGTATTACTGGTCTCAGAATTCCCCAGCAATATGCATGAGACCTTGTGCTCCTTTTTACTTCTTTCTTTCACATGTTTGGCCAAGCTGGGCTTCTTACTATAGGTGTTACATGTTTCTAGCCAATGTATTCTTGTTCCTTGTAGCACTCATTTTATCCCTGACCCATTCAAATCAAAATCACTGTCCCCGAGCTCTATTGTCATTGGTATCCCATGTTGAATTCTGCAACTACTGATGTCATTGCAATATAAATTTTCTTTTTTTGAGACAATATTTTTTTAGGGCACACTATGTGTTTGCCTGCTTTGCATATTTCCAATAACTCAATGGATGCTAAACATTGATAGACAGGCATATTCTACTTAACATTTGCTTTATGAGGATAGCTTTCATTCTACTATTGTGCTACTTTGAAGTTTTTCTACATTTAGAAATATTCAGTTATAAAAGCACCAAGATATTTCTTCACTTGGACATTTATAATGCTTGGGCACTTAGTGCACATACAAAGTTAAAGGGTGGCAAATATTTCTGATTTAATGTGGATTCCTTTTGTATACCATTCTGTACTATATATTTTAGACCTATTTTTAACATTTTTTGCTATATAATTGAATAATTCTTCTTTAGTTATTGCTGCAATAAACCCATATAACGCTAAGTATTGAAAATATTTCAAACTTTTTGCATCCCCATCTGACAATATGCTAATTATTGCATTTTGCAGAGTACATCTCTACTGCTATATCCAAGGCATTAGAACAGTAAAATTAGAGTAATATTTCCTTTCCCCTGAATGTTTTTTTTCTTTTTTTCTTTTATGTACACACCACAGTAGATAGGGAAAACCTCAAAATCTATGGCAATTCCAGTCATCACATCAATAACAATCCGCAGCCCGTAGTGTGAGGCATCTACACACTTGTTTTCCTATGAATTTTTGTTGGCAAAACTGTATGATGTTCCACAGGAACCTATACATTTATCAAAGTCTTTGGCATATTCTTGGTGTAAAATTCAAATGTTGGTTGGTTGGTACCTAATATTGAGCAGTTGACAGTGAAGCCATTCGCTTTCTTGCATTCCAGTATTTTGATGTCATATTATCATGTTGACTAAAGGTTAGGCAGCGCAGTAGATGGTTTCCATCCATATCTTCTTTAAGTGTACAGAAAGGACACAGAGGAGATCGCACTATCAAATGTAAAATTGTATAACATTGACAAACCATGGAAAATTTCACAAGAGCCTTAAAATTGCCATGCCCCCTTACTCATGGACATTTTAATTGCCACATGGCCCTTTATAAGGTGTTCTGACCAAAAAGTCAATTCACACATAAAAGTTTAGGTATGGACTGTAATTAAACAAAAATCACAAACGATTAGATTTTACATTGGAAAAATGAGTCGAATTTACACTTGAATTGCTTCACTAAATAATTAATTACCTGGACATGTTTCAAAGGCATATGTTGCCTACATCATCAACAGATTTCAACTAGCCGGCCTGTTGTTGTATTTTTTGTGAACTCTTCTCCTTTCTCTGGTGGCTGATAGATGAACTTGTAGAGCAGGTTGTCATCGGCAGGAATTCCAAAATTCATCAGGCTAGGTTTTTGCTTTAAAATAAAGATCTTCTCCCATATGTTTAATTCTAGCAGTCGCTGTACTGATTTTAACAAGTGGACATTATCTTTGATTCTATGGCTATTGTCCCAAGCATGTGAGGCTACTGCTGATTTCTCCATTTGGTTGTTTCTTAAGTGTGCCAGATGTTCCTTCAACCTGGTTCCTATGTTTCTTCTAGTTTGTCCTATGTATCTTTTATCACAGTTTTTACAGTTGATTCTGTAAATTCCTGATTTCTTGGATGCAGGTGTTTTGTCCAACTTGTTCTTTAGAAGGTTTTTTATGCTATGTTTGTTTTGTGGGGCTAAGAAGATGTTGTGTTCCTTGAAGATCTTTTTAAATTTGTTGAAGGCCTGAGGGTGGAATGTGAATTTTTTGAAAATATTCTGGTTTTTATCTGCCATGAGGGTGGTTGTAGCTGCTATTTTTCTCTTTCTCTCTATTGTTTTTAGTTTTTTCAGGACAAGTGTTTTGTTAAAACCATTGTTCTCGGCAGATCTTATTATTTGGTTAAGCTCTTTTTCATATTCTATCTTCTTCATAGGGACGTTAAGTAATCTATTTAGCAAACTGTGGATGATTGCATGTTTGTGGCTAGTTGGGTTGAAGCTGTTAGATTTTATGTGGTTGTCTGTATGCGTGTCCTTCCTGAAGATTCCAAATTCCAGTTTTTTATAGTTTCTGATAATTTTGAGGTCCAAAAATGGAAGGGTGTTGTCTTTCTTGGTTTCCATGGTAAATTTTATCTCTGGGATTTGTAAATTTAGTAGCAGCAGTGCACCTTCTATTAGGTTAACATTTACTATGGCGAATACATCATCAACATACCTGAACCAAGTTTTGAAAATGTGAGGGAATCCATTGGTGATTTTTGTTTCGAAAAAACTCACGAATAAATTTGCCAGGAATGGTAACAGGGGACTTCCCATTGTGAGGCCTGATTTCTGTTTATAATATTTGCCATTGAAAATGAAGAAGGATTGTTCAATGCAGATGTGGATGAGTTTGGAATATTCTTCAATTTCTTCTTTCATTAAGTTTGTGGATTGAAACCATTGTTGGCAGTATTGTAATAGGGTAGCAATGGGGATGCTTGGGAATAAGGAGCTGACGTCAAAGGAGACAAGTCTATCATTAGGTGATAATTCTAGATCTTTTATGTTGTTGATTAGTTCTATGGAATTATTTATGCTTTGGGTTTCAAATTTAGGGAGACTGAGTAATTTTTTGTTTAGCCATTGGGCTAGGTTATATGTAGGTGCATTGATGTTGTTTACTATTAATCTCATTTTGTTTCCTGGCTTGTGGATTTTGGGCAGTCCATACATAGTAGGAATAGATGGATTGTCTATTTTCATTCTCTAATAGATGGATTAGATTTTAATTGAAATCAATTAGTTGAGTTGCTTTTGTAATACATCACTTATTTTCATTTTCAGAAAATATGTTTCAGAAGCCATGTGCTTCCACTGTCAATTCCGTTAGTCAACTGCTGGCATTGCTTGCTGTGGTGGTTTGATGAACCTAATTGACAATGGAAGCACACGGCTTCTGAAACATGTTTTTCCAATAACAAAAATAAGTGACGTAGTGTTACAAAATCGACTCAACTAATTAATTTCAATTGATAGAACACATCACTATCACAAGTCCACCATATATCAGTAATGATTGCAATTTAGATCCAAATCTACTCGATTGATTGGTTAAAAGCTGATGATTTTTTAACAATAAAGACCTGACAGCAATATTCAAGCTAACATTCAATTATTTTTCAGGAATGGTATTCAAGGGGTTAAAAATCACCTACTGGGAACTACAAGCATACACATGCTTCCAAAACCTCAACATTTACAGAAAAAAAATTGTATTGTATAAAACTATGATCAAAACTGCAAATACTCTGTGAAACTATTTAAAACAAAGAAAAATAACACAATATGTACCTACTCTTTAGTTGTTAGTCACACCAACATAAAAATCAGCTCTTACTGAATCAAAATAAAGCATAATTTTTTTAACCTATTAAAATCACTAATCTAAACATAACAAATCCAGACAAATTATACATATTAATATTAAATTATATTATTAGATACAAAATGCCCTGGAAATTAATGCTACTTAGCTTGATCTTTAAACTTTGGAATTTGTAGATGCCAATTGGAACCACTCTTCCAAAGCTGTTTAACAACATAATTAAAATTATCTCTATTAGGGAACATGTCATTTATGTTTGAATGACAAGAAAAGAGTAAAAAATTATAGTTGCAACTACATATTTCATTGCAGTAAAATAACCACATATTGCAAATAAATTACATAATCTTCTTTTTACCTACCACAGAAGTCTTTGTTCGCTGAATGGCAAGAACCTGTTGGTCTGGTGAGAACTTAATGGATATTACTGGTCCTTTATCTTCCATACGAAAGCTCTTTGTCATCTGATCTGTAGGACCCTTGACGATAACACCAGTAACCCCACCTGAGCGCACAGCAAACACCTGTAAAAAGTCATAACACTTATTCTTTGTTAATGCCCTCTAGAGAGTTTTGAACCCGTTATAGGCAGTATTAAAGAAGAGGGATGTATAAGCATAGAGGAAATGTGATTTCATAATCAGAGGAGAGGAATACTTAAGTCTATATATATATAGCCTAATATATAGACAGTAACTGAATTTAATGCTACGAAAGAGTACTGTCGCCTTATATGGAATTCCTCTGGGCATATACTGCTGACAAATTTCTGTAAATTTACTACTCTTAAATCATGATTAACAATGGGATGACAACTCAAGACATCAGATCCTTTTTACTTTCTCTACACGTACTATGTACAGAGTATAGAGAAGCTAGTGTAATGCATCCAAAAATTCCATACCGAGATGTCATCGGAAATACATGTTTTAGGTTCCCCTGAATCCAAAAAAAGCATTTCTGGAAAAAGGTCCGGGTGGGGCGTGCAGTGTGGTTGTGTGGTGTGGTGTGGTGTGTAGGGTGGTGTGGTGTGGTGGGAGGCGCGTGGCATGGTGTGGTGGTGTGTGGTTGGGGTGTGGTTTGGTGGGATGGCATGTGGCAGGGTATGGGGTGGCATGGTGTGGTGTGGTGTGGGTGGGGGTGTAGGGTGGTGTATTGGGTGGGATGTGGGGGTGTGTGGTGTGGGGTGTGGTATGGAGTGGTGTGGTGAGGGGGGGGTGTTGATGTGGAGTGGTGTGGTGTGGGGGCATGGGGTGTGGTGGGGTGGGGGTGGGGGTGTGGTTGGAGTGGGGTGTGGGGGAGGGTGTGGGAGTGTGGTGTGTGTGTCTATCTGTGGACAGCATAGCTCAAAAACGAAAAGACTGTTAAAAACAAACTTGGTATTTAAGTTTGGATTCTTGCAAGGATGCGACACAAAGCTTTTCAAGAAACTCCCCCCCCCCCACCCCCAACTACCATTTACATAGAACTTTTTTCAAAAATGTTTATTTTCTCAAAAATGGCTCTAACGATTTTGATTAAAATATTGTATATTAAAGATGTTTAACTGGCAAATGATATGTGTATCTTGAATTTTCTGGGAATAGCCTCTTGAAGACTACTTTATTCGGATGAATTTTACAAAATTTTGCATAACTGCTAAATCGTAAGAGATTGACAAAAACTTACCACACAAAAAATGTACAGCACATTAAAGCACACAATTTATGTTATATACTTTTTTTTTCGTGCAGTTGATCCTTTTTGAGATATTTTTTGTTTTTTGTTTTAGCTTTAAAAAACATACTTTTCTCATATAGGAATTTGTCAGCTTGTGTCCAAACAAACACAGGAGCTTCAGTCACAATAGCAACCAGTTTTTGACTTTCATTCTAACCTATGCTACTCATTTCTTTTCTACTTACAAGGAAGCAAGTAATAAGACCATTTCTGCTAATTTTTTCTTGATTAGCATGAAGTAAATAGAAGCATTAGCTTTTTAACAATAATTTGTTGCAGAGATGTAGAGAAAGTCATGTGAATGGAACACATCAGATTTTTCAATCTTCATGGTAAATGAAAAACAGCATTTTAGACAGAAAATAAATTAAAATGTTGTTCCTCACACCAAATCATAAAATTTGAGATATCATATACAAATAGCAGCAACTTAAAAATGTGAAAGTATATTAACATTATAAAGGATAGCAGTATTGACTATACAAATCTTGATTGTGTCACTCCTTATCATTGATGCCAACAAAGCAAAATTAAGTCAGAACTATTAGTGGTTGAAAATGGGAATAAGTGTTCTCGAAAATCGGTCCCAGTAAGTAATTACCAGAGCCTGGATTTGCATTCAAAATGCATAGAGTTTTTGAATAGTCTAAATGTATGCAGAAGCAGTATTCTTTACCATTCTCAGCTTTAAGAGATCGCTAGAGCAGTTTTAAAATGTATAAATTGCATATTTTGGCCAAAACTGATTTTGCATGCATGTTTCTTAAAATTTAACATATTTTTTTCTATTTCTAGTCTAAATGCAAACTATAGTTGTTCCACACATGCAATACTTTTTTTATGTTCTTGAAATGATGACTAGTGACTGTAGTTATACGATTTCGTTTTATCAGCTAATTGTTTACTCGTGTTGCATCAGGAACTAGGGTTCCCCTTCAAGCGTGATGTCATCTGAGGTATGTTGTAACATCATATCTGCTGAATGTGTTTGGTCACGTTTATTTGCAGTTGTAATCACAGTTCAGAAGTAACAGTAAGGGGTGAAAAACACTTTGCTTCGTTATACCACTGGTAAAATTGTCATGTTCGTCTGTGTTATGTAAATATGTTACAGAGTTCGGGAGTGATAATTTTAGTATTATTTTGTTTGTCTTGTGGAGGAAGTATTGCTTCTGACAAAAATTTCCAAGTATTACAGCATCTTAACACTGTGAAGCACAAAAAAGTTACAGCCAGAAAATCTGCTTTACGTCAAAAATTTGTAAGTAGGTCATTTAGTGAGCAGGTTCACATGACTCATTTGCCAAGGAATTGTGTTCAGCATTTATAAGTAGAAACATTCCTCTCTGAAAAAAAAATAATATCCTTATTAAAGCTTTTTTAGATCAGCACACTTGAATAAAATAGTGCCTGACAATCTACCCTTCGCAAAACGTGTGTGCCCAAGTACTTCAACGAAGTTATTCGAGAAATTCGGGAAGTATTAAAACATGAAAAGATATGGATTTTGGTGGACGAGACCACAGACGCTGCAGGCCACTGTGTGTGTGTGTGTGTAGTGCAGTAGTGAGTGCAATAAACCGGGAAATAAAACTTACCTGTTAAATGTTCAGATATTAGAAAGGGTAAACCATTGTACAACTGCAAAATTCTTCAACGATTCCCTAGCCTTTTTTTGGCCAGATGCTATAAAATACGACAGTGTCCTGTTATTTCTTACAGATGCCGATCCATACACTGTAAAAGCAGCAAATGCATTACAAGTTCTCTATCCCAAACTAGTACATTTGACATGTTTAGCCCATGGGCTACACCGCATAGCAGAGACAGTTAGATCCCAGCATCAAGAGGTTGATCGTCTTGTTCCCAATGTCAAGAAAATTTTCATTAAAGCACCTGCTGGAGTTTCAATTTTCAACGAATTGACTCCAAAGTTAGAATTACCTCCTCAGCCTGTTTTAACATGGTGGGGTTCATGGTTGGAGGCTGTATGTTACTATGCTAAATATTATTTCAATGTTGTGAAAAGAACAGTAGATAGTTTAGATTCAGAAGATGCAGCTTCTATAAAGATAGCGCAAGAGTGCTTCAACTCAGTTGATATAGAAAATAAATTGAAGTACACATGTAGTCGCTTTTCAGTGTTACCTGATATCATAAAGGAACTGCAGGATAAGAATAATTCACTACAACACTCATTGTCTCTAGTGAATCAGGTATTACAAGCAGTGTTCTTTGAAACACACGGAGTTGCAAAAATTGCTTTTGATAAGTTGAGAGCAGTTCTTGGTAAAAATTCAGGCTATAAAACAATTTGTGAAACAGCTGGCCAGGGAAATGTGTGAAGTACAAGAAGAATTTGCTAAAGTCGAGATTTGGAGTTTCTCTCATGTACCAGTGACATCTTGTGACGTAGAGAGTTCTTTTTCGTTATACAAAACCTTCTTTGGTGACAAACAAAGTTTCACTACAGGGAACCTCAAGATGACATTTCTCGTCTATTGCAACAGCAGTATTGGACAATAGCATGAGTCGCTAATATAACACATTCTTTCATTCTTTCTTAAAATTGAAACAGCATGATACAAATAAGTAATAATAATAAAATGTAATAACTAACAGTTGTGATTAA
Organism: Hymenopus coronatus; assembly: GCA_030762935.1. NCBI lineage: Eukaryota > Metazoa > Arthropoda > Insecta > Mantodea > Hymenopodidae > Hymenopus > Hymenopus coronatus. The sequence goes on from CM060884.1 coordinate 17,599,625, forward strand.
TTAATAATTAATAACTTCAAAACTTAATTAATAATTAATTAATACTTTAAACTGTAATTAAAAAATGAACTTATGAGAATAATTATCAAGCATACCATTTTTATTTTGCATATCGTTTATGCATATTTGCATGCATATTTTGGCATTCGTTTTTGCATGCAAATCCGGGCTACGGTAATTACTAAGTGATTTTTGCATTACAAAAACCTACTCAAATTTTTTTCTAATAATACCATTTTAATGTTTGCTTTACTCTGAAAAAAGATTTGAGATTTCCCATGGCAATTCTTACATGAAACATAGTAACTGGATTCTCCTGGTATTCTCACCTGATGTAAGCCTCGCAGCGATACTTTGAATTGGGTTTTTTAGTCAAAGTGTATTTCCCATTTTTTCCCCACACAGTAGGTGACAAATTATGCTATATTCATACTTCCCCACCCTCCCCCTCTACACAAAAGACCCAAACCCTGGTTACTATGCCAAATTATTAAAGATAATTAAATCCATTGTCATATACTGGAAGCGAAGCTATATTAAACAGTTAAAGCATACTTAAATACTGTTTTAGGTTTGAGTCACTAGTGGAAGTGAGGTTGCATGTGCTGAACTTTACATCTTAGAAATGTTCTGAGCATTGCAAACATGGTGGAGATGCAACAATTTTTCATCTTACTGTCATGAAAAAGGAGACGAGAGGTTTTTCTTCTGCAAATTTTCCTCCTTCTGACTAGGAATTTTGTCTCTTCTACTTTCATTTTCTAGGCAGCTTGGATTGGATCCCTTATAATGTGATATATTTGTCTCAGTTATTCACTGCCTTCCTTTATGATTTCCATTTTACAGCATTACATTTTCAGTACCCCTCCTCTTGGCATGGGCTCCTCCATTTCTCGCCTTCTGTACATGTCCACTTTCCCCTCCAACCCTTACTTTCCTTTCCTCCAGCATTTCCTCAGAAATTAGAGAAGAGGAGTCACTCTCTTGAACTGGCACTAGGCACAAGGCCATTGGCAGAGGCCACTAGACAGCATGCAACAAGAACCAAGAATTTGACAGTTGCCTCTAAAGAATTGACTTCGTTTCTTTGCCCTGGCAATACCATTGCATTCCAGGCCATTTTTACATTTGGTGTATTAGGCACCATTTTCCATGAAGTCTTTTGCCAGAGTTAATATTTGAAGACAAAGTCATTAATATTATGTTGCATGGTTGGAGAATATCAGAAGAGATTGCTGCTTTAACTAGCTCATTACCACTACAACAGGAATGGTGCTAATTAGCTTAGGTATTTTACTAAGCTTATAACACATGAATAACTGGAGTCGATTACTGCATTAATTTGACATACATCTTTGCTATGTACAGAAGGGGAAATGACCATTTCCTCTGGTGTACATGAGAAATGCAATGAACTTCGTTCGCCTGAACTGCATTTTCTTGGTGGTGATGTTGACAATAGATACCTTCAAGAGTATTCTCCAAGCTGCCAGCCATAACCTATTCCAATCCAGCTTGTCATCAATGAGTGCACATCTTTCAGCAAAGCTCGGTAATGAACATTATTCTCTGGCTTTTGTAATGCCATTTTCTTATATTAAGGAACGCAGGTTACCAGTCAGATGTACCCAATTATTAGTCCGAGTATTACATGTGTTTAATTCACTTCTAGGTCTATTGATATGTAGCAACCGCCTCTGATAATTTATAAATGTCACAGTGTATGGTAGGCCAAGAAATTGTGCATCTTGCTATTAGCCATTATAGCAGTATATACCATTCCGAAAGCCATTTCTTTTAATTGCTCTGGGTAACTGAGAAAGGTTTGCGAGTTCATATTAAACCCTGCTGCTTGGTTATATGCCTTGGGCAGCAGTTACTGTACACAAAAGCTTGGGATTTAACCCCCCATATTATATTATTTCTCTGCAAAATTCAGAATATGGTAATTTCTTAAATGTAATTATCATCTTGGTACGGTAATAGGTTTGGCTACCAACCCAAAGAAATTAAATATTTTATACACATGTTGTTATTTTGTACTTTAATTCAATGGCCTGTCAATTATACTTACCTCATGCATCAGAGTTTGGTTTCTGGAAAAATGTATTGGAATGTCAGTCCGTTAGATATGTAATTGCTCACTATATTAACATACTTTTTTATGTTTTCAATATTTTTTCTAAGTCTATTATTATTTTCAGTATCTATGCTACTAACTTTTCAAAGCCTATGGTTCATATAAACAATAAAATCATTAATAATTTTAAATATTTATTTACTGAAATCAATCATAGTCACCTTCTCTGTTATTGGACTACACATAATATTACTTTCTTTTCTCCATGTTTTGCATTCGTAAATTAAGTGGTACACAGATTGACCAGTGAAAGTTGCTAAAACAATGTGGCTTATGTATTCTATCTACTGATACCTACAAAGAAATGTATAAATGAATAATTAATGGTTTTAAATGGTATTAAAGGTAGTAAATAGTTGCATAAGCTCTTATAAGATTAGTTTGTACCAGAGCAAGTAGAGAGAGCCATGTGAATGCAGTAATACACCAGATTTGTTTCCTTATCATTTAATTAAACATTCTAAAATGTAAAAATCTATATTTTTAGTTCTTTGAATGATAAATACCTCTTTATTCAAGGCTCTCACTATTGTTGCTTCCCTTGGATATACAAGGGATATATGCCAGAAGCTATTCTTTTCATGGAAGAGCAAGCCTGATCTTCAAAGAGATTTTGGATATCATTACCATGAGCAAGTTTTCCAGTAAAAATCTGATATGTTCCATTTACATGACTTTCTCTACATCTCTGCAACAAATTATTGCTAAAAAACTTATGCTTCTATTTACTTCATGCTAATTGAGAAAAAAATTAGCGCACATAGTCTTATTATTGCTTCATTGTAAGTAAGAGCGAAATAAGGCAGTACCATAGGTTAAAGTGATAGTCAAGCTGGTTGCTATGTGACTGAAGTTCCTTTGTTTGTATGCACAGGAGTTGACACATTCTTGTATGAGAAAAGTATAAGTTTTTCAAAGCTGAAACCAAAAACAAGGAATGTCTCAAAAACGATCAACTCCACGAAATCATAAATTGTGTGTTTTAACGAGCTCTACATTTTTTGTATCCAAGGTTTTTGTCCATCTCTTACAGTTTAGCAGTTATACAAAATTCCATAAAATCCATCCAGAATAAAATAGTCTTCAGAGGCTATTCCCAGAAAATTCAAGATATACATTTTATTTGTCGGGTAAATATCTTTAATATATGATATTTTAATCAAAATCGTTACAGCCATTTTTGAGAAAATCAAAATTTTCGAAAAAAGTTCCAACTAAAGGGTAGTTGGGATGGGGGGATTTTCTTGAAAATCTTCATGTTGCATCCTTGGAAGATACCAAACTTAATTGTTTTTGAGCTATGCTGTCCACAGACACACACGCATGGACTTTTTCCAAAAATGCTTTTTTTGGATTCAGGGGGACCCAAAACATGTATTTCTGGTGAAATCTCAGTATCAAATTTTTGAGTGCATTACAATACCTTCTCTATACCCTTGTACAAAATATATGTGTAGAGAAAGTAAAAAAGTATCCAAACCATTGGGAGTTGCTCATTTTTTAAAGCTGCAAAGAATTATTAAAAAACAATTCTTGGTATTTGTTCAGTAATGCAAGAAGAAAAATGTACAAGAAAATTTATGGTTATGCCTTATCCCCTCTGCAATGCACCAGCCACCTTCCAGCATCTCATGAAGTCAGTGATGAGAGGGTTGACCTACAATGCATGCCTGCTCTATTTGGATGACTGGCTGACCTCTTCAGCAAGGTCCCAGGCCCTTCAATAATGCTGGCTGGATTCTTTCCAAAGCATTAAACTGACAGCTGGCGCACACTTCTCTAACTCCATCCTGGCCTGGATAATCTGGTCGTTGTCCATCGGGTTCAACAGCCTCACAGGTACTTCTTCCCGGTAGGGCAACACATAGTCCATGTAGTGATGTCTTCAGGTCCAATACCAAATAATGAGAATTATATATTGTAGTGTCAAAATGTTCAGCCTTTGAAACAAACCCTTACATGGAGCTGTACAATTGATGTCATATATGGCCCTCTTTTGTATTATACATACTTTCAAACTAATTCTCCCAGAATATGACCATATTTCATTACTGAACAAAAAGGAAACAAACTGCTACAGATATACATCTGGTTATAACTAGTTCAAACAATTCAACTAGTGAAGAGAACGAAACAGGTATTAAAATAAGAACTGAAGCTTTCCTGGCGACGTGTTAATTCAAAATCTTCTCGGGCTTCTAGCCAGGTAAAAACTTGGCTTGACACCAACGTTTCGAAGAAGTGCATCTTCCTCGTCTTCAGGGTGAACTGATGGTTTGAGCTTGCGGAGACTGGTATTTATAAGAGCTGCTCTTATAAATACCAGTCTCTGCAAGCTCAAACCATCATTTCACCCTGAAGACGAGGAAGATGCACTTCTTCGAAACGTTGGTGTCAAGCCAAGTTTTTACCTGGCTAGAAGCCCGAGAAGATTTGAAGAAACAGGTATTAATTCGAAATTTTGTCTAATGCATCAAAATGTCCAATATGCATCTAACAAAGTAAGGGAAATTGAAATAATGTTAGATGACTGTAAACCTAATATTTTAGTGTTGACTGAACATGGGCTGGAAGAAAACCAAATTAAGTACCTTAAGTTAGCAAACTATGAGTTAGCAGCAAGCTTCAGTAGGCAATTCCATAAAGGTGGTGGAGTAATTATTTATGTAAAAAATGGAATCGATTTCACAATACTTGACTGGGTAAAGGATTCTCAAATAGAAATGATATTCGAGGTTTCAGCTATAAAAATACGTATTAAGAGTGAATTATATATTATCGTTGGACTATACAGGTCACCAAGTACAAAGGTAAATGAGTTTTTAAATAGCCTCGATAATTTTTTGAATAGAACAAATATAAACAAAAAAAACCATAATAATTATGGGGGACTTAAACATAAATTCTTACACAGATACAGGGAACCATAAAAGTTTAAATGATATTCTAAGTAGCTTTAATTTGCATGATGCCGTAAAGCAACACACAAGAATTACACCTACCTCACCCACCGGAATAGATTATGTAATAAGTAATTTAGAGCAAGACAGCTACAAATTGAGGTTGGAGGAGTTTTGTATCTCTGATCATTGTGCTCAAATTTTAGCATTATTAGACAGAAATGTAACCCCTGAAATAAGTAGATACACGACAAAACGATTAACTAATGAAAATAATTTAATGTCTCTCTATGAAACTTTAAAACATGAAAGTTGGGATTTAATTTATAGTGAGCAAAACAGTGATAAAAAATGGGACAACTTTTTTAAAGTATTAACTACACATTTAAACAAGACATATCCAATACTAAAAACTAAAATAAATAAGCATGGTGAACAACGGATTAAACTTCCTTTGGAATTAAAAAAGCTGAGAGAAGAAATGAAAGATGCATATATTTTTTTCAAGTCTACAAATTTTGTAAGTTACAAAAATAAATACATAAATTTAAAAAGGCGGTACTCCAATATATTGATTAACCTTAAGAAGCAACAATATGGTGAGAAAATAGTAAGCTCAAATAATAAAGTTAAGACAGTATGGGAGATTGTAAAAGCTAGTAGTACTAACAAGAGCAGCATGAATAATATAACTTTAAATGAAAATGGCCAAGTTGTAGATAATCCACTCAAAATATGCCAACTTTTCAATAGTTACTTTATAAATGTAATAAAAGATAAATCCAATGTGGATGATAACATATCATGTATATCCAAAGGGATATTACCCTCAATTTACTTGGATGAAACTTCGGAAGATGAGGTAAAAAAATTGTAAATAAATTTAAAAATAAATCATCCTCTGGATGGGATGAGATATCATCACAAATGCTATAATACTGTAACGATGCCTTAGCTGGTATATTAGCACATCTAATAAATTCTGCGTTAAATGATGAAATATTCCCTGAAACCTTAAAACTCAGTATAGTTAGACCTATATTTAAGAAAGGAGATAAAAATCATATTGTAAACTACAGGCCAATAACTCTAACCTCAGTATTTGCTAAAGTATTTGAAAATGTATTAAGTAATAGATTATTGGATTTTCTAAATAAATTTAATCTGATTTACCCATCACAACATGGTTTTAGAACCAAATATTCCACTACTACTGCTATAACAACTGTATCAGACAATATTAAAAGAACTTGACAATACGATAAAACGGCAGGAATATTTCTTGACTTATCAAAGGCGTTTGATAGTGTATCACATGATATACTACTAGGCAAATTAGAAAAATATGGTATCAGGGGTAAATGTAATGAAATTATACGATCCTTTCTAAATAATCTGATGTGTTACACTCACATGACTTTCTCTATATCTCTGTAAATTATTATTAATAAGCTTATCTTTTATTTATTTCATGCTAATCGAGAAAAATTAGCAGAAATAATCTTATTTCTTGCTTTATAGTAAGTAGAACCGAAATAAGGGAGTACCATATTAAAGCTGGTTGCTATGTGACTGATGTTCCTTTGTTTGTATTGACAGGAGTTGACAAATTCCTGTATGAGAAAAGTAAGTTTTTCAAAGCTGAAACCAATAAAAAGGAACATCTGAAAAACGATTAACTCCACGAAAAAAATATATATAACATAAATTGTGTGTTTTAACATGCTCTACATTTTTTATGGGTTAAGTTTTTGTCCATCTCTTATGGTTTAGTAGTTATGAAAAATTCATCCAGAATAAAGTAGTCTACAGAGGCTATTCCCAGAAATTTCAGAATATACATTTTATTTGTCAGGTAAATAACTTTAATATATGATATTTTAATCAAAATCGTTAATGCCATTTTTTATAAAATCAAAATTTTCGAAAAAAGTTCCATGTAAAGGGTAGTTTGGGGTGGGGGGATTTTTCTCAAAATCTTTGTGTCGCATCCTGGAAGATACTAAACTTAAATTCCAAGTTTGGTATTTTACTGACTTTTCGTTTTTGAGTTATCGTGTTCACAGACACACACACACGGACCTTTTGTTGAAAATACCTTTTTTGGATACAGGGGACCCTAAAACATATATTTCCGGTGAAATCTCGGTATCGAATTTTTTGGTGGAGTGCAATACATTCTCTATTCACTATGTACATAGTGAGTATAGAGAAAGTAAAAATAGGAAACAATGCACTGAAATCTATCACCAACAGGGATGTGAAATAAAATCAATTAAATCAAATTACCTGGTTGTAAATACGCAAAAGACTCATATAATCATGTTTCAACATCGAAATAGTAGGTCTAGTAATGAACTCAATGTAATGATAAATGAAATTATTGGGCAATTGGAAAGCACCAAGTTTTTGGGAATAATTTTGAATGACATTTAAGTTGCATATTGACCATATTTGCAAGAAAATTAGCACCTATTTATATCTACTAAGAAATTTATCAAAATATTTCAATTCTGATTACTTGAAAATGGTGTATTATGGTCTAATTCATCCACATCTGCAATGCGGAATAGAGGTTTGGGGTAACTCAAACATCATAAATGTAAATAGAGTATTAGAATTGCAGAAGAGATGCATAAGATGTATATTTAATACTCAAACTAGAGAATCGTGTAGAGATAGTTTTGTAAAAGCTGAAATACTCACTGTTATATCATTGTATGTGTTAAAAGTCATCATGTTTGTAGTAAATAAAAATGCTGTACAAATAAAAGATAGTCACAAATATAGTACTAGAAATCTAAATAATTATTATAGAAGTAATGTTAACAAAAAGGCCACAGGGAAGGACCCCCTCACAACGGATAAAATTTTGTACAATAAGCTACCAAAAGAGTTGAAAGGCAAAAGTGGAAATGCATTTCAAAAAGAGTTAAAAACATTTCTATAAAAAATGTCTGTATCGAATAGATTGAATTGTAAATATGTAATTATAGGTTTATGTTTATATTTTTCTCTTGACGAGGCTTGAAACTTGTAAAAGTCTATTAGCTAATAAAGATTATTATTATTATTATTATTATTATTACCATTATTATTATTATTATTTATTAAATAAGCATGGTAAATCTGCTTTAAAATATGGATTAGGCAAAATGAATTTAATGACCTAAGAGAAAAGATTGCGAATCTTAACTTAGGTGTAATGCTCTCTTTATGAGCCTTCCAAATTAGGTGCATATCAACCTAGAGAACTAAGAATTTAATATGTGAAGTTTGGTCCAGTATAACTTTATCAATGCCTATCTGAAGAATAAGATGTTTTGCATTGTGTGTTGCAAATTTCAAGACCATAGTTTTGTCAACATTTAAAGAGAGTTTATTGGCCTTAAGCCAATTGTCTATAGTGCTGAATGCATTAATCAATTTTGGTACAAAGTCTTGTAAGTTATCATTTGTCACTATTATGCAGTATCATTCATTAGCAAACAACACAGTGTTTGCAATACTTTTCATTGCTAAGAAGAGGTCATTGATATAAATCAAGAAGAGCAACAGGATAAGAATTGATCCTTGCGGAACTCTATGCTTAATTATTGCCCACATGGAACTCTGTTTTTGGTAAGTATTCTTTATATCACCCCTTTGTTTCCTGTTCCCCAAATATGACTCAAACCAATTAAGTTTTTTATTATTTATTCCATAAAACCTTAGTTTTTCTATTAGAACTTCATGATAAACACAGTACATGCCATGGCAAGGTCATAAAATATATCTCCAATAAGCATCTTCTTACTCAGCACTGAGAGGATCTCATTGGTGAGCCTGTATACTGCATTTTCCATTGATACACCTTTCCTGAAACCAAACTATTCTTTTACCAGAATATTATTATTTTCAAACATATTGCATAACCTGTTAAGTACTACTTTTTCAAAAATCTTTAGGAAGGTAGATAGAAGTGATATAGGCTTGTAATTTGATGGACTATAATGAATCATCTATTTTAAACAGTGCTTTGACAGTGTCATCTGGAGTTTTCCTGTTTCCAGGGATTGATTTCACAAGTGGCATAGCGGTTTACCATGGCACAAACTTTCAGTACCTATTAAATATTTCATCATACCCTGCAGAGCTATTTGATTTTAATGTTTGGATGATTTTTGGTGTGAGTTAGCATAGTCCAGGGAAATCGCGTACAAGTCCTTAGTGCGGCCGGTCATGGAATTTGGAGTAACTTGTTGGGACCTGTATAGAGTAAATCAAATTGATTCGTTAGAAAAGATCCAGAGAAGGGCTATAAAATTCATAAAAAGGGGTAAATATTTTGGGCCTACAAATACTGAGGAGATAAAATGGGAGCCGTTGAAAGTTAGGCGTGAGAAACAGAGATTGTGCACTTTATTTAAAGCTTACCCTGGCTTAAACTCATGGGAGGACGTTACTGACAAACTGGAAAACCCAACTTACAATGCACGAAACGATCATCCGTTCAAAATTAAGGGTAGAAGATACAAAACTGACGTGGGAAAGTTCTCCTTTGTTCATAGAACCATAAAAGACTGGAATGAATTGCCTGGAGCAGCCTTTCGGGGTTGTCCTCTGTCTCTGAAGAAATTTAGGAGAAATCTTTATATTAATGTTGGACATTTTTTGTAAATATTCCTTAAATGAAATGCTTGTGATTTTATATTGTTGTAAATACAAATGTTAAATTAGTTGGTGATTCTAATTATGAAATTAATTAACCTGAATTGAGAGAAAAATTAATGTTTTCATATTTGTTGTAAATAACTATTATATCTAGCTTACAAAGCCATAAACTGGCAGCTGTGATTTATTGTTTATATATCTTGTATACATATATAACTCTGCCACCGGGTGATACCCACTTGCAGAGAAATAAATACATACATACATACATAGCACATTCAGGCTTAAGTTCCTGAAATTCAATTTGGAAGTTATCTTTCAAATATTTAAGGCATCTTCTTTGCCTCCTTGATTGATTAAGTTTTGTTGCAGCATTTAAGTAGAAATTATTAAACATGTCAGCTATCACTTTGGGAGTCTTAATTTTCACATTACCTATTTTCGGAATTATATTATTATGAATATGAAGATTTTTCCCTTTTCCCTCTTTATGATATCTCAGGTAGTTCTTGTTTTATCTGATTTATCCATAGCCTTTTTTGTAATGTATACCTTTAGATTGTCTAATTACCATTTTGAAGATTTTGCAGTAGTTATTTGTAAGGTTATCATCAATGCTGTGCCTAATCATACAATATACTTTTCTCTTTTGTATGCATGATGTCTTAATATCGACTGTGATCCACTCTGGTGGTTGATTGTGTATGTGGCAATATTTATGGTGGACGCATGATTCAAAATGAACAGTGACAGTTCACAAAAGTTATTAAATGCATCATTTACATCAATAGTAGAGCATACATAATTCCATGATTCTTGTTGAAGTGATGGGAGAAGCTAGCCAGAATCTCTTTATTTACATTTCTGAAGATCATATATGCATTTTCCATTTCTTGATTTAACTACTATATTGTTTATATGGATGAACTGAGCATCGTGATTTAGATATCCTATTAATCAGAGGAGATACTATTGAGTATTTCAGTGTACTTTCATTCACAAATATGTTAACAATTGCTGTTTGTGAGGTGTTAGTTATTCTTGTGGGGAAGTCTGCAGTATATGTAACATTATACATACCTAGGATATCTATAAGTTAATTTTTCCATGAGCTAAGTACTAGATCTACATCTATAACACCACACATTATTTCTTTCTTTGGTTTATATAATAAATGCATCTAACAATTTATCAAGCTGTGACTCATTCTTAGGATAAGGGAAAGCCCTTAAAACTCTTATCTGGGTAACTCACTGTGAGCAAGATTTGAACTTGCGATCTCTTGAATGTGACGCAGACATGCTACCTCAAAAGACTTTTGATAATTATAACCTATAACTATGACAATAATTCAAATACTATTAAAATATCCTTTCTACACATTTCTATATAGAGACATTCAATAAATAGACAAAATAATATTCTACGGAGGGTTTACAATACAGAGAGTCAATTAACTGAGAAAGGAATTTTTCAATGTGGAGTTACTGCAATAATTTTCTCTCTTACTTCCCAATATTTATGCTACAGTTTGTCCCGTTAGCGCACCTGCCTCTGGCACGAGGGTACCCAGGCTCAATTACCATTACCAGCATGGGGACTTTCTTTCCTGTTGGGAAGGCTAGGTATGGATCCTTTCATCATTACCATACCACAGAAGGGAAATGGCAACACCATCGTGGATCATCCTTGTCTGAATCCCAAGGTCAGGTTGTGGTCTCCTCCAGAATTTCAGCCCAGCCATTCACTGACCTACAATTTCAATACTCATCATCATCGTCATCATCAAGTGTGATACTTGTCAAAGTGGAGCAGCTGTTGAGGTGGTTGAAGTCCATTATACTGGTTGCAGAGTCTACAGTTTGGGCTCTATAGTATGCCGTTATGGAGAAGATATTTCGCTAGGCAGTCATGTCCAGTGGCTAGTCAGAATTTAGCAACTGTTTTTCATCTCAGCCAGTTTGTAATAGCTGCATTTGGTGTTTGCATTAGTAGCTATATATTTCTATTTCTATTTTGTGTTTTCCTTGCATGGAATCATCATTTTTCTTACAAAAGGAAATGCATCACCTCCACGGACTGATGGGTAAAAGACTTCACAATGCCAACATCTATTCCTAAACTACTGCTAAAGCATTTAATGTCTAACGACGAGAAGAAGGCAGCCATGGTCTGAAGTCTAACTGCACACATAGTATATCTGTTTACTACGAAATGCTTTGCATATGTGAATCAGCCATGCTACAATATCTAACTGCTGTGATACACATTATTGTACAGTTCCAGGTTCTCTCTTCTAACACACATTAAAACACGATGCATTTATTGTTTAGGTAGCTCTGCATTTGGTTAGTTCCAACAATGATCATACAGTCAATTCCTCTTCCTTGCCTTCTTGTCTTAGTTAAATATTACACAGGTAGGAAATGCTTTTTATGGCTCTCTTTAGCAGCAGCCAGTTCTAACGAGTATTCGCCGAAAATTAACCTAAAACAAAGACCTACACCTTGTTTTTTTTTTTTTTTACTGTCTTATGCAATACATTTTAAGATATGCAGGCATGTTGTAAAATGAATAAACTTCTTTGATAAACATGGAAATATTAATAAAGATGTAAAACATATATGGTTCAGAGTTAAATATAAGAAATATGAACCTAATATGTAGCTTATATGAACATATAGGTTTAAGACCATTATATTGGATTTCACTGTCTGGGTGTATTTTGGAAAGAAGTTTCGGTGGTGCCTACTCAGCACCCTTAGACCATTGCTTAACTCCTTTGCTTCTAAGAAAACAGCTTTCGGTTACGCTTTGCAGCTGAAGACCTTGGACGTTGAGCTATACTTAAAAAAAAAATACGCGGGATACGTATGGGAGATTACCCACTTATAATTGGTGTTCTTACAAACGTATAATATTCAGACCATACACAATAACAATTGTAGGAAAAGGGAATCTGCAAGGACATGAAAATATATTACCTGTCTATTAGAATCGTCGAAAAACACATTTGTAACTTTGCTGACAGATTCGAACCTTACTGGTGAAGCTGAGAGTTCCAGATAATAATCATCGGGAGGTTGGTTATCCTCCGCCATCTTTAATAACACATACCCCTACCGCTGAATTCATGCACTTGACAGTTCGGGTGGTTTCTCGTAAGGTTGGCTATGCTGTCTTTGCGGCGTTGCCAGAGAAACTAATAAACAGTAACAGCTGATTCATATAATTCCAAGGTCTTTGCTGATTACAAACGTCACTATATGCTTTCTTCACGCGATTATAGCCCACTTGAAATGGTTAAGCGTTATAGTTTACGTTTTTCTCTAGACGCTAGAAATTAGTTCTGGATCGTGCGAGGCGTCTAACGTAAACTGTTATTTTGATTTTGGTCTACAGTGATAATGGTTCATGACAGGGATAAATGCGTGTTTTGTCGTATATATGACAATAAAGAAAATACTGAACTGTTATACAAGGTAAGTTTTAAGCGGTGTTACCCACGTAAACTTGTATAAAATAAGATTTCAATATATATATATATATATATATATAATTTCTAGAGGGGCCCAAGTTCTCTATAATTACCTATTAATATTATTGTTGTTATTGTAATACAACGGTTACTTCAATGTGTGAGTACTTTTGTTATTTTGTCATTAGAGCTGCTTTGTAGTTAGTGGTCTGAACTGAGTTGCAAAGCATAGCCCAAGGTGGTGTGCCCTAAGCCGCAAAGGGCAGTCGAATAATATTTTGTATAAGTATAGCCCACCAGTATGGAACAATGACAGTGCTTACCAAGGTATTTGTGAAGCTAAAACCCCAATGATCCCAAGAAGAAGTCAAAACTTTGGCAATCTGGTGACTTTCACATCTGAACAACTTGAATGTTTTCAACACTTAAAATAGAGATCGCCATTAGAAGTCACTTAAACTAATTAAGACTGATGCATGTGTGTGCTGCAACCATTGAACACAATAGAGCCAAAGTAGTAGTTAAAAGATACAGACGTAAACTGAACAGAGAACATTGGAATAAGTATATAGCAAACGTGGAGCATAATTTACATGGATGACAAGACAAAGTGTGTAAGTTCATTAGGAACCTGAACTCAAGGAAAAAAAAAAGCAAATCTATAAACATAAAAGCATTAGATTTAGAAAACTATTATAAAGAGCCTTGGATGAGAAACAGCTCATAAGAGAACAAGAAGAAATGAAGTCCAATTCAATGCTAGATGAACTAGAATAAGAAGAACTATTAACTGTTCTAAAACATAGAAATAACAAAGCATGTGGCATAGATAACATTAACATGGAGCAATTAAAATATACTCCAGAGAATTTTCAAGAAAGATTATTAAAATTTAATAAATGTTGGACAGAAACAAAAATTCCCAAAGAAAATAGGAAAAATCATATCAATATTAAAAAGAAAAAAGGCAATACAGAAAATCATGAAAATTGTAGAGGAATTATATTTCTCTGCTCAACTTATAAAATCTATACAAGATCATAAATAATAGTGTGTCAAAAATAGTAGAAGTACTTTTAACCGAAAAACAGACAGGATATAGAAAAGGAAAAAACTGTGTAGATAATATCTTCTCTCTTAAACAAATAATAGAAAAAAGAAAGGAATTCAACTAAGAAACACAAATTTTCTTTGCACATTATAAAAAAGCCTTTGATAGTCTATTTAAATCAAAAGTTTGTTATATATTAGAGAAGAAAGGTACATTTAATAAATGTAATTAAAAGTCTGTATGAAGAAACAAAAATAAAGATAGATAAACAAGAACCAATATTGGTTTCAAAAGGGGTGAAACAAGGTTGTCCAATGTCAACCTCTCTTTTTAATTTATATAAATGGCATGATGAGCTCGTGGAAACAACAGGGGGAATACATTTATGGACAAGAATGGTTTTCAAGGATGATCAAATCATAATAGCCAAAATGAGGATGAATTTCAAAAAATGGCATATAAGTTATATAAAATAGTGCAAATAGGACAAAACAGGAGCTATAGCTTTTAAAGGTATGGCCCAAAATAGTCCTATAAAATAAAACTATTGAACACATGTCAAAAGTTTAATTTCCTTGGGTATGAAATAGCACATGGATCAGAAACAGATGTTAATAAAAAAATAAATATAGTAACGTAACAGGTAAATAAAAAGAGCTTAAATAATGTGGGAAGCAAAGATACAATAATAAAATTGTATAAAACAATGTCTATCCCAATTATAACATAGATTCAGAAACATAGACAATGATAAAAGAAGTACCTAAACAGCAGAAATGAAATTCCTCATGACCATAGTTGGATATACTATATTAGATAAAAATACCAAACAATGAAATATGGCAACTATTAAGCAAAATATAACAATATAGAACAAACTGGAAACAACACTTAAACAGAATGTAGGAAAATAGAATTCCAAAAATTGCATACACTAACTAGCCACCAGGACAAAGAAAACCTGGATGTCCGAGGAAAAGATGGAAGGAGCAAAAATTTGGAGCCGAAACAGGTTAATGGTTTAAACTATGTTGTAGAATAAATATGTTGGCAGCTCTACATGAGTGAATGACACTGCAAAATATTGAAGGTACAGATAATTTTACTTTCTCTAGCACATATGTATATAGTAGTTAGAGAAGGTATTGTATTCTGTCCAAAAATTCTATACAGAGATTTTTACTGTAAATACATGTATTGAAATCCCTTGAATAAAAGATAAATAAAAAAATAAAATATTTTTAAAAATATGCATGTATGTGTAAATGAAAAGTAAATTAAATACCAAAGTTCAGTAACTTTATAGGATATGACACAAAGTTTTTCAAGGAAATCCTCCACTCCCAGCTAACATTTACATGAAAATTTACATGTTAATTTTCTCAAAAATGGCTCATAACAATTAAGATTGAAATGCCATATGTATAAGATATTTTCATGACAAACAAAATGTACAGCTTGAATTTTGTGGGAGTAGCCTCTGAAGACATCTTCATTCTGGATGAGTTTTGTATAACTCCTAAACTGTAAGGAATAGATAAAAAGTAGATCTCATTAAAACACAAAATATATATAATTTTTTAAATTATTTTTTTTTACTTTCTCTATACGAACTATGTACATAGTGTATAGAGAAGGTATTGCACTCCACCAAAAATTTGATACCGAGATTTCACCAGAAATATATGTTTTAGGGTCCCCTTTATCTAAAAAAAGTATTTTCAGTAAAAGGTCCGTGTGTGTGTGTCCCCGTGTGTCTGTGAACACGATAACTCAAAACCGAAAAGTCAGTAAAATACCAAACTTGGTATTTAAGTTTAGAATTTTCCAGGAATGCGACACGAAAATTTTGAGAAAAATACCCCCCACCCCAAACTACCCTTTACATGGAACTTTTTTCCAAAGTTTTGATTTTCTAAAAAATGGCTCTAACGATTTTGATTAAAATATTGTATACTAAAGATATTTACCCAACAAATAAAATGTATATTTTGAATTTTCTGGGAATAGCCTGTGAAGACTACTTTATTCTGAGTGAATTTTCCGGAATTTTGTATAACTGCTAAACCGTAAGAGATAGACAAAAACTTACCACACAAAAAATGTATAGCACATTAAAACACACAACTCATGTTGTATACATTTTTTTCTTGGATTTGATCATTTTTGAGATATTCCTTGTTTTTGTTTTCAGGGTCGAAAATCTTAACTTTTCTCATACAGGAATTTGTCAACTCATGTCCATACATACAAAGGAACTTCAGTCACATAGTAACCAGCTTTTGACTATCGCTTTAACCTATGCTACTCCCTTATTTGCTTTCTACTTACAAGGAAGAAGATAATAAGAATATTTCTGCTAATTTTTCTAGATTAGCATGAAGTAAATAGAAGCATAAGCTTTTTAAGAATAATTTGTTGCAGGGATATAGAGAAAGCCATGTTAATGGTACACATCAGATTTTTTTTTATTTTAGAGAGTTAACTGTTTCCAAGATATTGCATATTTAACCAGGTTGGTCATATCGAACAATGAATGAAATTGGTGAAATGATGCTCAAATGATCTCGGGGTCCATGGAGCTTAAAGTACCTCAACATTCGTCTTCTCAGGATAAGGGAAAATTCTGAAAAAAAAAAAAAAAACCTTATCTGGGCAACTCACCCTAAGTGAGATTCGAACTCATGACCTTTTTAATGTGAAGCAAACATGCTACCACCACACTACCCAGGCAAGCCCAGCTCTTTTTATTTTACTCCCAAGAATGCAAAAGAGAACTTAATTTCAATTGTTTCACATAGTATACTTTTTAAAAGTTTGACTATTGCTTTAGCCTGGTGTATTCCCTTATTTCCCTTTTACTCACAAGGAAGGAAGTAATAAGACCATTTCTGCTAACACTTATCTTGGTTAGCATGACATAGATAAAGGAGTAATATTTTGTAAGGAAAGTTTGTTTATGGAACAGCAAGAGAAAAAAGAAGAAATGCAATAGTTCAGATTTTTTGCTTAAATAAGCTATCTGATTTACACATGATACCAGAAAGGTGATACCAGTTAGCTTGAATATTGGTTGAATAAACTCCTGCAGATAGTGTAAGTCCTACTTTCTATGTACTTAACATGCCAACAAATGCAATCTGAATATAGCAGAGGTACTGACTGTTGCCAACTGGAGAGTATAGCTGAGGGTTTGTGAAGCTTAACCCCAATGATCCATTAATAGCATTGTTATATGTTGGCGACATTAACCATAATGTACAGAAGGAGAAGTGTGCACATTTTTACTTTCTCTATACATACTATGTACGTAATATATAGAGAAGGTATTGCACTCCGCCCAAAAATTTGATACCAAGATTTCACCGTAATATATGTTTTAGGGTCCTCTGTATCCAAAAAAAGCATTTTCAGAAAAAGGTCTGTCTGTGTGTGTGTGTGTCAGTGTGTCTGTGAACATGATAACTCAAACCAAAAAGTCTGTAAAATACCAAACTTGGTGTTTAAGTTTAGTATCTTCCAGTGATGCGACACAAAAGATTTTGAGAAAAATCCTTCCACCCCAAACTACCCTTTATATGGAACTTTTTTCGAAAATTTTTAATTTCTCAAAAATGGCTTTAAAAATTTTGATTAAAATATTGTATATTAAAGATATTTACTTGACAAATAAAATGTATATCTTCAATTTTCTGGGAATAGCCTCTGAAGCTTACTTTATTCTGGATGAAATTTACGTAATTTTGCATAACTGCTAAACCATAAGAGATAGATAAAAACTTACTACACAAAAAATGTAGAGCACGTTAAAATACACAATTTATGCTATATACATTTTTTTCATGGAGTTGATCGTTTTTTTAGATATTCCTTGTTTTTGTTTCAGCTTTAAAAAACCTTGTCAGCTCCTGTCCATACAAACAAAGGAACTTTAGTCATATAGCAACAAGCTTTTCACTATCACTTTAACCTATGATACTCCCTTATTTCGCTTCTACTTACAAGGAAGCAAATAATAAGACTATTCTGCTAACTTTTTTTTCGATTAACATGAAGTAAATAGAAGCATAAGCCTTCTAACAATATACTGTTGCAGAGTTATAGAGAAAGTCATGTGAATGGAACACATCAGATTTTTTAAGTTTCTTGGTCCATCACTCAGATGGCACTGCCACTGCTTGCAATGGAATGGAACTGTGCATTTCTCACTGACTGCATATGGCTACATTATAAATTGATGTTCTTGAAGACTTCAGCTGTTGAGCAGAATCTTATGGTGCATTAGGCATGGAGATCGCTTCCTTATTTGTTTAGTGCAGCAGAAAATTCTGCATTTAAAGTTATTAAATACAAGTTTAGTATTAAGTCACATCACAATATGTTCTTTAACAACCTAACCAATAGGTACTATTCATTTACAAAAAATTAAAAGAACTGGTGTTGGGTAAGCTATTTGTTATAATGCATATCTCGTAACTGTATATCATGTACACTGTCCCTGAGCATTGTTGTAAATGGACCAAACGAGCAAACTAAATGATATTCAACCCATTCAGGAATTCCATCAATAAATCACCCCACAAGCTTGTTTACAAAGAATAACTTGCAGAGAGAACCTTTCAAACATAACAAGCCTTCTTTGGTATGAATGGTCCTTGCTTGAATCAAATTATTTAATTAGTGTTAGTGTAGTATTTTCTGTTGATTTAGTGAGAGAATGGTATGTTATTTTTAATGCATGCCATATTATGCAAGTACCATTTAAATAATAAAACAAACATTCTTTTCCAGTGCTAATTAGAATTACCTTCCACACATTCTGGAATATGAATTTAGCTGCCAGAGTTCTCTATTTGTGTTCCATTTGTGTCCTTATTGTGCAATTATTATTTCAATTAATTTTGCAAGAAAATGCATTTTGTTTACAAACCATAGGGAATTTTGATCTGAGCTCAAAATTTCCTATGTTAGATAAAGCAAGCTTTACATATATGTAAACAGAATGAAGTATGTTTTGGTGCAGAAAGTCAACAGTGCATGCATGACCATTACAAGACTTGTATTTAGACTTAACTACATAGTATTAGATTAGCACTGCAACATTTTTGTTTTGTTCACTTCAATAAAAAAATATATATATACACACACGCGCGCGCGTGCAGACCTTAATGTGTATTTCTGGTGAAATCGTGGAATCAAATTTTTGGGTGGAATGCAATATCTGCTCTATACACTATGTACAAGTACATGTAGAGAAAGTAAAAATGGAAACTCTAAGTAAGATATAAGAAAATTGTAAAAACGTTTGAACAGTATTATGGTTAATAAAGGCATATATAATATAATTAAATACACATTATTACAAATATTATATAATATTATGTTATTATATTATTAGTGTAGTATTTTCTGTTGATTTAGTGAGAGAATGGTATGTTATTTTTAATGCATGCCATATTATGCAAGTACCATTTAAATAATAAATCAAACATTCTTTTCTAGTGCTAATTAGAATTACCTTCCACACATTCTGGAATATGAATTTAGCTGCCAGAGTGAGTTCTCTACCCACCATCTCACTTCATGTGGGCACAACTACATCATGTCTCAGGATCACTCTACAGATCTCTGGATATTCATGGGGGTTGTGGAGCGTCACCTCATCTCAGATGTGTCACAAGACTTCTCTGATTCTGTCACCTATGGCTCTAGCACTAATCATGCTAGTAGCACAAATTCAGCTAGCCCTGAAATGAACATCCATAGGCTCACAATGCTCTGTAGAGTCCTCTACAGGCACAGTGTTGCCCAATACAATCACTAGCTGGTAGGGCCAACTGGATTTTCATGTACGCAGATCCATGTCAGGTCTGATCATATGAATTTGTGACAATGTCAGAAACTGTATTGCAGTCTATTGACAATAAAGGTATTATTATTATTATTATTATTATTATTATTATTATTATTATTATATAGTCATGGCTGCTATCTGGACTGCTGTCATTATATTGAGCCATCTGCAATGAGGCTGTTATCCATTTTATGCCCAAGGCAAGTAGCAGCACTTAACAGGGTGGTAAAGATGGTCCTGATATTACTCTCATCACGCCGGTCCTTACTCGTTTCCTGCCTTCTAGTTGACATGGCTGGACAGTTTTTCACTAGATGTTCTGGCTGGCCACACCCCCAGCACGCATCACTTGAAGGTCTCTGGGTAGATCCTCTCCATGCCATAATGAATTCTCCTGGTCTTTGGGGGGTTGCAGCTGTTAGCTTGGCCACCTCCATCTTTAATGTGATTGTTAACACCTTGTGGTTTGTTCTGTAGTCACTGAGCATCAGGCATTGTAGTATCTCGGCATCATGTACCCCCCCTCTGCCTGCGGTGCCATTAGTAGTTAAAGCGGGCGTTAAACACTACCAAAAAAATAACAAATCTTGCACCCTGTTAATGAGGAAATAGGCATCTTCCTGGAATATGTAACTAGGTTCACCAGGGCTTTATTCACAGCTGTTCAGTTGCCAGAACAGATTCCTGCATCACCTCCTCTGGCTGTGGAGCCTTGACCTGAGCTGACTGTGGTAAGCTGTGGCTAAGAGAGTTGGTCTGGGGGATTGGTTAGTTAGGCGCTGGCATACTTATCCCTAGGTCACAGGATCAAACCTGGCCCAGACATAGTTTTTAAGTATGCTTAAAAGAGACAGCCTCAGGTCAGTAGATTTACTGGCATGTGAAAGAACTCCTGCAGGAGAAAATTCTGGCACACCAGTGATGCTGATAAGATTCTGGCAGTTAACAGGATCATTTAAAAAACAAAATAATTTTAATACAGTGAAGTGATGGGTAATTATTTACAAGTTGGGCCGCTAGCTCTCTCCGCTGTGACTTATACCAGTTTTGCACTCTAACGGGACCGGTGTGGTTAGAGGGGGATTAGGGGTGGGGAGATGGTTTAAAAAACTAATGTTGCTACCTGTTTATTTACACACACTAACCTAAATGGATTGGAACCTAACCTCGCGCTAAATTTGAAATCCACAGGCTTTGAAATTGTCATCATAAATACAAAGTCAATCAATCGCACTTAGTTTCATTCAATTTTAGAGTGGCCGAAGTTTTGCACAATAAAATTTACTGAACAGCTGTATGTGCGTGAAACATACTTGTCATACATCAGCACAGCGTCTAGCGATATATGCCGGTGTTGCATTCCACAAAACTGTTCGCCTACCACCGACAATGAAACTAGGATTTTAGGCACTTTAGTGTATAGTATTATTATATATTTACATTGCAAAAGTACTACAAGACTTCTTTATTTATATTCTACTCCTTCTAGGCAGCATACTTCATAAATATTCACAAAAAAGGATTGCTATGCGCACATAATAAATTAGCATTTAACTTAATTTTGGAGCTTTTCTGATAAAAATAATTGGTGAAAATGTAACAAGTATAAACCAAACTTACAGTCAAACCACAATTTGTTTAATTTCTAGAGGGGCCCAAGTTCTCTATAAATTACCAAGTGATGATTCCCAAAGCAGTTCTTGAGGACCTCTCAGAAACTATCAGAATATTCCAAAATACTACCATGTTGGAATCAGATTTAAAATTTCTGCTGCCCATTTCTGAAGCTTGTATGTCAACTGTGCAGCTTCCTTTTCTGCTGACCATTATTATGAGTGCCAACAGAGGTGAACTGCTGACTTCAAAGGTTGTAATATTTGGTGGCTTAAGTGTGGCTCAACCTTGAAGGTCTCTAACCTTCTGTAGAGCATGTTTTCCACCTCAAGTTCAGTTTCATGACGCTGCTGTTGACTCTTTCCTTCAGGACATTAAGTCATTGGCCGTGGGCTTCCACCTTTTTACCTAGCTCTTCCACGTTTCCTTCATGCTGGCCAGTTGTTCATCGTTTCAGCTCCTCCATTGTGAATTCCATTTTCTTCTCCACCATCTCTTTTCCAGATTGCTTTTTCTCCTCCATTTTCTCCAATTTGGATTTAATTTCCTCCTTTCCAAATTCAATTTTTGCATGCATCTTCTCCATTCCAGAATTCATTTCCTCCATTCTCTCCATTATGGATTTCATCGTTTGGATTTTTGTTAGTAAATTTTCATTGTCTTTATCATAGTGCTCAACCCATTCCTTACACCAGTGTAAAAAAATGCTCATTTCAGTGGTTGCAAACAATTTTATTTCTCATCACTTCGATATATAGTCACTCACCAATTGTTTTGAATCTCTTTAATCCAGCTACACTCTCTGAAGTCGCTGTCGGAACTGACTTTCTGCAGCCCTAGTGCACTCCTTAAATAAACCACATTATGCAGCAAGGAATTTTCAGAGCCACGGGGGAAGTATTCACCATTTCTATTTCTTGGGCCATTATTGTACGTGTTCATTTGGTAAGTCCAGACACCTGCAACAGTGCAGGGGGCAATATAAAGAGACGTCATGCATGTGCTCATCTCTATAACAATGCTCCTAGCTATGTGACACTTTTTTTTATGCACCTGCAACAATTCATCAGGCAAGAAAATGAGGACTTGCACATGTATTTGGGCATGAAATCCTGAGTAGCATGTATATTTGCCAATAAACTTGCTAACTCCACAAAATGTTTGTGTTTTTCATCTTTTTTGTGTATGTAGGATATGTACAATTTTATACCCTTATTAGCATTCAAAATAGAGTAATCCTATTAACAGTAAAAAGATTTCCCCTATTTCTGTCTCTCCAATTAAGCATTAAGTGGAGGAAGCAGAAGGAATTTTTATGAGTGATAGAATAGTCCCAGTTAATTTTAAAATATTTGTGTTGAAATGATTTCCAATTGAAGGACCTACATTTAGTATTCTTTAAATCTATTTTCAGATTTATTAAAAAAAAAATACTCTTGAGTGACAGATTTTTGTTTTGATCTTTATCAGGATGATGATTATGCCGTCTTTTGTGACATCAAACCAGCTGCCAAGCATCATTATTTAGTAATAACCCGTGAACACATTCCAAATGCAAAAGTGCTTAAATCGGAAGAAAAATCTATTGGTATGTAGTTTATGGTGCATAAAAAAGGCAGATATATTTGTCAAATATTCATTATAATTCATTTAAATGATAAGGAAACAAAAAATACTAATGCATTTCTTGCTTTGTAGTTATATTATAAGGATTAGTAAGAATTCTCAAATTTTATTTATTTAAGCTCAACTGCTTTAGTGTTACCTTTATGATGAATGTTGCTGGAAATGTGCAATAAATTCTTAAGCTTCAATAAATGCCTATTCCAAAAAGGCAATTATCTGCAAGAATCAGCATGTAAATGTATTAAGCTAAAATAAAAAAGGAAAAATTCTTGGTTTTGTCATGAGTTTGTGAATTGCAAATAGTAATTAAATGATAATTGTGATGCTCTTGGAAAAATATAAAGGCTGGTTATAAAGTTTTAAGATATGTTAAATCATAACAACAATAATGACTTCAAATATGTCCTTTCTCTTTATTTGGTTGTCATGTTATGCAACTCTTATAAAAAAAAAGTCAAAATGGTTGCTCTGTAATGATAACAACAAAATTCATGGTAATATCTTTGTTGTTTTCTAATTATTGAGATCTGAATAATTGTTTTAACACATAATTTCTTACTAGACAACTTTTACTTGATTGGTGCAGAGAATCAAATATTAGTTTTTCATGCTAATCTGCACATATACTCCTTAACATGTATAGATAAATTTTTCTGATTATTTGTAGAGTTTATTTTCCTATTATTCCCCATGGAATCTTTCCCAAAAACTGTATTTGTTTATATGGTATCTGTCTGTTGCATACATATCTTTTGTTCCTATCATGAAAATCATTATTTGTCATCTCTGCATATGTACGATATACATAATGGATAGAGAAGGAATTGTATTCCACCCAAAAATTTGATACCGAGATTTTACTAGAAATATATGTTTTTAGATGCCTTGAATCCTGTGTACATGTCTGTAGACAGCCTAACTCAAAAACAAAAAATTGGTTTAATACCAAATTTGGTATTTAAGTTCATTATCTTCCAAGGATGTGACACAAAGTTTTCAAGAAATTCCCCCCACTTCCAAAAACCTTTGCATGGAACATTTTTCAAAAATTTTGATTTTCTCAAAAATGGCTCTTAAAATTTTGATTAAAATAGCATATATTAAAGATATTCACATCCCAAATAAAATGTATATTTGAAATTTTTGGGAATAGCCCCTGAAGAGCTCTTTATTTAGTTGAGTTTTGCAGAATTTGGTATAACGGTTAAACCATAGACAAAAGCTTACTACACAAAAATATAGATCTTGTTAACACATAATTTGTGTCATATGTATTTTTCTTGTAGAGTTGACCATTTTGGAGATATTCATTGTTATTGGTTTCAATTTTAAAGTAATTAATGTTTCTCTAATGGAACCTTGCAAAGGGAACTGGAGCTCAGTTGTTTCACATAGCGACCAGCTTTTTTAAAAGATTTGACAATCGCTTTAACCTAATTTATTTCCTTATTTCCCTTCTGTTTACAAGGAAGCAAGTAATAAGAACAATTTTGTTAATGTTTACCTAGATTAGCATGACTTAGATAAAAGAATAATCTTTTGTAAGAAACATTTGTTTGTGGAACCGTTAGAGAAAGTTATGTGAACACATTAGATTTTTTAACTTTTAATGCCATCCAATTATTTATATGAACATTTATATGAATTCTAGCAATAGCAGAGGCTTAATTTATTCAACCACTAAAATTATAGTTTAATTTCTGCATTTTAAGAACACATCACATAAATATTTTCAACAAACCTAATTGTTTTATTAAATTAATCTACACAGGTGCCTTGACAAACAATGACTGCATTTTATATTGAATGCTACATAAGATTTAATTCAGTCTTTTGAAAGTAATGTTCTGGAGGATTTATTGTAATATAATAAAAAATGTAAACAAAGTGTATTAGTGCTAATCAAATTGTGCACCTCTTCGAGAAAAACAATACAATTAAAAAACTGAACAATAGAAACTTCAGAGAGTGATGCGATCTTACTGTCATGGAATTTGATGACCAGACATTCACCAAATCACTCACCAGTATGTTATAGCTGACCACTCTAGTTAATGGTAGATGATCTGAAATCAACTGAAGGGTTATCAATGGCATGCACACCCTCAAAGAACGGGCAATTTGCCAAAATTGCGAGTCTTAAATATTGCATTGATTGTGCACCAATATTGCATTCCTGCAGCTACTGGCATACAAATGAGGCATTCTGAATGAAAATAGAGCACACATGTCAACATTCTTTTGAATTACAGTCACTGATGTGTGATCCAGAAAATATGCTATAACTTTGACATTTGGCAAAAGGGACAACAGGTTCCTGCCTCAAAGTATTTATGTAGGATCCCAATCTGGGGCACCTTTAATCGTAGGGTTAAATCAAAGCTATTTTCCACTGTAAATTGCTTCCCTTTTCAATCCTAGGATAGGTCCCTTTTCCTAGCACTTTCATTTTATTTTTCACCTACAGCTCAAAATAAGGGTAAGGTGGTGCATGCAGCATATCCATTAACTTGCATACTTTGCTAAAAATGACAGTCAATTGTCAGTCTGCATTCAGTACACAAAAACATATCAGTTACTCACCCTTATGTTAGGTTATTAAAAACTGTTAAGTTATCTTTTAATTCATGATGTACCCAGAACATGTTATTATGATACAGTTTCCTAAAATTTTTCAAAAACTGCCAATACAAGTTAAGGCTAAAAAAAAAAAATCTGATGTGTCCCTTCACATGACTTTTTCTACCTCTCTCCAACAAATTATTGTTAAAAAGCTTATGCTTCTATTTACTTCATGCTAATCGAGAACAAATTGGCACAAATAGTCTTATTACTTGCTTCCTTGTAAGTAGGAGCAAAATAAGGGAGTAGCATGTTAAAGTAATAGTCAAAGCTGGTTGCTATGTGACTGAAGTTCCTTTGTTTGTGTGGACAGCAGTTGACCAATTTCTGTATGAGAAAAGTATGTTTTTCAAAGCTGAATCCAAAAACAAGGAATAATTCAAAAACTATCGACTCCACGAAAAAAATGTATACAACATAAATTGTGTGTTTTAATGTGCTCTACATTTTTTGTGTGTTAAGTTTTTGTTTATCTCTTACGGTTTACCAGTTATGCAAAATTCTGTAAAATTCATTCAGAATAAAGTAGTCTTCAAAGGCCCTTCCCAGAAAATTCAAGATGTACATTTTATTTGTAAATACCTTAAATATACAATATTTTAATCAAAACCGTTAGAGCCATTTTTTAGAAAATCAAAATTTTCGAAAAAAGTTCCATGTAAAGGGTAGTTTGGGGTGAGGGGATTTTTGTGAAAATCTTCGTGTCACATCCTTGAAAGACACCAAACTTAAATACGAAGTTTGGTATTCAACAGCCTTTTCGTTTTTGAGCTATGCTGTCCACACACACATGCACGCACACAGACACACACCCATGCACCTTGGTATCAAATTTTTGGGTGCATTACAATACTTTCTCTATAGAGAAAGTAAAAGAAAAGAACTGACTAACATGCTATAAGTTCAAAAATAAGGTTAATGCAATTATTCCTGTACATCTGATTTTTTTCTGCTGAATGTTGTTAAAAGTAATTAGTGCCACTACTGATTATTCTTGACAAATATTTGAGAATAAAGATACAATCATAAATCAGATGGGCTAGGTGAAAAAATGTTTGGAAAGATGATATGATGCCCTAGCCAAATTATGGTGTGAAGCTAGGTAACTTAGTGGTACTAGAGGCTGCTATTACAATGAAGCAAACAAATGAAAAGCAGCATTTTGACATGAAACAAATTTTTCAGCTATTGCAAAATAAAGATATGCAGAGATAAATTCATAGGACCTCTTTATGCATGCCATAATCCCCCAGAGTTTCTTTGCATAATATATTGTGACAGTGCTGTCTTCTTCAGTAGTAATTCTCATGTTCGTCTTGGTATGGCACCCAGCAAGTCATCAGTTGGATGTGTAAACAAGAACAGGAAGAGTGGTGCTTGTAACAGGACTCTTTGGAATGTGAGACGTCATTAAATCTTCTCGATTTTTGAGATATTTCTCCAACCTTTGGCTTCCAGAAACTTCCAGGAAGTTCTGTGACGTTATTTTCCAGCTATAAAAGGAGGAAGGATTGCAGTGCAGTGTTGTTATGTGGATTGTATGAGTTGTGAGTGATGAATTGTTAGCACCCAATGGTGTGCAGCCATAAACTGTCTATGTGTCGAAAGGTCAATGAATCATTTGGAACAAAGACTTTACAGTAAACAATGTTTGAGTCAATAAAGACATTTGTTCCACTGATTTCAGAAGTGTGATTATTATGCCGAAATGAGGTGATAAATAATTTGTTGGCCATAATGAAGAAGATGGATACAAAATTAAAAAAACACAGTGGAGAAGATAGACAATAAAATAGAATCCAACATTGGTAAGATAAAAAACAAATTGGAGTCGGCAATGGAGAATCTGAAAATGGAACTTTCTATCAAAATTGATGAACAACTGGTCGACATGAATAAAAATGTGGAAGAGTTGAGAAAAAGATGGAACAGCTTAGTGAAACAGTTAAAGACATGACTAAAGCCATCAGGGAACGACCTAATGCCCTGGAGGGAAGAGTCAACAGCAGCTCCTAGGAACTAAACACCATGATGGAAAACATGCTTGATAGGAGGTTGAAAAACTTGAAAGTAAAGATGCCTGGACATGACACAACATCTGCACATATCAAGCCACCAAGTATCACATTACATCAACCTTTGAAGTCTTCTGCTGACACTTTGTCGCCATCACTACCTACAACCAATGGTCAGAAGAAGAAGCTGCACAGCTGATAGCAAGTCTCCAAGGACAGGTAGCAGAAATACTGAATGGATCCAGATGAAGCTGAAGTCAGGGGAGCTATGGGAGGCCCTCAAGAACTGCTTCAGGAACCATCGTTTGGCTGCAGCCTACTGCAGTCACTTAAGGCAAGATTGCAATAGCCAGGTGAAATGATGCAGGAGTTCTCCCTATCCATGAATCTATCACTTAGCTTCGCATCCCAGGAAGTTGTCAACAGGGTGCATGATGCCGAGATGCTCTGCAACTATAAAGTTGCCCTCCATAGTGTAATGGTTACATGCTAACTTCATATACCCAAGTTTGTGGGTTCAAACCCGGAGCAGGGCGATGGATTTTTTTCAGGTGTAAAAATCCTTAGCATGCCTTCCGTTGGAAGGGAAGTAAAGCTGTTGGTCCCATGTCGTAGATTTATGGCACTTAAAAGAACCTCAAGTCTGATAGAGAGGCCTCTGAGCAAAATTAAGCGGTCTTTCAAGCCCAGTATAGAATGGAATGCTGAGAACCACAGCAGTTAAAGAGCATCCACAAATAAAACTCCATTTACATTTACTATAAGACAATCCACTAGCATTTAGTGGCAGCCAAGACCACAGCTGTGCCCACTATAGCACCAGAAGTATTTGCGATGACAGGGAGAGAGAAGCAACCCAGAAACAGTGATGACCTTCAGGTGGTGAATGCTGGGGATGTGGTGAGCAGGGTCACCTACTGAAGGACTGTCCACACCAAGATGATGAGCAGGCGGAAAATGAGTAAAGACTGGCATGACAAGGGGCATGCCAGGCTCATCTTCACTATCCCGATGCTACTGGGCAGAAGATGGGGCAATAGTGTCAAGCGACATCTGCCTGTGGAGAAGGAGGCCCTGCTGGAGTTGACACTGGGATGGATCATTGTGAACCTGTGGGTGTTTGTCGTAAGGTAGACTGAGGTTTTGATACTGGGATCAGATACCCTCAGGACCCATGAGGTGATGGTCAACATCTATTAGAGGGTTTTGCTGAAGTGTTGCTCCAGAGCCCACATGAAGTCGAGGTTCTGCAGGGTGAGCCTGAAGGATGATGTAGTTGTGCCTCAAGAAGCAAGGTGCACCTAGAGGGTCAATGGTCAAGGAACTTGGTAATGGACCAGAAGACATCACTACATGGACTGTGTAGCCTGAGCTTTGTTACCTTGCTGGGAAGAGGTACCTGTGAGGCTGCTGAACCTGATAGACACCAATCAGGATATCCAGGCTGGTACAGAGTTAGCGCTGTGGGAGCCAGATGTGAGTGTAATACTGTGCAACGAATCTAAACACTTAGCACAGTTGAAGGGCCTGGGGCTCTGTCTAAAGACTTGCTGAAAAGGGCAGCAGACCATCTAACCATTTCACAACTGGAGAGGGTCCGGTGTCTACTAGTCTGTCTTCAGCGAAGGAAGTGGCAATTATGGTCGCACTGAGTACTCCACAACTCAACATTGGAGATGCACAACCAATCCTGCAACAACAAACATGTTCCCCTGGTAAAGCAAGCAGGGGTATAGGACATGCTGGAGGGCATGAAATCTAGAGGAATCATTGAAGAGACCGAGCCCCTTGACACTCCCGGGTGCTCTTGGTGAAGAAGAATAATTGTGAGCATCACCAGAAAGGACTGCTTCCCCTTACCTCAGATTGATAACACCCTAGACACACTTGCTGGTGCCCAGTGGTTCTTGACTTTGGACTTGAAATTGGAATATTAGCAAGTGGCCCTTGATTAGAGACAAGGAGAAGACCACATTCTCAACAGGCAATTTAAGGCCTTACTCTTTGGTCTCTGCAATACACCGCACATCTTCCAGCATCTCGTGGAATCAGGGATGAGATAATTGACTTATGATGCCTACTTCTCTATTTGAATGATGTCATCATGGGTAGCAACTTCAAAGAACATCTTGAGAACCTGACTAAGATATTGCAAAGGCTTCAGGCAGCTAACTTGAAGTTGAATGTAAAGAAGTAAGGTAATGAACTACTTGGGCCACATAGTCTCACCATCTGGAGTGGTCACGGACCTGGAGAAGGCTCAGGTGGTAAGAAAATGGCCTCTCCCAAAGGACAAACGAGAGCTGTGAAGTTTCCTGTAGATGCAGCTACTACCACCAGTTCGCCAGAAGTTTCTCCAACATCACAAAACCTCTCGCCCATGTGATGGAAGAACACTGGCCTTACATGTGGTTAGAAGAGGCAGAGAGCAACCAGAAACTATCTATGCATTATCAAATGAATTATTTGCTGCAATGATTTTAAGACTTTAATTGTAAATCATTTTTGAGTGAATAAAGATGTTTGTTACAATATTAATATCCTAAAGTTTGTCTTCATAATACGTATTCTGATTTGACTAATTCACAGGAAAATTATACAATAATTGGTAAATTAATTCTAGAGCTAAGGGTAAAATCACCACTTTCAAATATTGTGGCTATGATAAATTCAGACTGTTACATACAGAATGATTTTACAGTGCCAAACAACTTATATTATATATTTATTTCAGTTGAGAAGCTGGTTGAAACAGGAAAACGGGTGCTAGCTGAGAAAGGGGGTGATGCTTCAGATGCAAGGTAAAAATAATGCTTGCTCTTGTGTTTAATATCTATAAAGTTATAGCCTTGTTCCTGCATTTGTTCATTGCATGTAACAAACTTGAACAAAATCAGTGTGCATGTCTCATAAAATAAGCGAGAATGTGTGGCACAATAAAATAGTTTTGTATTAACCAATGAATCTATTATTGTATTAGGATAAGCAGACTCATCTATTGGGTATTGTTTTAAAGAGAATTGCCAATATATAATAAATTTATATTCTGAGTTTACTATTCCAATATTTTATTTTATTCCTTATGTGTTTTTTTATTAAAAGTATCTATCAACCAACACTGCAAAATCCATTACGGAAGGCTGTGTTCATAAATTCTGAGCCCCCTGTTCGATCCAATAGCCTTACCAAGTTTGTCACAAAGTACCATAATTTGTGTAACAACAGGAAGAAGGTTCTCTAAAATTTCTCTGAATGCACCCCTACTGCACACATACATGAAGTTGAAATATTATATTTGTAAATTAGAGCATCCTGTGTCATAGCTCATTGGTCATGGAATGCTCTTGGGTTTGATCCCATCATGAAAGTTCCATATATGAAATTCGTATCCACTAAGCATCATGAGGAAAGTGATGAACTATGATAAGTACTGGTTACGGCCAAGAAAGCTAACTTTTCAGGGGCTGAACAGCTATGGTATGGGCCCAGAAAATGAGTTTCAGTTTTAGGTTATGAATTGCAGGCAAAAGAATTAACATTGGGGTTACATATTTTTATGCACTGTTATAATTAAGTTTCTTTTTGATTTTTTGATTGCTGCAACAAAGAGCGCTGCTGGATAACTTAGGGCAATGTAGTAGAGTGGGCCCACCAAAGTCCTAAAAGCCTATCTGCGTAGTGTGATGGTAACGTGTCTGCCTCACATTCAATGGGTCGCAAGTTCAAATCTCTTTTTAGGTGAGTTACCCGGATAAGGTTTTATCCCTTATCCTGATAAGACGAATGATGAGTAGCTTTAAGCTCCATGAGGTCGTTTGAGTATCATTTCCCCAATTTCATTCGTTGTCCAATATGACCAACCAGGTTAAAGGACTAAAACTACTAAGCAACACCACATATCAAATACATTGAAAGAAAACTGTGTCAGGGAAGTCAGTCTTCGTGGGAGAGTGATTAGGAAAAGAAAAAAAACAAAAAAAAAAAAAAAAAAAAACAAGTCTGCAGACACAACAGAAAAAAAAATAAGAAAGGTAAAAGGAGAGAATAGCTGGAAACAAACAGAAAGGAAACTAAGGGAGCTACAAAAGGAAATGAGAAGTCTCTTAACCAGAAAAAGAAAAGCTGTACAGCAGGTAAAATGAGCAGTGGTATATTGGCTTCAACTGAGAGGAATGTACTGTAACCTGTCTTAAAGATTGACAATCTTGAAGCAAATACAAAACTTGGCTTATAATCTGTAAAATACGAAAAGGACCCGTAAAGCGAGGAAGAAGCTTGTGTGTGTGTGTGTATGCCTGAGTGACATCACTAAGAGAATGGTTCGCAAGACGACCAAATCTACCACACTAAATTTACCAACCTGGCAATCAAAATTTTAATGCCAGCCTCTCTGAGTCTGGTTGCACTGTAATTGTGGAAACGCCTTCTGCCATCTTCTGAAGAACCTCAGCACTTTCATTATCTGGTAATAAATCACGCAGCTACCAAAAATCTGAAAGAGGACAAGCCAGGCGAAAACAAACCATAACAGCAAAAGGAATATCTTAATGCGCCTCGTGGATAGCTGTATTGACTGCGAATTGAAAGGAGGGTAAATTGGAATCTATTGTTGACGATCCTGCAAATGAAAAGCAATCAATACAGACTTCAAATTATGGTTAATCTGTTCAGCCAAAGATGTTTGGGGATAATACGACGAATTGCAGATAAATTTAATGCTTGTTCAAACAGAAAAGAATATAACTAACAGGCTCCAAAATTTAGGTGTTATGTGAGACCAAACTTTGAGGAATGCCAAATGTACCAAAAATTGAAGACAAGAGGAAAATACAAGAAACAGCAGTAACCGATCTGATGGAAACCAAGTAAACTTTGCGAATGCATCTATAATAACACCCAAATAAGTATTTCACTTAGGAGAATGTGGTAACGAATCAATGAAATTGATAAACAAGCGCTGCATAGGATATGTTGCAACTTTAGAACCCAGAAAACCTAACTTGGAATTTTGAACAGGTTTGGAACGTAAGAAAATATCACAAGAATGAACAAAGAAAAAATGCCCACAAACTTGCCTTTCCAAACAAAATATTGACGAATCTTAAATTTCATCTTGCAAACGCTCAAATAGGCCTCCTGTGTAGTAGGGTGAAAATAATGCAACACAATGGGAACCAAAGATTTGGAAGCAAAATCCAAAAAGTATAGGACAAGGTAATTTGACATAAATTACCCCTTCACAAAACACACAATCTTCTGGAACAATGCCTTGAAGACAACTTTGATAAATAGGACTAAAATTCTCGTAGTTACTTTGAAGGTCCGACAGCAAAGAAAACAGATGGAACATCCTAAGAATTGTAGCAAGAAAAGCAGGTGAATTAGAAACCGGTTCCGAGACAGTAAGCATTCTTGACATTACATCGGCTATCACATTATCAAATCTATGTATATGCTTAATGGTAAATTGAAAGGAACTCAATTTAATTGCCCATCACACTATTTTCCTTAAGCAGCAGAATGTGATAGGACCCAAGTAAGGACCTCATTATCACATACTTAATGGAAGGGTCTATGCTCCAAGAATGGATGAATTTATCGCAGGCTATTAAGATGGCCAGGGCCTCCAATTCATAAACATAATCATTTATTTCCACTGAGCTTATACATGGGAAACATAGGCTATCAGCCGACTAGCATTTTCCAGACCTTGTAAAGAACTGCGGCAATTTCTGATCTAGAAGGGGACTAGAAAATAAACTGTTGAGAGAAATCGGGCATAGCCAAAATGGGAGGATTTATGACTGCAGATTTCAGGCTATCAAAGGCCAATTGTTGATGGGAAGTCCAAGAAAATTTTACATTTTATGGCACAATTCTTTAAGGGGTTTAGTCAGTGAAACAAAATGGGGAAAAAAATTGGAAAAAGTAACATTTCCAAGAAACGAGGCCAACTGCTTGAGATTCTTAGGTATTGGGAAGTGACGAAAAGCTAAGGTACGTTCAGAACAATGGAAATTTCCGATAGAGAAATGATATGTTCCAAAAAGGAAATTTGAGAAGCTGTAAACTTGATATTAAAGGGACTGGCAGTAATACCAGTTTGCCGCAAACCTGTCACAAAGGGTCTCTAGATCAGGCCAATAAATGGCCAATTCATCAAGGTAATTAAATACAATCTAAAGATAAGTTCTTGTTAAATTTTTGGTAATTTATAACCAAATGAGACTCACCATTAGGCTTGGGCACCAAAAAACATGGGCTAGAATAAAAACTATTCGATAGTTCAATAACGCCATCTGGTATCAATTTATCAATTTTCTCACTAATGTCTTTAGTTTAGGAAGGAAAGATGGCAAGGTGTCAAATGTGTATCATTCGTCAATCAAATCGTATAAGTCAAATCGCAGACAATCCCAAAGTCATCCGTAATAGACGGAAATTTGTGAATTACTTCCAATAACTCCCGTTGTTACAATGGATGTAAATGCAAAAGTGAAAAATTGTAATCATATAAGTTTATATTAGCTGTTACAGATCAAGAGTTCAACATGACCAGGGAAAAAGGAACAGTACATTCCCTAAACGGAAAGTGCAAACACAAGGCATCAAAATCCAACCGAAGCTGTGATTTAATCAAAAAAGGAATACCCAATATTATCTCACATCGTTAAGTTTCATGTTTCCCACATTTATATGTAATATCTCCTACCTAATGAGGGAAAAGTAGCTTCGAATATAGGGAGATCGGATTTTACACCTAATATTAGGAAGTAGTGAATTCCAAAAGGTTGCATCAACAAAATTAAAAGAAGCTTCCAAATGAGTTAAACCCACCGTAAATTTCTTGCCACATAATAGCTCAACAAAAGAAAAAGAAAGAAAGAAAATCCCCGGAAGAGGTGATTGCCAAAATTGACGTTCAGATTTCCTAAGTAATCTGGATGACGGGGAAGAATGAGAATTGTTACTGGATTTGTGAAAACAAGAAATGTTATGACCTGGACGATTACAAAATGTACGTTATTTGACTGGTCGGCATTAGAACCACGAGATGAAAGTCTGTGTGATGTAACTGGATCAACAGAGGCCGAAGGTCGCATATTAGTAACTACTGCTAACGAACTATCTAATGGGTGAATTTGAGTCGAAATGCCAATTTGTAGTATCAAAAAAATAAAATGATTTAATTCCTGAACTGTAGTTGGGGGCGAAAAAAGGACTCATAAAGTCCTCGTAGAAGTATGCAAACTCAAAATAATAAGCTTTCAAATTCAGCTTCTATATCTGGTAATTGAAAAGTGTGAGCTTATAGCTTAATACGGACAACAAAGGGGACCAAATCTTCTGTAGCATTTTGTGGAGCGTGAAAACTTGAAGTCAAATATTGCATTCCTAATCTAGAGGAGAAGAAAAAAAATCTAAGACCAAGTGCTGGAGATCATATAAATTGTGATTATTTGACACTGCAGCACAATGAATTTTACCCTCAGTAAGAGATGATAGCAATATGTAAAATTCACCGTGATATAATGGCGAATACACACCAGATCTACTAGTTTTAAACACAAATTCCATAGTGTATAACTTGATTAGGGTTGTGCTGCTATAAAAATGTAGTATGAATTACCTTTGGTGCTGGATGTGAAATCTGCAAGACTTTAAGAGATAAAGGGGAAGGAACCAGCTGCACTATCTCTTCTGCTGTATTTGCATTAGCATTATCATCCTCTATAAACCGAGAATGCAAAGTGATCACAGAACATTGTGTGTTAATCGAAGCAAATAATTTATGATAACTTGCAAGCAGACTGTTATGTTATGAAAGCTCCTGAGTTAATAAAGGAGAAGTGAGAATAATTTGTAAGCGCTCAATATGATGTAAAATTCTAGCTTTGACATGGAGCATTGCGGCGGCTGTCATCAAGGTTGCTGTTCATCTCACAAAGCTTGAAATTCGAAACATTGAAACTAGGAATTGTGTGACAAATCGAGTAGCTCGTGTTTATTAAAACAATTAATGTTCCCTTCCACGTCAATAGCCGACTTCAATAACTGAATCAAGGCAGGAAGTGTTGTGGAAGAATCAATGACAACACCTCTTTATACTTAAGACAAAACAACCGCTCCTCTTTACGCAAAAGTTCCAGATTAGTTAATAGTAGCCTCCAGAAATTATGTAAACCTAATGTAAGGAATGCTAAAGCCAAAGCCTAGAAACAGACTATTAGTCTGGCCGAAAATTAAACAAAAAACAAAAGACGAATGTCACATAAACTTAAAAATGTAAGTTAAAACCATCATCACCATTATTTACCCAATAATTATCCCAGAATTCTTACAACGCCCAGAAAATGAATGCAAAATTCCTTCATTAAAGCTTACTGGAAATCTAACAGTAATTACACAAAATGTATAAACTCTAAAGCCCCAGGAATTTTAAGGGTCAACTCAGAAAAGTGTGAAAAGTAAATATAACCTATAATAAATGAAAACACGGAAGATAGAAAGAAAAAAAAAGTACACAAGAAAAATTAAATTGCGATGTAGCTCAAAGAACCGATCTCTGCCGGGACAATATAGCGTAATGGCAACTATTAGTTTATTACATGTATACAATGACACTTCAACATTCCAAACATTTATTCGTTCTGCTATCATTTTTTGCACTGTCATTATCCTAGGTAAACATTTATTCGCTCTGCTATCATTTTTGTACTGTCATTATTCTAGGCAAATAACTGAGGGAATCAAAAACGTTTCCTTAAAGGCCTAGGGAGAAAGGACTCCAAGGAAACACTGCCAGTTTCACAGTTTATTGGAACAAGTTCTCTTAACAAGCAGCCCTCATTTTACTGTTAATGCTTATCTTTAGAATAAGTTATTTTCGTTCCATTTTAAGTTGCGTTGTAAGTTACAATAATTATAAGTTACAGACTTTGAAATACAGGCCTTGTGGTGGAAGAAATGCCTGGTTGTCCCGATTAGCAAGACGGGTTTTCACAATAACAATAATATTAATAATAAAAGTAATTTAGACTCAGTAAAATATATTTAACCCCTCAATTTTGCCCAAGCCGAAAGAAACCCCACTGTTGCCTGCTCTTGGTGGCTACACATTAAAGCTTCACTGTGCTTTTCAAGACGCTCTGTGCCTCGGCAAGTTTCCAGCACACTGAATACCACTCTGTCCCATGACAGCCCACCCATCGAAGAGCAGAAGAAGGGTAGTTCTAACATTTTTCACCAGGTTGCAGCTGAATCTTAGATATGTCACACTGAAGATGGCAGGAAGTCTTGTTTAACTCTTAAAAGCATGACATCAGTGGCTATAACCCATCTGGTTCCAAACTTGTGAAAGGGGTAAACAAACAGCGTAGGGAAGCCCTGAATAAAAACCTTATCCAGGTAACTCACTCTAAGCTACGAGGGGCATACTGAAAGTCATGAGCAACCCGTTGTAAAAATTTAAATTTCAACAATGTAACGAAACGAATTGCAGGATCATAATCTACAGACTTTAAGCCACATATTGACATATTGTGATGTCATTAGCTTCTATCACGTGACCACAGACGGTGTTTGAAAAATGGCTGACATTGGTGTTTCATTTCGACAGCGTGCTGTCATTGAATTCCTTGTGAAAGAAGGAAAATCTGCTCCTGAAATTCATCTCAGATTTCAACGTGTGTATGGAGGTGTCTGCATGGGTGCCAGCAGTGTTAGAAGATGGGTGAAACATTTCAAAGATGGAAACACGAGTCTGCAAAATGCGCCTCGTAGCGGGCGTCCTCGAACTGCCTCTACAGAACACAACAAGGAAAGAATTGATGAGCTCATTACATGAGATAGGCGTTACACTGTGAATGAAATTGCTGCGCAACTTGGAATATAACATAGTGCAGTGCAAGAAATGGTCCACAGCTTGGGTTATCGAAAGGTCTGTGCCCGTTGGGTCCCCCATTTATTGACTGAAGACCACAAACTTCAGAGAAGAACCATTGCACAAAAGCTTCTTCAGAGATTTCATAATGAAGGTGATGAATTTTTGACGTGTATTGTGACTGGAGATGAGAGCTGGTTCCATCACTATGAGCCAGAAACGAAACGTCAGAGTATGGAATGGCACCACTTGAACTCATCATCGAAGAAGAAAGCGAAGACAGTGCAATCTGTAGGAAAAGTTATGTGAACTGTCTTTTGGGATGCACAAGGCTGCATTCTGGTTGACTTTCTTGAACCTGGACAAACCATAAATTCTGCCCGCTACATCAAGACACTTCTGAAGCTCCGTCGGGCTTTGCGTGATAAACACCCTGGAAAAAGGATCATCCTGCAACAGGATAATGCACGTCCGCATACTGCCCGTGCCACTATGGAGAAGATCAGGGCATTAGGGTGGGAAACTCTTCCACATCCTCCCTACAGTCCCGACTTGGCACCCTCCGACTACCATCTTTTCGGTTCTGTGAAGGAGCAGATGCGTGGCCAACGCTACGAGATGCTGGAGGATATTCGGAAAGCAGTGCGTCAGGGTCTGCGGGCAGCTGGAACGGAGTTCTATCACAAGGGCATTTTCAAACTTGTAGAACGATGGGAAAAATGTGTGTAAAACAATGGAGACTATGTCGAAAAATGAAAGAAAGTCTGTAGATTATGATGATGTATTTGGTTTGGCTTAAAAATAAATATTAAGATTGTAAAACAGTGTTGCTCATGACTTTCAGTATGCCCCTCATAGATTCAAACTCGTGGCCTGTTGAATGTGAGGCAGTCATACTACCCCACAACCACCCAGGCAAGCTAATATTAATATTATCTTTCTGTATTTCACTTATACTTATAATTGTATTGTATGAATCAAATATATCGTAGGGATTTATTTAAATATAATATTAAATGCTTTAGAATGTTCTAATTATTTTAAAATTTATAATCTGGTACAAATGCCAATTTTTCCTAAAGCAGCAGAAATTTGCAACATTAACATACAGCGGTTCATATGAGCCTATGCTCATTTTGTTCCTATATGAATTTCACCTCACACATACAAATACACATGCAGCAATGCAGCATGCACTGGTTTCTATTTGTTTTATTCGGGTATCATTTACTTCATGCTTCTTGTTCTGCCTGCTGTCATACCCAGCATAGGGGTGACATGGCTAATTTGTTTGGGAGTTCATTACGTCGAATACTGGGTGCACAATAGTGGCAATAGCTTCATGTCAGTGGAAGTACTGGCTTGTAAAAGTTTCAGCCATTATTATTAGTCATAATAAAGCTGTAAAAATAAACTAGAATTCCAAACAGGTTTATGTTTTGTTCATTTGCATAACTTCTTTCTGTTCCATTATCTTGCACAATTAACCTTATTGGCAGTTCAAATGTGTGTGAGTTGAACCCTTCATTTATAAATATAGCATAAGTGTAACATATTTTAAATGAGGACTGCTGTTATAAACATATTTTATTCTATCAGGTTTGGATTCCATTGGCCACCATTCAACTCCATATCTCATCTACATCTTCATGTCATCTCCCCAGCAAGCAGTATGGGAACAATAGGAAATGTAATTTTCCGAGAGAATTCATGGTGGTTTGTTACTGTAAGTATCTCCAAATGCATATTACACATATTTTTGTTCAGTATTTGTTTTGACTTTGAATTAGTCAATATTGTGACATGGTTCACTGTTATGCAATGGTTCTCATGTTCACCTGGTATGTGAGTCATCGTAGTTGATGGGGTAGCAGCACAATGTAACAGGAACCCTGAGGAATGTGACTCTTAATTCTTCTCCAAACTTCGGCTTCCAGTACGTTCAACAAGTCTCCAAAAAGTTTGTGACATCATTTTCTAGCTATAAAAGGAGAAAGAAAACATTGCCATGCATGTTCTTCTGTTGTGTTGTGACTTGTCCTGAGTCATGAGTGACTGGAATGTTAATGCACAGTGGTGCGCAAGCTATGGATGGTGTGCAGTCATAAACTGTCTAAACGACAAAACATCAAATGGATAATTTGCAGCAGTGAATCAAAGACCTTATTTGTAAGCAATTTTTGAGTCAATAAATACATTTGTTATATAGATGTCAGAAGTGGGATTTTTATGCTGAGATAGAAGAGATGGTGAAAAGTTTGTTGGCCGAAATAAAGAAAATAAAAACTGGAATGGAGAAAATGTTGGAGAAGAAGATGGAATCTGGCATGGAGAAGATGAGAAATGAAATGATGACTGTGAAATTAATGATCAAGATCGACGAACGACTGACATGTGGAGAAAAACATGAAAGAGCTTTGGGAAAGAATGAAAGAACTTGACCAGCGTGGTAATGCTCTGGAGCGGGTCAAAGAACGTGTTGACACCATGCAAGACCTCGGGGAATGCCTTAATGCCCTGGAAGGAAGAGCTGAGGGCAGCACTAAGGAACTGAATGCCATGGTGCAAAGGATACTCAATGGGAGGCTTAAGGATTTGAAGATTGAGATGACAGGACTCTGAAACATCTCACGTCAAGCCCCCAAGTACAACGGGACGTCAACTTTTGAAGTCTTCCGCCGATATTTCGCCGCCTTCGTTACTCACAGCCAATGGTTAGCAGAAGAGGAACCCGCACAGATGATAGCAAGCCTCCAGAGATGGGCGGGAGAAATATTCCCAACGTCAGCGAAGTCCAGAAAAATCTGGGAGATCCTAGGGAACTGCTTCGGGAACCAGCGCTTGGCTGCAGTATATCGCATTCAGGTGAGACGATGCAGAAATTTGCCCAAGCTATCGAACAGCTTGCGAACAAAGTCTTGACGAACCTGCAACCGAGTTACGTGTCCCAAGAAGCTGCCTATTCCTTCGTCCACGGGGTGCGTGGTGCCGAGATAAGACAGCGCCTAATGCTTGGCGATTATAAGACGATCTGCAAGGCGTTAACAGCAGCACGTAGAATGGATGCGGCAAGCCCACTTCAAGGATGAGGTATGTTCGCTATCACAAGAATAGAGAAGCAATCCAGAGATGACGTCGACCTTCAGATGCTGTATGCTGGGGTGTAGCGATCCAGGTCACCTAGTGAAGGACTGTCAACACCAAGATGACGAGCAGGCGGAAAACGAGCAAGGATTGGCATGACGAGGGGCTCGGACCCTGCTTCACCAACCCCTTGAGTGACGCTAGTGCCTTGGTAGAAGAGTGGAACACAGCCTCGTAGCGGAATGCTGGAACAAGGGAAGCTGTGGGCCGTGTCGTGGCCGAGTGGTTAGACCCCTCGCCTCTCACCTAGGCGACCCGGGTTCGATCCCAAGCGACCGCATGTGGTGGAAAAAGCTATGCAGGGGCGGTTTTCTCCGGTTTCCCCCACTATCGCATACCATGTATCATCAGTGTCATCACCTGCGTTGCCATTTGTAGTAAAAGCGGGCGTTAAACACTACCAAAACAAAATGCCAGATACTCATATACACGGGCATAGCCGTGACTGCGATCACGGTTGGCGTGGCAAAGGGGTCCGACACGAACGCCCAGTCGGTCCTACCAACTATGACGGCGTCGAGCTATATGTTACTTGTGAAAAAGGCTCTGCTGAAGTTGACACTGGAATGGAGCACCGTGAGTCTGTGGGTGTTCATCGCGAGAGTGATTGAGGATGTGATACTTGGATTATATGCCCTCAGGAGCCATTAGGCGTCGGTCGACATCGGACGAAATGAGATGTAGTTCCGGAGCCGACAAGAACATCCGGGGATCTGCAGCGTGATCCTGAAGAGCGATGTAGTTGTGCCTGCAAGAAACGAGGTGGTGATGAAGGCGCACCTGAAGGGCCAACGGTCAGCAACTTGGTATTGGACCGTATGACATCACTACACAGGCTATATGTTACCTGAGCATTGTTAACCTATCAGGAGGAAGTACCCGTGAGATTGCTGAACCCGATGGATACCGACCAGGACATTCAGGCTGGTAGGAGTTAGGAAAGTGCAAGGCAGCTGTCAGAGTAATACAGTGAGTGAATCCGAACAGCCAACACTGTCGAAGGGCCTAGGGCCTGGCTAAAAGACTTGTTGAAGAGGGTGGCAGACCAATTGACCCCTTCCAGCTGGAGACTATCCGGCATGTACTCAGCCAAGAGGAGTCTGTCTTCGGTGAAGGGAATGGCACTGACCGAGTACTCCACAACAAAGTTAACAGAAATGCGCTACCTATCTGGCAACAACCAAGACATGTTCCCTGGTGAAGCAAGCAGAGGTCGGTTATGCTAGAGGACATGAAATCTAGGGGAATCATTGTGTCTGACAACCCTTACTTAGTATTTGCCTGTGGTCTTGGTGAAGAAGAATAACTGTGAGCTATGCTTTTGAATGGACTGCAGGTAGCTGAATGTCATCACCATATGACAAATTGACAACACTTGCTGGTACTCAGTAGTACTCAACTTTGGACCTGAAGTCTGGACACTGGCAAGTGGCCCTAGATTTCAGAGACATGGAGAAGACCACATTCTCGACTGGCCAAAGACTTTGGTAATGTACATTGATGCCCTTTGTCCTCTGCAATGCACTTCCTTGTAGAAGAGTTGGCACCTCTTCACATTCAAATTGAAGTTAGCTACCTGCAGCCGTTAGCAGTATCTTGATCAGGTTTTTGAGGTGTTCTTCAAAGTTACTACCCACGATGATGCCATCCAAATAGAGCAGACAGACATCATAGGTCAACCCTCTTATCACTGATTCCATGTTGAATGTGAAGAAGTGCCAACTCTTCTACAAGGAAGTGAACTCTTGGGCCACATAGTCTCACCATCTATCGATATCAGCGACATCTGCATTGGCAGTGTTCTATCCCAGGTCCTGGATAACCCGGAGTGGGTAATTGCCTACTACAGTAAGACACTCTCCAAAGCAGAAAAGAACAACTATGCTACTCACTGAGAGCTCCTGGAGTAGTGAAGGTGCTAGAGCCCTTCCACAAGTATCTGTAAGGTCAGCCATTCCACGTGAGGACTGACCCCTCTGCTCTCACCTGGATGTTAAGTTTCAAGAACCTGGAGGACCAGACAGCCCATCAGATCCAGAGGCTGCAAGAATACAACTTATCATCAGAACATCGGAAGGGAAGAAGCCACTTCAATGCAGGAGCCATGTCCAGAGGTGTGCAGACACTGCACTAAGGTTGAAAAGAAGAAGTTTGCTGCAGCTGTTACAGTTATTTCAGTGGTGCCTGCAGCTGGATGGGATAGTGCAGGGCTGAGGAGGGAGCAGCTGGCAGATGTCAAGTTGGGGCCACTTCTGGGAGAAGTGGAAATGAGGACTAGACCGAGCTGAGAGGACATAGCACCAAGGAGTACTGTTTACAAGTCCTGTGGGGCCCAATGGGACCCATTGAAGACCAAAGATGGAGTGCTGTTCAGAGCATCGGAGTCACCTGATGGGAAAACCCAGAAAGAGCAGCAGTAGTAAGAAGATGGATTAGACTAAACCAGAAGTGGCTAAGGACCAATATAGGAAAACCCAGAGGCCTTTACTTAAGGACCAGTGCATTCCACCATTGGCGCTAGTGTCAGTTTGGTTTAATCTATCTGCTTGTATCTTTATTGGTAGAATGCATACATGTTTATTGAACAAAATAATATTTTACAAATACATGATTATTGCACAAATAATATTTTAAAATAATGTAATACATGAATTATGTTGATCTTCATCGGTTTGACAGGTAAAAGAGATGTGGGAGAAGTTGAGATTTGGGTTAAAAGAAGGAATGCACACAGGAGCAAGGAGGGTGGTAGAGTTGGAGGGTGAGATGGGTTCGTTTGTGACGAATATGCTCCATACGGGATCTCCGTCTATTTCTTTAGATATTTTGGAAGTGATGAATTGCATTTGGATGATGGTGTTGTCGGAGATGTTGAGTTTAATGGTGACCGTCTTGATAGTGCCAAATTGATCAACAGTGGTGGAAACCAGGTGAAATTGTTGATGATCGACAAAGTTCCCATTCACAAAGTTCTCATCTGCAAACAATGAGAACCTGAGGCTAGCCATGAGGTTATGACCTAAAAATTAAAGGGAAAAGTTTAGACATTTGGACATTAAAGGAAGATTAAAAAATATCCTTGATAAATATCAAAGTAATCTGTGGTGCACATCATTCCAGATGGGATACTTTGCTGTAGTTCAATGTG
This sequence comes from Hymenopus coronatus, assembly GCA_030762935.1. Classification (NCBI taxonomy): domain Eukaryota; kingdom Metazoa; phylum Arthropoda; class Insecta; order Mantodea; family Hymenopodidae; genus Hymenopus; species Hymenopus coronatus. The sequence continues at coordinate 17,643,753 of CM060884.1, forward strand.
TGTTTCTGGTAGTTGTAGGTGTTTGGAATGGCCTCTATTTCTTTATAGATGATATTGGAAGGAGCAGTGCTAAGTTGGCTTAGGGAATCTTCGTGGAGGTCGCTGTAGGCCAAGGGTAGGAAGACTTCCCTACCACCTTGCAGCCTAAGGACAGTTTTCAACTGTACTGTGTATGGAGAGATCTGACGGTGTAGGGCACATTGCGGTGAAGGTGCTTGATGCCGATGATGTGAGGAGTTTGGCCTCTGCTGGAGAGATCGCGGAGCACATTGCGCATGTTCTTCATGATAAGACAGGACACAAAGTGATGGAGGGGAGTAGAAGTAAAGTTTAATAGGAGGAGAATGCAGGGGATACAGGAATGGAGTGGAATGGAGGCGTTAGGATAAGAGTTGAAATGGATTTTGATTGCAGAATTGATAGGAATGGAATTGTGAGCAGAGATAAGCAGGTGTAGGATGCTGTTGGTAGTGTAATTATTGTAGAAGTTAAGAGTTCAATTTGACTGCACACATCCACAACGTCTCTGGTAAAGTCACCATTCAGAACTTTAAAACAGCATAGCCGCATTATTTCGACAATAGGTTGTTGAAGATCGTTTTGAGGATGTTCCATTCTTGACTCTTTAGAGCAAGACCTTTAGGTTTGAAGATGATGGGGGTTTTCCAAAGACTTGTTTAAAATGAAGCGAAATGGAATCTGAGGCAATTTCTTTTGAAGACTGTTGTCTGGAGTTAAAATGGGCATCAATTTTTGTGCCCAGGTCCTTGACGAATTGTGACCACTGGTTCAAGGAGAGGGTCACAGACAGAGGTTTATCGCAGCTGGTGATGGTGATGGCAAACTGTGGGTTTCATGCTCTGGCTGGGAATCAAGACATGCCACGGCATGTACTCTTTCTTCTTAATCTTTCTATTTTTGAATTTCTTTCTATATTTCTCCGTAATGTGCCATTTTAACAAACGGGAGTCTTCAAGGGGATTGTTCACAGAACGTTTGTGCAGGAGTAAAGCGTGCCAAGTGATGGGTTTCATGGATTGCCCCTGAAGTAGAGCATGCCACAGGTCGATGTGATTTTTTATGTCTTCTCCATACTTCTAAGCGCGACAGTCTTAAGTGCTCTAGGGGTTTCGTCTCCTTTCACCTTTTTAACACTAGTAAGTATATCCTCTTCCTCCAATGCCCGAGAAACCTTTGGAATATCGGGTTTCGATATTTTGTACTCTTATCAGTTCATCTTCAAAATTTCTAGATGCTTTGCCAGAATAAATTTTCATCTTCTTTGGGCTAAAACTTGCTTCCACATCTTCAACCTGAAATTCTCTTTTGAGCAACATATGTGACTTCATTTTCATTTTAGGCGACACTTTTTATACCCATACAGATGTGAATCTTAATTGTCGGTTATCAGATGCTTATTGACTACCATTGGAAAGGTTTTCATATAGGGCTCGGTAGCCCTGATCTATAATGACTTTCTATCAATATGCCTTCCCTGCAGTGTAACAGTTTTTGAAGAATCATTTACGTCTTTTAAGACATCAGCATTAACAAAGTTTAAATTTCCCGAACTTAAGGTCATGCCTTAATTTTGCATACTACATGCCTTTTCTGATCGCGTGGACTCCAAACATTAAAACTGTAACTTTTTGGCCCTCAAGAAGCAAAGCTGGTCATATATGCACCTGGCCCATATTTGTCAAGTTCGTTGGTCATGTTGTTCCCATGGGATGTATTCAATGCTTTGGTGTGTAGGTAGCAATGATGGAATCCGTATCACAGTAGACACACGCTCAACCAGGCATTCAAGATAAGACTACAACACCAAGCAAGCGTACGCCATAGTATAAGCTGACAACATTTGTGGTGGTGCTTATCTTTTCTGCGTTACTGTCATACTTCCACGTCACATACATGATGTCATCAGTGGCAGGCAAGTAAGATTGCACTTCAATTCCTGAATTGTTTAACAGGGCCAGCAAGCGAGTGAGGTCCTTGACCACCTTGCAGGTAGAAAGCCCATTTTCTGTCCATAGTTACCCCGGAATGACTTTAGCATTATTTTGGCCAGTTCTCGTTTTCCAAGGTTGTGCTCAATGCATTCCTATCCAGTTGCACACCTTCTCTCTTTAAAAAATTTCTTAATATACTAATTTTTTTCCTCTTCCATGGTACAATTGGAAGGTCGCCCAGAAGTTTTGGTCTTCATTTTGAGAAACTGGTTGACGCAACCTTCTAAGAGCCTTTTACTATTCATATTTGGATTGTATTGCACCATCTCATACTTCCATATTTTGTCAATGGTTACAATTTGATATCCCTTCTGCAATGCCACTTTGATTTCGTCAATCACCCAAGTGATCGATAAACTTCTTTCCTTGTTTGTGTGTTAGCATTCTGTTTGATTTTCCTCCTCCGCACACAGTGGAAACATTAGTTTTCTTCCAATTCTTGAAGGGGTGTTAGAGTTCCACAAGAGGTAAGACCGAACACTTTATCATACTGCCTTAAACATCCTCCACATTTGGGAAGCGATCGACGTGAACTTTGGGGTGACCCACAGGATACGGCTAGGTCTTATTCACATTGAGGTAGAGGCTACATATGTTGAAATGAAACATTTTTTGTCACCTTGCACCTCGTGATAAATTTTGGTGCAGTTGGTGCGATCTCCAAAGAAAGCATGTCTGGGATTTAGAGTTCGGGAAAAACTTTCCAAAACGCCTTGACATGGGCCGCTAAATGTTCATTCTCCCAAATCATAGCATTAAAGTCACACTCCCACATTTCCGTGACGTTATATCCTGCATCACTCAGTTTCTTTGTCACTTTCTGTATGCTTTTGAAGCGAGAGGCCATGGTTTTGCCGGTTGTGGCGTGTCTTTCAGAATATCGAATTGGAAAACACTTCTCGTACCCATGATAGAAACAGCCATGAAAGAAATAAACTGACCGGTATTCTCTATAACCATCAACTTTGTACCCCAAAACTTTAATCTCTCTACCCCTATAGGAATTCTGAATGATGATGTGATATTGTTCCACCCAGACAACCAAATGCATGCCAAGTGCGATTGAACACCTTGAGGAATTAATGCAATTTTATCAGTAGGCATAAATTTCTTCCTGTACACGTTTAGCATTAGTTATAGTTACACATTCTCTAAAAGGGTCAATATCATTTTCCTCTAAAAATTATTCTCGAAATTTAGTAGCTCCCATGTACAATACCTGAACGTCCATCTAGCAATTTCTTATCATATCATCTTTTATGTTAAATACATATTTTGCCGCTACCTGTTTGCGGTGTCACTCCTCAAAGGTCCTACGTTTGGTTTCGGTCATATTTTGTTTCAGGTATGGGATCAACATAGGTTTGGTTTTCTTTGGTATTAAACAGATACAGGAAGAACCCTTTAGACTCCCGTAGTTGGAATGTTTTAGAAAATGGCGAAAGCACCATGGGAATGAAATCGAGCCTGTCCAAAAACGTGATGTTTTCGTGTTTCATTCGGTATATTCTATTACTGTTCATGATCAGTTCTGGCTCCCATTTCAAATGTGTACATATACTAGAGAATGAACTGACCATCATACTATCTCATGTTATGTGCCAAAATAATTACATTACAGGTTTTAAATCTTGATTGCATAACATGCTCCAAAAGCTTATTTACAGGATCTTTATCATATATGCACTCTTTCATTCTACATGGGGTGCAATAGATTAATAGCTGAGATTGTGCAATGTACGCCAAACATGACTGATACAAAAACATATGTTGGGTTCATACACTCCAATTTCGGGATTTTTGTCATAGAAAATGAATCGAGTACATTCAGAATCAATAAGCAAATAAAAACAGTTTTTTAGATGCTGAAGCCTCATAAGGTTGATAAAGCAAACATGGTTTCCCTCTACATGAAGCTTACAATTTGTACAATATTTCTCACTGCACTGGTGCTGCGTCTTTCTGTATCTTGTATTATATAGCTTACCACACGTTAAACATAGTTTTTTCAACATCACACATCAGTAAGGTCTTTAAATAATAAGCTCCTTTCTTTAGGTGGTTTTCATAGCACTCTTGTCCATTAAATTGACGGTGACATACATCACAGTGTACGTAGATATTTGGTACATTTTTTATCGCACTTGTGCTTTTCCTATTCCACCTTAAATGGAAAATTCCAGTATTGACAGTACCATTTACATCTGCAAGCTTTATGTAAATTTACAATGCCATTAAAGTGCCCTTCATGATACATCAGGTCAATACGTTTGTTAGAAAGTCCGTCAGATTTGTATAATACATTTGTCCCTGTATGATTCAGCGATATTCTGACAAAACGACGTCAAAGGCTTTTACATCATTTAGGGCGCATGCCTCATCCCTTTAGCTATGCTGTGGCCCACTTCCTTTCAAATATTCTGTACAGCGAATAGTACAATAGTTTGCATCTTGGTCCACTTTAGCCTTACATGCACTTATAGCTCTAGGCAGACACATTTGGTCTGCATTTCAAATCTCTATGATACCCCTATTATATTTACATAATTTGCACTTTTGGAAGCATGAACCCGCGACCGTTTTAGTCCATACATAGTTTATTTTTGGAGGGTAGTTCCTCAAAAACTCTTGATTACTCTGCACGGCTCTCTCGATCGACCACAAAATGATATCTGGGTCTACCTGATCAAATGTCCAAACGCTCGTGTTAAAAGGTTTGTCAGGATGCCGAGCATTGGAAATTGATATTCCCAGCCATCCCGGTGAATTTTGTAAAACATTTTCATTGGCTAAATTTAGAAACTGCCTAAATATATTAGATACCCAAACCTTGGGGTCTTACCCTTTCATGTAAAGGCCATGATTTCAGTTTCGGAAAACTCTGAAAATAATTTTTTCGTCAATTGTTGCCTAAGTTCAATAATGTTAAATTGTGGTTCTTCTCTTACCTCTTCTTCCTCCTTGAGGAGCACATCCTTAAATATAGGTATATCATCCTCACCCTGCAAGAACTACGACAGATCCTGCACTTATCTGTAGTTTAGACAAAATGGAACAGGTGCGTAAAATGTTGTTCTGTTCAATGCAGTGACTGGCTTAAAAACTTGCCGCCATAATTTCAAATTTACGGCACAATAATTTGAACTGCCTGCCTCACTTTTTCAAACTTGCCGCCGTAATTTCACATTTACCGGCACAGTAATTTCAATTTTCTTCTTTTTTCATGTTTTTCTTCTTTTTCTTATATTTTCTGTTCTTTCCATTTTTTTAGATGGAGTTTGAAATCATAGATGTCGACTTAGACAATGTCCAATTCATAAATTGGAATCCAATGTATCCAGGAGTAATCCCCCCAAACATGGTTGCTAATGGGGGCCTCGTTTTATATGCATAGATGTGCCGGGGGTGAAGTGATGGATATAGAGACATATCAGAATAGAGGATCCTTCCCCCCTCCCACCCCCACCCCCCAGGTACTGCCTCTGCATCTGCCAAATCTGGCAATTATTCTAACGAGAAGTGGTGGCGAGTAGGGTCTGCGAGGGAGCCAATAATATAATAAGAGTCACTCTTAGCAATTACAGTTTTAACAATGTTGTTATTCAAAGGGGGGTGCCCTGTTCATCATACAATTACTTAAAATGCCTGTGGTGATCCCCATAGAAAATTGGGATTTTTGTACATAATGTGTTTATTTAATTTGTAATTCATTTCTAAGTATTTTTTTCTTTTTTAAATTATAATATAATTTTATTCATCATGTTTTCTTATTTCTATTCCCTAATATCATATCCACTCCTTCCATGTAATTTTTATTACTTTCTCTACATGTACTGTGTACATAGTGTATAGAGAACGTATTGCACTCCACCAAAAAATTTGATACCAAGATTTCACAGGAAATACACATTTTAGGGTCCCCTGTATCCAAAAAAGAGTATTTTCAGAAAAAGGTGTGTTCGTGTGTGCATGTCTGTGAACACGATAACTCAAAAACAAAAAATCTGTAAAATACCAAACTTGGTATTAAAGTTTAGTATCTTCTAGGGATGCGACACAAAGATTTTGAGAAAAATCCTCCCACCTCAAACTACCCTTTACATCAAGCTTTTTTTCGAACATTTTTATTTTCTAAAGAATGGCTCTAACGATTTTGATTAAAATATCATATATTGAAGATATTTACCTGACAAAAAAACGTATATTTTGAATTTTCTGGGAATAGCCTCTGAAGACTACTTTACTCTGAGAGAATTTTATGGAATTTTGCATAACAGCTAAACCGTAAGAAATGGCCAAAAACTTACCACACAAAAAAATGTAGAGAGCACATCAAAACACGTAATTTATGTTGTATACATTTTTTTCATGGAGTTCATCGTTTTTGAGATATTCTTTGTTTTTGGTTTCAGCTTTGAAAAACTTATACTTTTCTCATACAGCAATTTGTCAACTCCTATCTATACAAATTAAGGAACTTCAGTCACATAGTAACCAGCTTTTGACTATCACTTTAACCTATGTTATTCCCCTATTTTGCTTATACTTAAGAGGAAGCAAGTTATAAGACTATTCCTGCTAATTTTGGTATTGCACTACACCCAAAAATTTGATATCAAGATTTCACCAAAAATGTATGTTTTAGGGTCCCCTGTATAAAAAAAAAGCAGTGTGTGTGTGTGTGCGTGTGTGTGTGTGGGTGGGTGTGTGGGTGTGGCTGTGTCTGTGTGTGTGTGTGTGTGTGTGTGTGTGTGTGTGTGAGTGTGAACTCAAAAACGAAAATTCAGTAAAATACCAAACTTGGTATCTTCCAGATATGCGACACAAAGATTTAGAGAAAAATTCCCCCACCTCAAATGGCTCTAACGATTTTATTTAAAATATTGTATATTAATGATATTTACCTGACAAAAAGTATATCTTGAATTTTCTGGGAATAGCCTCTGAAGACTATTTTATTCACAATGAATTTTACCGAATTTTGCATAACTTCTAAACCGTAAGAGATGAAGAAAAAATTACCACATAAAAAATGTAGACCATGTAAAAACACACAATTTATGTTATATACATTTATTTCATGGAATTGATTGTTTTTGAGATATTTCTTGTTTTTGGTTTCAGCTTTGAAGAACTTATACTTTTCTCATACAGGAATTTGCCAACTCCTGTCCACACAAACAAAGGAACTTTTGTCACTTAGCAACCAGCTTTTCACTATCACTTCAACCAATGGTATTCCCTTATTTTGCTTCTACTTACAAGGAAGCAAGTTATATGACTATTCCTGCTAATTTTTTACTTTCTCTACCCATACTATATACATAACATATAGAGAAGGTATTGCATTCCACCCAAAACTTTAACACTGAGATTTCACTGGAAATGGACGTTTTAGGGCCCCTTATAGCCAAAAAAAAGGTATTTTCTGAAAAAGGTTTGTGTGGCCGTATGTCTGTGAACACGATAACTCAAAAACGAAAAGTCTGTAAAGTTCCAAACTTGTTATATAAGTTCAATATCTTCCAGGGATGCGACACGAAGATTTTGAGAAAAATCCCCTCACCCCAAACTACCCTTTCTCTACACATACTGTCGCCCTCCATGGTGTAATGGTTACCATGCTAACTTCATATACCCAAGGTCGCAGGTTCAAACCTGGCGGAGGACGATGGATTTTTTCGGGCGTAAAAATCCTTAGCATGGCTTCCTTCGGAAGGGAAGTAAAGCTGTGGGTCCCGTGTCATAGATTTACAGCACGTAAAAGAACCTTAAGCCTGATAAGAGAGGCCTCTGAGCAAAATTAAGCGATCTTTCACACCCAATATAGAATGGGACGCTGAGAACCAAAGCAGTTAAAGAGCATCCATAAATAACAGGCCATTTCATTTCTACACATACTATGTACATAGTGTAACTTTCTCTACACGTAGTATGTACATAGTGTATAGAGAAGGTATTGCACTCCACTCAAAAATTCAAAACCAGAAATATATGTTTTAGGGTCCCCTGTATCGAAAAAAAAGCATTTTCAGAAAAAGATCCGTGTGTGTGGGCGTGTGTGTCCGTGTTTCTGTGAACACGATAACTCAAAAGCGAAAAGTCGGTAAATTTCCAAACTTGGTATTTAAATTTAGTATCTTCCAGGGATGTGACACAAAGATTTTGAAAAAAATCTCCCCACCCCAAACTACCCTTTACGTCAAACTTTGTTTGAAATGTTTGATTTTCTCAAAAAAGGCTCATGGCTATGATTAAAATACCATATATTAAAAATATTTACCTGACAAATAAAATCTATATCTTGAATTTTCTGGCAATAGCCTCTGAAGACTACCTTATTTGGGATGAATTTTACAAAATTTTGCATAACTAAACCGTAAGAGATGGACAAAAAATTACCCCACAAAAAATGTAGAGCACCTTAAAACACACATTTTATATTACATACATTTTTTTCGTGAAATTGATCGTTTTTTAGATATTCCTTGTTTTTTATTTCAGCTTTAAAAAACATACTTTTCTCATACAGGACTTTGTGAACTTCCGTCCCTACAAATAAAGGAACTTCAGTCACATAGCAACCAGCTTTTAAATATCACTTTAACCTATGGTACTCCATTAATTCACTTCTACTTACAAGGAAACAAGTAATAAAACTATTCCTGCTAATTTTTACTTGATTGGCATGAAGTAAATAGAAGCATAAGCTTATTAACAATGGTTTGTTGCAGAGATGTAGAGAAAGTCAATTGATTGGAACACATCAGATTTTTTATAAACTTTTATTATATCACATATAGAACTGGAGTTATGTTAAGGCCGCGCCATGGCATGAGATAGCCTGCCAAAACATCCAGGTAGCAAACAATTGGATGAAAACCCATTATGCCTGGCAGGCCAACAGCCGAGGTTTTCAGCAAGGTGACCTGGTGTGTCTATATTGCCCTACCCAGACCAAGGGATGCTGTCCCAAGTTTCAACAACCATGGTAAGGTTGCGGTAAAGAGGATAAAAGATGGTGTCTATTGCATCCAGAGGCTACACCAAGGGAAGAAACAATCGGATTGTCTAGCCTGCTATGATGGCAGTGGTTAGGATGACCAGCCCTGAGGAGGGAGCAGTGTGAAAGTGCCATCTGATGCTCGCTTTGGTATGCGAGTCATCACAGTTAGGATGCATAAACAACACAGAGAAACAGCACAATATCACAGAAACCTTCAAGAATGTGATTCATGTTTCTTCTCCAAGCTTCCAACATCTTCAACAAGTTTCCAGAAAGTTTGTGACATTATTTTCTAGCTATAAATACAGGAAGGATTGCATTGCAGGTTACTCTGATGTGTTGTGAATTTACTGAGTTGTGAGTGGCTGGAAAGCTAGTCACAGTGGTGCATGAGCCATGGATGGTATGCAGCCATAAAACTATGCGTTGAAACATCAAGTGAATCAAAGATTTTATTTTTAAGCAATTTTTGAGTCAATAAAGACATTTGTTAGAACAATTTTCAATCAGATGAAACATGGCATAGGTATAATTATTAAAAGTAATTTAAACTGAGTCTTTCATGGCATGAGTTGATAATTGGAGTAGCTATAATATAATGTTGAGAATTAAAGTAAATAAAGTAGAGTACCATAATTCAATCATTAGGATTTTTGTTTCATAAAATATTATGCTAATATATAAGTTTTATTTTGTTTGCATTAATGATTTTTATTTTCTCTGTTTTTCAGCCTGAGTATATAATGTCACGTCTATGACCATCAACTGATCCAATAATTCACATCAGGAAATCCCACATGCCGTTAGTAATTGTAAAAGTTTACACATCACTAACAATTGGACTTCATGTGCTACTCTGTAAAAGACAATGGTTGTTTTTTTAAAAAAAAAAAATCTGGTAATAATTTTCTGGGTATCCCAGTTCTTGATGCATTCATAACTTTTTTTTTCATAACATGTATTAAACTTATTGTTCACTATTTAAGATCAGACAGATATAATACAAATATACTGTTTTAAGATAAATTGCTTCAATTGTTTGGGCTTAATAACTGACACTTTCTAATATTTTTTGTTGTATGCTTTGCTATAAATACCTGTGGTTATTGTTGCAGTAAAGTAGTTATACAAGGAGCAATGAGAAATGATTTACAGCTGTTGTTTTTATATCTTGTGTATAAATGAATTGATTCACTGTGCATGGGATCTCTCAATATATTGTTACTATGTGCCAAATGCATATATTATAAATTTCTGTTCTGGATTACCACACATGTGAGACTAGCTTGCTTTCTTTCATTTATAGCCGATTGCTGCAGATGTGCATTCTACATACGAGCTGGTGATATATATATCAAAGTGAGGCACTGTTTTATACCTGAGTGAAGAGGTCGCACTTCTGGAAATTTTTTGTAATGTTGAGAGGATTTAAGCAGAGCAGCGAAGCACAAACAGTTTACTTTGGAGAGAGAGCTCCAAGAGTGCACTTCATTTAGAGAGAGCATTCGTCAGTCAACTGTCTACTAACATTTTGCTGATGCTGTAGAATTGAAGTAAAGACATTTATTGTAAACAGTGTTTGAAATAATAAATAGATTCTTGTTACACTGGTGTCAAGAGCAGGATTTAATCCAAGATGGAGATGACAAAAGCTTTTCTAGCCAAAATTAAGATGAAAATGGATGCTGTAATGGAGAAGATGGTTGAGAAAACTTAAATATAACATGGAAGATGTGAAATCTGAAATGTAGTTAATGAAATTGGGAATGGAGAAGATGGGCATGGAAATTCAATCGAGAATAGAAAAGATGGAGAAATGGACACAAAATTAAAATCCAGAGGAGATAGAGGAAAAAATGGAATCCAGAACACAGAAAATAAGTGAAATAATGACTGTGAATTGTGCAATGGAGAAAATGAAGTTGGAGTTATTGGCCAAAATCAATGAGGAACTAGCTGGCATGAAGAAGGACATGGAAGAGGTTGGTGGAACAGTGAAAGACTTTGGTCAACATATTAATGGACTGCAAGGCCTCGGAGAACACGTGAGTGCCTTGGAAACAAGAGCTGATGGCAATACCTAGAACTAAATGGCAAAAGATGTTTAATGGAAGGCTGAAGGACTTTCAAGTCAAGACACTCAAGTATGGAGGGAAGACAACCTTGAAGTCTTTCAGCAGCAGTTCACTGCTGTCACCACCCACAACTGATGGTTACAGAGAAGGAAGCTGCACACCTAATAACCAGCCTCCAGGGATAGGTGGCAAGAGTACAAAATGTGATTATGACCTTAGCAGTGTCCAAAAAGATCTGTGAGACACTCATTTAGAAATCAATACTTAATTGCAGCCTACTGCAATCAACTCATGTCAAGGCTACACAGCTATGGGAGACAAACCAGCTACAAATAGAGCAGCTAATGAATAATGCCACGGTAAACCTCCTGCCCAGCTACATGTCCAAGGAAGCTGGCTACTACTTTGTCACAGGGTGTGCAATACTGAAATAAGACAGTACTTGATGCTCAGCAACTATAAGACAATCCACAATGCATTAATAGCAGCATTGAGGATGGAGGAGGCCAAGATAACAACAGTGCCCTCCTTGAGGACCAAGAGTATTTGATACAGCAGAAAGAGAGAAATAACCCAGAGCCGATGATATCCTTAAGTGGTATATTCTGGTGATGTGGCAAACCTGTCTACTGGTGAAAGATTGTCCACAACCAAGCCTACCGTCAGGCAGGAAACAACTGAGGGTACATTGCCAAATCCTTGAGTGACACTACTTGCTTTGGGCAGAAGAGTGGATGAAGGCATCATTGCAGACAGCAGGATACAAGGAAAGCTGTGCCAAATACTAGTAGAATCAGGTTCAGCCACAAATGTTAATCAGAGCTGATGTGGCAAAGGACTTGCCAACATAAGCCCAGTTGGCCCTACTAACTTGTGACAGCATCAGCCAACACTTTGCCACTGTTGCCTCTGGAATGGAGCACTGTGGGTGTTCATTGCAAGATTCATTGAGGAGGTGATAGTGGGACTGGAGCCCTTAGGAACCATGAAGTGACAGTCAATCTTCTCAAGAGGGTACTGCGACTCAGCCAAGATGATGTGTTCCTCTGGAGCCCCCATAAACATCCAGGCTGACCACCGGCCTCATAACTAGAGGGTCTGGTATCTACCTAAGTGATATCAGTCAGTCTTCAGCCAAGAGAACAGTGGTTATGGCTGCACTAACCAAGTACTCCATCACATTGACACCAGATATGCCCAATCTATCTGGTAGCCACCAAGACATGTTTCCCTGACAAAGCAAGTAAAGGTATGATACATGCAGGAGAGCATGAGATTTAGGCGAAGTCATTGAAGAGTCTGACAGCCCTTGTTGCTTCCCTTGTAATCTTGGTAAAGAAGAGCGACGAGGTATCTTCTATGTGGATTACAGGAAACTGACTGCCACCACCAGAAAGGGCTTACCTCTCTTACCCTGGATTGACAACACCCTGGATACACTTGTTGGGGCCAAGTAGTTCTCAACTTTGGGTGTGAAATTGAGATACTGGCAAGTGGCCCAAAATTTCAAAGAAAAGGAGAAGGTCCATTCTCAACTGGCCAAGGGCTTTGACAATTTATGGTTGCCCCTTTTGACTTCTGTAATATGCCAGTCACGTTCCAATCAATGATAAGAGGGTTGACTTACAATGCTTCTCTGCTATATCTGGACATCATCATCATGGATAAAATCTTCAAAGACCATCTCAGAACCTGACCAAAATATTGTAAAGGTTCCAGGTAACTAATCTGAAGTTGAATGCCAACAGGTGCAAACTCTTCTGGAAGGAGGTGAACTACTTGGGCAACGTAATCTCTTCTTCTGGGTGGTCATAGACTCTGAGAAGGCTTGGGCAGGCAATGAAAGATTGTCATTGCTTAAAAGACAAACGAGAGCTGTGAAGTTTCCTGGACCTATGCAGTTATTTCTGCTAGTTTATCAGGGGTTTCTCCAACATTGTGAAATCCCTCACTCATCTGATGAAAGAGGATCGACATTACATGTAGTCAGATGAGGCTGAGAGCATATTCTAAGTGCTTAAATTAGCACTTTGTAGTGTGCCTATTTTAGGATTTCCACAACCTGGTGGTTAGTTTATTGTGGACACCAATGCCAGCAAAATCAGTATTGGAGGCATTTTAACCCATATCCATGATGGTCTGGAGTGGCTATAGCCTAATAAAGCAAGGCAGAAAACAACTACTGCTCCTGTCGGCAGTAAAGTTCTTGGAATACTTTCACAAATATCTGTTTGGTCAGCCATTCAACCTGAGGAATAACCACTCCTCCCTCACTTAGCTGTTGAGTTTCAAGAACCTGGAAGGCCAAACAACCCATTGGGGCTAGAGGCTCCAGGCGTACAGCTTCAATCAGAACATCAGAAAGATGGAACTACTCCACTGTAGATGCCATGTCTGGAGGAGTACAGCAAAAGGAAGCATGCCGGAGCTTTTCATGTGATTTTGGTGGATGGGGTAGTGCAGACCTGAGGAGCAGCTGACAGATGGTGCCATGGGCTCACTCCTGAGAGAAGTGGAGATAGGAACCAGACTGAACTCTGAAGACATTGTATAGTCTTACTGGTCCAAAGGGACTCGGTATGTTTCGTAAGTCATGGCCCACAGACTAGGAGCCAAGGTCACATGCAGCAGTATAACATGGGTGCACTCTTTAAACACATAGTGATTGACATAGCTGGACCTTACTGTCTTGTAGAAGAACTGTTCTGCAGTTTTGGGGTACTGTTGGAGCTGCACAGTGATCAGAGTACCTACTTTAAGTCTAACATAATGAAGAAACTCTTGAGTGAACTTAACAGTACCTACACAAGATGCACACAGCACCTCTTCACTCACAATCAGATAGTATGGTTGAGCCTTATATCAAAATTCTAGAAGAGCTTTTGAGAAGGTCCTGACCAATTGCCAGAAAGACTAACATGTCAGTTTTCTTACTGGCCTACCCTCTCCAACCGACGACACCACGAGTTGACACCAGCCAGCAAGGTCTTTGATAGGGAGCTGTATCTTCCATACAACCTGATGTTTGAGAGTCCTCCTGGGGCAGAACAACCAGCAGTCAACTTCAAGGAGAATTTGTAGACTGATATCACAACATGCATGAGATGGCCGGTCAACATATCAGATAGCAATGACCAGAAGAAAATCCATTACAACCGGCAGTCCTGCAACCAAGGTTTTCACCCCATATGCAGTTAAATGTTAATAAATATCTGCAGCTTTAACTCCTTCCCTCCACAGAAACCATGCAGTGCATCTTTGTCCATAATACTTGCCTTCCATTTTGTTCATGCTTTCTCTACTTAACAATAAATAAGAGCTGACCTATTATTAAACAATCTATTTACAATTTTATTGTTATCTATCATCTGCATAGTGTACTAATGTCAGTACATTATCCTAAGAGAGGATCAGGCTGTAGATTGTGCGATATTCTTAAAACAATCAATTGTAAACCTTTCTAATCAATTCTTATATGACATGACACAGTAAATTTCAAATAAATATTTTATGAAGTTATGTAAATAAAAATGTGTTGGTTTATTCTCTAAGCTTAGCATTAGTAAAACCATTAGGTGTGGTTTCAAAAAGGGGTAGTTCAGAATAAAGACCATTATCACTAAGATGCAAATAGTATGAGAAAACTTTACAGATCTGGAAAGAGTACTGTTAACAAACATGCTAGAGGTGTGTAATTTGTTTTTTGACTGCATAGCCAAGTTTTCTACTAAAACAAGAGTTAACTACAGTTTCATTTTGTGAATTCCTGTGTCAGATAAACTATAGAAATAATATTTTAGTACCTAGAGTGATTGCAAATAAATAATTAGAAAGTGCACAATGAAAAAAACCAGACATTTTTAAGGGAAACATACTGTTAAAAAAGAAAATTAATATTTACAATTAAATCCCTCAGCAGTGCAACATAAAAGAGTTTTAAAACTAAGTGTGGAACATTTCAGCACATTGGTGATGAAAACAAAATAGTACTTTAAAATGAGTCAAAAGCAGTACAGGATCTATTTAAATATCCTAAATAGTAATCTAGTATAGCAAAGGGTCTTATAATATCATATCAGCAGGAGATGAAGTGTTAACCAAATATAAAACAGAGTTTAAAAACATTTTAAGTTCGGGAGAACTGTAGCAAAATAGAGAATGAGATTGAATGTAGTTTTATGGAATACAGGTGATTTAAAAGTAAAGATTAATGCTGGAGAGGTGATTACAATTTCAAGATTAGGAGATTTTAGTTGTTGAAACGTTAGAAGTTTGATGTTCGGTGTATCCACCTGCATCATCAGAATTTTATAATGGTAATGTTGAACTTAACAATGGGCCTTTATCACATTGATGTCACAGATTTAGTTGCGATTTTTATAATGAAAATACATTAAAAACAAAAATACTCATGTCTTGACTTTCCCTCCAATGGGGGTCTCTATTTTTAAAGTATTAAGTTGAAATGACTAACTTTAGGTCTGTCCTCTGTTCAACCATGAGCTACTGTGCCAATAGCTAATGAACTTTATCTGCTTTGAGGCTACAAGTATCTGTGCACAAGAATGCATTAAAATAACTTTCAGCTAAGATTTCATGTCTTGAAGAGAAAATTGGCCAAAATTAAGTTTCACTTTTTATGCAATGATGGGTACCTCCAAGAAAAATAAAAAACTGAAGAATTAAAAATGCACATTTTTATAAATTCTTCCCTTTATTATTTTTAAATGCTGATAAATGCAAGAAACAAGATATTATTAGTGAATCATTCTAATTTGTAAACACATTTTTCTTTGTCAAACTAGGCCCTATGAGAGAGAGTGCTGAGACACAGTTATTTTTATTTATGATATACTTTCATTGCAAAACATCCCAGCTCAATCTCTAATGTCAGTGTTTCAATAGCCCCTTTTAATAAAGATATAGATGACTTATGGAGAAATTTCCTAATGCAGAGTTTATTTAAATGGAGAATTTTAATGCTGGGGTTGGAGAAAATCATATAAGGTCTGTAACTATGGAAAGTGTTTTTGAGTGGGATAAAGAAGATAAAAGGATAAGAACGAGCTGTGATTAAGTGTGCAAATTAATTTTTGTAAAGGTAAAAATTTTACAATGAGTAACTGTGTTAGGGGAGATGTTCGTAGTGAGTTTATACTATGAATGTAAATGATCAGGTTAACTTTATATATTGCAAGGGTGGTTGAAAAACTTCATTTTAGAGTGATTGATAAGTGGTAAATAGTTGTCAGTTTTCTTTATTATGAAAGAAAATGTATGGGAAAGCAGTAGATGTGATGTAGCAAAAGAAGAATTGAAATTTATAAATACAGGAGGAGGAGTTAAGTTATGCATTTAAACTCAAACTAAGATCAGCAGACAACTGATAAAATATGGAATTCAAAGAGCACTGACAATGGGAGATGTAGAAGTAGCAGTTAATGGACTGCAATTGAAAAGAGCTGGTGAGATGATAGAGGTAAAACAGAAAAGCAATAAAAGATGTACAAATTGCATTGATGTATAAATAAAAATGTAAATGGCGTGTTATTTATGGATGCTCTTTAACTGCTGTGGTTCTCAGCGTCCCATTCTAAATTGGATGTGAAAGACTGCTTAATTTTGCTCAGATGCCTCTCTATCAGGCTTGAGGTTCTTTTACATACCGTAAATCTATGACACAGGACCAACGGCTTTATTTCCCTTCCAAAGGAAGCCATGCTAAGGATTTTTACACCCGAAAAAATCCATCGTCCTCCGCCAGGTTTGAACCCGCGACTTTGGGTATATGATGTATTTATAGGGACTAAGAGGAAAGTATTTAGAGATTTATCTAGATGGAAAAAACAAAGAATGATATGGGTAGACAATATTTTCTGTTAAAGAAATAGTGTTATAGGTAAATGCTGACTAGAAACAGCGTAGAATTGCAACAAAAAAAATTATAAGATAAAAATTCTATGTATTCCATTCACATGACTTTCTCTACACCTCTGCAACATATTGTTGTTAAAAAGCTCATGCTTCCATTTACTTCATGCTAATCGATAAAAAATTAACAGAAATAGTCTTATTACTTGCTTCCTTGTAAGTAGAAGTGAAATAAAGGAGTATTATAGGTTAAAGTGATAGTCAAAAGCTGGTTGTTATGTGACTGAAGTTCCTTTGTTTGTATGGACCGGAATTGGCAAATTCCTGTATGAGAAAAGTATGTTTTTCAAAGCTGAAACCAAAAACAAGGAATATCTCAAAAACGATGAACTCCATGAAGAAAAATGTATATAACATAAATTGTGTATTTTAAGGTGCTCTACATTTTTTGTGTGGTAAGTTTTTGTCCATCCCTTATCGTTTAGCAGTTATGCAAAATTCCATAAAATTGTTCCAGAATAAAGTAGTCTTCAGAGGCTAGTCTCAGAAAATTCAAGATACACATTTTATTTGCCAGATTCAGATCTATAAATTACAATATTTTAATCAAAATCCTTAGAGCAATTTTTGAGAAAATCATAATTTTCAAAAAAAGCTCCATGTAAAGGGTAGTATGGGGTGGGGGGATTTTTTTGAAAATCTTTGTGACTCAAGTTTGGCATTCAACAGTCTTTTCTTTTTGAGCTATGCTGTCCACTGACTGACTGACTGACTGACTGACTGACTGACTGACTGACTGACTGACACGCACACACACACACACACATACACATTCTCACATGCATCTTATTCCAAAAATGCTTTTTTGGATTGAGGGGGACCCAAAACATGTATTTTCGGTGAAATCTCGATATCAAATTTTTGGATGCATTGCAATACCCTCTTTTTACACTATGTACATAGTGCATTTAGAGAAAGTAGAAAGGCAATAGGAGATAAGAGCAACAAAGACAGACAGCATGGTTTAGTGGTATATCAAGACTCTGGAAGAGCATTTGAGGAAGATTATGGTTATTCACCAGAGAGAATGGGATGTGAGGGTGCTACTTTTCTTGTTAGGTACCACTCTTCAACCCAGGATCCGTAGGGCTTGACTCCGGACAGCTTGGTCTTTGGCATAGAGGTGCATTTACCATGCTACCTAATGTTTGAGAGTCTAACTGATACAGAACAGCAAGCAATCAATTACGTGGAGAATCTCATAGACCATCTTCACTTCATAAGATAGCCCAGTAAAAGTACCTTTTGCCTGGATGAAGACCCATGTACAACCAGCAGGCCACAATGTATGTCATCCAAAAAGTTCAGTCAACAAGTCAAAAGAAGAGTGTTGTATCTGTTCTCAAAAGCAACCACATTTAAATTCTCCCTTCTATCTATTCTTGTTCTGATTTTTCAATTTTAATTTTACTATTTTATTTTATTAGGCGAATTGAATGTTCCTCCCATAGGTTTAGAAAGTTATCGGCAGCGAAGGTTTCGCACTGTTGTCTGATCACAGATCACACTTAGTTTTGGAAAGTGTCAATCGCTGTTTTCTTTTTTCAGTTAACAAGGAAATGTAAATCTTTTTGTGATTACATTTTGTGCAACCCAGACCCTAGTTTGCAATTCTTTTGTACTCAGCCTAAGCCTTCATCGTGTTCCCAGTACAGTAAAATCTGAGAAGAGTGTGGCTCAATATAACACATAGTTCATTTTTACATAAATATTTCAGATCTCCCACATAAATCTCATGCAAATAAATGGAAAGCACTTTAATTTTTAGGATTTTGTTAAATATGAACATTTCAAAATTAAATATACAAATTTTATAAAATGCATTATTTTTAATTGTTATTTCAGGTATTCTTTCATAAAAACATCATATATTGTGTATTAATATATTTTTATAATAAGTGAATTGGGAATTGATAACACTACATCACTGAAAAAATACTTACTCGACGCATTTTGGAGAAAGCATTTTGTTCCCATTCTCAACCATTTTCCCCCTGTTTGGGGAAAGCTGTAGATTACTGGTGCTCTCTGGTGATTGGGTGTGCACTATGGTGATTCTGAGGAGTAAGGTGATTAGTATTTTAAAGATTTTTTTGGAATTTGTGCTGTGCCCAGGGGTGATAATTGAACTTTCTGTATGTTTGTGGTTGGTGTGGATTTTGAAGTGTTGGTTTTTTCCTGAATGTGTTTCTGTCTTTCAAATTTGTTAATTTCCTTATCTATTAGGGTTTTTGGTAACCTTTTTTGATGGCATTCTTTTTTGTATTCTTCATTTTTCAGAGGTAGATGTACCAATCTGTATGTTGTGCTATTTAGGATGGCATGTTTGTGTGCTATAGGCTTGTAGCTGTTGTTTTTTGCATAGCTTTACGAGTGAGTAGGTTTTCTGTAGATGCCAAAAGTTAGTTTATTGTGGTTTCTAATGATTTTTATATCCAGATATGGTAACTGTCCATTTCCTGCTCTTTCCAATTTTGTCAATTTAGCAATTTTCGAGCATATTCTGCAAGTTTTATTGGAACTATGGCAAAAATATGGTCTGCATATCTATGCCAGGTTTTGAACAATTGTGTGCCCTAAAATTGCTAGATTTACAAAAAAAAGATCCATAAAATTCACCATGGGAAGAGAAGAAAATGGACAGTTACCATATCTGTACCATATCTGGGTATAAAAATCATTTAGCCTGCCTGGGTAGTGTGGTGGTAGCATGTCTGCCTCACATTCAAAAGGTCGTGAGTTCGAATCTCACATAGGGTGAGTTACCCGGAAGGTTTTTTTTGGGGGTTTCCATTATCCTGAGAAGACGAATGTCGAGTAACTTTAAGCTCCATGGGCCCCGACATTATTTCATCAATTTCATTCATTGTCCGATATGAGCAACCAGGTTAAAGGACGTTAAGCTATATATATATAAAAAAAAAAAAAGATTAGAAACCACAATAAATTAACTTTCAGCGTCTACAGAAAACTACATAAAAAATCTAATGTGTTCCATACTCATGACTTTCTCTACATCTCTGTAACAGATTATTGTTAAAAAGCTTATTCTTCTATCTATCTCATGCTAATCCATTAGCAAACATGGTCTTAGATATTACTTGCTTCCTGTAAGTAGAAGGGAAATAAGGGAATACTGTATACTAAAATGATTTTTTAAAAGCTGGTTGCCATGTGTTTGAAATCCATTTCAATGCATGGCCAGGAGTTTACAAATTTCTGTGTGAGAAAAGTATTTAAAATCTGAAATCAATAACAAGGAATATCTCAAAAATGGTCAACTCCACGAAAAAAATGTATATGACACAAATTGTATGTTTTAGCAAAATCTGCATTTTTTGTGCAGTAAGTTTTTGTCTATCTCTAACGGTCCACCAGTTATGCAAAATTCACTAAAAGTCATCCAGAATAAAGAAGTCTTCAGAGGCAATTCCCAGAAAATTCAAGATATAATATTATTTGTCATATTCTTATCTTTAATATATAGTATTTTAATGAAAATCGTTAGGACCATTATTGAGAAAATCAAAATTTTTTAAACTTTTTCCATGTAAAAGGTAGCTTGGGGTGGGGGGGATTTTGTACAAAATCTTTGTGTTGTATCCCTGGAAGATACTGAACTTAAATACTAAACTTGGTATTTTACAGTCTTTTTTTTTTTTGAGTTATTGTGTTCACAGATATATGAAAACATGAACCTTTTTCTAAATATCTAATGTGCTCCATTCAATGACTTTCTGTACTTATCAGTAACAAATTATTGTTAAAAAGCTTATTCTTCTATCTACTTCATGATAATCGAGATAAACATTAGCAGAAATTGTGCTTATTACTTGGTCCCTAGTGTGTAGAAGGGAAAAAATTAATTTATTCAAAAGATTAATCTGTTATCTATATTATACTAATCAAGATAAAATAAGAAGAATTAGTATTATTGCTAGCACCTTGTATGTAGAAGGAAATAAGAAAATGCACAGGCTAAAGTGATAGTCTTGTCCTTTAAAAGCTAGTTGCTCTATGAAACAATTGAAATTCCATTCTATTTGCTTTCCAGGAGTAAACAAATGAGAAGATTCCCAGCTGGGGTGAGGAATTTTTCTGTAGCCAGAACCATTCCCAGACCTGGAAGTGTGTGTGTGTGTTTGAGGAAAATAAAATTATTTAAACCAAACGTAAAAGAACCTACAGACAAGGAGTTGTTTCAAGTGCAAAGCCCCCGATTGACCTTAGATGTTAAATGGGTATATAAATGAAACAATAAAAAAAAAAAAAAAAAAAATGAGAAGAAAGATGATTTCACATTTGAGAAAAGTGGCAAAAATTTATATTAATAATCCAGAATATCTCAAAAATAGTTAACTCTACAAATAAAATGTATATAACATAAATTGTGTGTTTGTTAATAAACTATTACTGGCTAAAACTAAAAGACATAAATTAAACATAACTAATATTGGGTGTATGGACCCTCAACCCATATAACTGCCCTCAATCTTTGGGGCATAGACAAAATTAAATGCCTGCAGTAATGTGGACCAGAAGCTATAAAATCTTAGGTTTCTTGAATTCATGTCCAGAAGCAATCTTTTGTCCTTTGCCTATCTACAGACCAATTGGAGCACAGCTCCCTTTTTACCTCAGCTCACACATTCTCGATAGGGTGTCAAATCTGGTGAAGAGGGAGGCAAGTCTACCACTCTGATATCCTGCCTCTCTAAAATCTAATTTGAAACCTTTCGAGATGTGTGGACTTCAACAATTTGATCAGGATACCCCATGTTCACAGAGGGAATCAAAATAATATTGAGTATTACTGTGTGCTGCACACTCTTCAGTGTATTGTCAAGTTGCCACAGCACACCTAGACAACCCCTTGATATTCATCCCCAACACGATACAGATACGTGACCATGATGGAATTGTGAAGCCACGTATTTTGCATCATATCTGGACCCCTTTGGAAGATTCTCAATCACCTTTTCCTTATGTGTGGGAGAAAATGTCACCTTGTCTGAGAGTATCACGTTAATCCAACTGCGGTTGTGAGTTATGAAATATGTTTGCAATGATGAATAAAATGATCAAAATGATTTTTATGGATCAGGCACAAAATCGATGCAGTTTGTTTAAGAAGTAAGACTAATCATCTGAGCATTGTATAAATTTAATGAAAATGTACATTACTTTTAAGAAACCTGGTATATTACGGCTGATGTATCCATCCCCTTAACATTGCATTATCTTAGTATCCTTTTAATCTACCTAAATTACTTTTTGATTCTTTAAATCTCAAAATAATGGACATGATAGAATTTTGTGCATAAAATATAGGTTAAATCTTACGTAAAAAATTATCTACTCATGCACTTGTAATTAATATATAAACAACATCTGGTTTATGACACATCCATTTTCCCTATTATTTCTGTAAACAATCTACATCTTAAATACCTAAATACAAGTTACTTTAAATGATACATGCATGGTTGAACAAGTGGGCGAAAATATAACTTTGGTATATTCTTACCTGTGTTTGGGTATCTTGAAAAAGTTGATTTCAGGCATTTCAGTTTTGCTAATTTTGCAACAGTGATGGGAACAAATTACCCTTAAATCGAAATTGCTGATACCATTTGCTATAAAATTCAAGAAATCTGAGGAGATATTTATTTTAGTAACTTACTCTGCCACACAGTTTATTTTCAAAGACTATTATATAGTCAAAGAAGAGAAAATAAAAAATATATGTTCCATTCACATGACTTTCTCTACATTTCCGTAACAGATTATTTTTAAAAAGCCTATTCTTTATCTACTTCATGTTACTCGAGATAAACATTAGCAAAAATGGTCTTTTTACTTAGCTCCTTATAAGTAAAAGAGAAACATGGGAACACACTAGGTTAAATCGGCAGTCAACTGTTTTAAAATGTGGTTATGGAATTGAAATCCGTTTTTTTTTTTTTGCATGACCTTGAGTTATGTACCCATGTAAGTATTTTAAAATTGAAATCCAATAATAAGGATTATATTGAAAACTGCCAACTCCACGAAAAAAATGTGCATGACATAAATTGTGTGTTTTAACGAGATCTATATTTTTTATGCAATAAGATTTTGTCTGTCTCTTATGGTTTACAGTTATGCAAAAGTAATCCAGAATGAACAGGACTACAGAGGCTATTCCGAGAAACTTCAAGACATACATTTTATTTGTCATGTAAATATCTTTAATCAAAATCTTTAGAGCCATTTTTGAGAAAATCAAAATCTTCTAAACTTTTTCGATGTAAAGAGTAGTTGGGGATGGATGGATTTTCTTGAAAATCTTTGTGTCGCATCCCTGAAAGATACAGAATTTGAGTAGTGCCCGCCTGGGTAGCATGGTGGTATTTTGTCTGCCTCACGTTCGAAAGGTCGTGAGTTCGAATCTCGCTTAGGGTGAGTTACCCGGGTAAGGTTTTTTTCGGGGTTTTCCCTTATCCTGAGAAGATGAATGTTGAGTAACTTTAAGCTCCATGGACCCCGAGATCATTTGAGCATCATATCATCAATTTCATTCATCGTCCGATATGACCAAACCAGGTTAAAGGACGTTAAACTACAAAAAAAAAAATGAGTAGCAAGATTAGTATATAAAGGACTTTTCATTTTTGAGCTATGCTGCCCACAGAGAGAGAGAGAGAGAGAGAGAGAGAGAGAGAGAGAGAGAGAGAGAGAGAGAGAGAGAGAGGCCTCCCTGGCAACATTTATTCTAAAAATGCTTTGTTGCATTCGGGGGCTCTGAAAATATATATTTCTGGTGAAATATAATACCTTCTCTATACACTATGTGTAGAGAAAGTATTAACATGCATACACGAATTTATGGATCTTTCTCATTCTTAAACAGCCAACCAATAAGAATTAATAGTGGTTACTCCGTGATCTAGTGGTTACCATGCTAGCCTCATATGCCCAAGGTCATGGGTTCAAACCCGGTTGAGGACGATGGACTTTTCAGGTGTAAAAATCCTTAACATCGCTTTCTTCGAAAGGGAAGTAAAGCTGTTGGTCCTGTGTTGTAGATTTATGGCACGCAAAAGAACCTCAATCCTGATAAAGAGGCCTCGGAGCAAAATTAAGCAGTCTTTCACGCCCAATGTAGAATAGGATTCTGAGAACCACAGTAGTTAAAAAGCGTTCATAAATAAAACTCCATTCAAAATTAATACCATAATCCAGCGCTGTAAATTTAGCGGTGGCCACGCTCGTTAAGGTGTCTTGCTTTGGTGCTTCGTGGACAGGGGATCGTGGGTTCGAGTCCCACCTTGGGCATGACTGTTATATGTTTGTGTAAAGGGACAGTAAAATCGGTAATCATACAGTAAATTTAGGGGGGGAAATGTAAACAGGGGATAAAAAAAAAAAAAAAAAAAAAAGTGAGAGGACCATAACCACCGTTAGAGAGTGAATAGACAGGAAATGCCTTATCCTTATGCAATGTGGTTGTTAAGCATGTTATTCTCAAGCCGCCATATTTTGGTTGTAGACTTCTGAGATGAGTACTCTTTTGTGGGTTAAATATGTGCCCAAAATTATGATTTTATGGTGTTAAATGTCTATTAGACAGTACATTTGGACTTTAAATTTTAAACCAGTATAATGGTGAATATGTGTGTGTGGTGTTTGGTGAGGTTTCTCGTGTACCAGAAGAATAAAACAAGGAAAAGGAAATGTTTCAATACACAGGTTAGTGTACTTATTTAAGTGAGTTTTCGGCAGTATGCTTGGTGAAACGTGTTATACATTATCAACCCTCGGGGGTTCGCGAAGACTTTTTAGCAGTACACATAATATGTTTCCTGGAGATCACAAAGTAACGAAAAACCAGAGAGATTTGAACTGCCCTACCGGTATACCCAACAATGATAACATACAGCTGCGCTCGCTAATAATTTTGTTTGTTTCAAACGCCAACAATAATAATAGTATCTGAGAATGTATGCTAGTTAACGGTTAATCTACCGACAGTTCAGTACTAAGTATATTTTCGTGACGTTTAGGCGCAGGTTCGTTTTCTTTACTCAACATTTCACATCTCATTCTTTATATTTGTGAACTTTTGAATGTCTTCATTTTGATAGACCACTATTTTAACTTTTGTTGCAGGATGGATAATGCTACATTCACAATGAAATGCAAGAGCAGACTTACGTAAGCGCAAGAGTTTGAATGCATATTATTTAATGTAAGCATCAACATAGAAACACGCAAGACAGCGTAGTGCAATGCAATGCAAGAGTTTGCAAACTCCAAACTTTATCCTTGCGTCGCATGCAAAGAGGAAGAATGCTGCTGCTTTTCTTTATGCATTGCCTATGAATTCAATAACAAACGATCGCACTGCAAGATTTTGCAGGGCCTTGTGTACATGCATGCTCTTCTATTTAGACGTGCTAATCTCCCTCAAGAGGTTATGACAGTGCTCCTTGCGCATCATTCTTTGGTTTAAATGGATGTAACTATCATCTGTGTATAGATTTATTAGTTCTCTTAGTTCATTAATGTATAGCTTTATCACTCTCTGCAGTCTCTATGCTTGTACTATTTTCAATAATTTTGAATGAGCAATTATTGTGACGTCACTGCCGCGAGCGTCAGTTGTTAGTATGTAATGTATTTATTTTGTAAAAGATTGAGTGAATTTTCTTATGTGGTATTGTTGGTTATGTTATTCAGTTTGTAACTTGCGGATCTAGAAACCCGTGACAATTTCTTGTGTTGCGCTTACGATTGCATTGTGAATGGCGTTTCCTTGCTATGCGCTTATGCTATGTTAAGTCTGCGCTTGCATCTCATTGTGAATGTAGCATTATCTATTGAACCATCTACGAGCAAGTCGAAAAAACCGAAAAATATGAAATACAGATATTACAGTGAATCTTACGTTAATTATGGATTCGTGTCAAATGTGTGTGATCCACCTCTTCCCCTCTGCATTATTTGCAACCAAACTCTCAAATAATTCTATGAAACCATCCTTACTTCACACTTCACAGACATTTGGTAACAATCATGGCGAATATAAAAACAAGTCATTCGAATTTTTCGGCGCAAAGCAGAAAATTTGAATTAAAGTTCAAACGTGATGCACAGTTTTATAAAATCAACCAAGGTGACACTGGAGACATCGTATGAGTTAGCGTGGCTAGTTTCAAAAAATAAATCACCTTATACCGCAGTTGAATCTCTTATTATTCCTAATTCTTTGATTGTAGCAGATAAAAGTTACACAAAGATTCCGCTAAAGTAATAAAAAACAATTCCGAATTCTGACAAGTGAAGGGCGTAGAATTCATTATATGGCACAAGATATTGTTGACTAAACAGTAGAAAATAGACAAAAGATTTGCCATTCAAATCGATGAATCAGTGTGTCTGAGGATGCTGAGCTACTTATATATGTTCGGTATTTTGACATTAAAGAGGGTGTTATTGCTGATGAAATTCTAGGATGTAAACAATTACCAGGACATAAGAGGGGGGAGGATGTTTTTACAATTCTTGAGAATTTTGTAAGATTAAAATTAAATTTGTGTAAGTTTCTCCACAGATGTTGCGGCTTCATTGACATGTAAAAAGCGTTTTGTTTCTCGTATTCGCGAAATTAACCCCAAAATAATTTGGCAACATTGCATTATACACAGAGAAAATTTGGTAACGAAAAAACAAAAAACAACTGATTTACACGAAACATTGAACACTGCTATAAAAGTAGTAAATTTAATAGTCACGTGCACTGAATTTCTGTCTGTTCAAAAAAAAAAATGTGTGAGGAGATGGGAACTATGCACACTCAATTGTCTTTGCATACCGAGGTTACAGAATAGAGTATACAGAAAGGAAACTCGAGGGCGGCTCCTTTGATGTTCATGAAGCCAAGCACTACGTTGGACACCATATTGGAACCTAGTAAGCGCAAACCGAAAGCTGTCTATTACATAAGCAGATTAAAAAAAAAAAAAAAAAAAGAAGCATATGTAATGACAATCTCATGTGCGGCATACACATGACTTTAGTCGACCTCCGTGGTGTAATGGTTACCATGCTAACTTCATATTCTCAAGGTCGCGGGTTCAAACTCCTGCGGAGGACGATAGATTTTTTCGGGTATAAAAATCCTTAGCATGGCTTCCTTCGGAAGGGAAGTAAAGCCGTTGGCCCCGTGTCGTAGATTTACGGCATGTAAAAGAACCTCAAGCCTGATAGAGAGGCCTCTGAGTAAAATTAAGCGGTCTTTTACGCCCAATATAGAATGCGACTCTGAGAACCATAGGAGTTAAAGAGCATCCAAAAATAAAATGCCATTTTCTTTACACATGACTTTCTTTGCTTACTCTACTACAAACTATTTATAAGGCTGCTTACTCTTCAGTTTCTAAATAAAGATAGATTTTAATTGCGCATTTCATAATAAGTATAAATGATAGTAAAGTCTTATCGATGCCAGCAGCTATGTGATG
Source organism: Hymenopus coronatus (assembly GCA_030762935.1). NCBI lineage: Eukaryota > Metazoa > Arthropoda > Insecta > Mantodea > Hymenopodidae > Hymenopus > Hymenopus coronatus. The sequence continues at coordinate 17,671,282 of CM060884.1, forward strand.
CTTTAAAACCCCATTCTATTTGCAAGAACTTGAAAAAAGAAAAGGAAAAAATCCTGGATGGTAATTTCCACGAAAGAAAATGTGTATATATTTAAAAAATGTTAATCAATAACGGGGGTTATTTCGAAAATGTTAACTCCATTAAAAAATGTACCTGAAAAATTGTGGGCTTTAACAGGATCTACATTTTCTGAATAGTAAAATGTTATCTATCTCTTACGGTTTTGATGACGATGATTTTTATAACAAAATGTATAACTTGAATTTTGTGGGAATATCCTCTGAAGACCTCTTTATTTTAGATTACTTTTATATAACTTTTGTATAACTGGTAAACCGTAAGAGATAGACAAAATTATGCTACATAAAATCTGATGTGTTCCATTCACATAACTTTCTCTAGCTGTTCCACAAAGAATTTTTTCTTATAAAAAGATTATTCTTTTATATACGCCATGGTAATCAAGATAAACATTAGCAGAAATTATCTTATTACTTGCTTCTTTGAAAGTAGAATGGAAATAAGGGAAAACATTAGTCCAAAGTGATGGTCAAATCTTTTAAAAGCTGGTCTTTAGGTGACTCAATTGATGTTCGCTTTTATACCCCGTTGGAGAAAAGTTAATTAGTTTAAAACTGAAACTAATAACAAGAAATATCTAGAAACTGTCAGCTCTACACAAAAAACGTATGTGATATAAATTATGTGTTTTAACTAGATCTACATTTTTATTTGGTAAGTATTTGTCTATCTCTTACGGTTTAACCATTATGCAAAATTCTGCAAACTCCAACAAGTATAAAGAGCTGGTCAGAGGTTATTCCCAGAAAATTACAATATACATTTTATTATATAAAATAACATACAGTATTTTAATCAGAATTTTGGAAAAATGTTCCATGTAAAGGGTAGATTGCGGTGGAGGGGGATTTTCTTAAAAATCTTCGTGTTGCATCCATGGAAGATACTAAACTTAAATACCAAATGTGGTATTGAATGAACTTTTCATTTTTGAGCTATGCAGTCCACACACACACACACACACACACACACAAGAGCGCACAGACCTTTATCTGAAATTGCCCTTTTTCGGACTCATGTACCTCAAAACATATATTTCTGGTGATATCTCAACGTTGAATTTGTGGGTAGAATACAATACCTTCTCTATCACTATATACATTGTACATATGTGCTAGAGAAAGTAAAAATATACCTATATCTCATTAAAACACACAATTTATATCATTTACATTTTTTTGTGCAGTTGACCATTCTAAAGATATTCCGAGTCGTTGGTTTCAGTTTAAGATAACATTTTTTCAAACAGGAATCATTCCTAGTAAGGAAAGACAACTGAATTTCAATTGTTTCACATAGCGACCAGCTTTTAAAAGATTTGAGTAGCACTTTAGTCTATGTATCTCTTATTTCCCTTCTACTTACAAAGAAGCAATTAATGAGATTAATTCTGGTAATTTTTATCTTGATTAGCATGATGTATATAGAATAATAATCTTTTGTAAGAAAATTTTGTTTGTGGAACAGCTTCTGCAACTTTCATTATCAATCAAAGAGACTACTGAACAAATTCCAAAGATATTTTCATGATCATGTCATAGAACAATTTTCTTGAAAAGGAGAGGGAAGTTTTGTTGCTGTATAAATAAAGGAGGTAAGCTTTATTTTCACTCTAATATATTATCTATAATATCAAATTTGTGTACTTTTTCTTAGTAGATTTGTTAAATAGTGCCATGACAACAGTTTCATTGCTGCATGCCATTGCTTGGCACAATGATAGGTGGCATGTGATGCATGCAGTGAATGTGTTTTAAGGAAAGAAGTCTTTCTTCCCTGATATGGAACCTTCTGGCCAAATCTATGTGTCCAAATTGGGGTATCTGGGAATGGTCAATGTGGAAGTAGCTATTGATCACAGGATCCCACTGAGCTGCAGCTGGCTGCCTTTCATACTCTTGTCTCGCTCCTTTCTATCAGAGGTCATTATTTGTAAAGACTTGGCAACAATAGCAAACTGCTCCTCTGCTTCATAACTCTAACCTCACCAACAAGGAGAATTTGAATAGGAACACCAGTACATAAAGAAAGCTGCTACAGAAAATGGTTTTGAAACAGAATTAGTGGACAAACTAATACAATAGTACAAGAAACAAAAGAAGATTAAAGATATCACCACACTAAGCACAGGAGCCAACCCAAACCAAAAATATAGTAAATTCACATTCCACCCATAGTTGCACAATAAATTCAAAAAGCTGTTCCAAGATCATAATATAGAGCTAGCACCTCAAAAGAAATACAACCTCAGGAACCTTTTAAACCATCCATTAAAAGACACTATACCAAACAAATCAAAATCTGGCATTTACCAAATAAACTGTGAAGATTGCCCCAAAATTTACATTGGACAGACCAAGAGTAACCTTCAAACAAGATTGAAAGAACACCTCAGGAACATGAAACTCAAACAGACAAATCTGCAGTATCACATCACTTTTGGACATCACAGCACAACATCAAACCAGACATTAAACTTATTAAACATGTAAAAACCACGACTGAACTAGCAATTTGGGAAAGGATACACATATGGAAAAATGCGCACAAAGTTATGAATTTTGAAATACTACCGGCAGACAACACCTTAATATTACCTCCAAGAAAACCAGATGGCAGCACAGAGGTAGTTATGAATGTAACCTCCCCTTCTGAAGCCAGTCAAATACCCGTTGACGATGAAGATGAACATCTTTGAAATGCATCTGGAGAAAACTAAGCAAGTGAAATTGTAGTGTCCATATTTGACTCAAATTAGTTACGTAATTAATCTAACCTTCATGTCATTGAATATTTGTGGCAATCCAGAGGCAGTCAGAAGAAACCATGGCACTTTACTTTCCATGGGCTGTTCAAGGTTTCATGTTGTTGGAATTAAAGACAAAGCATAGGAAGACGCAGAGAAATATGTGATATGTTCAAAAAGTATAAAACTTTAAGTGGGAGACTTCCTTTAGTGTAGATGTGGAGGGGACATACATACACAGTTGTGAATTATTTCACACCTGCAGAAAACATCAGTCTAGCAGTTGACCTATGACTGAAGATGTGTAGTGAGCAGTCATCAGATTTCGGTTTTAATTAAATGACTGAATAGCTTGAGCAGCGGTATTGCATCAAATGTTTCCAAAAGCTTGGCGAGTGGAAACCATTTGCAAGATTCAATAGGTTTTCAAGGAACATCCATGAGCACCTCACGGATCAAGGAATGGTGTAACCACTTCAAAGATAGCCACACATCAGTTGACAGTGAACCATATTAAGATGACATTGAGCAGTGTGGACTGTGGTCTTGCAGGACCATTATATCACAGTTTGAGAACTTATGATATGATAGCATTAAGCATTGGATCATTGCATTCAATTTTGACCAAGGATTTGGGCCTAACAATAGTGTCTGCAAAATTTGTATTGAGACTGCTATGAAGGAGAAGCAACGGCATCTGGACAATACAAAAAGTTATTTCAATTTTCTGAACATGTGATCACAGGCAATCAGATATGGTTTTATGGGTACAACTTAGAAAACAAGATGCATTCATCAAAGTGGCAACATCCATCATCTGTGAAACCAAGCTCCACACTAAAGTCAAGTTCATATTAACTGTTTTATTTGACTTTTGTAATATGGTACATTGTGAATACCCACCACAAAGCCAAACCATCACAAAGGATTATTACCAAGAGGTCCACTGTTGCCTTCATGATGTTGTGTGGCCCAAATTACTGGATCTGTGGGCAACAAAAGCTTGATAGCTCCATCAACTCACCCATTCTGTGCATTTGATTCAGGCCTTTGCTACGAAACACAATATTTCTGTGGTTCATCAGGCTGTCTAATCACCCAAAGTGGCACAATGTGACTTGGCTTTTTCCGAAGCTGAAAATGCTGCTGAAAGGGACCCAATTTGATTTAAAAGAAGACACCATGCAGAATGCAACAGTCTGGTTACATCATACCAAAAGTATTTCCAAATGGTAAGAATGCTGGAAGAAGTCTGTGCATCACCAAGGAGACTGACTACTTTGAAGGAGATTAGTGTTTTGTGCCTCCAAATCAATCAATGTATTTTTGCCAACTAAAAATTTAACACTTTTTGTACACACCTCATATGGTGACACTTAAACATACTGAATTACTTGGATGCGGTGATTTGTTTCATTGAATACTTATTCTTCCATTACTGTGAAAAAAATGTACATGCAGGCGCTATCAGGAACAGCACTTGCATCACTGTGCATCAAAGAACCATTTGGAGAATGTATCATTGCATCCAATATGATTAAGCAGACACATTACATTTACATGAATGTAAAAAATATTGCTCACAATGCACACAAGCTGTTCAGTGTGGACAAGTGCACATTTACTATTTTAGTACAGTAAACAGAAAAGAAGGTTAATTTCTTGGCCAGCTATGACAAAGGCAAAAATGTTTTAACACAGGAAGTTCAGAAAAAGATTTATTTACATTAATCTTTGTGTGGATTACAATATGAATCAATAGTCTTTACAGATATTGCAGTATTACTGTAACGGTTTATGAAGATGGACACTCAGCTTTCTTGGATCAGAATAAAGTCCCTCGCTAAACATTTCTTGCCATTTTTTGCCATAAGGATATTCATAATTCTCAGCTGTTTTAGACTTCATAGTAGTGCTGTATCCAGGCATCTGAAAGGAATAAAACTCCCTTAAGTATCTAACTGATAATTTCACACCCACAAGATACACCAATAATATTTTAAAAACTTACAACATATCATTTAACTTTTGTAGATAAATTATGCTGCAAATAACAAGGTTGATGGCAAATGTATTTCAATTGAAAACTGATATTATACTAAAATGTATTAAGTAGGTGTATCAGGTTTAAAAAAAACAGTAAAACATTCACTATAATTAAGATATTGTTGATCAAACATTAGACACTTTGTTACTATTCATTAAATCCAGTTTTAAAAATGATTGCATTCGTTTTGTCTGCAGCTGTATGAGGAGATAGCCCCTGCTCTCACCATTTCTATTCTTAGGACCTTCCACATTAATTCTGGGTATCCATGGAAGTGAGTGCATCATTTATCACAAATTACTAAACCACACACATTCATCTCAAAGTCTCAGATACTTATACAATACAGAAAAAAACAATCAGGTACGGAAGAATGACATAAAATGATACATCATGGTGAAGTGTTACAACCATATTCTGTATTTTTAGGCCTTGTCCACATCTGCTTACAGTTACCCCCTCCCCTTGAACCCTTTTTAAATTTGCTTCTAAATCAATTAAGAGTAAAAACATAGATTGCACTCAAACTTCACTCTTGAAATAAAGTAACTTACTTCGGACATGTTTCGGCGACTGTTGCCACCATTTTCAACATATTCACTGATGAAGTTGTGGTAACCGCCTGTGGAGATTTCTCATCTGGATAGATGACTTTTGAGATGAGTCCATTTGTTTGTGGTATGTCAAAATTTATGAATTTATCAACCCAAGTTATTAAAATTAGAGCAGAATCCAATAGGATTAACAGTTTGGGAAAACTATTAATTTTAAAAAACGAAAACAAAGTCATAAATTTTGGCAAACCTCAAACAAACGGACTCATCTCAAAATTCATCTGTCTAGAAGAGAGTTAATCAGTGAAACTGTTGAAAATGGTGGCAACAGCCACCGAAACATGTTCAAAGTAAGTTACTTTATTTCAAGAGTGAAGTTTGAGTGCAATCTATGTTTTTACTCTTAATTGATTAGTTACTTCACTGTGCATTCCCATTAATGTTTTAACTGCTTCTAGATATTTGTTTGTAAATAGTATGCTGATGCTTGCAAACAAATGCTTGTATTTATACTTTTCCTACTATGTATAGTAGCCCATCCTAAAACTTAATATTGAGTCTCCCTGAATCCATAAAAAAGAAAAGTATTTTTAGACACACTACTTGTGTGTGTGTGTGTGTGTGTGTGTGCGTGTGTGGGTGGGTGGGCGGACGTGCGAGAGAGAGACAGAAAGAGAGAGAAAATAGCATAACTCAAAAATAAAAAGTGGTTTAACGCCATACTTGGTATTCATGTTCAGTATCTTCTAAGGATGCGTAACAAATATTTTGAAGAAAATCCTGCCCCATCTTAAACTATCCTTTACATGGAACATTTCTCAAAAATTTTTATTCTTTAAAAATGGCTCTAATGATTTTGATTAAATTACCATATGTTTAGATATTTTCAAGGCAAACAAAATATAGGTATAACTTGAATTTTCTGGGAATAGCCCCTGAAGCCCTCTTCATGCGGGATAATTTTTGTATAGATGGTAACTGTAAACTGACAAAATCTTAATACACAAACAAAATGTAGATCTTGGTAAAGCAGACAATTTATGACAAATAATTTTTTGTTATTTATTTATTTGAGTTAGCCATTTCTGAGATGTCTATTCCTTATTATTGGTCAACTATTCCAATATTTAAACTTTTCTCAAATACACAATCATTATTTTTTTTTTCCCCCTTTTCATCCTGCTTATACAAGAAAAATAGAGTTTTAATACCACCACATAGCGAACCACTTTTAAAATATTTTGACTACCAATTTTGCCAAGTGTATTCCCATTTTTCTCTTATACCTACAAGAAAATACAAAATAACCTCTTCTGTTTGTGTTAATCTTGTTTAGCATGCAGTACATAGAAGAAAAAGCTTTTGTAAGAAGAGTTTTTTGCAGAATAGGAAGAAAAAGTCATGTGAATGTAACACATTAAATCGTTTGACTTTCATCAAAAATATAAAGCAAATCTGATGGCAATCACACAAGTAGATCTGATTGCATGTATGGGCAGGTGCATTTGGCACCAAACGTAAGTATATAGTTCACTTCTGTGTATTGCTTTTAAAATTGTGAAAAAATTTGATATTTTGGAAATGTGAAGGTTATAACAACAACATTGTTACCAATGAAGGATATCATTCTACTACATGTGGAATGAAATTATAAGAATAGGACAAAGACAAGTATACTGAAATTTTAGAACTCGAAAACTTATCAGAAAATATGAAGTTAGCATAATGGTCAGGAAGAAGAAAATTCAAGCATAACATTACGTGTGAACATAAGAAAAGAATTAAAACTTTCTATATAATGGCTTTTCTCTAAAAAGCACACTATTTTGAGTTGAAAAGGTGCACTCCAAGCTGTAAATCCATTGGGAAGATGTAATGAGCCAAAGTTTGTACAGGTGGAGCGTAATGTATCCAGGAGCAGATTCAGGATTGTTTTCTGAACCCTTTTCACAAGGGTCAGATGGACAAAAAGCATTCTCATATTTGGGATTAAGAAACAACATACAACAGTAACTGTAAGAAATATACCTGTAATTTTAATATAATCATTATTAATATTAAAAAAGCAGCAAAAAGAAACACAAACAAAAATAAAAAGCAGAACAAAAAATACAGATAACGATAGTTTTCTTTTGGTTCCTGCTGAAGATATCCAATATTTTGTTAATGTTCATTTTTGCAACAACGTTCTGTTGGTTATGCATTACAGACAGTCTGCGAGGGTCGACTGAGCAAATTGAACTTTAATTCACACATTTTTACTTTCTCTATACACATTATGTACAGGCCAGCAAGACATAGTCATGAGGGAGTACCATAGGTTAAAGTGAAAGCCAAAAGCTGGTTGCTATGTGACTGATGTTCCTTTTTTGTATGGACAGGAGTTGACAAATTCCTGTATGAGAAAAGTATAAGTTTTTCAAAGCTGAAACCAAGAAAAAGGAATATCTCAAAATCGATCAACTCCACGAAAAAAATTTCTATTTCGCTTCTACTTACAATAAAGCAAGAAATAAGACTATTTCTGCTAATTTTTCTTGATTAGTATGAAATAATTAAAAGATAAGCTTATTAGCAATAATTTGTTACAGAGATATAGAGAAAGTCATGTGAATGGAACACATCAGACTTTTCCCATTGCAATGACTGAACGATGGGCTGGAGTATTATCATGGTGAAACAAGGATTTTTTTTTTTTTTGGCCAAATGAGGTCTTTTTCTTTTCACCTCATCACTCAAACATTGCAGTAAGCTTGCATAGTAGTCATCAGTGTTTCCAAATAATCAATAAAATTAATTCCCTGTGCATCCCATAAAACACCTGCCATAACCTTGTTAGCTGACAAAATCGACTTTTGCCTTTTGGAGATGGTTCACCTGGCGCAATCCACTGTTTTGATTGTGATTTACTTTCTGGAGTGTAGTGACGTATCCAAGTTTCATTCATTGTAATAAGCTGTCTCAAAAATTCACTGGGATTTTTACTGTAGAGCTCCACATTCTTAACAGAAACAGTTTTTCTCTGCAACTTTTGATCAAGTGTCAATAAACGCGGCACCCATCTTGCACAGACCTTGTGAAAGCCCAAAACATTACTTAAAATATTACCTGCATGATCTTTTGATATGTTTACAGCCTCTGCTATCTCAAACAACTTTAATCTGCAGTCTTCTAGTACTAAACAATGAATTTTTTCAATGATCTCTGGAGTTGTCATTTCTAAAGGGCATCCAGAGCGAGGCTCATCACTAGTGCTCGTACGTACCATTTTAAACTCTGCAACCCATCTTTTAATCATTGAATATGAAGGGGCAGAGTCTTTTAATGTACTGTCCATTTCCTCCTTGATTTCTTTAGGTATTAAGCCTTTCAAATGGAAGTATTTAATCACTGCTTGCGCCACATCTGTATGAGGCCCGGGACTTATCAGCCAACCTTAGTATTCAAACAATCTTCTATCACTCTGCTCTGGAGATATGTTTTTAAATGACACAAGGTGGAGTAAGATCGCCTGTCAAATGTTCACAACATTTGACTCAGAGTTCTAATGTTTGGCAGTGCCAATACTGTCTTATAGACATCTGCTGGAGATTTTGGTATAATATATTTATGTCAAAATGCATATAGTATGCATTTTCCACTTCCATTTCCCATTTTCCCAATTCTTCATTATGGATAGTTTGATTACCACTTTCATTGAAAGGGTTCCCTGTTGAAAGTGCTTGGAAGCAAGCAGCAGATATCTCTTTGTTACTCAAAGATACAAAATAGTTCATGCTACAGTTGGCAATATACAGGGTGTATATAAATGAATAACTCTTTATAATATTTCAACTTACAGTTGTGAATGATATGTCAAATGAAAAAGCAACTCAAACAGTTTCACCAAGAAGCTTATAAATGTTCAATGTGACTACCCTTTGTCACACGGCACACATCAAGTCTATAGCTGACTTCTTCCCAAACGTTGATAAGTGTGTATTCAGTAATTGTAGCAACAGCTGCTTCAATCCGGTTTCTTAATTCAGGGAGGTCAGCTGGTAGCGGAGGCACGTACACACGATCCTTGATGAAGCCCCAAAGGTAAAAATCGCATGGCGTTAGGTCAGGATAACGTGGAGGGGGCCCTTGTGGCCTATCCAGCGCTCGGGTACAATGACGTTCAACCAATCGTGTACTTTGTTATGACAGGCAGGTGGTGCACCATCCTGCTTGAAAATGAAGTTCTCTGACTCATTTTCTTCCAACTGAGGGAAGAGCCATTGCTCTAGTGTATCAAGGTAAAAAGTGCCAGTTACAGTAGGTTCACCAACAACGAAAGGCCCATAAACTTTTCGCCAGGATATGGCACAAAAAACATTCACTTTAGGGGAATCTCATTGCATTTGTACCATCTCGTGAGGATTTTCTGAGTCCCAGATGCGCACATTATGAGTGTTAACATGTCCACTAAGGTGAAAGGTCGATTCATCACTGAAGACAACACGATCCACAAAATTGTCATGAAACAACATGTCGTTTGCGAATTTGGCACGTAATCCGTGGTCTGTCGGCTTTAGAGCCTGTAATAACTGTAAACGGTAAGGATGTAGCTGTAAGCGTTTTCTTACAACTTTCCAAACAGTCGACACAGGAACTTGTAATTCACGACTAGCCTTCCGGACTGATTTCTTTGGGCTACGAGTGAACGACTCTCTCACTCGCTCAACAGTCTCTTCACTTACTCCTGGTCGTCCTGTGCTCTTCCCTTTACAAAGGCAGCTGGTATCTTCAAACTGATTATACCATCTACAAATGTTTTTATCACTAGGAGGATCACAACCGAGCTTACTATGGAACGCACGTTGCACAGTAACTACTGCAAAACACAAAACGCTTTGTTTACTAGTCGCCATCTTTGATACTACCACTGTCTAGCAGATTGCGGCAGAAACATTGCACGCACATGCGCACTTGTGCCAACAAACAAAACTGTTTGAGTTGCTTTTTCATTTGACATATCATTTATAACTGTAAGTTGAACGTAATAAATATTATAAAGAGTTAAAACCCCAATATTCATTTATGTACACCCTGTATTTTAGTTCTTCTGATATACACTTGTGAGCCATAAATTCCAGCAAGTTACCACTGACATTGGGAACATTGAACAGTTTGCTTCTGTCTTCTGCTTGAGAAAGGTGAACTAGAGTGTTTTTTTGGTTTTTTTTACTGATGTTCAAAAATAAACTCTTAGCATTGACCCTTCAGAATTCAATTATGGTAATTTTGAAGACAAATGTTGCCAAGATGGCTCAGTTCATCAGCTCAGCTTTGGATATATATATTAAGTGACCTCCAAAACTAGTTTTAGACCCTTGAGATATATAGTGATTTTTGTTAATTTAACTATTCTATAGGGTCTTCTTGTCCTTTAATAACATTTAAGTATTTTTACTAAAAATCTAAATTCAATTCAATAAAAATAAAACAGAATTCACCTCATCCCACTATTCATACAAGCCTTCAATTAAAAGACTAATGATTATGCTACCTTTGCACAGTCAAAGTACTGCAGCCCTTAAAAAATTTTCAGTGGGCAGGTTGTCACCATAAAAAAATTGTCTTAAACAATATGTGAAAAAAAAACCACAATAATATATTTAGGAAAAAAGGGGAATAAATTTAATGATTTTACTTACAGTTGGAGCAATGTAATGAGCATGTTGAACGTTTACTGGATTCTCAAAGTGTTCATGTTGTTGATCCACATATTCTATCATTCTGTTTTTGGTAGTTCCAGTCAAACAAATGTAGTCAAAAATCTGGAGGTGTTGTACCATCTCACATAAACCAATTCCTCCAGCATGTGGACACACAGGAACTGAAAACACATTTTCATGTAGCCAAAAGCTGTTTGCTACTATTAAAATTATTGACAGTATTTTATTGCTTTCGAGAAAGGTATAGGTTAAGAATAGGATAGGATTTTAGCACTTAAGTCAAGGGGTCCTTAACCTTTCCAGATGTAGCTTCTAAATGCTGCTCCACCCCCCTCCCCCTCACTCAATAAGGAAAGATTTGTTTACCAGGAGATTTCCCAAAGCTCCCCTATCCATACTGACAGGTTTGGATAGACATTCTATTTCAGACTTTTTCCTCAGAGCATTCTACCACTATATGTCATACACAATAGTCTACCATGCTCATCTCTATAGTCCTGAAAGATGATGGAATGAGGGGTGTGAAAATTTGTGGTGTATGATAATCCATCCTAGCATTTGCCTTGAAACCAGGGGCAAACACTAAAAATCCAATGACCAGGATGTTTGGTGCATCTTCTAAGCAGGTGCTAGATCCTGCTGCATTAGCCATCTCATCCAGTGCTATGAAGAAAACATTGTATATTGTTTTACATTAAGCATAGTGCCTATTTGTAAAATTAAACTAATAACAAAAATGTGTACAGTGAAGCATCATTATAACTTGCATTGGGATGAGTGAACCTTTTTTAATCTGTTTTTATCTCTCTATTTATTTAGACTAGTTTCTGGGAGCATTGTGAGTTTTGTATATCTGGATGGTTTGATCATAATTAGCATTGTGATAGTGTAGTGTGCAGTCATTTTCAAGTTCACAGAAGCTTTGGTATGAGGCAGTGGGGCTGGAATGTGGTAAACACAGGAAGTGTAATGTGCTGGTAACCAGAAGCCTTGGAACACAAGACATAAGCTGCCTTCTGTTCTTTAATCAATCACATTATATAAATGGCGTGTTATTTATGGACGCTCTTTAACTGCTTTGGTTCTCAGCGTCCCATTCTATATTGGGCATGAAAGATCACTTAATTTTGCTCAGAGGCCTCTCTTATCAGGCTTGAGGTCCTTTTACATGCCGTAAATCTACGACAAGGGACCCACAGCTTTACTTCCCTTCCGAAGGAAGCCATGCTAAGGATTTTTACGCCCGAAAAAATCCATCGTCCTCTGCCAGGTTTGAACCCGCGACCTTGGGTATATGAAGTTAGCATGGTAACCATTACACCACGGAGGGTGACTATTAAATTATATCAACGGCAGGGATTTTAAAATTCATAATCTTTTCCAGAGTCTTAATGATAAAGATATTTTCCCAAGTACTTAGTTCTAATGACTTCTTTACATGTTTTACTAATTTTAACCCCTGTCTTATGCTGTAATAAAGACCAAAAGTGTTGTGATGTGATGCAGCTATTGCATATCTTGAATTTGATTTTTCTCATATGTTTTTTCATTCTGGTCTTCTGGTTTTTCAGAGCATATTTTTTTTTACAATATCAAATAATAAGAAATGTTTTAGACAGTGGAGTGCCATAATTTAAATAAATTGAGCCACCTTTTTTTACACTTTTTTCTCTACTTCACCATCATTTGGGAAGACTGGCTTCAGGGTACCTTAAGCCTATCTTCAGTTCCGAGGATGACTGTAGGTGGTTGTGACCAGCTCAGTGTTGAGCTGTCCTCTACTCTTGTCAATAGGATGGTGTCATCCATGGCAGGAACTTCAAAATTCATTAGAGAATCTTCTTCATTAGTGATGAAGATGTTTTCCCAAATTTGCAGTTCCAAACGTCTCTTTGCATATTTTATCAACTTTATTTCTTCCTTTATGTTATGATTTCAGACCAAAAGTGAATGTGCTACTGCAAACTTGTCTACATTCTTGTGTCTAATGTTTCTCAGGTGTTCTTTCACCCTAGTTTCCAAATCTCTCTTTATCTTCCTGTTGTAAACCTTGTTGCAACTCATTTTATAAATCTTGATTGTTTAGTTTTCAGTGTGGTATCTTTCAAAGGATGATTTAATAAGTTCCGGATATATTCAAGAGAAATCTATAACAATCACCGTTGAAGAGGAACAAGACAGATGTTTACTCTTTCCAAATTTGAAAATCATGAGAACAGAAACAAGTTGGAATTTGGCATATACAGAAAATCAATACATGTTGATAATTACATAACCAGTTTAATCCATTACAACACAAATTTGCCATATTCCATAGTCTAGTTCACAGGCTAATCAATGTCCTATTGAATAAAACAGAGTATGAAAAAAAATATTGACACTTTAATCTGTTGTCAAACTCAACAATTTCAATACAAATTTTATTGACAAATTGATTTACAGACACAAAAGAAGACAGTAAAACTAGACAGAGTAGGCCATGATTCAAGAAACACATTCATGAGTTACCTTCTGTTTAAAATTCAATTTTGATATAATTTATTTGTGCTCCAGTAAAAATGTTTGTATTATTACAACCCAATTAACACGAGGATCAATGAGAAACATCACACAGGCAGCAGCCCTTCACAGGACAAACCAAACACTTACAGAGGTATAGCTCTACTATCAAATGTTGGAAAAATCTTTACAGGAATCCAAACTAATAGGCTGCAAAATTGGGTAGAGGAATATAGTATTTTCAAATAGATTTTCACAGGGGAAGAAAAATGATAGACAATTTATTTATAATTAAAGCACCAATGGACAAGTATTTAAAAAAAAAAGGAGAAAATTGTACATGGCATTTGTAGACTTAGAGAAAGTGTATAACTGGATTAATCTAAGAACTTTTGAACAACAGAGTTAGCCAGCATATGGTAAATATTCTTAAAGCCATGTACAAGGAGAACACATTTTGTGTAAGAGTAGGAACATGAATGGTAACAAAAGAAATAAATCAAAGGAAAAGGTTAAGGCAAGGGTGGAAATTAAGTCCTGTGCTATTCAGCTTGTTCATAGACGATACACTTAAAGAGATAGGAAGAAGCAAGCAAGGTCTTTGTTCCTTTGCCGATCCAGATTTCATAACATATTATTTGGCCATTAGGAGCACTCATGTAGTTGTTTACAAGTTTTTTGTTGTTTTTGTCTCTATAATTCATTATGATGGAGGCTGCCAACATTGATAAAGATAATACCACGAGATGACTACTGGTTACCTAGACAATATGGCTACGTGACAGGTGAATGACAGGTTTCGAGATTTCATCGAGGTTAGGCTACGTTAGGTTAGGTTAGGTGTATGTAAATGAACTGGAATGAAATAAGGGGTAATCGGTTCTCTTTCCAATGTGAAATGCAGAGTCTTCCGTTCGTTTTGTTGCTTACACATGGGCAGCCATGTTGGTCAATTGACAAATGGCAGAGTCAAATCTAATGCAATGTCGCTATTATAGGACAGAGGACTCGCAGATTTTGTGAAAAAAATAGGTTGGCAGTATGGTTTGTGCATTCGTAAAAATTACAAAATGGAGTATGTTGTTTGCATTTTATATATAAGAAACTGGTTCAATTAGCGCAGGTGGGTGGCTCACAGCAACTCAAAGTGATCAAATCTATTACAAAATACACGTTCCATGTGCATTTTTATTGCTCAGGTCAGTATTTCCAACATTTTCAATCTGGACATCCTGCGGAACCTTTACCAAAAGTAATAATAAGTAACACTACCAGGATTATTATTTGCTGTTGATTTTGTAGTACAATCCATCTCAATAATTGGGTGAAAGTAATCCTTGCAGCAAATAGACCAGTATTGTGAAGAATGGAACTTGATAGTAAACCAGTAGAAGAATGCAATTGAGCAAGTACGAGAAAGAAGGTAAAGAATATAGTATGGTTAGAGATTGCATATATAGGGATCAAAGTTGATGGGGTGGGAAGTAGGAGAAACAGAAGAAGCTGACTCCGGTAAAAGGGAAAGGAGCATGGCTGCAGTTAGAAGGTGTCAATATGGGATATCAAATATAAATGTGTAAAGTGTTAAGGCTCATAGTGAATCATCTTGGTATATCAGGAACGCTCAGGTACATCATGAACTTGGATTCAGTACCATCTCTGCGCATATTCAACCTCAGGCTCGCACATTGTTTCAGCATCTTCACTTAGACCTGGCGCAGTGCACTTCTCATTGAGACAAAAATCTGATACAGTTCCTCAGACAAAGAGTCATCTCCCGCAGGATTTGCTGTTCTCTTCAGGAAGTGATTCTGAGAAAGAAGACTCTCACTGAATGACTGTGTTAAATCATCTCTGACTGTTTAGTGCCAGAGGGGTCTCATGTGGCTGACCTCACAAATTACAATGTTCTTTATTACTTTTAGCTATAATGTATTTTATTTCAATTCTATTTAGCATAATTAATGCTGAACGAATCTAAATAAATTAAAAATATATATAAATAAATGTCAAATGGCTAGAAAGATGTATAATATGGTAGTTGAAGCGGAAATGCTCTATGGAGCTGAAATATGGGGACTAGATGGTGGATGGGAAGCTGTGGACATGGTGCACAGGATGTTGTGTAGAGAAGTTATATGTAACAAATGCAATAGTAAAGGAATTTGCTCAAATTGAAATGGGAAGAGTAGGAAAGAAAGATATGATAATGGAGAGTGCCCTTAAACACTGGTATAGAATACTAAATTTAGATGAAAGGACTTTGTTGAGGCAATGCTTTGAATTCCAAGAAAAGAATTTAAGAAAAGAGGATGGAGTTACTATATGCAATCTATACTGGGGGAAATTTGGAAAAGGGGGGAAAATAATGTAAATGGGTTTTGGAAAAGTGCTAGGAGGAGATACAGAAATACAAGAATTGCTTAGGGACATAGGGGATAAAATATCTATAGAATTGTATGTAAAAATAAAAAAATACCTGGGAAAGAAACAATATGAGGATAAATTAAATAAGAAATAAAAAGAAAATATTACTTGGGTTCGAGAGGGGGTGTGGAGATTAGAGAGATGAGGAAAGGCTTCCAACAGAATTTGGATATGTTTTATGTGTGGAGGAAAGGAAGAAATGGAGCATGTAGTTTTTGAATGTAAAGGGACAGAACCTTGGAGGAAAGGGTATATAAATAGAAAATGGATGAAATGTAGACAAACAGTAGCCTTCATTAAACTTTTTAGCAAAGATAGTAAAAAGATAGAGGAGTATTTGACCAAAATTAGAAAGAAATGGTTATGGTCTATATAAAGGGAGACAAAAGAAACAAGTTTACGAGATTTGAATAGGTAGAGTCAGACTGAAAAATTCAATGCCATAGCCAGGATTTGAACCACGGATCTCCAGTCTCTAGCTAGTTGCTCTTCCACTGAGCTATCATGGCAACATGCCGGCATAACACTGAATTTCTCAACTGACTCGCATGTTTCCCAGTAAATCAAAGGTGATCTCAAATTATTTTAAGATGACAACCCCAATGACGACTTACGATGTTGTAAGCACTTTAAGTCTCAGGATTCATAGTATAACCAACTATTATGATCAAAGGGTATTGGTTTAATTGTTTTTTTCACAACAAACTCAGTGGAAGAGCAACCAGCTAGAGACCAGGAGATTTGTGGTTCAAATCCCCGCTATGGCATTAAATTTTTCAGTCTTACTCTACTTATCCAACTCCTGTCCTACACACAGCTTGTATTTGATCCAATGTGATCTTGTACTTATCTACCATTGTCTTATCAAGGTCTATTCGAGCATGTTCTAAAACCTTGTTCACCCCTAGAACTAAAATGCAGTACATCATGTTGCTAAACTGAACGCCAATTTTATTGATAAATTCATTGACATGTACAAAATACAGAAGAGGGTGAAAGAAATCACCACTTTAGAGAAGTTGGAAAAAGCTAAAATTAAATATAATAAATTCCTATTTCATTCAAAACTTTTCAGAAATTTGAGAAGATATTCAAGGAATTATTTAAGGAATCAATAAAGTTAGCACTGCAAAATAAATATAGCATTGGGAACCTATTTAGCCATTCAGTCAAAAATAGCATGCCAAAAACCAAATTATATAGTTGAATTAATTAAAGTGGTACTGTTAACACACACTTCAACAGTACCACTTTAATTAATTCAATTTGATTATGCCTTCACTGTAAGCAGCTTCAAAATTATACATTTAAAATTATATAGTATTTATCAAATGGGTTGTGAAGATTGTGACAAAATACACATTAGAAAAACCAATAGAATTTTGCAGAACAGGAGAAAATAACATTTCAGAAATGTCAAATTCAAGTATATGAACAAGACTGCTGTAGCAGATTACATTATTTACTTTTGGTTGTAAAATCACAGAATAAAACAGGAGAAACATTAATGGGACATGTAAAGAAATCATTAGAACTACATAGTAGGAGAAGATCTTTACCATAAAAAAATCAAGAAAAAGTTATTAATTTCAAAATTCCTGGTACAGATGTCATTTGATTAATGAGATGAACAAAGGGTAGCACAATGCCAAACAGTACTGTAGCATCCATGGGCATGTCAGTTGACTGCAAAATGATAATGGATGTTCACAGAAACTAGTCTTAAGAAATAGACATAAGTGGGGAGGAAAAAAAAAATTTTTTTAAAAAGTTGTTGACTCATGCCAACAAAAGTTGTAATAGTATTAATTTGACAACTTTGTTTAAAGGGAAATGTCAAATGAAAAACAACCTTTGAACAAATGCTTTTAACAGTCATATGCATTAATCTCAAAGGGTCTTTTAATTTAAAAATAATTGTTTTTATGTAAAACTTAATAAAACTTTTAAACCTTTTGGTCATAAAGTACACTGAAAGGATCTCATGAAATGTCAAATGAAAAACAGCCCTTAGACAAATGTTGCTTTTAACAACCATATATATTAATCTCAGAGGATCTTTTAGTTTAAAAATAGTCGTTCTTTATTGAGAAGAAAGGCTTTGAATATTTTGGCAATGAAATACACTGAAAGATCTCATGAAATATCAAAAGGAAAACAAAACACAACCCTTAGACAAATGCTTTTAATAGCCATATGAATTAATCTAAGAGGGTCTTTTAATTGTTGTTCTTTATATGAAAAGAAAGGCTACAGAATAATACCTTTGAACTTTTTGGCCATGAAGTACACTGAAAGAATCTCATTCACACCTCCAATGCGGCAGGAATCAACTTGACAGAACTGCATGGCTTCAGCTTGCATGAACTGTTTGAACATTACTCTATTGCAACACATTTCTCCTGTGGCTACGCCAATGCCCAATGGTTTTAGTTCCTGAAATAATCTTTGTGAGATCAGAATGTTCATAATATATGCAGTAGTTATGACTATCTAATAACAATATTTTACATCATCCTATGTACTCAAGGCACAAAATACCATAGACACAAAAAAATCTTACTCATTATTTATATTACAGAAGAAATATGACCATAGAAGTTAAAGGGGGTTATACAAATGAAACAATAATAATAATAATAAAATAAAAAAAACTGCCTCTGGCCAGCAAGCTCACTTCTCACCCAGAAATCCTGGGTTCGATTCCTGGCTGGGGCAGGAAATTTTTCTTTAACCAGAATTATTCCCTATCCCCCACAGAGTATGGAAATACGTATGTGAGAGTGAACGTGTGTATGTTTGAGAAAAATAAAATGATTTAAACCCAATGTAAAAGAACTTACAGATGAGTTGTAAGTGATATGACCTTGGATGTTAAAGTGGGCTATATAAATAAAACAATAAAATAAATAAATAAAAAAAAAAGAATAAAAAAAGACAAAAAAGAAGCAAAGAAATTACTATACAAACAAAGTAATTTAGTTAAAACACACGGTTTCCATGATATTCACTGTTAATTGTTTGAATTTTTAAACCCTAAGTTCAAATACTTTTCAAACAGTGATTCACTTGTTTCTAGTAGTCATGCAAAGAATGAAGTTTCAATGTCAGCTTACAGTGACTTCATTTTTAAAGATTTGACTAATCCTTCAGCCTTCAATATCTCTCAGGTTCCTATAAAGAAACGTACAATGAAACCATATGTGTAAAAGTTTACCTTAATTAACATGATGCAGCTAGAAAGTTATTTTATTTGTTAATGATACTACTGTCAATCACTTTATCATCATCATCATGATTATTATTATCATTATTATTAATTATTATTATTTTTATTATTTTTTATTATTCAATTATTTTGGATTTCGAGGGGGGACCTTCAGTCTCCTGAGCTCTTCTCTCCTACTTATTCTAAAGTTACATAATTGAAGACTGTGGAAGAGGCATGAAACTAACCCAAGCAGATAAGAAGGGCAGTGAGCAACAGTATAAGGTGTGACAAACTTTGTCTACAAACAATAAAATATAGGGAAGGTTCATTGGTGAAAATGAAATTTCTGTGCACCTGGGCCTATTGACCATTGTTTGAATATGCTCTGGTTATTACTATGGATGCTGAAGTTCTTTTGCTATTCTGAAAAACACAGTCAACCAACAATAAAATTTCAGCATTAATAAGAAGAAAGAAAAGCCTTGCAATTACATGCAGGAAATGATAATTCTCAAAACTATGTGTCTATTACTTTCATGATTTTTCTTTGAGTATCTATGCCTTTTTTTACTGCTTATGTTACATATTTTAAGTGTCTTTTTGCATGTCTTTTTTTATATTTTTAATTTCTGAATGTGTAGCTCTACTCTTAATACTGCACCAGTAACATTACATAAATTGTAAGGCTCTTATTTTAAGATAGTAATTGAAATGTTGAACACTAATACTATCATCAACAAGATTTATACAGTGAAACTTTTAATTTAGTGCATAACTAATTTGAGTCAAATATGGAGTCAAACACCCACCAGCGATGAAGATGAAGATCTTTGAAATGCATCCAGAAAAAATTCTAAGTAAGTGAAACATAGCGTTCATATTTAACTCAGAGTTAAACACCCACAGACAATGAAGATAACATCTTTGAAATGCATCCAGGAAAAAACTAAGTGAAAGAATAGTGTCCATATTTGACTCAAATTAGTTACTAATACAATAATTGTGTAAGAATTTATGCACAAGTTGTTACATGAGAATGCCATCACTCTGGGTGAATGGTTTTCTCTTAGTTTGACTTACACTCATGAAATACAGGGTTACTACAAAAGAAATAGACAACTTCAACTGCCTGTAAAACAAAACTATTAGAGATAGCAACCTAATTATTTTGGAGGTATGTTGAGAAACTCTCAAAGTTTCGTTTGTTACTATTGGTAACGCTGTAGTGTTTTGTTTGTTGTTGCAGAAGCTGAAATGGTGGAAAATCCCATGGAAAAGGCATATTGTGTGTTGGAATTTGCTAGAATGCAATCAGCAACTGTTGTCCAACGACATTTTAGAACACGTTACCACAAAACGCCACCGACTAGACAGTCAATGGTATAGAAAATTCGAGACAACGGGATGTTTGTGCAAAGGGAAGAGCTTGGGAAGACCAAGAGTTTTGGAAGAAAACGTTGAATGTGTTCGTGCTGCCTACATAAGAAGCCCACAGAAATCGACATCTAGGGCAAGCATGCAATTACAAATTCCACAGCAAACTGTATGGAAAATCTTGTGGAAGCGACTGCACATGATGCATTACAGATGTTGCAGTTTCTGAGTGAAGAAGATATGTGAGTGAGACAAGTGAAAACACGAAATGTCCAAATATGGGGAACTGAACCTCCGAGGGCTGTATTGTAACATGTGCGGGACTCTCCTAAAATCAATGTGTTTTGTGCGGTATCTCACATGACGGTGTATGGCCCCTTTTTCTTTACAGAGCAAACAGTAAACGGTGCTAGGTACCTTGACATGTTACAGATCTGGTTGATGCCCCAACTGAATGAGCAACAGGATGACTTTGTATTCCAATAAGACGGAGCACCGCCTCATTGGCACACAGATGTTAGAGATTACCTAGATGAAGTCCTACCACATTGTTGGATTGGCCGTGCTACAACCGACAATAATGATCTTGCATTTTGGCCACCAAGGAGCCCTGATCTCACACCATGTGACTTTTTTCTATGGGGATTCGTGAAAGACCGTGTTTTTGTCCCTCCACTTCCTCTTAATTTAGACAACTTGAAACAACGTATCAGACAAGCTGTGGCAAGTGTTGATGCAGATATGTTACAAAAGGTTTGGGATGAACTTGATATGTGTGTCGTGTGACTGGAGGAGCCCATATTGAACATTTGCGAGTTCACAATGTAAACTTCAAAGACTCCTCTACAAACCAGTGAAAACGGCGTCAAATTACCACAAATAGTTTTGTTTTACAGGCAGTTGAAGTTGTCTATTTCTTTTGTAGTAACCCTGTATTATTCCGAATGTCATTTAAACAACTTACCTTAGAAATAGTTGCATGACCAAAAACATCATCTGGAGAAGTGGGTTCTTCAATCCATAGTGGCTTAAACTCAGATAGCTGTTTCATCCATTTAATTGCTTGTGGGGTATCCCATACCTGATTAGCATCTAGCATCTATAAAGAAAAGTATATATGTAAAAGTATACAATTTCCAATAAAATGGAAATAAAAAAAAATTATTCATACTATGTACAAGGCAAATGAAAAAATCTGATGTGTTACATTTATATGATCTCATATTCTTACAAAAGCTTTCTTTTATGCATCTCTAATTAATCTAGATAAACACTTGCAGAAACAATTTTATCACATGTACACACACACAAATAGGGTTTGTACAAATGGCTCTTCAAAACGTAAATGAAACTATCCACTCCCCTCCTCCAGATGGTTTATAATAATATTCTACAATGATATACAAGATTTTTATGATGAAACATCCCTTTACCTTTTATAATCGTAATCTTGGTTCAGCCCCAAGATATTCCCTAATATCTTATGGAAAATCTTCATTCAATTTATGGAAATGAGTGTTTCTGATTTCCTTTACCTCCCTTCCTGCCTCTTCCAAGTTATGCAAATGTAGTATAGCCTGTAAGTATCTTTAGGAGGTGAAGCAAAAATCAGAATAGTGAAGTAATTTTTACATAGTTATTTAAACCTTTGTGTCTTCTGTTTGATTTCACACTTAGTAAACAACATAAAGGCTACATATCTTTCAGAAATCCCTAAAATTACACAACAACACAACAGAAATTGAGCAAAACTGGACTACATTATTATTCTCCATTCTCAGGGCACCAAATTAAATATCATGTAGTTGAAATCATTAAGAAAATTAATCTTCTTGGTTTTTAATTACAAGCATTCACTGAATATTTATGTTACATTAGATAGAGCTTACTTTCTTCATTTATTTAGCATATATCAATTGTAATTTTAGAGAAAATACAACAAAACTATCTTACATAAGGGTTATTAGGGTTAATAAAAGAAATTCAATGCTATGCCGGCATGTTACCATGGTAGCTCAGTGGCAGAGCAACCAGCTAGAGATCGGGAGACCCATGGTTCAAATCCCAGCTATGGCATTGAATTTTTCAGTCTGACTATCCAACCTTCTATTTTCTTAGTTGCTAAATATTCTCTCCCTCCCCTACATCTCCTCCCTCTCCTTGTAATAGATATGTTGTGGTATAAAGCGGATAGTCAACACTCTTAAAAAAAAAAAAAATTATGCTGACCATGAAATTCCACTCTTTGTCTGACAAGAAAAAAAGAGCTACGTAATAGTGACTGAACACTTGGAAAAAATATGAAGTTTCTGAAAAATTAAATCAATAACAAAGAATGTCTCAGAAACTACAAAAGTTACAAAAAATGTATTAGATATAAACAGTGTATTTTAACAAGATATACATTTTATTGTGCAGTATGTTTTTGTCTGTTACAGTTTGTGGTTTAAAATCAAAATTATATAACATTCATTCCAAATTAAGAGGACTTAAGCTTATGTTAATTTAATTGCTTTTTCACATAAGCTGTGTGTAGGACAGAAGTTGGAAACATTCAATGCCATAGCCAGGATTTGAACCATGGATCTTCCAGTCTCTAGCCAATAGCTAGAGACCAGGAGCTTATTGTAAGATAATTCAAGATGTACATTTTATTTATTATGCAAACATCCTTAGACACAGAGTTGGGTATTTACATACCATTTCTTTTTTGAGTAAAACACATGCACGCACATACATACAGTCAGTCAGTTTTCTATTAAAAATATCTACATGATTTCTGTATCAAATCATTTATTTATATAGTCTCTAGAAATGATTCTTGCAAAAGATTATTCTTCTATCCACTTCAAGTTAATAATTGTGATAAATGTTTGAATATATACGTTCATTACACATATTGTTATGGTACAAAGAAGATTGTAAGAGTCAAATGCTTAAAAACAATTCACTATATGCTGGCCTTGAAATTCCATGCTCTTTCTTGATATTGGAAAAAGAAGTGAATATCTACAGAACTTCAAAAAGTTACAAAGTATTGGAAAATTCAACCATATATTAATGTATATCTTGGACATGGCCGATGGAAAAAAAAAAAATTATTTGAAACAAATTGTTTTTAAAGAGATTTACACTTTTGTTGCAGTAAGATTTTGCATACCTCTTATGGCTTATCTGTTATGCAAGATTATGCAAAATTCCTCTTGAATGATATGCACTTTACAGGCTATTGCCAGAAAATTCAATAGCTATTTGTTCTGTAAATGTCCCAAATATATGATATTTTAATCAAAATTGTTGGAACAAGATAACGTATATTGAAACATTTACATGCAAAGGATAGTTTGAGGTAGAGTGATTTTCTTGGGAATATTTGTGTACATTTGACTATTGCTATTCCCTTTGTATCTACCTAGGTATAAGGTAGCTATTTCTACAAAGATTTATCTCAATTAAAATGAAGTAGATAGAAAAATAAGTTTTCATAAGATTAGTTTCTATACCCACTAATGAACGACAAAGAGTAGAGAAAGCCGTGTAATTGTAACACATAACTTTTTTGTATGTGCTTAGCAACATGTTATTATAACAAGAAGACTAATATTCACACTCTTCTGCCTCAGTGAAATTTAAAATAAACCCCTTAGTTCAACTGGTTTTATTCAGTCTCATGTTAAAACAATATGAGATCTAACATGGAGTGACAACACAGCCCATATGCAGTGAATACAAAAATGTTTGTACATCTTGGAAAATGAGCCAAACAGAAATGTGGATTGGTAACAGAATGAGGAAAAATCTGATATGTGCTATGCTAAAGTCGTAGTCATATGTTTTAATACCTATTGTTATGGAATTGTCATTGCAAATCGCTTCTTTGCTTGGTCAGGAGTAGAACAAAAGAAAATCGGACACTTCCTGTCTGAAAAAAGTATAAGTACCCTACAAATGAAACTAATAATAAGGAATATCTTGCAAACAGAAAACTCCATGAGAAAAATGTATATGACATAAATTGTGTATTTTAACGAGATCTATATTTTTTTGCAGAGTAAGCTTTTGTCTATCTCTCACAGTTTAATAGTTATGCAAAATTCAGCAAAATTCATCCAGAAGAAACAGGTCTTCAGAAGCTATTCTCAGTAAATTCAGGATATACATTTTATTTGTGATGGAAATGGCTTTAATATGTGGTATTTTAATCAAAATTATTAGAGCCATTTTTATGAAAAACAAAATTTTTGAAAATGTTTCCATGTAAAGGGTAATTTGGGGTGAGCGGATTTTCTTGAAAATTTTTGTGTCTCATCCTTGGAAGATACCAAACTTAAATACCAATCTTTTTCTTTTTGAGCTATGCTGTCAACACACGCACGCACACGTGCACACACACACACACACACAGACCTTTTTCTTAAAGTGCTTTTTTTGAATTCAGGGGGTCCTAAAGCATGAATTCCCAGTGAAATCTCGGTATCAAATTTTTGGGTGGAATACAATATCTTGTCTATCCACTATGTACATTTTACATATGGGGCTACAGAAAGTAAAAATAAATAACTTATTCATTTATAAATAACAAGTTTGAACTTTAATTTTCTTAATGTAATGTAAAAAACAAACCAACAACTAAACCTCCATTTGTTAAACAAAAATTAGCTGCTTGTCTTTTTGTGCACAAAAAGTGATCATACAGTTCTTATTTAAATAGAGTTTAAAACAAATATTTATAATTTAATACTTAGTAGGGAATAATTTTGCCTTAATTATTACCTCTAGCATGGATTCCACCAAATCTGTTGTAGTTTTAGGGTTAATTCCATTCCTGTTGAAGAGTTTGTTTTACGCCTGCTTTAATAGAAAAGTTGAGCTTTTCCTCCAGAATAGTTGCCCTCCATGGTGTAATGGTTACCATGCTAACTTCATACACCCAAGGTTGCAGGTTCAAACCCGGCAGAGGGCGATGGATTTTTTCTGGTGTAAAAATCCTTAGCATGGCTTCCTTCAGAAGGGAAGTAAAGCCATTGTTCCCATGTCCCAGATTTACAGCATGTAAAAGAATCTCAAGGCTGATAGTGAGGCCTCTGAGCAAAATTAAGCCCAATTTAGAATGGGATGCTGAGACCCACAGTAGTTAAAGAGCATCCATAAATAACATACCATTTTCCTCCAGAATGGACTACAGATGCTCAATAGGGTTGGTTCAGGAGGCTGAGGGGGTATGCTGTAGAGCAGCCATAATGGTATATTTATAGCAGTATGTTTGGGATTGTGGGATTGTTGTCATACGGAAACATAAACAAATTTTCCAGCCCCATATTTTGAGCACCAATATGAAGGATTTCTTTTAAAATGTTCACATACATTTTGTTGTCCATCAATAAAGCATAATTTGCCACTCCTGAAACACTCATTCACCCCTATAAGCACTGAACCACCCCCACTGTTTTACTGCAGGTAAAAAATTTCATGTATCCTTTTTCCTCCATATCATTTGTCTATCATTAGAACCAAAAATATTGACATGGTTTCATCTGAAAATATCATTGTTTCCAGAAGTCTAATCCTTTATTTTGGTACTCTGGCAAAAATATTCGTTTTACACAATTTTTCTTACTCAAAATTTCTTCTGAGGTACTCGACCATGCTAGCCTTCTTCTTTGAAAAGGTTTTGCACTGCACTGGCTGATACTTTTGACCCATGTCTTTAAAAATCAGCAGCCAGCTTAACTGCACTAGCCTTTGGGCTCTTTTTGATATCCCTGCAAATTGTTTGTTTATCCTTCTTGCTCCTGTTAGTGATCTATTTTTCACTGTCTTAAGCATGCAAAATCTATCAATTATTGACTTCACAATTGAACGAGGTCTACCAAAAATTTCTGATATCTGTCTTAAAGACTTACACTGATACAATCTAATAATCATCTTTCTTGCCTCCACACTTGTTTTTTACTTTCTCTATACTCACTATGTACATAGTGAATAGAGAATGTATTGCACTCCACCAAAAAATTTGATACCGAGATTTCACCGGAAATATGTTTTAGGGTCCCCAGTATCCAAAAAAAAGTATTTTCAGAAAAAGGTCCGTGTGTGTGTGTGTGTGTGTGTGTGTGTGTGTCCGTGTGTCCGTGTGTCTGTGAACATGATAACTCAAAAACGAAAAGTCGGTAAAATACCAAACTTGGTATTTAAGTTTAGTATCTTCCAGGGATGCGACACGAAGATTTTGAAAAAAATCCCCCCACCCCAAACTACCCTTTACATGGAACTTTTTTCGAAAATTTTATTTTCTAAAAAATGGCTGTAACGATTTTGATTAAAATATCGTATATTGAAGTTATTTACCTGACAAATAAAATGTATATTTTGAATTTTCTGAGAATAGCCTCTGAAGATTACTTTATTCTGGATGAATTTTTCATAACCACTAAACCGTAAGAGATGGACAAAAACTTAACCCACAAAAAATGTAGAGCACGTTAAAACACACAATTTATGTTATATACATTTTTTTCGTGGAGTTGATCATTTTTGAGATATTCCTTTTTCTTGGTTTCAGCTTTGAAAAACATACTTTTCTCATACAGGAATTTGTCAACTCCTGTCCATACAAACAAAGAAACATCAGTTACATAGCAACCAGCTTTTAGCTTTCACTTTAATTATGGTACTCCCTTATTTCGCTTCTACTTACAATAAAGCAAGAAATAAGACTATTTCTGCTAATTTTTCTCGATTAGCATGAAATAAATAAAAGATAAGCTTACTAACAATAATAATTTACGGAGATGTAGAGAAAGTCATGTGAATGGAACAAATCAGATTTTCTTCCATTGTTGCCCATTTTGACAGTACCATGTCCTGTTGTGCTAATAGACATGATATCTCTTTAGATTATAAGAGATGATTGACAAAACTACCATTTGAACTCTTCTTTTCATGCCATGATACTAGATTTATGATTACTTATCGTGGCTAGTCTGTTTGCACTGTTGGATTTTTTTGTAATCTATACATATTATATATGAGTTATTGGAAGTTCCCATTATAGAATGATTTGCATTTTAATATTCATATTTTGTGCAAATGGTAGGTCCCCAATTTCCTTGTTGTCCATATACATTGTATATTGTGTATACATAGTAAAAGTGTAGAAACACTTTTTTGCATACACTGTAAGCCACTCCCCTTCCATTGCTCTAAATGGAAAAGCAATCAAAGCAATTCAGTAAAAAGTGGAAAATGAAAGCAACTGAAAAATATTGGGATGTAAACTCTCAAACATCAGTGAATCAGTTATTCAGATTTTGGAGGAGGAGAGGGATATCTTCTATAAGTATAAGAATAGCAAAAATAAACATAGTGGAGTATACAGAGTGATTAAAAAATACTTTCACAACATTTGGGGATGGATTTCTGACATTAAAACAATAAAATAGGTTCATGTAAACATATGTTTAAAACACTTCATATCAATTTTTTAATGAAAGTCATCTTCAAAGGCTTTCTGAATCCTACCTAATAACTTCATTTATTTATACATTCATTCATAGAAGACTTTGACCCATTTTACCCTGCAGAGTTGACCTTGTATTGTCATGCTGCTTATTAATCATTTGACATTTTTCAGATGTATAATACATTCTCCCTGCACGCCTTACAAGTTCTATCTACAGAGACTTCATTCAGAACAATCTCCCAGACTTATTAGAAAGTGAAGCCTCCGCAAAAAGAAAGAAAGACGTGTTTTACGCATGAGGCTCTAGCACATTTTAGTCTCATTGTTCGAGATGCACTGGCTGATATCTAGTATGACAAATGGATAGGTAGAGAGGGACCAGTTCCATGGCCTACACATTCCCAATTCTTAGGATCATTATCTTTTGAGAGCCTAGATGAAGAAAATCTTAATCTACATGTCCTGTAAGCCTGCAAAATCATATGACACTGACTGGAGTATTTGACATTCATTGCTTCGGCCAGTGCATGCATGTCTATGTGCAAGAGTGGATATTTGGATCATTTTCTTTAAGTGGTGTTTGTGTGAAACAGATCCTAACAAGCTGATGTCAAAAATAGAATAAAGTGTAAAATGTTTTGATTAACAGCACTTTGAACCCCAATAAATCAGGAACGAAGGGTTTTGGGGCATGTGTTTATATGAACAGTTTTTCTTGTTTTTAATGTTAGGAACTTGTCCCCAAACTTTGTAAAAGTATTTTTGAATCATTCTATATAAAATGAGTGCAAATTCTGTCAATAAACAGCTAAATTATGAGATTGCATGAGATTGTATGAAAGTTTATAAATACTTATTACATATTTAAAACATTAATGGAAATGCATATATACTAATTACATAATTTATATGGAGAATAATTCTATGCCTATTGTAATAATTTTCTGCTGTTTCCTTACTGCCATTCTCAATGCCAATCCATTTTATTTATATCTTTATTATCTGCATGCATAACACATGGTTCTTTTACAAACAATATCATATTGTGTTCTTACCAAATGTTTATCCCATCCAATTATCTTTCGCACCATTGTACATCTTCTTCTATCATCTTCTATATTCTGCCCTACCTTCAACTTGAAGGCTGTGAAGCCCTCTGCAAGATACTGTTGACATAATGATTTCACTCGCTCATTTGAATAGCCAAGCCAACCTAAAGCAAGAATTATTGAAACAATGTTTTCATTGTGTGTATATTCTTAATATTAATATATAAACTGTAAGCAGTTAAATTATCTTATTCCTGGCTACTTTGTAAAGCTATATATCTCAAAACAACAAGTTTATTTTCTGCAAAATTTATACTAGCTAGCTGGAATATTACTGACTGCTGGTAAGTGATAGTAAAATAACCAGAATTATGATGAATCAAACATTAAATTGTTTATTTACACATAACATAGTAAATATTCTTTCCATTGACATGCTATAAATAACAAAACTCTTCAGAAAAATTATGTTTATACACAATTGTTATCTAGCATGTTCACAATGGTAAGACATTGAGAGAAGAGGATTAGAACTAAGACAGGTTTTGTATAAAATTTGAAATCATGTCATGCTCTAAAGCTACCAGTGCCCAAAATTGGAGTGCTTGCATTGCATACCAATACTCTTATTACTTTCATTGCAATTGGGGTACAAATTTTTACAATGGGTTGCTCGTGAAAGTCATTGTAAAAATTTAAATTTCAACAATGTAACGAAACAAATTGCAGGATCGTAATCTACAGACTTTAAGCCACATGTTGACATATTGTGACTCATTAGCTTCTATCACATGACCACAGACAGTGTTTGAAAAATGGCTGACATTGATGTTTCGTTTCGACAGCGTGCTGTCATTGAATTCCTTGTGAAAGAAGGAAAATCTGCTCCTGAAATTCATCTCAGACTTCAACGTGCGTATGGATGTGTCTGCATGGGTGCCAGCAGTGTTAGAAGATGGGTGAAACATTTCAAAGATGGAAACACGAGTCTGCAAAATGCGCCTCGTAGCGGGCGTCCTCTAACTGCCTCTACAGAACGCAACAAGGAAAGAGTTGATGAGCTCATTGCAGGAGATAGGCGTTTCACTGTGAATGAAATTGCTGCACAACTTGGAATAGAACATAGTGCAGTGCAAGAAATGATCCACAGCTTGGGTTATCGAAAGGTTTGTGCCCGTTGGGTCCCCCGTTTATTGACTGAAGACCACAAACTTCAGAGAAGAACCATTGCACAAAACCTTCTTCAGAGATTTCATAATGAAGGTGATGAATTTTTGACGTGTATTGTGACTGGTGATGAGAGCTGGTTCCATCACTATGAGCCAGAAACGAAACGTCAGAGTATGGAATGGCACCACTTGAACTCACCATCAAAGAAGAAAGCGAAGACAGTTTTAGTGCATATCCTAAATATGCAAGAAAAGTCTATAAAGTTCACAATGGAGAAGGAATGTGATGGACAACTACCATTCCTCGACCTAAAAATCATCAAAACTAATAATCACCTTACATTTGGCATCTACAGAAAACCTACTCACACCAACAGCTATATAAAACAAAAGAGTTACAATCCCATTCCCCATCAGCATGCTTTACTCAACAGCCTTACACACAGATTGGTAAATGTACCAATGGGCAAAACAGAATACCAATGTGAACTTACTAAAATATTGGACATAGCTACAGAGAATGGATTTCGGGCAGAACTGGTGTACAAAAAAGTTAATAAGGCCAAAAATAGAAAGAGAATTAAAGAAGTCAGCACACTCACTCAAAACCAGAAAGAAAACAAGATCTACAAGAAGTTTACATACCACCCTACAACTTTCTACAAATTCCAGAAGATCTTCAAACGACATAACATCATTCTAGCCCCTAAAAACCATTACCCTATAAAAAACATTTTAAATTCTAAATTAAAAGATGATATCCCACAAGAAAACAAACCAGGAATATATCAGTTCAGCTGTAATGACTGTGAAAAAATCTACATTGGCCAAACAAAAAGAAATATAAAAACCAGGGCAAAAGAACACCACAGAAATATTAAACTCAAACAAGAAGACAAATCTGCAGTAGCTTGGCATTTTTGGAAAGAGAAACACACTATAAATAGAAGCCCAAAAATCCTCAAAAACATCACAAGGAAGACAGAATTAAAAGTTTGGGAAAACATATATATTTGGGAAAACAAGAACTGGGTTTTCAATTTTGAAATCCCGCCAGGCGATCTACTCATTCAGAGGTTCATCAAACCCCCACCAGGGACATAGACAACCACCACAGCAAGCAATGCCGGCAGTCGACCAAAGGAATTGACAATGGAAGCACATGGCTTCTGAAACATGTTTTCCGAAATAAAAAAGTAAGTGATGTAGTGTTACAAAATCGACTCAACTAAATTTTAAGAGTTTGTATACCTCTTGAAATATGCATTTACCAAGAACTTTTAAAACTTCTGATGTCACTTTCTTTCTACTTCATGTATCAAAACAGTAAGAATTGACTTGGTCTACTGGTAATTATCATACCTCTTTTATCTTCTTCTCTCCAATGCAAGAAAGATTTTTGTAACATGCAACACGCTTGGAAGTTTGAAAAGTGATTTGAAAGGGTTAACATTCTGTTACCTAAGAGAAGAGAGGTTTGCAACTTTACAAAAGATTTCACAGTGTCAATGATCTCAGAGTAGTCTCTATAAGGGGTTCTACTCCAAAAAATCCAGGATTTTGGTTTCACCAGAGCTTCAAAGCAAGTAGTTTGTGGGAGTAAGCAGCACTCTTACAATCTAAGCTTGAGTTGGTTGCCATGGTAACAGACTAAACAGCACAGCTGAACATCACAGGTTCGAGAATAGCTGTAACTAAACCCTCTATTTATTTGTCAAGTCAATTAATTACACTAAGGGCCAGTTGTACGAACTCAGAATAAACTTCTGTTAGGCGTTATTCCATGGTTAAGCGCTAGGTTGGGTTGTACAACACCGGAATAGAGACTATCAAGAGGATAAACATGGAATAACTTATTCCATGATTCCATGTGGGGATAAGCCATTATTCCGATAATAGAGTATAAAAAGGAAAATGGCTGCATGGTTATTAGATGCGAATTTGTCGGATAGTGATGATGAATTTCTTTATGACATATTTTTGAGGTCGAGAAGCAAAAGACAGTGCGTCGTAGAATCGATATAATAAACGAATACGATGACGATGAATTCTTTGTGAGATTCAGATTAAGAAAGGATACCGTTCTGAGAGTATTGGACCTCATTAATGATGATTTGGAGCATATTACAGATAGGTAGGTAAAACTTAAATAAAATAAGATTAATATTTAAAAGAGCGCGAGTACCTGCAATATTATTAGCGTAATATTTTATGAAAAGTGTGAGGTTAATTACGTTACGACATAAATCCATTATGTTAGTGGAACTTTACAAGCATGATGCATATATTGCGATGAAAAGAGTGAGGTTCTGTTATTAACTATTATTGAGAAACTGTAAACTGTAAAGGGAACATTGTGTTTAGGAGATACAACTTGGCATAAAAGTAAAGTTTATGTTTGATTTTGTTTCTTCCACAGAAATCTTTCGGTGTCACCCATCAATCAGTTGCTTCTTACTCTTAGATTCTATGCCTGTGGAGCATTCATAATATGTCTGGGTGACTTCTGTGGTGTTGACAAGGGTACAGCGAGCAGAATTATTAGGAAAGTAAGTGAAGCTATTGCTCATTTGGGGCCAGCTTTCATAAAGTTTCCACAAACCCCCAAATGAAATAAGTAAAGAACAACAGAGATTTTACTGTGCAGCAGCATTTCCCAGAGTAGTAGGTGCAATTGATTGCACTCATGTGCCTATAAGATCACCAGGCGGTGGAAATGCAGAAGAATATAGAGGGAGAGATGGAAGATTTTCATTAAACATTCAAACTGTATGCAATGCGGAACTTAAAATTATGGACATAGTTGCTAGATGGCCAGGAGCTGTGCATGACCAAACTATATTCAATAATTCAAGTTTAAAAGCCAGGTTTGAACAAGGAAGGATGGGAAATGCTATACTGCTTGAAGATTCAGGCTATGAATTAACGCCCTATCTGTTGACACCATTTTTACATCCAAGAACACCAGCAGAAAACTTATATAATGAATCCCACATCAGAACACGGAATGCTGTAGAATGATCTTATGGTGTATGGAAGAGGCGTTTTCCTGTACTGGCAAACACTTTACGCCTAAAACTTGACAGACTTGAGGCTGTAATAATAGCTTGCGCTGTGCTCCACAACATAGCTATTGAAATGAAGGAGGAGGAACAACCAGTGTCACCTAATATCCGCCAGGCAATTGATGAGACAATTGCTGCTGAAAGACAACACCATGGTCAAGAAATAATTTATAATAATGCCACAAGACAACATTTTGTTCATTATTTTAGTTCATTACTTTAATGCTTTTTTCTTCTTTCTTTGTTTCCTTTGTCTTGTAAAATTTATTGCAGAATCATTATCAACTATTAAATTAACAAAAATAAGCATAACAAAAATTGAGTTACCTATGCAGTGCAATTATTAGTGTATGTAAATAGATCTGTCAAATGGGTAGTTTGTATTTACACAGAGCTTAACATAATGTAACATGTTCACTCTGAGGTTGCCATGTGACAACAACAGCAATGCTCAGCGACATTCAACGTGACATAATTATAAGATATGTATCATAGCTAATAGCATACCCTACACCATTTTTTGTGCTGTTATGCAATATATAACAGGGGTGAAATTTTCTAAGTTACTACTATTTCATGAGTGAAATTCCATTATGCATTAATATAAGTAAAACAATATTGAATAAGTGTAATCATTAATAATACCCCCTATAACGAATATTTACCTGTTGCATGGCATAAAAACATTCTTCCACAGTGTATGGGGATGGGGAGCAAGCATAAGGATTATTGTACAATTCCTAATATATTATTAAACAAATAATACACATTTTTCAGTTATATTAGGAACTGAATATGTTGTAATCGCTCCCATTATACATTTTAGGGTGTTTGTTTTGGACAAGAAAACTACAATTATATCAATCAAAATTATAATAAGAGAAGAGCAAATAATATCCATACTCATATCATGGTCAAAAGCACTAGAGTGATGGGAGATAAACATTAAGTAAAAACAGAGGGAAAAAATCATACATCATCAATAAAATGTCAATGTCAGGCGGCTGCTTCAAACCCAAAGATGTAATTTGATGTAAAATGTATAAGCAACATGTAGTTCCAAAACTTGCACGTAACTGTTGGAATTGTTATGAAGAATGAATTCCAGTAAATAAAATATTCATATCATAAAAAAGTCAATTTGAAATGAAAAAATGTCTACTGTGATGCTGTGTCTCATATACTAAATTATCCAGAAGCATTATCTCATGGATTTTTGCTTAAAAATGGTTGAAGAGATTGAACTGCTACAGATAATCTTAAGAAAACCTGATGATTCTTATTCCTTAATATATATTTACTAGTGATGAGAGTAAATCAAACTTGCATTTCATGTATTTGTATAATTTGATGTAAAATGTATAAAAAACGAGTAGTTCCAAAACTTGTACATAACTGTTGGAATTGTTATAAGAATGAATTCCAGTAAATAAAATATTCATATGATAAAAAAGACAATTTGAAATGAAAAAATGTCTACTGTGATGCTGTGTCTCATATACTAAATTATCCAGAAGCATTATCTAATGGATTTTTGCTTAAAAATGGTTGAAGAGATGAACTGCTACAGATAATTTTAAGAAAACCTGATGATTCTTATTCTTTAATATATATTTACTAGTGATGAGAATAAAGCAAACTTGCATTTCATTTTTCATTTATATATAGATAACATCAGAGAAGAAAGTATGTGATGTGTTTCTGGAAGGAAAACTAAGAAAATATATATTAACAAATTAAAAGTATAAGAAAAATGTATTAAATTTTATCGACATATGATTGAATAATCAGTAATTAGCATTTGCTGTATACCTGCCAATAGACAGTAATAAATGTTATCCATCCTTAATATTCAGTGTTTTCTTTAGTAACTTGAAATGATTTAAAATATTTTTTACTCCCATGTTAGGTATATTGCAGAGGAACTCATCAGTTGTGCTCAAATCAGTTATATAACAATGAAAAGTGAATTAAATGTTTGCCAACTATACACCTATTTTTATAAATAATGAAATTAATTATTTTAAATGTGTTTAACTGGATATAACTTTAGATTTAAGTTCATAAAATTATGGTAAAAGCACATATTACTGTGAAATTGGAAAGGAAACAGAACAAAATAATATATTCAAATTTATTTTATTCATCCTTTTGAGACAAGAAAGCTAAAGAAATATAGAATAAATTTAATATATATTACTCTTTAAAATCATCCAGAGTAAATTATACTAAGCATTGAAAACACCAAAAAAATTAAATATTATGATGCATTGAAGTAGAAGTAGAAAAAAACAGCCATAAATGATGACCATTATAAAATAATAACAAGAGCAATATAAGATACAAACTTAAGGTAAAGGTTATATTCCCAAAACAGGTGGAATATAACATAAAAACAATAATATTTAAAAATGCAAGCTTAAGCTAAAATAATGTATCCACTTGGTTTTTAACAATTTTATGCTGTTACTAATCAGGATGTAAAAACAAAGATCAAATCAAGGATTTTTTTTTTCCCCTTTAGATTTGTATACCTACAAAGTTCTATGTCCATGTGTGTTACATAATTTTGATAATCATGAACTCTTAGGTAGCAATATTTAACTTGTTTGTTTACAATATTTAATATTTTACAATATACACAAAAATTACAAATGATCCCAATGAAATAATGAATGGTTTTGAAAACAGTATTAGGTAACAAAGGGGTAAATTTGATGCATTGTTAGGTGAATGACAACTTAAAATAAATATAGTTCAGCAAGTATATGAACAACTATCAATTTCTTGCCAAATGTACTTTTTGCAATGTAGAATGCTCACAAAAATATATAAATCCAAGTAACACCTTGTAGTCAAAACAATTAAAAGTATACATTATTATTATATTATTATTATTATTATTATTAAAACTGAAATTGAAAACTTACATAAGACATACTAATCAGTGTCAAAATGCATTTTTCTTTCTTTCTGTCTTTATTTTTTTGTTTTTGTTAATCCCCTTTCTCAAAACCATTTTCATAATATTATATAAATAATATCATGCCATGTAAAATGCAATTTTACATGAACATCATGGAATATATAGCACTGAATTTACTGTTGTGTCTCTTTCGAACAAATTATAAGACATTTTCCTGCTTTTCTTACAGCTTTGTTCACCCAATCATTTATGCAGCTTCGCATGCTAAATTATTACAAGTAAGGATATCTCTCTATACCTACACACAATATTTCAGTATATATTTGAAAACTTAATGTTCATGTTTCTGATTGTCACAGACAAATTGTTGTTAATATAATCATTGTGTGTGTGGGTGTGGGTGTGTGTGTGTGGGGGGGGGGTGGTTGTGTGTGTGGTGTGTTGTGTGTGTGTTTGTGGGGGTGGGGGTGTGTGTGTGTGTATAAATATCACAATTTTCATCACATCACTTCAAATTTCTTATAAATCTACATGAAATTAATAGAAGCAATGTGCATAATGTTCAACTACATGAAAAATTACTTCACTTGAGTATTAACATTTTATTGCTTCATTTTTTTAAGGGTCTCCTCTTTAATCACAATACTGAGTTCCAGCTCTCGTTTCCTTAATATGTGCAGTTCTTCTTCTCTCCTCTGCTCCTCCTCTTGTTTTCTCTGCATATGTTGTAGTTTAAGCTCAGTCTTTTTCATTTTTAGCTCATGTAATTCCTTCATGTTTCTTTCTTCTTCTGCTTGTTTTTTCTTCAAATAATCAATTGACTATTTAGCCAATTGTGTTTTGGCCTCTGCCATGGGTTGTAGTTTTCTCCCACTCAACGAAAGAGGTGGAACTTTTCTTTGTGGCATAGGCTTGAGTCTCTGCAACCTCGGATAATTAGGAGTTTGGTCCTCTGTAGCAGAAGCATTGTTACCCTCTTTTTGTTTAGAAGAGTTTTGTGTTCCACTTGTAGTTGCAACAGGATCATTTTCTGTTGCTAGATGTCCACTAGAAGCTCCATCTTTGAGTGTCTTCTCTGTATTGCTTAAGAAAGTTGCAGGATCTAGGGTATCTGCAAATTTCTTGGATTGCAGAGCTGGATGTAGAGGAGCTCTTAGCATCAGTGGGCTATATTTGCCCCACAACACTTGACAGGCGTCTGTTTGTTCGGGTTCGGCTTGAATTTCCCACTCTGTTGCCTTTTCTACATGAACGACAGACACCATACACTCAGCTGACTCAGCAACATTCTGCAGAGAATAAGATGCACCATTTTCTTCCTCACACAAGAATGTAGCATCGGAATCAAATTTGCTCTCGTGACCTTCACTAGAGAGCTTTATCATGCACAAAAGTTTTTCTAAGATAATGTTAAATTTAATTTCGCCTGCAGAGCCTCCGCCAGTCTGCAATCTTTGCTGTCGTTTTCTTGCTGCATACTTTCTCGCTTTTTCTTTAAGGAATCGTATTTTTGCCGAAGCTGCTCAGTGGTTCTGTTGGCAGTTGTCTGTGCATTAAACATTGCACATATTGAACTCCCAGGCTCTTACCTTTTCAAGAGAAGTCACAGCATCTGTCCTTTTATTTTCTACCACGTGCTTGTGCTTTTCTATAAGTTCTAATAATTTTATCGTATCTTCTGCATTATAGTTTTGAGCCCAAAATCGCTTAGCACTCATAATTATTTCATAAACAACAGTTTAAATAAGGAATAATAATAGGTTAGCCCAGCCAATCGCGAAAACAAATGCAAGATATTACACAATTTTTTCACCATGAATGCATATCAAGTTAGCAATGACTAACTGGCAATGTAGCCAACGTAAGTTTTAAATCTGCAAACAGTGGAATAGCTATCAATGGAATAAAACTGGATCGTACAACTCAGCGCTACATTTATACCCGGAATAGGGTATTCCAAGAGTAACTATTCCAAGATTTATTCCAAGATTGTACAACCGGCCCTAAACAACACTTACTTGGGATTTTTTCCAGAACATGTTTCAAAAAAAAAAAATCCCAAGTAAGTGTTGATTAGTGTAATTAATTGACTCATTGTCAAATAAATGAATATAACAACACTGTTTACAAACTTCCTAAAAAGAAAAGTAAACCCTCTATACTTGCCTGTGAACATTGTGACCATTTCTCTCACTTTATTTTTTTTATTTCTTTCTTACTCTCTACAACTTCAGAATGGTGGATTTTCACTCTGAATTAGTGATTTGTATACTTATATTCCTTTATTGAGTGGTGGAATATTTAAATATAAGATGTTTAAAATGCAGATAAAATTACATTCAAATGCACCTAGATGAGCAGGTGAAGAGGTCTTCACTAGCTTCATCTGAGAAACTGTCCCTGATGGTTTTTATTTTGTGTAACACCATTGCTATAAGTATAACAAATTTGAAAAAGGTCTTCAACTTACCAACTTGTGTAGTGTAAGCAGGATAACCTATCTTCTTCATCTGTTCCTCACGTGCCTCCTTTCCTTCCTTCATTGCTTTCAGCATTTCAATAGCCTCTTCTTTTGTGACTGCATCTGAACTTCAGAGAAAATAGCTCCATTAGCATTTTAACACAGTGTTCCTTCTCCTACCTGCCCATACTAACAATATTAATAAATTTAGTACAAATAGCACAAATATATTTACATGATTGCTCAGGTATAAGTGTAAAGTTCTTAATAGTCTTTATGGTTTCAAGTACAAGCAAATTTACTGATCCTCAAGTGCTTATATTTGGCATTGAACAAGTTTGTCAAGTTTTCAAGGTTTTAGTATAAGAACCAAAATTGGAACACGTGATCAATGAAACAAAATGATAGCTTATTTGAGTTCAGGTATCAAGCTCATATTATGCTTCCAAAGAAGAGATAAAATGGCAAACAGAATTATTTTAAAGTCTGAATTTATCGCTGCATATTATAAACTTTGCCTGTAAATTTAACACTAAACATCTTTCTTTCCTTTAAGCATTTACTAAGGTAAAAAAGGCAATTTTAATCAACTTAGATATTACTGTGTTTAATTATATATTCTTCAATATTTATGAGTAACAAAAACTGAGAAAAGAGCTTATTCTACATACAAGGCAATCTGATCTTCCCATTTAATTGCAAATCGTTCTGACCTCCCTTCATCCTACTGAATTCTGCATGATCTATATGAGAGCACTGTTCAGCCATCATTCGTTAAGGTTTGTCACACAGTAT
This sequence comes from Hymenopus coronatus, assembly GCA_030762935.1. Classification (NCBI taxonomy): domain Eukaryota; kingdom Metazoa; phylum Arthropoda; class Insecta; order Mantodea; family Hymenopodidae; genus Hymenopus; species Hymenopus coronatus. Next base: position 17,710,851 of record CM060884.1, read on the forward strand.
TCTTCTTATTGGCATGGTCCAATATTATGAAAAGATTTCATTAATTGTAACACTTTTATTATATATGGATCTATCTTTATAATAATGTTCCTCATGTTGGTAATAATATAGATACCATGAACTCTATGATGGTTCTGTGTAATACAGGTAAATTATCAATAATAAATAACAGAAATTATGGTTGAATAAATAAATACATTTATCAGTGAATCATTGCTAAATCCATCCTGAAATATCTAATAACAAGAAAACATCTATGAGTAAGAGCAGGTTATGGGCTCAGGTAAATGCATTGTAAATCTGTGCAATCCTGGAAGGTTCATCAAATATTGAACTCTGGAGTGAAGTTTGGTTAATACTGTGAAAGTATGGCATTGGAAAGCGAGAAACTGAAAAATATTCAAATCCTGAAAAAAGCTAAGACCTACCAAGTGGTAGTTTGAAATATGTGTTATCTTCCACTTCCATAATCTGATGGGCATTATTGCTGGTTCAGAGACATTGCCAACTATCAGTGATAAGAAAAGGTTATTGTGGGATGTTAAAGATACCAAGGTTCAAGCTTATATCCTTAGAACAAGGGATAAAATAGTTAAAAAAATTGTGCTCGCCTATACCACCTCAGTTGTTATGTTTGAAGAAACCAAGAAATTTACAAGAAGAATAACAATCGTCAAATACATAGCCTCTGATAGAGTTCTACAGTTATAAATATGACAAGTCAAAGAATGTGCCAAGTAACATCATTGCCTTGCAAAATCTGTCTCATTAAGTACTTAAATCAACTTGATGAAAAAAGTCAGCAAATGGACTGATAATCATAATAATGAAATTTTTGCCTAAGAAATTCAAGCATTTCAGGTGCATGGGATTCAAAGTCACCTGATCAAAGATGACTGAAAACCTGAAAGCATAACTAACTACCAACTAAAGAAGACAAAGTGAAATCATCAGAAAATGATTATGTAAAAAATGTTTAAAGTGGAGGCAGCTAAAGCAACATCTGTCCCACCTTGAAGACCAAGAGTATTCATGACAACAGTTACATAGAATCAACACACACCAAGCCAACAAGCAGGGGGTGAGGTCAGTAAACACATTCAGTTAAAGACTGTGAACCACCAAGGTGACTAGCAGTTGGTCAAGGAATGAAAGAGCACTGTGACAATGAACATGTCACTGTTATGTTTGCCGCTCTCTCAAATGTACTTTTGGCAGAAAAGTGGATGATGGAGTCGATGCAGACAGCTGGATACCAGAAAAACTGTGTCAGATACTAGTGGTTACAGATTGATCAGCGAAGATAGTAGGACATGTTCATTGTCACAGTGCTCTTTCATTCAGCCATGACTGCAATCATACCTGACATAGCAAAAGATTTGCCAACATGAAAACCCAGTCGACCATACCAACTAGTGACAGTATTGGTCCACATCTTGCCTGTGGAAGAGTTTGTGCTGGAACTGGCCCTGGGACAGAGCATTGTGAGCCTTTGGGTGTTCATCGCAAGTGTTACGAGGATGTAATCCTGGGACTGAATGCACTGAGCCATGAGGCAATGGTCGGCTTTGGCCAGCCGAGACAAGGTGACACTCTGAAACTCCAACAAAGATCCAGAGGTCTTTTGGGTGATCCTGACGTGGTTGTACACACAATAAATGAGATGGTGGTGAAGATGGCCCTGGAGAGGACCACAGTTTAGGAACCTTGTTGTAGACCGAAACACACTATTGAATATGTTATATATTGCTAACATTGTTTTCTTACTGGGAGAAAGTGTCTTGAGAGGCTGCTGAAACCATAGGACACCAAAATCTGTTTTTCATGCTTGCTCTTTGGAAACACTGATTCTTACAGTATGATGAGAGTGACAGACCTAGGTGATTTTGTAGATGTTATGGCAGATGAAACCACAGATGTTTCTCCTCAGTTCCAGTCTGTATTAGTGTTGAGATATGAGAAAAATGGTTTTTATTTGAGCGATTTTGGATTCTTTTGAAATCAGAGAGTCAAAAAGTAGAGGCATTTCTGAAAGCATATTATTCAGAGTCAAACCTCATATCATTGCCCTAAATTATGATGGAACCTCAATAATGAATGGTGCAGTTGGTGGAGTACAGTTCAAAGTCCAATCTCAATTTACAGATGCATGGTGGAAAACTCTAAGAACATGCCTATGAGCAGGAATAGCATTCCAGCATCAAATAGCCTGAGGAGGGAATCGTTGGCAGAGACCTACTTGAGGCCACTCCTAGAGAAGTGGAGGCAGGGACTAGACCAAGCTGGGAAGATGTTGCCCCCAGAGTAGTCGTACAAGTCCTACTGAACCTAGTGGGATTCATTGAATACCAAGGATGGTGTTCTATTTAAGTATGGGAGACATCTGATGGGAAGCCCCAGAAAGAGCAATTAATATTCCCTCAGAGTAAGGTGACAGAAGTCCTAGAAGAAAATATGCGGGGCTTCAGGAGGACATCTAGGACCCAACCGAACCATCAACAAGCTCTGACAATGGTACTGCTGTCTAAAGCTATGGGAAGATATTGAGAAGGGTGTTGCCAATGTCAAGTGTGTACAGCAAGTTGTGGCCCACAAACCAAGAGCCAGTGTCACATGCAGCAGGATAACGTGGTATCTATTGGCTGACATGGATTAAATCAAGTGGCTGCAGCTCTACACCATTCCTAACCAGGAGGATAAGATCATCACAAACTGCCTGATTGAAGAACTGTTTTATTGCTTTGGAGTACCGTGGAGCTACACAGTGATCAGGGCACTAACTCTGAGCCCAATCTGATGAGGGAAATGCTGGAGTGGCTTGGAGTACTCAACACCTCTCCACACAGTCAGATGGCATGGTTGAGCATTACATCAAGACCCGAGAAGAACATTTAAGGAAGGATGTGGCTAATCATCTGAAAGATTGGGATGTCAAGGTGTCACTTTTCTTGTTGGTCTACCACTCTTCAACCTACAACACCACTGGATTGATACCATCTAGTTTGATCTTCGACAGGGAGCTACATCTACCATGTGGCCTGATTTTGTGATCCTCCTGGGACAGAACAGCCAAAGTCGATTAACATGGAACATCTTGCAGATGACTTCATGACATGCATGAGATGGTCTGTCAACATATCCAGGTAGTAAGCGACTGGATGAAGACCCATTACAACCAGCAGGCCAACAGCCAAGGATTCCAGCAGTGATCTGGTGTAGCTTCTAGGATAAAGAGATGCTGCCCCAAGTTTCAACAATCATGGCAAGGGCGAAGAGGATAAATAATATGGCCTACCATATGTAGAGGCTGCCCCGAAGGAAGAGGGTGATAGTACATTTGGATTGTATAAGTCCACTATGATGGTGCTGCCAGTTTGACGACCCTGAAGAGGGATCAGTATGACTATGTCTTGCTGGCCTGAAATTGCTGCTGGCATGTTAGTGTTTTTTTACTTTGGAATGCTAACAGCAGATTGTTGCACATGTTCAGAAGACGTCCTTTATGTCTCAGAAGACGTCCTTTATGTCACAGATGTCCAAAATTTAAAATCTGAAGGGTGGCTGCAGAATTTTAAAACCTTGGAATATCATACCTGGGTGCAATAGACATGTGCTGAAATGTTTGCCTTCACTGGAAGTCCCTGGCCACTTCACAGCTATAAAAGTTAGAGTTGCAAGCCCTGAGCTCAGTTTTTGACAGGAAGTTTGGAGTGTGTAGTTGAGTTGCAGCAGACTAGCAAGTGTGGAGAGGAAACTGTACTCAGAATTGTTGTGAAAATATCAAAATAAAGATTTTTAACCAGCTTTGAGTAACAAAGAGAGATTTTGTTACAAATGATGCAATGCACATTGTCAGAAATGAAAAGGGAATCCCCTGAGTCAAGAAGTAATGTGGAAAATAGGTGGTTGAAAAGTTTGGCATATCTAATACCAAGAAGATGGATACCACTATTGCTGTCCAAGGCAAAAATATTGAAAATTCACAAAATGCCTGGGAATATTCAAATAATAAGACAATTGGAGGTTGCGGTGTTTGACCTGACAGGCTTAAGCTGTGAATTATGAAAGCTGAGCAATAAATGATCCTACCAGCTGAGATGTTGATTACATGAAGAGAACACTAAGATAACTAAATGGGGACGCATAATGGAATTCATTTTCCATTAAAAAATGAAAAAAATATCTTGGAGCTTTTTCAGACTCTAATTTTGCTAGACATATCAAAGGAAGGAAGAGTAATATAGGATACATTATTCTGTATGGTGATGCACAACACCATGGTTTTCAAGAAAGTAGAAAATTGAAGCATAGCTGTTGAAGTATCCATAAACAATGCTGGAGGAGGAGACTAACATCAGTCACACTTAATATAGGCAGCTAACTAGCTAAAGAAAGAAAAAAAGTGATTCTTTCTAACACTCTCTTGAAATATGTTAACTGTTTGCTTTTATTATTATTTAATAATAATAACAATAATAATAATCATTGCCGGCCCAACGAGATCTACTTGCTGTTGTATCATTGTTAACCTTAAAAAAGGCTGTTTTGATATAGAAAAAAATAAAGAAACAGGTGGAAAACAGTATGAGTAAAGGAAAGAAACAGATTTGGAAGAAGCATGAATGTTAGTTTATAAGGAAAGAAGGATGGAGGAAAATGCGATAGTTTCATTATATATTTCAGTGTTTACCCGCCACACTATGCAATCACTGCCATTACTGTTATGCTATCAGCATCCTTGCTTTCCCACACTGTTAATTGCATATTTCATCCTTTCCAGACTAATGTATGGGTGTGCTGCCTTCCCTCCTTTTTGCAATACCAACTGTATATATGCTCATTATGCAGATCATTGCACTTTTCAGAATCAAAGGTTGGCTGCATGATGTTATGTGGCAAACACACCCTTAGTCTGCAGCATTACTGGCAACTTTAACTCCAGGCTGATAAGTGGAATGCAACAGACTTAGAATAGTCGATTTTCAAACAAGTTTTGTAATCCTGAGACAGAGCTCAATGAGCTGAGCCAAAGATTGATTATCTAAATGAATCTATTTCCTATGTGACCTGCCTTCAATTCCTCTTTGGCTCCTCCCAGGATTGTGATAGTTACAATGCAAAAGTTACTTTAAACTTAATAAATGGCTAAAAAAGAAAGTATGTTCAGTAAACAGAAAGCTTACATATATCTGAAATCCACTGTGGATACCAGTTGCTCAGGTTCCATATCCACCAGCAGTTTCCACAGAGGTTTATGTTCCACTTTTGCCCATAGATCCCATAATGCATTCACAATGGCTGCTGTTGCTAGGTGCAAAACACCCTTTTCAGGTCCAACCTAAAATAAATAATGACTGTTACAGAATCAAAACATACAGCTACAGTATGAATCATAACATATCTTACTATTAGATTCCTTACCCATCGCAGCTGAGAATCACTTGTGAGAGTACGCCAAAACACTCCGAAGTTTTTAAAAATATCACCGGCATCTTTCCCAACCACCAGTGGTGTAAGTGAATTGACTGCAGCCACAACTAAATAAAATTGTTGATCAATTAGAATATTTTAACATTATTTCTCCAAGAAACTACAGCTGACTCCATGATAAGAACTTTGTTTCAGTAACATTTAGTGTTAATCACAGTTTATTTTAGTTCATTGAAGCCAGCAAGATATCATAACAATATTACACTGTACACAATGACAATAGGTAACCTTTTTACTTTCTCTTTTACATGGTAAGTAAAGAAACATTGTAATCCAATCAAAAATTGGATGTCAAGATTTCACCAGATAGGTATGTTTTTTTGAGCCACTCTATGTAATCCTATTTTTTTTAAAGTACCTTATTCAGCATGTCCCATTATCATTATAATATTACATGTAAATTTTTTCCTATGCATTCAATTCGGAATGTCTTGTTTACAGATTTTAAAAGATGAGGTCTGAAAGAACATATTAGAAACATAATAAATAAAGGAATTGAAAAATCAGCTATTGCCGTGCAATATTAATAATGAATCTCATCTTTAAAAAACCATAAACAAGACATCAGAATTGAACAAGCGCAAGAAATCTATATGAAAACAATTGGAGGAAACCTTATGAATTTTGACATGCCAGCAGATGACAACATTCTTTTGGGACTCATAGGATTGACATTATGTGCTCCCATAATCAAAACCAAAGGGGATGTGGAAATTCCACCATTTGATCATAAGCAATGATGCCTTCAAGGAGAGCGAAACATATGTCTTAAAGGTAAACAAAGTAAGGTTTCCTTTTGTTGAATCTGACTGCAGTCATGGCTATTTTTCAACTCCTTCTCCTGCTTGACTTTTGTTTCTTGTTGTACCTTTATAATGTGCTGCCTCTTTCTATCTTTTTCTAACTTGTCTACTATGTCATTTCCATGTGTTCTAGTGCATGGTTTCACCCACTTACTCCCCATTGTAATGAACTAAGACTTTTCAGCTGCTGTCTTATTTCTTCTATTATTTGAATATGTTTAGTAGGCTGTCGAGTAATTTCAATGTTTTATTGGCTATCCATGTGTATTACTACTCTTTTATCTATCATGAGAATATTAGTGAAGGTTCTAAGATGTTCTAGAGCTTTTAGTTTTGCTAATTGTTCTGCTTGGTTGTTGGAGCATTTATTTTCAAGTCTAAATTTGTCTTGAAATATTTTATTGCCACTTATAAAATTAATCACTGCTGCTCTATTTTGTCATTAATTTTACTGCTGTCAGTATAGATGTTACCAGAATACTCATAATTATTTTCTGCTTCTTCAATACAAACTGTTTTAACTGTATGAGGCCAGAAACGAGTGCTTTGTCTGTGTGTGTTTTTCTAAATATTTTAAGAAACTGTAACATTGGATATTTTAATATTCATTTACCTCGGGACTCTTCTATATTTAATAGGTATTTATTGAGTTATGCATTGATTCTTCCCACATATCTGTTAAGACTGGCAGTAAAGAGAGAGAGAGAGAGTGAGAGTGTGTGTGAACATGCATGCAGATGTACATATGTACATGTGATGGCGCATAACTCAAAAAAAACAAAATGTGTGTGTGTTAAAATTTGTTCATGTAAAGGGTAGTTTGGGGGGGGGGGATATCTTGAAAATCATTGTGTAACATTCTTGGAATACCAAATTTGATACTTAATGGTCATTTCATTTTTAAGCTATGATATGTGCATGCATGAATGCACATTTTTATAAAATTGTTTTTTGGGGGGCCTCCATGTATTTCCAGTGAAAGCTCCATATTAAATTTTTGGGTGGAATATGGTGCCTCTCTATCTAAATATGCATTGCTAGAGAAAGTAAAAATTTAGCAAACTACAATATGTTTCAATTTGTAGATCTAAAAAGAGACAAGAGGGATAACCTGCAATTAACAAAAATAGTATTTTTATTTCAAAAGTCATCATACAGCTTAATATGTAACATACTGAAAAATCATTTCCTTCTAACATGCTCAGTCTAACACTTATTTATTTTTAGCCCATATTAACTAAAACTTCCAAATATGTGACTGATATAACAAGGAATAGCACTGCTGCACTTAATGAACCTTGAGCACAATTCAAAACCTTAAAAGAAGAGGATGCAATAGATAATAGCCTGTTAGAATTCACTTGCTCTAGATTCTTAAGTAATGTTCATGACTTTACCTATCTCTGTTCCTCGACCAATAGTAAATGCTAATCCATGTCCTTCCATGTCAGTTTCTGTATACACAATGACATAGGCACAGGAATAATCACAGTCAACATGCTGCAAACATTAAAGGTCTGTTAGCAAATACTCAGTATCATGCAGATGTTAGTTACTTCAGTTTTAACTCTTTGTTGCCTGTCAGTACCTATAAGTTCCGCTTGTTTTAAGCATAACTATACAAATAAGGTTGTACTCTAGGATTAATTTCATGTTATACTAACCTTCAACCATAAACGACAAGTAATCAGACTGTAAAAATATATACAATTTTGCCCTAAAATTGTAGTGATTTTTTTATATAAATAAAAGAGTAAAACTCACATACCTACAGTCAAATGTAACCCTATTAGCTTCCAAGCATCACACTGGCTGTTTTACTTGGGCTCTCCCCGCCCTTTGCCACAATCACTGAGATTTGAACTTGCAACATTTGGCTTTGAATGGATGACCAGTCCATTAGCACTTATGGCCTTTGGCAGGATTATAAACACTGATTTAGGCGAAATTAAACTTTTAATTGGGAAGAAATAGATTAATAAAGGATTTACATATACTTTCATTTCTATTATTTTATATAATAATTTCATAGGTTTATTCCCTTATATTTTACTAGAACTCCAGTTTTAAACTTGAATTAAAGGAAAAACGGCACAGTAGTATACTAATGCAGGCAACTAAGGGTTAAAGATAAATGCTCATATAACAATAAAGTTCAATTACCTACCATTGCGTCAGTGCCATGAGCACCAAGAGAAGTAGGAAACCGGATATCTCGTACATGAACAGATCTTATTTTCAGTCCTCTGTTTGACTGCATTGTTATGCTTTCCTGCTGAGGAGCCCTGTAGTGGCAATATATTATTATTAAAAAACTGTATCAAATATACATTAGTGTACAGAAGTTAGTAACTGTAGCAGATATTATGCTACATAATGAATTATTTATATTAATTTATTCCATGTTAAATGAGTTAAAACTCACGATTTATTGTATATCCAAAATTTATGCCGATCTTAGACCAAGAGATCAAAAAGGCATCAATAGCTAAATAAATAGATATTTAGTTTGGTGGAAGGAACATGCATTTGTTTGCTGGACCAAAAACATTCATAAATAAAGAGATTCCTTGGTCAAGAATCAGCAAGAGATTTCTAGACCAATACAACTTTTCGTACACTATTGGATTTCTAAACATATCGTAAAAAGGTTTAGACCAACACAATTTTTTTTAAAAAGACAGTTTATAAATCTTTTTTTATTTTTCTAATAATTTTTTTCCTTATAAATGGAGAACTTAAAATACCAAAATAAAACAGATTTTCAACCTAAAACAAAAGAATTTAAAAATCATAATAATATTTTATTTAATGTGGTTTTTAATAATCATCTTATTTATGAAGATATATATAGCAATTTAAAATTAGAAGATTTATTTAATTTACTTTCTTCAAATAAAGAATAGAGATCTTCTATTATTAATTATACTAAAATAAAAAAATCAATTTGATATTTTTGAATGAAATAATTTTTTATTATTTCATTTTATATAGCTCCCTTTAACATCTAAGGTCATACTGGGGGGGTTTTGCACTTGAAACAACTCTTTGTCTATAGGTTCTTCTATGTTTGGTTTAAATAATTTTATTTTCCTCAAACACACACACATTCATTCATTCATTCTCATGTGCATACTTCCAGACTCTGTGGGGGATAGGGAATAATTCTGGTTAAAGAAAACTTTCCCGCCCCAGCCGGGAAACGAACCCGGCACCTCCGGGTGAGAAGTCAGCTCGCTGACCACTCGACCAGGAGGCTGAATTGTTTTTGTATAAATCAAACTTTACCTGAAAATTTTATAAGAGATTTTAAAGTAAAAATTGCTTGGAATGGAATACCTATACACCAAAAATTATCTGAAAATGTTATAAGAGAATCTAAAGACCAAGTTGATTGGATTAATATTATTAAATATCAAAATTTATCAGAAATTTTCAAAAAGGAATTCCATGACACAATTTTAACGGCAAAACAAATTGAAGAAATAAGGTTTTGCTCTTATATGGTGATGATGATTCAGATGTTGATGAACTAGTTTCTCCTTGCGAATATTTTTGAAACTAAGCAAAATATATTTTCATAGAAAATCAAACAAAAAAATGTAAAGTATAAAATTTAAAGTAAATTTAATCAAAATCAATATTATGAACAAAAAAGATAAGTCAAGATTATCATATCTTACTTTTGCAAATAAGAAAATAAAACTTCGGACGAAGTTTCCCCTCCCTATATTCTGCCAGTCACACATAGAAATTGATATAGTTTCCATTCAGTCTCGGATTTTATTTCTATCTGAAAACCTCATATCATATGCCACGGAGAAATGTTATATTTTAAGGGGCTCCATTCGCATATATTTCAAACGCATTCGTAATTTATCATTCGCAACCTCGGCATGTTCGCATTGCGGATGCTCTCGAAATGGAGTTCTTGAATTTAAACTGTATGATATGGCCAGATATCATACAGATAAACACAAGAAAACTCCAACCATAGATTGGATGACTCCAACTAAGCCATTAGCTAAGAACGATGAGAACTGCTGCAAACTGGGTTTATTAGCCGTATAATGAGGTAAGTTTTCAAATAATTCTAACTCTTTGCCACTAGATAACACCACTAAATAATTCTAAGTTTCACTATTATCTGCTATTATCTGTCCATAACTTCACCGGCATGTAAACAAACCAGAAAGTATTCTTCCGCGACCACACGTGCTTACACCACGTGATGCTAAGCTGTGTTCGTTTGCGGTATAATTGTATACAACCGCGTGCTTATGTTTGGCAGGAAAAGAAATACCTACCTACTTTCACTTCTCACAGATAATGATTATAACTCTATTAAATGTATAATAAATAAAATACGATAAAACAGGTAGGTGAATCGTTATATATTCAGTACGAAATGTAAAATCCTCCCGTAAAATCATAAAATGCATACATGTTCTTTTGAAAGTTTGCATACGTATATCACTCCAATAGTTTTTTGCGAGTTTTAGCATTCACATAGGTTCTACCAAACACTGCATATTTCTATATTATACACTGAGCATCTAAAAATTCCGGACACTTTCATATTTTTTAATTCTTTTAAAATTGATCGTAATGTTTTGTCAAATCATAAGTTATAAAACTTCAGCTTACTTTATCTGGAAAATACCACTACATTCATTTGTTAAATTCTTATAATATAATTATTGTCATTTTATTGTTGTAACCCACATTTTTTTATCCTTCGTCTTTATCTATTGTTAAATAATTTATACTATTACGTATATTGAATTGAATAAACAATTGCACCAAATTCTTAGGATTCTCAAGTTTATCGTGTCACCATCACATCATTAATTATGATACCGGAGGACGTCGCAAAGGCCGTAGTTCTAGATGAAGATGGCCTCAACATCCGTTACATTTCAGATGTGTTGGTATTGCTCGCAGCACTATTGGCAATGTCATCAAAAGATACTTCGAAACTGGAGAGTTCAAGAGGCTGCCTGGATCTGGTCGTCGACGGCCTCAAGCGGACATGATGCCAGATTTGGCGTCCTCAACACTTTACGAAATCGCTAGTTGCCTGCAACAATTGCTGTTCGTCGCCTAACAGAAGTTCGAGATGTAACGGTGTCTGCTAGTGCAGTAAGAAGAGGGCTCAGGGAACATGGATTGCTATCAAGGTCTTCCAAGGTACCAAAAGTTCTCCCACAGCATAGAGTTGCACGACAAAACTTTGCACGTTAACACATCAATTGGACCATGGAAGACTGGGAGCATGTCTTGTTTACGGATGAGACCTCTTTTACTCTGTATTCTTCTGATTTTTATTTTTGGGTAGTGTTTAACGCCCGCTTTAACTACTTATGACACTGATGATACATGAATGATGATGGAGATCCGGTGGAATGCGATGGCGGGGGAAACCGGAGTACCCGGAGAAAACCCGCCTCAGCACCGCTTTGTCCACCACAAATCTCACATGCGGTCGCTTGGGATCGAACCCCGGCCGTCTAGGTGAGAGGCGAGTGGTCTAACCACTCGGCCACGGCGCGGCCGTATTCTTCTGATGGTCGACTACGTGTATGCAGAAGAAGAGGTGAGTGCGACACGGAAGCTGTATTACAACCAACAGTGTACTTCGGTGGAGGTTCAATTATGGCCTGGGCTTGAGTTTCTTCGCAAGTCACACGGAGCTCCATTGTATACGCAATGGTACAATGACATCAAGTAGGTAGATTGAAGAATGTATCCATGAAAAAGTTGTGCCATATGCACCATTTGTTGGTGATAATCTTATTCCAATGCATGATAAGGCCAAAGCACACACCGCACATGAAGTTTCTATTACATTTAATCAGTTAGACATCAATGTTATGGAATGGCCAACACGTAGTCCTGACCTCAATCCTATTGACCATGTTTGGGACATTCTCATGAGGAGGATTCGCCAAAGAAGAACTGTTCCAGAAATCATAAATGAACTTCAATCTGCTCTGGAAGAAGAATGGGAAAATATCCCTCAAGAAAATATTGTAAGAATAACCAGGAGCATGCCACGTCGTCTAGAGGATATCATTAGAGGTAGGGGTGGCAACACACGCTACTGAAGTCAGAAAACTAAAAAAAAAAAATGTTTATCAAAATACAGGACACTTGTTTGCTGTAAATGATCAAAAAAAATTTATTTGATTCAATTGTTGTAAATGCTTAATAAATCCAGTTATTTTTTGTTCATTTAATGTTTCATTCCCAACTTTAAGTATTCTCAGTTGCAAAACTTTTCTATTCATTTATGCCAGACTTAAAACTTAGTATTAAAGTGTCCGAGATGGAACTAGCCCCACTCCTTCAAGATACGAGTCATTCGTTGCAGCTGCAATCGAACTGTCTGAACCATCACAGATATTGATAATTATTGGGCCGACGACAATGTCCACCATTCCCTCCAAATCTTGCTTTGTTTATTCTTCACGAACAAAGTGTGATACACATTCACTGCATTCACTTATTGGAAAGCTGGTTCCACAAGATGTCGCACCTCGGCTAATTTAAACGATTTGCACGCTTTATGCTGCTTTCGGAAACACCAGTAAATTCTATCATTAAGCTGAGAATATTGTTTAATGAAAGAGTAAGGTACTTATTATGCACATTAGGAATACTTCTTTCCTTATTTCCAAATTTTCTCGGGCTTCTAGCCAGGTAAAAACTTGGCTTGACACCAACGTTTCGAAGAAGTGCATCTTCCTCGTCTTCAGGGTGAAGATGCACTTCTTCGAAACGTTGGTGTCAAGCCAAGTTTTTACCTGGCTAGAAGCCCGAGAAAATTTGGAATTAACACGTCGCCAGGAAAGCTTCAGTTCTTACTTCTTTCCTTGTTTTTTTTTTTTTTTTTTTTTTTTTTTTTTGGTAGTGTTTAACGCCCGCTTTAACTACTAATGGCACCGTAGGCGGTTCCTTGTTTATGTTTCACTTCACTGGTATTACATGTTTCTAACATTACGCTGACTAGAAGCAACCGTTGAACTGCACAACGAATATGAATTGTTATATAAAGAACTAATGATTAAGTGATCTGTAGGGAGTTTCCCTTGATCATTCATACATTATTTACACATTATTGCATAGTTTATTATATTTCTGTAGTCACTCAGCAACATAAGAGGTACTATTTTGTGGTGGAGAAAAGCAGTAAAACGTTCAGCAACCAATTGCCATTCGAACCTGTTGTTTTTGTGACGGTAAGGTGAACTAAGGCTGGACAGAGCATACCACATCACGCTAATTACTACATAGTTCAGAAAATGAAACAAAGATGTCGCAGAAAGCAAAAATTAAAATACAATTTACTGAGATAGCGCGAGCGATGATCAGTTTTCCTCGTTCCACTGATGAAACCCGTCAACCTTGAATGATAACTTGCGCTGCGTGTACACTTTCACCAAGAGGACTCGAACGACAGGGGCTCACTTTCTTTATTATACAGGTTGTAGTTCCAGTAACTCCTGTAAATGCGCTATACGTTGAAATATGGTATTCTGATTGGTTGGCTACTTAATAATGAGAGAAATTACACATTTGTAGAATGTTATTTTTCTTTTCTTTGGCTACTTAATAGTTTTTTAAAACAAACTGAATAGTAATGTAAGTCATTCAAATTAAATGCTGCCTCATGTTTCCTGAAATTGATATCGAACTGCATCAGAAATACCTAATTGAAGGATAATTTATCCTTGTCGCGCTTAAAAATGCAGCAAAAATGAGGCGCGTGAAAATTTATTTTCCAGGTACACAAAGACAGGGAAGAAAATACCAAAATTAGAATTTCGCCCAGTACTGCCTTGTGCACAAAATTACTCCCATGTGTACTGTCTATAGATACAAGAAATCAAAATAAGAATCCAGGTAAGATTAAAAGGTAACTAAGACCAATGTTAAGGTTATTGGTTACAGCATTCATATACCAGGTTTCTCAAAAGTAATGTATAATTTCATTAAATTTAGATAATGTTCACATATATTTAACTCTTATTTATTTTAAAATATTTTAATATATTATATATCTGACCCATACAAACGTCATCAAGAAAACAGGCATCGAAAATTAAGTTTAGGCGAGGTTGTCTTTTTGTTTACAATACATCTAACCTCACTTGAAAAACTGAATTGCACATTTAAGAACGCATACGAATAAGCGAGAGTGTTTTGATGTAATGAATGTTTCATGATGTTTTATTCTTTTTCGTTGCCAATCATATTTCAGTATTTATTCGTCGCTTATAAGCTATTTTACACACAGTTTTGTACTTGATTAATATAATTCGGAAATTAAATTTTGGATACATACCATGATGTGGTATTTAAATTCAATTTCTCTCATATTACCTTTTGCAATTAATATTTTTAGATTTTTTTATAATATCAAAAAGCTCTAACAAAATGGAATAAATTAACACGTAGACATTTTAAATGGTTACGTCACAAATAAATGTACCTACACCTTAACATTTTTTCCCCCCATAATCTGGGAACCTCTTCATTCAGAAGAAGATACATTGTGTAACTGATAAACCACAAAATATACACAAAAACATCCTCTACATTACTTTAAATTACGTGCATTTCCTTAAACATACGGTTATATAAAATAACAGATTATGGTATAGCCGTTTTGTGAGATATACAGTGTTATTAGTTGGAATTTCTCAATATTTTGTGGCATATTAATGTGATATTGGACCAGCTCTTTACTTTGGGGGTAGCGCGTCTGATTCACATTCAAGACGTCCCGAGTTCGAATCTCGATTAGGCTATGTTACCCGGTTAATTTCTCTCTCTCTCCTCCAGGGGTTCCCTTATCGTGAGAACACGAATGTGCGAAAGTTTAAGCTCCATAACCCCGAGCTCATTCGAGCATCATTTGAAATATTCACTCAGATTCAGGCCCACTTAATTCCATTATGAAACAACAACAAAAAATAATAATGATAGTAATTCGTTCCTTATATGTAAAACTATGGAGCACGACTGCAGAAATAACTTTTTTAAAACCAGACAATTAAATACAACATGAAATCCCACAGTCATTGTAGAACCTTATGGAGAATTGTGTAGATGGGGCATTACTAATATTTTTAAACGTTTATGTATCATTGATCCCATTATTTTGGTAATTTTAAATCTACAGTTTAAATTGAAGCATATGCTCAAATTTTAATCAGAGTTATTTAAATTTACTTCTCACCATGCATAAGTTTGAATTTTAAACATAACTGTTTATGTATAATAGTCGTCTAATATATTCCACTCCTGCATTATAATTACGAGAAAAAATTATAAATTCCACACAAAACTTTTTAGATTTTCAATTAAACCTACACACGTGTTTATACGCCCTTTTCCAAATATAGACTAATTATTTTTATCTGTTTTAACTAAATGGTTTGGACATTCGATATATCCGAAATATGTGTTATTTTTTTTTAAAAAAAATACATAATTCCATTTATGTATCTAAAAGCTGATTCCATAACAGTTGGTACCGCAGATAATCGTTTATTTACTAATCCACAATATTTTGCTTTAAAAGTGCATTCATCAATTTCTATGTAATAATCATCGTTGAAGAAGATATAAGTTTGGCCAGTATATGAATTGTACGTTCAGTTAATTTTTACATTAATGGATATACTCATGTCAGAATTTTTTTTGGGATAATCTGATTCTAAATTCTAACTTGGATATTCAACCATATATATTTGTTTTTCTATGATTAAGACTACTTCGCCATTTGATCTTTGGTATACAGAGTCTATTCTTTTGAAATCTTAGGGTAAAAAAATGTAACCACGACGTATTAATTGTAGTTTGTTGTAAATTTTGTTCCTGGAGATGATAGATCCAAAACTACTTATCGTGAAATATATACATTAATTGATTGGCTATTAGAAAAGTGTGAACATTCTTAAGCTCACATACATTTGGTGTTATTTCTTCTACGGAAGTAGTCACTGCAGGTTGAGTAACTGATACGATTGGAGATGGAACCCCGTAAAGTGTTTGTATTCCAAAAATATCATTATGATGTGAATTGATAATATCGCTTGTATAATAGGGAAACATAACATAGAGAAGGGCTCGGTATATGGCATAAAGCTCTGCAGAATAAATGAATGTGCTAATATGCAAACCGAAAGGATGTCGTTCGGTTCCACAAACAAAAGCACATACAACACCGTCGCTGCACTCACTGTAATGGGATAAAAATTCTAAAAGGCAAGTATGGACACTAGACGAAGGCAGAGCAGATTTCCTATAAGCTGACATTCCGAGATATACGTGGGATGTAGAACATAATCAAGGAGGGTACATCCTCTCCCCTTGGGAAACAACCTAGGCAATTCAATATTGTGCTGCCGAAGAAGCTCACGAAAGCGAAAACGCGCTAGCATTGGACAAAATGAAAGGTGGCGATATCGATCGTCCATCACATCACGCCGACATCGCAGAGGTTGTTCTCCTAATAGAGGCTAGCAACTGGGCTGGTGGGAAAAGCTCCAAACAGCCACACCAATGCCCTGATTATGGACTGTGTCTAGTCGTCTCAGCACAGGTGGTCGTGCTGAAGAACACACAATGCAACCATAGACTAACTTGGATCGAACCAGAGCACGATAAAGACGGAACAGCACTGTCCAATATGTTCTCCAAGATTTACCACTAAGTATCCGAAAATATTAAGAGAACGGTCACCCCGTGTTTTAAGCTGTGCTATATGGGGAGACCAAAATAGGTTTTGATCGAATACCAGCGCCAGAAATCTCACCTCATCTGCGAAGGGAAGGAAATCCGGCCCGAGTTGAAGAGTATGTGCTATTCGCCACCTACAACCCCAGAAGTTAATGCAGACTGTCTCCTCAGATGAGAAATGAAAGCCGTTTTACGAGCTTCAGTCATAGAGATGGTCTAAATACCGCTGGAGATGGTGTTCCAAAAACGGTATGCGCTCAGAAGTACAGAAGATGGCAAAGTCGTCCACGACCAAATAAGACGAGATACCAGGAGGAAAACACATTGCGATATCGAATTAATCAGTATAGCAAACAGCGTCACGCTTAGTACCGAGCCCTGTGGCACTCCGTTCTCTTGAACAAAATGTTAGAAAAAACCGAGCCGACCATTACTCGGAAAACGCGGTCTCGCATAAACTACTGAATGAACGGTAGGCGTCCACGTATGTTCCAGTGGTAGAGAGAACGTAATATCCCCGCTCGCTGACACGTATCATAAGTCTTCTTGAGATAAAAAAATATCCCTACTGTTTCGCTGTTCTTAAGAAACCCGTCCATAATCTGAGTTGACAGCGAGACATGGTGGTCAGTAGCTAAACGACGTCGTCGAAAACCACGCCCGAAAAAAGCCATCGTCCTCCGCCGGGTTTGAACCCGCGACCTTGGGTATATGAAGTTAGCATGGTAACCATTATACCACGGAAGGCGACGATTGTCGGATTCCAGCTACGATATCAACCGCCCATTGATCATGCGTTCCATCACCTTGCATATGTAACTGGTGAGAGAAATTGGACGATAACTGGAATGAAGATGTCGGTCCTTTCCAGGTTTAGGAATAGGTATGACGATGGCCTTCCGCCACTTCTCTGGAAAAGTGGCGTCAACCCAAACACAATTAAAGACATCGAGTAAGAAAGCCTTACCATCAGGAGATGTTGCAACATTTGGACGTGGGTGTCATCTGGTCTTGGTGCTGAGTGTCGCGAAGATGAAAGTGCATTGCCTAGCTCTGCCATAGTGAAAATGCGATTATAATCTTCAAGGTTTCTAGAACGAAGGGAGAATTCTTGAGATTTCACCTGAGACTTAACCTAAGAAACACAGGGGAATACTTTTCTGAGCTAGACACCTGAGCGAAATCACTGCCTAAAGTGGTCGCCACGTCAAATGTATCAACAACAGCTCCGGCAGGCATTTAGGGACTGGCAATGGACATATGGGCCATTTTCCTGTCACACACCTGTAGGGAGACGCTGAAAATCCCGTCTGCGAGCTCGAATAGCATTCCAGTATTCATCAGTCCACCAACCGGAACTCGACAGGTGTGGCCAGTCGAACTCGGAATGGATTGCTCAGCAGCAGAAAGAATTTTCCCTCTAAGATGTTCGACTAAATAGTTCACAGAGTCGTGCTCGTCATAGTTAAACTCAGCCAAGCGGGAACACAGTTCCCAATTGGTTTGATATAAGCGCCAGCTAATTAAACATATGGAACATTCATCGTGTGTCAAGAGACCAATAAGACACGGAAGGTGGTCACTAGAATGTAAATCAGAGATGACATTCCATTATAACGAGACTGCTAACCATGGTGAACAAATTGCTATATCAATTTGTAAAAAACTATGAAAGGCGTCAGAGAGAAAGGTGGTTCCTCCGGTGTTCAGGAGAGCTAGATTTTTATTATCCAAGAAATAAGCTTACCTCTTGCACAAGCTCGAAGTAAGCTCCAAAGTGGGTGATGGTCATTCACGTCACCTATCAATAGAAAGGGTGTTGGTAACTGTGAAACTAGATCTTCTAAATGTGAGCGAGAGATTAGCAGATGGAGGTAGGTAGATGCTACAAATGGTGAATATGGCGGAAGGCAGCTTAATCTGTACAGCTATGGACTGGGTATCAGACATTAAGGGCACGGATTCGGTGAATATACCATCATGGATCACAATCATGGTGTCCCCATGAGACGCACACCCTCCTCCTGGGATAAGTCACACCGTACGGAGGAGTGCAGCCTGATGGTAACGGTGTCTTGTGGACGGAGCATTGTCTCTTGTAAGCATACGACCAAAGGTTGGTGCTGGCGCAGAAACAATTCAAGCTCTGGTCGATGTGGTCTAAAACCGCGTACGTTCCACCGTAGGATAGCCATTGGGTATATTATCGGACAAATTTCAAACCGAAAGACACTACTGCAGATTGGGCCTGCTGGTCAGTTCAACTTGTTCTTTTTAGGTGTTGGGATTGTACTGTTTTCAGGAGCACAATCCTGCCGTTTCCGCACTGTCCGTCTGGCAGTGGGAACAAAATCTTCCTTGTCCATCTCCTCTACCGGGGAGGACACCTTTCCAATAGAAAATTTCGGTTCGAAAATTTCGAACCGATTAGAGGTACTGATCGGCGAAGATGGCCGTCGCCGATCTATGCTCTCTCCAGATGACCCCTCAGAAGAGTATCTACATGGATAGTGGCGTCGACTTTTCTTCCCCTTAGATGACACTCTCTTTCAGGAAGTCTTGTCTGACATAATTGGTCTTAAACTGTTTCTCAGGTGCAGAGTTTACCAGTCTTATTTCCCGATGTCGAAGGTTTCGGTGACAAGTCTGCAGGACTGGCGGATTTGGCAGGTGCTGATATCGACTTTGACGAAGATGGCGGAGGCTTTGGCAGCGTTCTTTGGCTAAAAGCACATTTTCCGCAATAATAGCCCCGTTTAAATCGCTGGCCTGTGTTGCGATTTGCCAATGCGGTACCGGTTTAGCTGCAACTGAGATATAGGTACCGGACCTCGGGACAGAGGGTTGGCGAGTCGCAGGAGCCTTACCACATGAGTTCAACGATTTGTGCACTTCGACCTTCACTGGGTATCTGGCTAACATTGTGGCTTTGAGTATCCTTGCAGCCTGGGATGCAAAATTGGCTTCGAAAAGCAGTGTACCGTTGCGAGCTCTAAATTATGTTTTCACTGGACCAGCAATGTTATCAGACCCTTTTGAATAGTAAAATGGCTTACCGTTAAGAACTTCTTTCCTTCATTTGCCCTATGAATAGCCAAGTAGCGAGGATTCACATGACTCGACTACTTCCTTTCCAACGCCTTTACTTGAAGTAAGGGATTTTTGTTTGGATGCCATAAGATGGTTTAAATCCATCCCCCAGTGCTCCCCACCCACCACGGAGCCAAACGAGGGGTTACCCAAGGGGTAACAGGGTAACACAGGGGATATAGCAGTCTCGCCGACCCACTCACCCTGAAGTTCGGTTTAGAACCTAGTCCGGACCGACCGACTGCCTATAGGTGAGTTAGTCCCGAGTCGCCCTCCGTGGTGTAATGGTTACCATGCTGACTTCATATACCCAAGGTCGCGGGTTCAAACCCGGCGGAGGACGATGGATTTTTTCGGGTGTAAAAATCCTTAGCATGGCTTCCTTCGGAAGGGAAGTAAAGCTGTTAGTCCCGTGTCATAGATTTACGGTACGTAAAAGAACCTCAAGTCTGATTGAGAGGCCTCTGAGCAAAATTAAGCGATCTTTCACGCCCAATATATAGAATGGGACGCTGAGAACCACAGCAGTTAAAGAGCGTCCATATATAATACGCCATTTTTTTTAGTTAGTCCCGAGCCTCCCATTTAGCCGAAGCAGAAACCAAAGTTATGTATTAGTTATGCACTCTCCCCAGGCACTTAAAGTTAGAAGCCCAGGCTCAGATGCATAACCCTCAACCAACCAGGATATCCCTTTCCACCGACACGGGTCTCCACGCACGGCCTACACGTGGGTGAGCATTGTTATGGACTGACACCTTCACCACTCGGAGGGAGTCAGGGTTGGCACGGTAACGCCTGGATACGCCAAAGCCGTACCTACCATAGTAGGCCCCGGGGGGGGGGGGGTACTGGAATCCGTAAGTATTTTGCTAGTAAAATAACTACTCCAGAGTCCGGGAGTGAAAGCTATAAAAGCTACTACAAATGTCGCCAAATGGCAGTTTTGCCACTTTACTAAAAGTGTCGCTAGCTAGCAACAGAAACACTATACTACAAGTACTAGTAGATGACAAATTGTCCAATTCAGTGACGTCATGGATGAATAAACAACATGAGCAGATTATGAACTAAAGTTGCTTATGGTATTTAAGAAAATATTAATTGCTCATAATGCGGACATATGAATCATTAGCACTATAGTATTTACTAAAGTCGTACATTTCACTCCATTGGCCTTTCCTACTTTTACTCGCCACAGAATAACCTTTTTCACTTTTATTAGAATAAAATGAAAATTTTGCATACTGCATTATTATAGTTATTCGTCTCTGCAGAGCACACAGAAAAGAAAACCACAGAACTTCTTCAGTGTTGCCTTCCCCCCCCCCCCCTTTCTCTATGGAGTACTATGTATTTCATAGCAGGTAGAGAAAGTATATTGTATTGCACTTTAAAATTCGATGGCGATATTTCAATGGCAACAGGTGTTTTGAGGGCCTCTGGATCTAAATAGTCATTTATATTATAAGTGGCTTAAATAGGCTATTATTTATGAGTGAGGCGTTTAGTACACGAGCGCGTAAGTGCGACTCTTCTGAATTCTCATAAGCAAAAAATAGTCTAATGAGCCACGTGTAATATAGAAGTTTTATCCTATTCTAATATTAACTTAAATATTCTCATATTTATTAGTATTAATATTAACAAGAGTCGTCATTACGAGGAATTCAATTTTAGTCGTGACGTACGTAGGTAACCACGCTAGAATAAGCCGTTTCAATTCTGGTTAGGGGTGATAGAGGAGGCCATAGTTGGCTTCTAGTCGAAGTTAAAATGTACTCTATATTTGTGTTACTATTTGAAGATTATCCGAAGTATTTTACACGTTTAGTAGCATTAATGAAATATTCAGACTGTATTTCTTTGATGTGCAACGTTTATAGTCTTTGCGGCATTCCGCATTGCACAATTCTGCATATTTTGTACCTGTTTCTGTATATCGCATTGTAACTAAGTGCAGCCTTGTTTACTATTGTGTGTATTCAATTTTTACTTTCTCTATACTCACTATGTACATAGTGTATAGAGAATGTATTGCACTCCACCAAAAAATTCGATACCGAGATTTCACCGGCAATATGTTTTAGGGTCCCCTGTATCCAAAAAAAGTATTTTCAGAAAAAGGTCCGTGTGTCCATGTGTCTGTGAACACGATAACTCAAAAACGAAAAGTCGGTAAAACACCAAACTTGGTATTTAAGTTTAGTATCTTCCAGGGATGCGACACGAAGATTTTGAGAAAAATCCCCCCACCCCAAACTACCCTTTACATAGAACTTTTTTCGAAAATTTTTATTTTCTAAAAAATGGCTCTGATGATTTTGATTAAAATATCATATATTAAAGATATTTACCTGACAAATAAAATGTATATTTTGAATTTTCTGGGAATAGCCTCTGAAGACTATTTTATTCTGGATTAATTTTTCATAACTACTAAACCGTAAGAGATAGACAGAAACTTAACCTACTAAAAATGTAGAGCACGTTAAAACACACAGTTTATGTTATATACATTTTTTTCGTGGAGTTGATCGTTTTTGAGATATTCCTTTTTCTTGGTTTCAGCTTTTAAAAACTTATATTTTTCTCATACAGGAATTTGTCAACTTCTGTCCATACAAACAAAGGAACATCAGTCACATAGCAACCAGCATTTGGCTTTCACTTTAACCTATGGTACTCCCTTATTTCGCTTCTACTTACAATAAAGTAAGAAATAAGACTATTTCTGCTAATTTTCCTCGATTAGCATGAAATAAATAAAAGATAAGCTTATTAACAATAATCATTTACAGAGATATAGAGCAAGTCATGTGAATGGAACACATCAGATTTTTTCTAGATGAGCTGAAGTAAATAGAAGCATAAGCTTTTTAAGAATAATTTGTTGCAGGGATATAGAGAAAGTCATGTGAATGGTACACATCAGATTTTTATTTTCTCTATACGCACTATGTACATAGTGTATAGACAAGGTATTGCACTCCACCAAAAATTCGATACCGAGATTTCACCGGAAATATATGTTTTAGGCTCCCCTGTATCAAAAAAAAAAGTATTTTCAGAAAAAGGTCCGTGTGTGTGCCCGTGTGTCTGTGAACACGATAACTCAAAAACGAAAAGTCGGTAAAACTTCAAAGTTATAAATAAAGAAAATTATCTTTAAGTCTTAGTACAATTAATACACCACTAGAATTGCATTCTAATATCATTTCATGAATATAAAACCTATATAACTGGTAAAAGAGAAAAATTCTCCAAACTTGGTATTTAAGTTTAGTATCTTCCAGGGATGCGACACGAAGATTTTGAGAAAAATCCCTCACCCCAAACTACCCTTTACATGGAACTTTTTCCGAAAATTTTGATTTTCTAAAAAATGGCTATAACCATTTTGATTAAAATATCGTATATTAAAGATATTTACTTGAAAAATAAAATGTATATTTTGAATTTTCTGGGAATAGCCTCTGAAGACTACTTTATTCTGGGTCAATTTTACGGAATTTTGCATAACTGCTAAACTCTAACCTATGGTAGTCCCTTATTTCGCTCCTACTTACAAGGAAGCAAGTAACAAGACTATTTCTGCTAAATTTTTCTGATAAGCCTGAAGTAAATAGAAGTATATGCTATTTAAGAATAACTTGTTGCAGGGATATAGAGAAAGTCATATGAATGGTATACATCAGATTTTTTTAAGACACATCTGTGATGGATCTCCAGTCAGAAGATACTGGCCAACTCATACATACTGCACTTAATGTGATGTGTAACGATACTGCTTCATAAAATAGTTCTTACTCGCATAATACGTCATCAGCTCAATGCTATATACCTCCACAGCAATCGTAAATGTTGTAGAAAGCTGCTTCACACAGCACTGCCTCTGGTACAACTGCTGATTCCATTGTAAGTAAACAAATACTCAGGTCTGCTCAATTTCAGTTAATACAGTTGACAACAGTTCAGGGAGATAATGACAACATGCGGATTTTATCAGCAGCTTTCTTCGACCTGTCACTCCGGGAGTCAAAACAAACGCTTTTATACAGTACCACCATCACAACAACCCAGTCGTTCGCTTATTGCGTACTCTATTCCGACAGCTAATCGTTTCCGTCCACTTTCTAAAAACAATGAATATGACCAGGAAAGGTCTGATTCTGCTATCGCATCTAGAGAAGGTCACACCCATTTGATATGCAATGTAGAAAACTATCAGTTGTTTCTGCAGAACATAAAAAGTGTGTCACTGCGTGTCCACACAAAACTCCGTGGGGCGCTTATAAAAGTTGATCCTTCTCTTTCTCTATAAATCTATACTTATGGAAACTCTGCTAATAAAACTTTCTCATCCGCAATCTCCCATGCTTTCTCAGCAACCAAGAAACATATGGAGAATTATGCTCTTTAAAATACCCGATTAAAGTTACACGCCTTCTAGGAAGAAACAAGCAACCCATCCCTATAATGTACTATTGAGCTTTCCAACAATGGCGAGTGTAGAACTATTCTTAATCTTACATGGTTGCTGTATATTTATATACAAGTTGAACATCGATACCATAACTCAGAACTGCCACAGTGCACTCGTCAGCATTTAGACATACTAAGAATTATTGCCAGCTGGCCTCCCGCTGTGTGCGATGTCTCGGCGATCACCACTTCTCCAAGTGCAATAAACCATCCACTACGCCAGCTCAATGTGTGGACAAGATCATCCCGCAAATTTTCGGGGCTGTTCTCATTATGTGGAACTCAAAGAAATCGTCTTAGCAATCTCAGCGGCGACGTAGACCTACAACTCCAAATCCAGCTACTGTAATCACAACGGCGGCGGCAACACATCCACTCCCACTACAAGACCAACAGTCATCACAGTAGAATATATCCCGTACCACAACCCAGCGTTTCTACCCTCATACACGGAGATCTTCATCCTCTTCTTCACCTTCTCCACTTCCGCCAACACATCTTAGAATGAAACGCCCACCGATACCACCTCAACCTCTTCTTGGAGCTCTTTAACTGATCTGTTCGCAGAGTTGTTTTAGTTTCTTTATCCTTTTTTTTTTTTCTCCATTTCTGCCACAAGTGGTACAGTTCATTCGTTCTTTTCTTTCCTCAGTGTTTCACAATGGTAGCACGTAAACTTTAAACTCTTTTTAAAAGACTCCCTATCCTTAACTGAAATGCTAATGGCATACGCTTTTATTAGCTTTCTCACAATGCATAACATCGACATTGCTTGTATCAGTGAAAGACAGCTGCTTCCAAATGAGACTTCTACTGTTCCTGGTTACAATATTTATCGCCAAGATCGAGTAACTATAAAAGCATCTGAAGGTGTGGCTATTCTAAGCCGGTGTAATCTTATTCATCATGCTATATTTTTACCAGGCGTCCCTGGCCTTGAAGCGGTGGGAATCGAACTACCTACATATGATGGTATCGGTCTCACTATTATCAGCGCCTTTAAGTCTCCTAACAGGAAACTTAACAGTGAGTGTCTTTCGCTACTTTTTCCGGCCGATAGCAGCACTCTTCTACTTGGAGATCTTAACTGTAAGCAATCCTCATGGGGTTGCCACTTTACTAATTCTAATGGCCGACAATATATTGAATATAAGCGGATTATCCTAATTATTTTTCAACTCACTCCCAATATACTACCCACAAATCCACGACTCATTTATGGTTATGTGAAATGGGATCTATTTCATACTCATTTAAACTCAATATCACATACAGCTTATTCTTTTGCCACTACAGTTGATATTCAGCACCTCACCGACACTATAAGTCACTGTGTGCGCATTTCCACAAGCTATTCAAAACGGCATAAGTTAGCTCCTTAATTATCGGCTGCCATTCTACATCTTATTTGCGAAAAGAACAGTGTTCATCGGCAATAGCAACAGAAAAGATGCCCTTGGCTGCGTCGAAAACTTAATGGATTAACACGTCTTGTAAAAACTGAATTTGAACATCGCCTTGACACCTGCCGTTAACTAGCAAGCATTTCACTCCGTGGTCACACTTTATGGAATGCAATGAGACGATTTCTTCCTGAATCAACTCTCATTTAAGCCCTTTCTACCGGTGATGGTCTTGTCACAGAATTTAAAGATAAATGTGCTTCCCACTATGAACATGCATTCATCCCAAATCCGTCATTTAGTAATGCTACTATCAGACACGCTGAAAACAAACTCTTCGCTCTGCGACATCAACCCACTGGTCCACAGAGAATCTCCTTCACGACTCCCAGTGAACTTCAAAATTTGATTAGATGTCTGCCTCTTAAAAAATCTCCAGGACGCGATCTGCTACCTAATGTAGCACTAAAAAATCTGACCAGTAAAGCTCTCGCTTACTTATCATCCATCCTGAATGCCTGCCTCTGATTCGGTTACTTTTCACAGAATTGAAAGTTTGCTCACATCTTAGTATTCCACAAATCAAACAAGCCTAAAAGTCTTCCGGGTAGCTACTGTCCAATTAGTCTATTACCGACGTTATCCAAAATGCTTGAAAAGTTAATACTTCGACGTCTCCTTACATATGTGCCTCAAAACAACATAATTCTAGACTTCCAGTTCGGTTTTCGACCTAAGTACTCTACTTCACATCAACTGTTACATATAATACAAACAATTGTTAATGGATTTATAAAGCATCAAAACTCAACGACCCTGTTTATAGATGTAGCAGGCCTTCGATAAAGTATGGCACGATGACTTAATACTCAAACTCTACCGCATCGGCTTTCCTCCATATCTGATCACTACAATATGCAGTTTTTCTATCAGAACGCACCTTTGTTGTTTGTATTGGCGGTACTCAGGCATCTGTTAAAGCAGGGGTTCCACAGGGCTCGATACTGGCTCTGATCTGTTCAACAT
Organism: Hymenopus coronatus; assembly: GCA_030762935.1. Classification (NCBI taxonomy): domain Eukaryota; kingdom Metazoa; phylum Arthropoda; class Insecta; order Mantodea; family Hymenopodidae; genus Hymenopus; species Hymenopus coronatus. The sequence goes on from CM060884.1 coordinate 17,737,897, forward strand.
TTATACATCCGATCTTCCTGACATGGCCCCCACTTCCATAGCTTTATACGCCGAGGATACTGTATTATTCTACTCACCAATATCTCTCTGAAGTTATTCATACACTTCAATCGTCTTGCACAGTTGTTTCACGCTTGGCGAATACTTAAAAGAAAAAAAAACTGAAGCTAAGATGTTTCATTACGACATATCATTAATCACTTTGTCCTGAATATTTGTAACAAGCAAATCATTTGGTTACCTTCTACCACACCTGTCAAGTATCTTGGAGTGATGCTACATACTAAACTCACTTGGCGTGCCCATGTCGATCGCCTTATCCATTTACATCCGAAATCCTTTTTCTCATCTCTATCCACTATTTCATAAATGCACCGCTCTTGGTCTTGAATGCTCTTTTCTTTTTTACAAATCTCTTGTTCTACCTATCCTTACACATGCAACTCGAATTTGGGGCACTAATAAATAACTCACATGCCCCATTTAATGGTACGCCAAAACAGATACCTGAGAATCGCTACCAATGCTCCTTGGTTTGTCAGGAACCAGCAGCTACATCAAGAATTCGGCCTCCTTCCAGTTCACAAGTTTATACGCAAGATCACCTTTTACATCTTCTTACACTTTTCGGACGTTCCAGGAGCTGTGGCGTACAGCATCGGTGAACACACGCCACAGGCCTGAAGAGACGACTACCGCAGGATCTCCTACTCAACTCCGATGATTCCGAACACTAACTACACTTTATTCTCATACTATCACTTCTAATCACAATGCAGTTCTTTATTTATATTCCATAGTTAAAAAGATCATTTTAGGTTTTCCTGAAATGTTATTAATAATTATGCATTTATATCCTGACATTGTCATAGATCTGTAAAGCATGTAATGCTGATCGATAATTAATAAAATTAAATTTAAAAAATCTGGTTAGTTTAGACTGCACCAAATAAATCTATAAATGAATGAAAACGGATATTCTCGAAGAAGATTTAGATTATGCCACTAAAATTTGTACTTAGGTTGTTACCCGGCAAGTCGAAGGACTTATGACAAGTAATTTTCATTATTTAAAGAATGGAGATCTGCCAAAAGAATTAAAATAATTTACAACGAAATAAAGTACTTACTTTATTTCACGATTAAATAAATATAATTTTGATTGTTTCCTAGGATACCTGAAATGTATATATTAAGTATATAGGATAGGATGAAATAAATTTTTAGTAAAAGGTCCCTGTGCGTATCTGTCTCTGTGTGTGTATGTGGCGAGCATAACTCAAAATTGGTCCGTTACACACGAAACTTCGTGTTTTAAGTTTAGTATCTTTAAAGGATGCGGCATGAAGATTTCTACGAAAATTCCCCCCAAACTACCCTTAACATGGAACAATGTTCGAATATTTTAATTACCTCAAAAATAGCTCTAATGGTTTTGATTAAAATGACATATTACAGATATCTACATGATGAAATGTGCATCCTGGACTTTCTGGAAAAGCCTTTGAAGTCCTCTTGATTCTGGATGGCTTTTGCACAACTGGTAAACCGTAAGAAATAGACAAAAACTTACTACACAAAAATGTATATCACATCAATACACACAATTTATATCCTATACGTTTTTAATATGGACACTTTCTAGACATTTCTTAATTTGAACTTTAAAATACTTATACTTTTCTCAATCAGGAAGTTGATATTCGTATTTCTTTTGTTTTACTCCTGGCCATGAAAAGAACCGATTTCACACCATTCCATAGTGAAAGCTTTTAAAGGATTTGACCATCGCGTAACGGAGTGTATGCCCTTAGTCCCCTCATAGTTTCTTGTAACTAATTAATAAAACCAGTTCTGCTAATGTTTATCTTGATTAGCACGAACTAGAAAGAAGAAATAGAATTACAATCTTCTGCAAGATATTTTCTTGCAGAATAGGTAAGGAAAGTAACATTTTTATTTTTTCATTTTAGCTAACAATTTCCGAAATATTCCTTGTTATTGTAGTAGTAATACTTTTCTTAAATAGGTTCGTCATTCGTTTCACGTCTCATTTGCTTTACTCCTGGCTATGCAAACTGAATTGGGGTTTGGCATCATCGCATAGCGACAGTTTTTGCAACATTTGACTATCGCTTTAGCCTAATGTATGTCATTATTTCTACTTACAAGGAACTAAGTGATTAGACCACTTCCGGCAAACTTTATCTTGATTAGTATGAATTTGATAGAAAAATATACGTTTGTAAGAATAGTTTGTTTACGGAGCAGATAGAGAAACTCATGTGAATGAAACACACCAGATGTTTATACATAGTTCCACATGGTATCGAACATACCGTCGATTACAGAGTGAGCATAATGAGCATATACAGTCTTGATTCGGTGTGTTGTAGCTTTTTTGTTCAGCAAATCCTGTTATGGAAATAATGTACATACCTTAGGGGGGGGGGGAAGTTCCGACCTCTTCAGCTGCTCTGGTGCGAGTGCTGTGGACCTCGAGCACTCGTGGTACTTCTGATCTTACTAGAAGTAGCCGAACACCGAGCCCTTCCCAGAAGGGTGTCCGGATTGGGTTGGCTCATCGTGGCGGTGGTCCTGATATCCCTGGAGATTGAGTATGCCTGGGCGTGGTTGTGAGATACCTTAATGTCCTCCGGCATTAATCTGGAGAATGAGTCGACGGTATGCTAAGGTAAACGAGTTACCAGATGTCACGAGTTTGTAGCTGCCTTATTTCCTTTATGGCTTGATTGTGAGTTAAGCCACATTCATTAAGAGATGCAAGCTCAGACGAGACGCTGCATAAGCGCAAACTTATTATGCTTCACAACACAGTCGTAAGCGTGACGCAAGAAGTAGACACGGGTTTCTAGATCTGTAATATGCGTACATGTAGATATCTTCCAAACGCTCCGCTAGTTTCAAATTGAATAATATAAGACCTTAAGAAAATTCGCTTAATCTTTTTCAGATAAATGGATTATAAAAAGCACATACTAACATGTTACGCTTGCGGCAGTAACGTCACCATAATTGTTTATCCAAAATGTTGAAAATGATGCAAGCATAGAGACTGCAGAAAGTGATAAAGCTGGACATTTAATGACATGTGAATTATCTCATTGTGCCTTACGATTTATGAAAACCAAGAAATCGAGACGCAGGTTGTGGATACATATATTAAATCAAATTAAAGCTGGATTCGCAATAATCTGGGAACTGAGAGGTGGTATGGACGGCCAAATGGAAGAACCTGAATGGGTAGATCCTGTAAAATTTCGCTTTGCGATCGTCTGTTGTTGAACAGAGGAAAGAGGAAAGAATACAGATTTCTTTCTCTGTATATACGGTAGAGCCTGCAAAATTTCGCTTTGCAATCGTCTGCTGTTGAACAACAGGCAATGCATAGAGGAAGGAAGTAGAAACACAGAAGTTAAAGAGCGTCCATAAATAAACAAACACACATACAGAATGCCTCGAATTTGGCCGCACAAATTGACAGGGTTATAGAGGGATATAAGATAAACATTTGAGTTAGGGAAACTATGGTCTATGGGTTCTAAATTCTTTGCTACAGCATAAAATGTATTAAGAGTTAACTGGCCACTGATCAAACCGCAGTGGACCGTGACAGGAACACCCGGATTTTGGAGAGCGAGAGTGTTATTTAGCGCGCTTTTATTCGTACTAAGAAATAAAATAAAAGTAAGTATGATTAGCATGTAGCTGCAACGGAATACTTTCAATAACAATTGCATTTAACACTTGATGTATTATGTAAATTGATGTATTATGTACGTAGATAAACATTGCAATTGTAAGCGCAGTTAACAATTTACCAAACAATATTATCAGTGTGAGAAATGAACTTCAAGTGAAGTAAAAATGAACTAGTTCTAGTAAAACAAGTACCTACATAAAGCTAATTAAGAGCCATGTACCAGTCAGGAAAGTGCATTCAACCATTTCATCTCTACATGAAAGACAAATGAAAAGAGACTTCGAGAAGTAATACAAAATCCGAAGCACAAAGTACAACAGGTCATTAGAGCAACCGTTCAATGTGACAATTTGCAACATCCCTACAGAGGTTGCACATACGAAGAAATGAACCTCGCACCCTGTCAAAATCCCAGGAGTGTTGTGAATCTATGTATACAGAATGTCCAAGAATTCAACCACACACATTGGTATGATTGTACAGGATCTTAGTTAAACGGTTTGACATAGGGAACCTATTGTTCCTTTTGCCAAATGCCAAATTAAAAGAATGTGGACTTGTGTGTCCTATTTTAATTTAGAATGCCAGTAGTCGAAGGAATACAGTATTGGTGCATAATTCAAACGATATTTAAATTTATTGGATTCGCAACTTTGGCAAATTTCGGTTAATTTCAGATCATATATGGTCATATAGCAACAACGCTCCGCTCTAACATACCTAATGGAAGTTTCCAGTTTTTTAGTTTTCTTATTTTTCTCAAAGAGGTACACAATTTGAGCAGCACTAATACGCTTAGTTTACATTTCTGAGGCCAAGACAATAAACCCAAAATACTGCGAATGATATTTACGTAGCGTTCAATATTAAGTGCAGCAACTGTCAATGAACCTGCGTAGATTAATGCAATAAAACAACTAGGTTTGTTAAAAACACTTATATGATCAATGATTTGAAACGTACTAACTGAACTATGTTTTTGTGGTGGAACAAAAAAAAAATTATTGCTTAGATTCGAACAGCGGTACTTGTATATTAGGCCGTTTTAACCTCTGAGCTACTGCGGGAATGTGCTTCTGGAAATGTTGCCTAATGCCTACACGTGATTATTGTGAGAACCAAGAATTGCTAAACATTGTGTTCATATTGTAAGAGTATATATACATCATGTGTAAGGAAAGAGGTTGTTTCAAAGAGAGAGTACACAAACATCTTAAGATAATCTAAGCTGTTAACTTCTGTGTTTTTGGTACCTCGAGGTACCATTGTTTATGCTTAAAAATTTCGCTTACCAAAGGCGATTGAATTACTGACACGAACTTTGGCTGCTTATGGTGAGGTTCACAACACTCCTGGACTTTTTAACAGGTTATTTCTTCGTAGATCAACCCCTGCAGGAAGGTTGCAGGTTGTCAAATTGAATAGTTTCTCTGGTGACCTGTTGTATTTTGTGCTTCAGACATTGTTGTATTTCTCGAAATCTCTTTCTATTTACCTTTCATGTAGGGATGAAATGGTTGAATGAACTTTCCTGACTAGTACACAGTTCTCAATTAATTTTATGTTGATTCTTGTTTCATTACAGTGCTGGTTGTTCATTTTTATTTAATTTAAAGCCCATTTGACACAGTGACAATATTGTTTCGCAAACTGTGAACTATGGCTGCAATTGTAATGCGTATGTACATCACATATGACACACTATATTTTAGAAACTCTTTCGAAAGGTACGGAGACTTACCCCTTCAGGTGTTAAATGCATTGTTATTGAAACCTCCTCCATTGCATCTACATGCTAATTGTACATTACTACAGTTATTTAATTTGTCTGTACGAATAAATCATATTACGTTATGTAGGAAGATAGGAGCGGCTCATTATAAAATACAAAGGAGATAACATAGAAATAATGGCACTGATGGAGGATTGAACCTTCAACTCCCTTAATATCTAAATCCGATGCCCACCACAGCCCTAAATAATGCCACTTTTCTACGCTCTCCGAAATCCGGGTGTTCACGATCCACTGCGGTTTGATCAGTTGCGTGCTAACCCTTAATATATTGTATGCTGTAGCAAAGAATTTAGAACCCATAGCCCATAAGTTCCCTATCTCAAAATGTTTATCTTGAACCCCTCTTCAATCCTGCCAATTTGTGCGGTAGAATTCTGGGACATCCGTATATATACGGATTGCGGATAGAGAAAGCCATATGAATGTATTCTAAATTTTCTTATGTAAGTTTCTATTACAGTAGAATATAGAATAAAATTAGAATAGAATGTTACAATAATATATTACGTAACTTTTTATTGCTTGTCATTAACATCAGCCGTATTTATTTAATTTACGACATATTTTACAGAAAATATTTCATCTTTATCTTTTCACTGTTAATTTACAATCAAACACTTTGTTCTAACTACATACCTTATCTTTGAAGAGCTATTGAAATTTATCGCCAACCAGTTGAACTGCAGCCTTGCTTTCTGAAATGTAACTACTTATCTCAGAAAAAAAAAAATGAAGCCAACAAACTGATAAAACCTAACCTCCCTCCCCTCCGCCTTCCCTTTCGCAATCAGAGAGAGAGAGAGAGAGAGAGAGAGAGAGAGAGAGAGAGAGAGAGAGAGAGCAATACAGCTGTTTTAAGCTTTTAATGATATGCTAAAATGGAAATATCCCTGAACAGTGTTCTTATGTGTACGTATCTCAGCCATGGATTTGTGTTCACTAATAAATTTAAAACCTTGATGCTGACATGCCAACAATTTTACTGCTGTATCCGAGTTCTCTCAAAGTGCCTATACCGGTTATTCATATACACCTTATTTATTAAAATCCCTTATAAACATAAATCGCATAACGCAAGATCTAGAGACGGCATTGCCATAAATTTCCTAGCGATGAATAGAGCTCGGCATTTGTCTATTTTGTAGAGTAAAATACACATAATCTTATACTTTTTAATTTACTGTGTTTCGGGGCTAATTTTGGTTTTTGATGAGAAGTTTTTTTTATATAATTTCATTTATGTTTGTCTTTGGTGATCATATATTACTTTATTAATGTGATGTAAACCTTAGTATTGAAATGAAATATTTCGCGTTCTGAGTCATTGCTGACAATATATCTGAGGAGGTTTGTAATATGGACATTTCTTAAGGTCAGCAGTACATTGTTCCCTATATAAAGTCTGATGTTCCATTCACATGACTTTCTCTAGCTGTTCCACATACAAACTATTGTTATAAAACATTATTATTACTATTATTATTATTATTATTACATCTGATCATGGTAATCGAGATAAACAGCAGAATTGATCTTATTTCTTGCTTCTTTGTAAGTAGAAGCGAAATGTGGGAATACACTAGGCTAAAGCGATATTCAAAGCCTTTAAAAGCTGGTCATTATGAGAAACAATTAAGGCTCGGTTCGCTTTGCATTGTACCGTTTGAGTATTATAATAATAATAATAATAATAATAATAATAATAATAATAATAGGAAGAAGAAGAAGAAGAAGAAGAAGAAGAAGGAGGAGGAGGAGGTTAAAGGGCGTTCAACTACGGCGTTTTAAAACAGCTTTAAAAACAAAATATAAAATCAATAAAACCGTGGAATTGATAGTTAAAATTGAAAATAAAATCGAACATAATTAAACTGTCTATGGCGGAAACCATAGGGGGGGGGCTAAAACTAGTTTTTAATAAGCGGAACTAAAAAGTAGGCATCAAAATCAAATCCCCCATCTTAAAAGGCAAATGTGTTACACTGTCAACAAAGCACAGCTACCACAGCAGGATTGTATCACAATAAATAAAAAAATCTTATTTGTTACGCTCACATGACTTTCTCTACAAACAAACTTCTTACAAAACATCATCCTTCTTTCTACGCCATGCCAATCGAGATAAACTTTGGCAGAATGTTTATATTACTTAGTTCCTTATAAGTAGAAGGTAACTAAAGGGATGCGCTATGCTAAAGTGATAGTCAAATGTTGATAGTCAAATGTTTTAAAAGCTGTCGTTATGCTATTGTCATTGCAGATCACTTCTTTGCTCGGCCAGGAGTAGAACAAAAGAAAAGCGGACACTTTCTGTCTGAGAAAGGTATATGTACTTTACAATTGAAACCAATAACAAGGAATATCTCGGAAACGGTTACCTCCACAACAAAAGCGTAAAGGACATAAATTATGTGTGTTGTGTGTCGTCTACATTTCTGTGTAGCAGGTTTTTGTCTATCTCTTATGGTTTAGCAGTAAAGCAAAATTCAACCACAACAAAGAGGATTTCAGAGGCTATTCCCAGAAAATTCAAGATAAACATTTTATTTGGGACGTAAATAGTTTTAATGTACGGGATTTTAATCAAAATCGTTAAAGACATTTTTCAAAAAATCAAAATGTTCGAAAATATTTCCATCTAAAGGGTAGTTTGTGGTGAGGGGATTTTCTTGAAAATCTTCCTGTCGCATCCTTGAAAGATATCAAACCTACATAACAAGTTCAATATGTAACGATCTTTTCGTTTTTGAACTATGCTGCCCAAACACACACACACACACACGGAGCTTTTACTAAAAGTTGTTTTTTTTTCGGACTCAGGGGACCCCAAAACATATATTTCCGGTGAAATATATATATATCGAATTGTTGGGTGGAATACAATACCTTCGCTAGCTACTATGTATATTGCATGTACCTACATACGTGCTAGAGAAAGTAAAGTCTGATGTGTGACACTCATATAGCTTTCTGTAGCTGTTCTATATATAAAGAATTCTTACTAAATCGATCTATTTTTACTTTCTCTACACGTACTATGTACATAGTGCATAGAGAAGGTATTGTAATGCCCAAAAATTAGATACCGAGATTTCACCGGAAATACATGTTTTGAGACCCCCTGAATCCAAAAAAACAATTTTAGAAAAATGTCCGTGTGTGTGTCTGTGTGTGTGTGTGGGCAGCATAGCTCAAAAACCGTTAAAAACCAAACTTGGTATTTATGTTTGGTAACTTCCAAGGATACGACACGAAGATTTTCAAGAAAATCCCCCACCCTAAACTACCCTTTACATAGAACTTTTTTCGAAAAGTTTGATTTTCTCAAAAATGGCTCTAACGATTTTGATTAAAATGCCATATGTTAAAGATATTTACACGACAAATAAAATGTATAGCTTGAATTTTCTGGGAATAGCCTCTGAAGACTACTTTATTCTGGATGAATTTTACGGAACTTTGCATAACTGCTAAACCGTAAGATATGGACAAAAACTTACCGCACAGAAAACGTAGAGCACATTAAAACACACAATTTATGTTATATACATTTTTTCCGTGGATTTTATCGTTTTTAAGGTATTCCTTGATTATAGTTTCAGCTTTGAAAAATTTATGCTTATCTCATACAGGAATTTGTGAACTCCTGCCCATACAAACAAAGGAACTTCAGTTACATAGTAGCCAGCTTTTGACTATCACTTTAACCTAAGGTACTCCCTTATTTCGCTTCTGCTTACAAGCAATCAAGCTATCTCTGCTAATTTTTTCTCAATTAGTATGAAGTAAATAGAAGGATAAGCTTTTTAACAATAATTTGTGGCAGTGATGTAGAGAAAAGCATGTGAATGGAACACATCAGATTTTTTTTTATCTACATCACGCTAATAGATATAAAAATAGTAAAATTGGTCTTATTACTTGCTTCGCTGTAAGTAGAAGAGAAATAAGGGAATACATTAGGCTAAAGTTGTAGCCAAATCTTTAAAAATCTGGTCGCTTTGTGAAACAATTAAGGTTCGGTTCGATTTGCTTGGTCGCGTTTGAGAAAAGTTAGGTAGTTCAAAACTGAAACCAATAACAGGAATATCTAAAAAATCTGATGTGTACCATTTACATGACTTTCTCTATATCCCTGCAACAAATTATTCTTAAAAAGCTTATACTTCTATTTACTTTATGCTAATCAGAAAAAATTAGCAGAAATAGTCTTATTACTTGCTTCCTTGTAAGTAGAAGCGAAATAAGGGAGTACCGTAGGTTAAAGTGATAGTCGAAAGCTGGTTGCTATGTCAATGAAGTTCCTTTGTTTATATGGATAGGAGTTGACAAGTTCCTATATGAGAAAAGTATACGTTTTTCATAGCAGAAACCAAAAATAAGGAATGTCTCAAAAACGACGAACTCCACGAAAAAAAGGTATATAACATAAATTGTGTGTTTTAATGTGCTCTACATTTTGTGTATTAAGTTTTTGTCCATCTCTTACGGTTTAGCAGTTATTCAAAATTCAGCAAAATTCATCCAGAATAAACTACTCTTCAGAGGCTATTCCCAGAAAATTCAAGCTATACATTTTATTTGTCAGGTAAATATCTTTAATATACGAATTTTTAATCAATATCGTTAGAGACATTTTTGAGAAAATCAAAATTTTCGAAAAAAGCTCCATGTAAAGGGTAGTTGGGGATGGGGGGATTTTTCTCAAAATCTTCGTGTCGCATCCCTGGAAGATACTAAACTTAAATACCAAGTTTGGTATTTTACCGACTTTTCGTTTTTGAGTTATCGTGTTCATAGACACACGGACACACACACACACACACACACACACACACACACACACACACACACGGACCTTTTTGTGAAAATGCTTTTTTTGGACACTGGGGACCCTAAAATATATATTTCCGGTGAAATCTCGGTATCGAATTTTTGGGTGGAGTGCAATACCTTCTCTATACACTATCTACATAGTGCGTATAGAGAAAGTAAAAACAGCCAACTCTATAAGAACTATGTATATGACATAAGCTATTTGTTTTAAGGATATTTACATTTTCTGAGCATTAAGTTTTTGTTTGCCGCTTACGGAGTAGCCGTTATTATAAATTCTGCAAAACTCATCTAGAATAAAGAGGTCTTCTAGGACATTCTCAGAAAATTCAAAACATGAGTTTTATTTGTGATGTAGATATGTTTAATATACGCCCAATCTCTTATGGTTTAACTGTTAGGCAGAGTTCTGCAAAACCCATCCAGAATAAGGTCTTCAGAGGCTAATCCCAGAAAATTCAAAATATACACTTTAATTATGATGCAAATATCTTAAATATACGGCATTTTAATCAAAATCGTTAAGTCATTTTGAGAAAAACAAAATTTTCAAAAAGGTTTCCATGTAAAGGGTAGTTTGTGGTGTGAGGGGGGGCTTTTTTTTTTTTTTTTTTTAATCTTCTTGGAAGATACTTAATATAAATACCATGTTTGGTTTTTAACGGTCTTTTCGTTTTTCAGCTATGTTGTCCACAGATGCAGTATAGAAACACACACACGGGCCTTTTGCTAAAAAATCTGATGTGTTACTCTCACATAGCTTTCTCTATCTGATCCATATATAAACTATTCTTACTAAAGATTATTATTATCTACATAATGCTAATCAAAATAAACATTAGAAGAATTCGTCTTATTATTTGCTTCCTTGTAAGTAGAAGGAAAATAGGCGAATGCATTAGACCAAAAGGTTAGTCAAATCTTTTAAAAGCTGGTCGCTATGTGAAATATTTAAGGTGCGGGTCGCTTTGCATAGTACCGTTTAAGGAGGGATAGTTTAAAATTGAAACCAATAACCAGGAATACCTTGAAAACAGTCAACTCTACATACAAGAAAAATCTGACGAGTTCCGTTCAGATGACTTTCACAACATCTCTGCAACAAATTATTGTTAAAAAGCTTATGCTTATTTTTACTTCATGCTAATCGAAAAAAAATTAACAGAAATAGTCTTATTACTTGCTTACATGCAAGTAGAAGGGAAATAGGGGAATAGAATAAAGTATTAGTTAAAAGCTGGCTGCTATATGAATGAAGTTCCTTTGTTTGTATGGACAGGAGTTGACAAATTCCTGTATGAAAAAAGCATAAGTTTTTGAAAGCTGAAACCAATAACAACGAATATCTAAAAAACGACCCACTCCACGAAAAAAAAATATATTACATAAATTGTGTGTTTTAATGAGCTCTACATTTTCTGTTAAGTAAGTTTATGTCTTATCTCTTACGGTTTTCCAGTTATGCAAAATTCCGTAAAATTCATCCAGAATAAAGTAGTCTTCAGAGGCTATTCCCAGAAAATTCAAGATATAAATTTTATTTGTCAGGTAAATAGCTTTAATATATGATATTTTAATCAAAATCGTTAAGAGCCATTTTTGAAATAGTCAAATTTTTCGAAAATTTTTCCATGTAAAGGGTAGTTGAAAATCTTCGTCTCACATCCTTGGAAAATACTGAACTTAAATACCAAGTTTGGTATTTAACGGACTTTTCGTTTTTGAGCTATGCTGTCCACCCACACACAGACAGACACAGACACACACGCGCGCGGCCCTTTTTCCAAAAATGCTTTTTTTGGATTCAGGGGTACCCAAAAAATGCATTTCCAGTGAAATCTCGGTATCGAATTTTTGGGTGCATTACAATACCTTCTCTATACATTATGTACATAGTACGTGTAGAGAAAGTAAAAATATATATGGTAAATTGTGTTTTAACAGGATCTGCATTTTTATGAAGTAAATGTTGTATATCTGTTATGGTTTAACCATTATGCAAAATTCTGCAAAACTCATCCAAGTTAAAGAGGCCTTCATAGACTCTTCCCAAAAAATTCAAAACATACTTTTTATATTTTATGTAAATATTTTTTAATATACGGCTTTTAATCAAAATCATTGAGCCATTTTTGAGAAGGAAAACTTTAACAAAACAATTTTCTTGTAAAGAGTAGGGGGTGTGGGGGCTTTTCTTCAAAATCTTCGTGTCGTATTCCTTAGGAAGATACTAAATATAAATACCTAGTTTGGTAGGTAATAAACGGTCTTTTCGATTTTGAGCTATGCTGTTCACACACACACACACACACACACACACACACACACACACACACACACACACACACACACACACACACAGAGACCATTTTCTAAAACTTTTTTTTTTCGGACTCAGGAGACTTCAAAACACATTTCCCGTGAAATCTCGACTTAGAATTCTTGAGTGGAATACTAAACCTTCTCTAGCTACTATGTACATTTTATGTACGGACGTGCTGAATAAAAAACGTAAAAGTCTGCTGTGTTCCATTCACTTTAACTTTCTCTATCTGTTCCAAATACAAACTATTCTTACAAAAGACCAATTATTGTATTTCATCACGCTATTCGGGATAAACATTAGCACAATTTGAGTTATTACTCTCTTTATTGAAGTAGAAGGGAAATAAGCGAATACATTAAGCTAAAGCGATAGTCAAATCTTTTAAACGCTGGTTGGCTGTGAAACAATTGAGGTTCCGTTCGCCTTGCATGGTGCCGTTTCAGAAAAGTTAGGTGGTTTAAAACTGGAACCAATAACAGGGAATATATAAAAACAGTAAATTCTACAAAAAAGAGTTGCTTTAACGAGATCTACACTTTTTTTGTATAAGTTTTTGTCTATCTCTTACGGTTTAACCGTTATGTAAAATTCTGCAAGACTCATTCACAATAAAGAGATCTTCAGAGGCTAATCCCAGAAAATTCAAAATATGCACTTTATTGTAATGTAATTGTTCTAAATATACGGTATTTTAATCAAAATCGTAAGAGCCATTTTTGAGAAAAAAAACGCGTTTCCAAAACGTTTTCCATGTAAAGGGTAGATTGTGTGGAAAAGTGTGTGTGTATATATACACACACAGCCACAATCTACCACAGACTCACTCACACACATAGATACACACAGACCTTTTTCTAAAAAATATGACGTGTTACACTCACATAACCTTCTCTAGCTGATCCATATACATCACTAGATAAATTGGTATCATTACTTGCTTCCTTGTAAGCAGAAGGAAAATAAGCGAATACACTAGGCTAAGACATGAGTCAAATCTTTTAAAAGCTGGTCGCTATGTAAACAATGGCTTTGCATGGTAACCGTTTAAGGAAAGGTGGTTTAAAATTGAAACCAATAACAAAGAATATCTCCAAGACGGCAACTCTACAAGGAAAACCTATATGACATAAATTGTGTTTTAACGCGATCTAGATTTTTATGAAGTAAATTTTTGTCGGTCTCATGGTTTACCCGTTATGCAAAATTCTGCAAAACTCAACCAGAATAAATAGGTCTTCATAGACTCTTCCCAGAAAATTCAAAACATACATTTTATATTTAATGTAATATCTTTAATATACGGATTTTAATCAAAACCGTTAGAACCACTTTTGAGAAAAACAAAACTTTCAAAAACAATTCCCATGTAAAAGGAAGGGGGCATTTTCTTCAAATTCTTCGTGTCGCATTCTTGGAAGATACTGAACATAAATTCCAAGTTTGGTAGGTATTTAACCGTCTTTTCGTTTTTGAGCTGTGCTGTCCACGAACACACACACGGGCCTTTTTCTCAAACTGTTTTTTTTTTTTTTTTTTTCCGGACTCAGGGAACATCAAACCATATTTCCCGTGAAATCTCGACTTAGAACTGTTGGGTGGAATACAAAGCCTTCTCTAGCTGCTATGTTCATTGTATGTACATACGTGCTAGACAAAGTAAAATGCTTTTTTCGGACTCAAGGGGTGTCAAAACATAATTTCCGAAATCTCGACATCGAATGTTTGGGTGGAATACAATACCTCCTCTAGCTACATTGAATGTACATGCGTCGTAGAGAAATTCATAAAATGGTGGCTAAGAACAGTGAAGGGTAAATGGTCACATTAAAGACGGGGGAATCGATCAGTTTAGAGATATTAACTCATCACTTTGTCCATTAATTGGATAGTTTTATTGTTTTCTTCTTCCCACACGAGTGAAAAGCTCAGCGCTGACCTAAAAAGAGTGGACTGATTTAATTGGAAACGCAACAACAGCGTGCCTAGCAATTTATAAAACACTCAATAATACAACCCAGCGTGGGAGTGTATAACCTATTCAAGATAAATACTAAAAAGCTAATATTAGTAGTGGCGTGTATTTAATGTTGGCAAGGTAAACATGCTTATTAAAGCATTTTTTATTAGATTAGATAGCATTCTGTAGGTTCGCTTAGGCCAGGAAGCCACTGAACATAGAACTTGTCAAGGGATATACATGTATACATATGTTTTTATACTACGGAAAAAAAAACAATGTATAAAGCTCTAGTGCTAAAAGCATGGGTTACAAAAACAGCAGAATAGACATGTAATCACACCATTTGCTTTTGAGGCCTGTACGCCACTGCACTATTTTGTTTTTTGTTTTTTTGTTTGCATGCACATATCAAAAATTAGTGCTAAAATGTATGAATACAATTTCATCAGTGGCGCTCGTGGCCAAATTATCTGGTAGGGCACAATTTTAAGATTGATTAAAATTTAAATCGAATGCTATTTATGGACGCTCTTTAACTGCTACGGTTTTAAGCGTCCCATTCTATTTTGGGCGTGAAAGACCGTTTAATATTGCTTAGAGGCTTCTTTATCAGGCTTGAGGGTTTTTTTACATGCCGTAAACCTACGACACGGTATCAACGACTTTACTTCCCTAATGAAGGAAGGGACTTTTACGCCTGAAAAAAAAAATCAGCCGGGTTTGAACCCGCGACCTTGAGAACCAGAAGCTAGCATGTTACCCCTAGATCACGGATGACGACCGACTAAAATTAGTGGATACTAAAAGCTATCAGTAGAAATGAAATGCTAATTTGTGTATTAACACTAACCTTTCTGTTTGTAGATGAAGTCCATCGTTCAATCCTATGCTTGAAAACATACTTCCATAACTCTTTGATTTAAGTCAAGAACTGAACGCGACATGTTCCGAGAATTTTGAACACGAACCGTTAACTTCACTGTTTACCATATGTCAACAACATTATCAGAGAGGTGATACTGCTGCAAATTAATGCATAGCTCGTCTTAACAGCTGATGCACATAGTTTCAGTTTCCAGTCTTCAATACTACCTTACATAACTTTAATACCCTATGTATGCCAATTACAACGTTCACGATGTTTATTTTCACAAAAGAAGCTCGCTTTTCTCTCAGAAAATTGTGGAAACTACTCTTAAGTAAAGTAGATCGCGATCGTGATATTAATGTCTTAAGCATTTTCTTTATAAGCAGATGTATACTTTACAAACCATCGCCTATCTTTTGTATCAGTGTTTAGGATTTTTCCTCTTAAGGCGAGTTTTAACACTGCCGTTTCTTTGAACGTTAGCAACTGATAAATGGGCATATTATTCTGCAGTTAATTTCACCAAATTATTCTCCAGCGTATTCGGATTATATTTCATTAACACGTGAAATGCATTCGAGGCACTGTTTCGCCACTTCATCACTCTTGAGGTGGATGTTGTAACTCAGCACTCATTCTCACAACATTAGCTATTGGTCACCTCTCGCAAGTAAGGTCCATTTTACTGTTTGTTCACATCCATAATTTCAATAGCTATTAGTTATTTTACCGTTTCCTGTTTTCAAGTAAAGTTTCAAATGTATCGCGAATCCATTTCCTAGAAAACTTAGGGTAATTACACAACACACTGCTTGTACGCCTTATTATTTACTCTTACATGTGAAGAGACCTTTGGCTAAATATTTTTGTCAGGGATTTGACTCAAACTTAACTTTTGCTTATTGTCAGTCCTTATTTTCTCATTGCACATGTGCGGCAAATGACCACAGAGGCTTTCGTGTCATAAGAGAACCTTCCCCTCCCGGCCCCTTGAACCCCACGACTACAAAATTAACTACATCTGAAAGCATTGAATTCTACTGCGCGTGCGCATAGGATGACCACAAAATCGCTTGTGTCCGAAAATGCGGCCGGTTACTATTTCCGACAGTCATCTTCACTACAACAGTCCACGGTGCATAGTAGGTTTAAATTTATACAAAATGTGTTATAGATTATAACATTTTACCTAATAATATAATGAAGAAATTATTGTCTGAAATTGTTGTAGGGAGGGCACGTGCCCCTGTGCCCCTAAAGGCCGGCCGCCACTGAATTTCATTATATGTAACACTGATGTCATGTCAGATGATAGTTTTCTAATTATCTACATAATTATATATTAATATAAAAACTAAAATATGATTTTCATGTTTAATTGGAATTCCTACTAGTTCCAGACTGTGGCGTATCTAGAATTTGTAGCCCTCCGTGGTGCAATGGTTACTATGCTGACTTCATATACCCAAAGTCGCGGGTTCAAACCCGGCGGAGGACGATGGATTTTTTCGGGTGTAAAAATCCTTAGCATGGCTTCCTTCGGAAGGGAAGTAAAGCCGTTGGTCCCGTGTCGTAGATTTACGGCACGTAAAAGAACCTCAAGCCTGATAGAGAGGCCTCTGAGCAAAATTAAGCGGTCTTTCACGCCCAATATAGAATGGGACGCTGAGAACCACAGCAGTTAAAGAGCGTCCATAAATAACACGCCATTTACATTTTTTTTTTTATCTAGAATTTGGCTCTGGGTCAAGAATATTTTTTATAGTTGAAATTTCCAGGGGTTTGGAATAACGCTACCTCCTCATCATACCAACATTTAAAAAACTGCAATATCAATAGTCCTCCATAGTTTAGTGGTGTTATACTAGCCTCTAGTTTCCAAGATCGCGGGTTCAAATCTGGGGGGGGAGTGATTGATTTTATTCGGGTATAAAATGCTTAACATAGCGTCCTTCAGAGGGGAAGTAAAGGCATCGATCTTGCGTTGTAGATTTATGGCACATAAAACCTCAAAACTGATAAAGCAGCCTCTGAGGAAAATTAAGTGGTCTTTCACGCCTAAATAGGATGGTGAGAACTGTAGCATTAAAGAACTCCATAAATAAAACTTACTCTCATTTTTACATAATCAATAAAAACTTATTTTTATTTTTAGACTTTATATTTAATTTTAAGCGACATTGCAGATTACCAAGAACAAATTAAAGGAATGAAAGGGTTTCAGTAATATGCTTATTTCTGATCTAGTCGAGTATATTCCTGTATTATACCACTTAATATTTTTGTTTAAAATTTAATTAATTATTCAACCTTCATATTTTATGTTTAGCTTGTATTTGTAGTTACTTTATCACGTACAATGTACATAATAGATAGGGAAGGTATTACTTTCCATCCAGAAATTTAAAGGTGATATTTTATTGAAAATGAATGTTTTGAGGACACGTGAATCCCAGAAAAAAGTGTTTTTAGAATAAGATCTGCTTGTGCGTCTGTGAACAGCATATCTATAAACAAAAGTAGGTTAAGTACCAAACTTGGTATTTGAGTTTAGCATCTTTCAAACATGCGACGCCAAAGTTTTTAGGAAAATTCCCTATCCATCCCAATCTATATTTTTAAACTTATTTTCTCAAAAATGGCTCTAATAGTTTGGATTAAATGCCATCATATGTTAAACAAATTTAGAGGTAAATAAAATGTATATATTAAGTTTTGTGGGAATAACCTCTGAAGCCTTCTTCATTCTGGAGAATTTTAGCATAAACCATAAGATATGGATAAAAACTCATACTACACAAAAATGTAGATCTCATTAAAATATTTTACATTAGTACATCTTTTGTAGAGTTAACCATTTCGGAGTTATTCCTTGTTATTGGCACGAATTTTCCAATAATGCTTTTCTCAAATGTCAAGTCCTCATTCGTTTTTTTTTTTTAATTTTTTTTTATTTTTTTTACTCCTGACCATACAAAGAGAACGGAATGTCAAAGTCCTCACTTGGCGACCAGCTTTTAATAAATTTGACTATAGTAATGACGTAATATATTCCCTTATTTCTCTTGTACCTATAAGGAAATAGCTAATGATTATTATTCGAAAAATAATCGGCCGAAAATTTGGATTATAATGCACTTGTTGTAAATCGACTTTCCTAGTTCCTCGGCGGATATAATGCCAACCATGGAATGACTATCACTTATACAAAAAAAAAAAAATTTTTTTGGGCAATTCTAAAACTTTTTTTGAGAAACTGGACATGTACCAACTATTGAATGGAATGACTATCACTTAAAAAAAAGACTATATTTTGGGCAATTCTAAAAATTGTTTTGAGAAACTGGACATGTACTAATTATTGAATGGAATGACTATCATTTAAAAAAAAGACCATATTTTGGGCAATTCTAAAAATTGTTTTGAGAAACTGGACATGTACCAACTATTGAATGGAATGACTATCACTTAAAAAAAAGACTATATTTTGGGCAATTCTAAAAATTGTTTTGAGAAACTGGACATGTAGCAACTATTTCAGATATACCGCAAACACTAAACGTTTCTTTATCAGTTTGAATGCAATCAGTTGTTTACCATATGTTTTAACTTATAACATGGTTTGTCTTAATAGTTTTATTAATGCTTGATACAGTAATGCTCCATTTTTATTTTTCTTACTTAAATCTCCCAGTGTCTGTAGCTCAAATAACAATGCGATTTGGTTTAACAGCTTTGTACACTTATTCTGTATTATGATTAATGTACGGTGCTTGGGTTTGATTTTCCTAAATAAGTTGCACTGTGCGTAATTTTAATGAAAAAGTGGTCCATTGATTAAAAAAATCTGACGTGTTCCATTCACATGACTTTCTCTACATCTCTGCAACAAAATATTGTTAAAAAGCTTATGCTTCTATTTACTTCATGTTGATGGAGTAAACATTTGCAGAAATAGTCTTATTACTTGCTTCCTTGTAAGTAGAAGCGAAATAAGGAAGTACCATAGGTTAAAGTGATAGTCAAAAGCTGGTTGCTAAATGACTGAAGTTCCTTTATTTGTATGGACAGGAGTTAACTAATGTTATGAGAAAAGTATGTTTTTAAAGCTGAAACAAACCACAAGGAATATCTAAACAAAAAACAAAACAAAAAAAGACCAACTCCACAAAAAAATGTATATAACATAAGCTGTATGTTTTAACGTGCTCTACATTTTTGTGTGGTAAGTTTTTGTCCATCGCTTCCGGTTTAGCAGTTATGTAAACTTCCGTAAAATCCATCCAGAATAAAGAAGTCTTCAGAGGCTATTCCCAGAAAATTCAAAACATACATTTTATTTGCCAGGCAAATATCTTTAATGTGCGATATTTTAATCAAAGTCGCTAGAGCCATTTTTGAGAAAAAAAAATTGTCGAAAAAAGTTTCATGTAAAGGGTAGTTCGTGTCGCATCCTGGAAGATATTAATCTTAAATATCAAGTTTGGTATTTTACAGACTTTTCGCTTTTGAGTTATCGTGTTCACAGACACACGGACTTTTTCTGAAAATGCTTTTTTTGTGGATATAGGGGACCCTAAAACATATATTTCCAGTGAAATCTCCGGTATCGAATTTTTTGGTGGAGTGCGATGCCTTCTCTATACACTATGTACATAATACATATAGAGAAAGTAAAAATCAAATAAACACGAGTAAATAAGGTTCTACAGAATAGCGTACAAAAAAACCGGCCGCAAGTACTAGACTGCACATTGTCGCCCGTCAATTGTTATCTATTGTTGCGAAGCTGTTTCGTCTATTTTATAAATATAGACATTTGCATTAGATTATTTGTTATTTATTATGTAATTATTACATATTTACCTATTTGTTGTTGTATTGCTGGAGGCGGGAAACAATTCGCGCGTAGTTGACTGGCGAGCACTCTGTACACGGGACCGGTTTTCATGCGCTACCCATGCGGGAAAACAATTACATTCTTTTTTAATAAAATAATTTAAGAATAACAACCAGCTATGCAGATCTCAAAGTAACTAATGAAATGCCTAATGTCGTTAGGATTGATGAAATGATGTGTGTGTCTTTGGCTGGGAATGAACTTAAGACGTCGAAGCTTTACTACTTGAGAACTCAGCAGTTCATTTTTTTTTTTTTGGCAGTGTTTAACGCCCGCTTTAACTACTTATGGCACCGCAGGCGGTAACACATTAATGAAGATGGAGCACCGCTAGAATGCGCCCCAGCGCCGTTTTGTCCACCACAAATCCCACATGCGGTCGCTTGGGATCAACCCGGGCCGTCTAGGCCCCAGTGCATTAATAATCTTGTCTGGTACTGCATTGGTCAGTTTTAACATCCTTTGTCACTTTCTGAAGTTAATCCAGTTGTTTTCCTTTTAAAAAAAGGAATAAATAGTGCTGATATTGGTGTAAGCCTACCATTTTTTTCCATTAAAATGCGGGACGTCACATTCAAAAGGTCGTGAGTTCGAATCTCGCTTAGGGTGAGTTACACGGATATGTTTTTTTTCGGGGTTTTCCCATATCCTCAGAAGACGAATGTCTAACTTTAAGCTCCAAGGACCCGACACCATTTGAGCATCATTTCACCAATTTCATTCATCGTCCAATATGATCAACCAGGTTAAAAAAAAAAAAAAAAAAAATGGGACGCCTGAAAAGGTTGGTTTAACTGATCAATACATTATAATGAAGGAAACATGATACTGAATAAATACACTTTACAATATCAGAGTTCCCACCATGTGCTTATCGAAAATGTGCTATTGTGTTTCGATTTAGTAGTACACCAGAATTAAAACGCTTGAATGAATTGCTTACAAAGGTAAGTTTAATCAGCAACAGCTGCAATTAGAAGAACTGAAGTTGTTAAAGCGCGTTATTGCCGAATATCAGAGTAATTGGTGTAATGGTGTAGGATAGATGCCGTCGTCTGCTAGCTAAGCCACGCCCTTGGAATACGTCATTTACGCGGAGCCAACATAAGAAGCCCTGAGAATATAACATGCTGAATATAATGTTGCCAACATAAACATTAAAAAAAAGTTACCGCTATTATTAAAACTGTACAATTTACCTGCATTTTACTGCAATAAGTTTGTAGTGAATAAAGTAGCTGCATACAAATAACGCAGCAGGTCGGGCAGCATGTTCTCATAGTTTTTGAGCTGACGCACTCGGATAAATTTGGTGAAATATAAGCTGCATACAAATAACGCAGCAGGTCGGGCTGCATGTTCTAATAGTTTTTGAGCCAGAAGACACACATTCTTGAAGCACTTAACCACAGTAAGTCTGTAGTGAAAACTTTGACGCACTCGGGTAAATTAGGTGAAATATAAGCTGCGTACAAATAACGCAGAAGGTAGGGCGGCATGTTCTCATAATTTTTGAGCTGACGCACTCGGATAAATTAGGTGAAATATAAGCTGCGTACAAATAACGCAGCAAACTTTGACGCACTTGGGTAAATTAGGTGAAATATAAGCTGCGTACAAATAACGCAGCATGTTCTAATAGTTTTTGAGCCAGAAGACACACATTCTTGAAGCACTTAACCACAATAACTTAATGAATTAATTAAAAATAACAATAACACTAATAATAACAATAATGATAATAACACCAATTATACGTATTGACAACAATATACAGGTATACATTATTTCGCGCTACACACTGCGAAATATAAGCTGCGTACAAATTACGCAGCAGGTCGAGCAGCATGTTCTAATAGTTTTTGAGCCAGAAGACACACATTCTTGAAGCAGTTAACCACAATAACTAAATGAATTAATTAAAAATAACAATAATGATAATAACACCAATTATACGTATTAACAATATACAGGTCTACATTATTTCGCGCTACACACTGCGTTTGTGTTGGTAACAACTATGAGTAATGCTAGTTTTACGGCATTACGATTGGCACCATCCATCCCGCGTGACGTCATACTGACGTCATCGCTTTAAACACCCACATTCACAGGCATCTGTCTGTAAATCTCGAATACCATTATTAGGTTAGAGGATTTATTTCGGCAATGCATTGTCAGTTTTTGCATTAGCTTACACTGGATTTAAGGGAGTATTTTTATCTCCTTCGTGTTAGAAGTTTCGCTCGAAAAGAAGAAGATAAATATGTTACAGGAAAAAAAACGAAAACATTTTCTTTAGCAATATTGATTGAACTCAGCATGATTATATTCCTCTATAGTTAACTAGCTGAAATACCTGACCTTGCCCGTGGTTTGACAGTTTATCCTTACCTCATTTAGCTTAAGTTGCACTTGTCCAAAAGCTGTGTGTTTCTTTGAACGTAATGTTGTTTACTTTTTTTACATCACACAAAGAAAATGAAAGTTCAAACTTGTTGTTCATAAATGAGTTGGTTATTTATTTTCCTTGTTCTGTTACCAATCCATATTCCTGTTTTACTCATTTTCCAAGATGCATGAACACTTTTTACATTCACTGAATGAGACATCCTAAGGTTTGACATTTACAATACTGGTCCCGATAGTTCTTTAGATGAATGTTAAAGATTTACACGCATTTGAAAATGTTCAAGGAAGTTAATGAGATAAGTTTTCTTATCTAACACAATGCCTCCTATCCAATAAGAATGAATTCCTTACTTTCTTAAGCATTTTACTTTGAACTTAGACATTATTACATGTCTTGCACTATTGAATCTTCAGTTTTGTTTGCAGCAACTATTGTCATCTACATATAAAGAATAATAAAAAAACAGAGTTACTTAGCACTGTACTATACAAATATTAGCCGTTCTGTGGCTGTTGAAAGTCTAGATCAAGATTAGTATTCCAAGCTCTAGATTCTTTATTCAAGCTATTAAGAGCTTTTACTTTCTTGTCCACATATGCATGATGTGCAGGTAGGTAGAGAAGGTATTGTATTCCACCAAAAATTTGAGTTTGAGATTTTATTGGAAATATATATTTTGAGACCACCCCACTTCACCTGATACAACACTGCCCTTCTGAAATGCATCTTCCATTATTCTCACAGCTTCTTCAGTTTCTTGATACTATTGGGAAGCCAGCTGAAGTGACCTCTGAAGTATGAAACTGAACTGAGCATTTTAGAACTGTTGAATGCTGGCAAGGATTCACCTACAGACACTGTACGATCAGAAGAAAATTTGATCACTGCCCTCACAGCTTCAAAGTGCTTAATGTAAAAAATCACAGCTTTAATTCTTTTGCCTACCTTGTTATCATTAGCTCTGGAGGCACGAGTACAGCTGCTTGTAGCACAATAGCACAAGAAGAACATTTCAAGAAAATGAAGAAGGTTTACACCATATGGCCAGAGTACCTTAAGCCCATTATTAATGAATCCAGCAACTGCTAACTGCTTTCTAAAGTTTACAATAAATTATATAGGGTTTAGCTGCAACCTCAGAGTCCAAGTTGCCACAATTTGATTAGTGATAAAACGGCCTGCAGCATCCATTATCATATCATACTTTATTCCATTTAGATCTTGTACAAAGATATGTAAGCTTATAAAACTAAAGAAACTTACAAAACTAATTGAATACCTACTTAAAAGGCATTACATTAATTATTTACATAAGACAAATATTTAGGAAGCATAGTGAAGAGAAACTGTAATTTAAATATTCTTTCACTGAATAAAAGCAGCCTTCTATTAAACTTGATTTTTTGGGACAATTTGTACCTCTTTTCCAAAGTTATATTTATAATGTTATCTGGAAATTTGTTGTATAATAATACTGTGGTATGTTCAAAACTATGTGTAAATAAGATTGTATTGTGGTTTTTGATATGTAGATCTGCTTTACCTCTTGTATTGTGGGTATGCACTTGTGAATTTATTTTGAATTTAGAGATTCAAGATCTTGTCAGGGCTAAAACTTTAAAGATATAAACACAGGAGAATGGAAGTATTTTTAAAATTTTATAATGTGTTTTACAAATGGTGGAAGAAGAGATATTTAACAATGCAGTGTATCACTCTTTTCTGCAATCTAAATATTTTTATTATGCACATTTTTTGCATTACCTCAGCTTGCTTCTGCTGTTTTCATCAGCAGAAATCCATACAGATGATCTGCTTATGTCAGCCCTGAATTTTTATAATACGATAACATAACAAGAATCCAAGTAATTCTTCACGAGCGTATACTCGTCAAGAATGTTGTGGTTGCAGCATTTCTATAAAAAATGTTCAAATTCAGGTACCTGAATATTGTTCCAGCAGATGTTCCTGCAGGCAATTCCAAGCACTGTTCTTTATAAAACTCACTATTAGATTATGTAAACTGCCCCTGCAGGTGTGTAAGTGGTAGCTGTTTCTTTGAACAAATCCATTGTTTTTTTTGTTTTTTTTTTCTTTCTAATATGTACATTGCTTCGTAAATGTTGTTCAATTTAGATTTCATTGTACACCTATAGGTTTATCACAAGCTTGGTAGAGGACTATTTTACCAACAGTGGTTAAGGACTGTGAATAGAAATCCATGTTTTCAGCTTTGATGACAATGAAGATGCAACCAGTGCCATGGTCATCTTAAATGCAACTGACTGTTGCAAATTCTCAAGTGTTTCAGAACAATAAAGAAAGGTAAATGTTTAAAATGAGTCAGTGTTGTCCGCATTGAACTTGTGTAAATTATTTATTATTGACGTAATGGAAATGTATAGGACTGAAGACAATTAATGAACAGATTAATAATAAAACTTACAATTATTTTCCTTTCTTGCTTTGTAATGAAATGTATGGGATCCACAATAATGTATAAATATGCAATAATATTAAAATATGTTAAATTATGTAATATGGTGTGAAATATATATTATACCTTAAAAATATGCAATACAAAACTTTGGAATAAGGGTCCTTTCAGTGTAATTTGTGGACTTTTTCATATTATTATTTCAAAGAATACTGATTTCATTCCTAAAGAACAAAATATTGCCTACATTACAAACGATTTTCTTCTTTTCTGATAGATCAGCTAAAAACAAAAAAAAACTTCTCCAACTTTTGTCACCATAAGCAAGAATTTGGAGTGGACACAGAGTGACATTTCTATGCCACACTTCATGGCAAAGAGGTCTGTGATGGCTGGGAGGGACACCAAACATCTGGCAGCCAAGGCAAGCCTTCAGAGATCTTGTGAAGACCAAATAATTACACCTCTTCAACTTTTCAACTGGAGCAATTTAAACCTTCCTTCAATTGAATTCATTTTTTGCACAAATCAGGAACACCTTGAAGTAGAAAAATCTGATGTGTTCCATTCACATGACTTTCTCTACATCTCTGCAACAAATTATTGTTAAAAAGCATATGCTTCTATTTACTTCATGCTAATCAAGAAAAAATTAGCAGAAATAGTCTTATTACTTGCTTCCTTGTAAGTTGAAGCAAAATAAGGGGGTGCCATAGGTTAATATGATAGTCAAAAGCTGGTTGCTATGTGACTGAAGTTCCTTTGTTTCTATGGACAGGAGTTGACAAATTCCTGTATGAGAAAAGTATGTTTTTCAAAGCTGAAACCAAAAACAAGGAATAGGTATCTCAAAAACTATCAACTTTACGAAAAAAATGTATAGAACATAAATTGTGTTTTAACATGCTCTACATTTTTTGTGTGGTAAGGTTTTGTCCATCTCTTATGGTTTAGCAGTTACGCAAAATTCCATAAAATTCATCCAGAATTAAGTAGTCTTCAGAGGCTATTCCCAGAAAATTCAAGATGCACATTTTATTTGTCAGGTAAATATCTTTAATGTACAATATTTTAATCAAAATCTTTAGAGCCATTTTTGAGCAAATTTTCAAAAAAAGTTCCATATAAAAGGTAGTTGGGGGGGGATTTTCTTGAAAATCATCTCATATCCTTAGAAGATACCAAACTTAAATACCAACTTTTCGTTTTTGAGCTGTGCTGTCTACAGACAGACAGATAGACACACACAGACTTTTTCCAAAAAATGTTTTTTTTTTGGATTCAAGGGACCCCAAAAAAGGTATTTCTGGTAAAATCTCAGTATCAAAATTTTGGGTGCATGTATATAGTACATGTAGAGAAAGTAAAAATGCTGAAATCTCTCTTTTCAGAAGCAAAAATGATTCAGGATACAGACTTCACTGCTTCATTCCATCACCATGTCAAAGTGAAATTATTACAAAGATGTACTCATTGAGCAATAAAACGTACATGCATAGAAATGGTTGCTTTTGTGACATGTGGATATGATTAAAGGTGGTGGCTGGCTTGTATTCTTTCTCAAGACTTTGATAATAAAGAAAAAGCAGACATGATCTTAAAACCCCCAGGACCAGCACACTCATTTGTGTATCCCAGTAAAGAAGATATATTGAAGACGAAAAGAAGACAAATTTTAACACAAATTCAACCAAGAACTGCAACAGGAAGAACTTACATCTGCTGCAACCAAAATTCATGAAACTAAATTAGTTATTAAATGATCTTCTGGAGATAAACTCTGAAAACCAACTATGACTAAATATCCATTAGCTTTAAAATTTTTACTATGATGATTTTGTTTTTCTGGTTTTGTGTGTGTAATTGTAATAGTTAATTGTGACTTATCTGATGTAAATTATTTCATTATACAATTTTTTTTTAAATTTTAGTAATTTTAAGACATTTTAATACATCAATAAGAAGCAATTCTGTACATAATGAAAGGGAAACTAAGCATGTTTTAAAATACTTTGACTACATGGCCAAATAAAAGTCTGACTGACTTTCTGCTTGCCTGCCAGGATTGTTACAGGTATGGAAGTACATGATGTTGTTTGGCCATTAATAACTATTCAAAATGTGTGGATGTAGTACAATTATTGTGATTATTAGCACAAGGTTACACATTTAATTTGTTTGTTTATTTGTGTGGTCCTACCAGTTAGAATACAGACTCTGAGGCTATTTTCCAAAAATTTAAGATATACATTTTTTTTTTTTTTTTTGAAAATGGTTAAACATGACACATTGTAATTAAAATTGTAACAGCCATTTTTTTAAAAATAAACATTTTCAAAAAGAATTCCATGAAAAGGGAAGTTTGATATTGGGGATTTTCTTGCCAATCCTTGTGTTGCATCCTTAGTTATTTAACTGACATTTGGTTCTTGAGTTTGTTGAATCTCCCCCCTCCTGTCCCCCACACACATACATATTCTCTCCCTCTTTTCTCTAAAAATGCTTTAGTGTAATTAAGAGAATATAAAATAATTAAGATTTGAAGTCCTACACTTGAATTAAAAAATATATGATTCACATGAATCTCTACCCATCATTGACAAACTGTCCTTAAAAATGCTATTCTTCTATCTACTTCACTTTAAGTCAAAAAAAGCATTTGTAGCTACAATGAAAATACAGCAATACAGTAGGCTTAAGCGATGATCAAATCTTAGCTGATCGCTTAGTAATGACTATGAAATTCTGTTCTCATTGATTGATCAGGAGAGAGAAAAAGAATGAATTCCTGTTTGAGAAAAGTATGTTTTTGAAAACTGAAGTAATATCTTGAAAACAGCTAAAATCTACAAAAAGTGTATTTTACACAGCGTGTTTTAACGAGATATACATTTTCATTTAATAAGATTTTAGTCTACCTCTTATTATATACAGTTTATTTTTGTTTTTACGAAAATGGTTAAACATGATACATTTTAATTAAAATTGTTAAAGTCATTTTTCTAAGAATCAACATTTTCAAAATATTTACTGGGAAGAATAGTTTGGAATTGGGGATTTTTGTGCCAATGTTTGTGTTGCATCCTTAGTTATTTAACTGACATTTGATTCTTAAGTTTGTTGCTCTTCCTCCCCCACCCTCACCCACACACACACACACACACATATATATATCTTTTCTATAAAAATGCTTTCCATTCAGGGAATCTCATAATGTATTTGCAGTGAAATTATCTCAATTCAATATTTGAGTATAAAATAATATATTTTCTGTCTATGTAATTGGTAGAGAAAGTAATAAATACCTGTGTGAATACCTATGTAATGTAATTCGACAGTAATATTTACATGGGACATGTATAACTTAATGGTTGCCCTAAACTTCAGAAATTACTCCGCTGTCTTACATCTCTTTTCTAATGAAAAGGTGTGTGTGGAATAATGGAGAGTACAATGATATGCAAAGGCTATTAAAAAGCATAATATATTGTACAGTTATCTTCGTTCTATAATTTTGCAAAAGATAGTCATCAATTCCAGAAGTGGCATTATGGGCGGGTAGAAAAGAATTTAGACATTCAGCATAATGAGTGAGTTAAAAAGAATTGTGTTATTCTGAAGTGGTTTATTGATATTGTTTGTTTCTTATGGAAACAGGAGTTAGCTTTAAAGGACAGGATGAAACAAAGGAATTGATAAAGAAAATTATGTTGAATTATTATATATATATATATATATAACATTCATAGAAGGTTCACACATACATGAACCTGTGACACATATGTGTCTTTTTTTTGTGTTTGTGAACAACACAACTCAAAAATGAAATGATGTGCATGAAACCTCAAGAAAATCCCCCACCCAAACTACCCTTTACACAAAAATAGTTTCAAAACATTGATTTCCTAAAAAAAATTGCCTGCTTTCAGGCTGGATGTATTTTAATGCAAAACAGTGTTTTTTTTTCCCCTCAAGAGCACCACGACATATATGTTATCTGACACTAAAAAATGAGAAGAAATATACAGCACAGTAATGAGTCATAAAAGGGTATCCACGCATTTGTGTGGACCAGTCATTATTTGAGAAATGAATACCTGTTTTGCAACTCCCTCAAAATTGTGCTCCAAATTTACATCAAATGGATATTAATGACAAATATTACATATAATGTGCATCAATATTAGTATACTGATGGCAAAAGCTGTAAAATTTACTTGAAACATTTCTGTATGAAGATATACTTAAAAATACCACAAAATGATATTATGATTTAGCAGAGGTCTGAAGATTATGACATGAAAATTTATGACATTTTATTGGTGTTAATTTATTCAGAAACAACTGGAATATTAAAAGTCACAGCCAGGATATCAGCACAGTTCTGCCAATAGAAGCCCGAGAAGATTTTGAATTAAATCTAATGTGTTCCATTCACATGATGTCCTCTAGCTGTTCAGCAAACAAACCTTTTATTCAAAACATTAATCTGTTATCTACATCATGCTAATCAAGATAAACATAAGCAGAATTAGTCTTATTACTGGCTCCTTGTAAGTAGAAGGGAAATAGGAAAATGCATGGTCTAAATCGATAGTCTTGTCATAAACAGCTGGTTGTTGAGTGAAACAATTGAAATTCCAATCTCTTTGCTTTCCAGGAGTAAACAAATAAGAAATGAGAAGAAAGATGCATTCCCGTTTGAGAAAAGTTTAAGTGGCTAAAATTGAAACTAATAATCCGGAATATCTCAAAAATGGTTAACTATAGAAAAAAAAAATGTATATAACACAAATTGTGTGTCTTAATAAGATCTACATTTTTTGTGTAATAAGTTTTTGTATATCTCTTATGGTTAGCCAGTTATACAAAAGTCATCTAGAATGAAGAGGTCTTCAGAGGCTATTCCAGAAAATCCAAGATATACATTTCATTTGTCATAAAAAATGTTAAACATATGGTATTTTAATGAAAATCATTAGAGCCATTTTTTAGAAAATCAAAATTCTCAAAAAATATTCCATGTAAAAGTTGGCTTTTGTGTCGCATTCTTGGAAGATACCAAACTTAAATACCAAGTTTGGTATTTAATGATCTTTTTGTTTTTGAGCTCTGCTTCCCACAGACATGCCATACACACTTGGACATTTTTTCCAAAAATGCTTATTTTGGATTCAGGGGATCTCAAAACACGTATTTCTGGTGAAATCTCGGTATCAAATTTTTGGATGCAATACACCAGCTTCTCTATACACTATGTACATAGTATGTGTAGAGAAAGTATACACCTATGACATAAACAGAGCAGCATTACCAATACAATAATAATTTATTTAGTTATCAAATTCAATAACTGGTAGTGTAAATGATATAGTTTGTTAGTGAGAATAAAAATGAGTATGGGATATTTTGAATAAACTATTTCTTTAAAATGATACAAATATTTTTACAATGAAATGTCAATTTAAATGGTGCAGACAGTAAACAAAACATTTTTTGCTTGAGACAAGCTTTTAATTGGTATGTGTAAAGTGTGTAAATTCAAATCAGCTCATTAAGCATTCTTTTTCTGTTTTTTTATCTATAAATAATAATAAAAATCTATAAACAATAAATTTTGCTGGAGCAGTCACTGTATATGAATAGAGAGCATTGGATTTACCTAAGAGCATGCTTAACATTTTCATCACTGTTTGAAGATTCTAAGGTTTCTTTGACACATTTATTTGCTGTTGATTGGAACATCTTTGCTGTCAGAAAATTGACTAAGAACTGAAACTTTTATAGCCATTCAATTGTCCATGTTAATAGAGGGCACCATGGAATGGTAAATAAGAAATATAATGTATTTTAAGCAAACTTTAATATGTAAATATTACTTTATAAACAGCATTAATAAATAACAAACCCTATTGTAAAAGAAAATCATAAATTTATCGTTTTTAAAATTTGTTTAGTTATACCTAAAATACATTTTCAAATATTTAGAAACAATTAATGGTGAATAATATTCACTATTATTTATTAGTATGCTTCCATGGGGAATTGAAACTGATTTGAGTACACTTATCATATTCAATACTGCATAGAAACATGGATTCAAATTGTATTGAATTGGATCCTATTCTCTTAAAAGGTGGGATCAGAATGAGATCAGATCGAAATATGTAGCATGAAAACATCTCTGTATTCAAATCATTTTGAATATGGCTATACTTATAATAACTGCTAAATGGGCGAATTAACAAGAGGTTTCTTATAAACCAGAGTAAATTGCCAATTTTGTCTGCTTCTCAATGGTCTTTACAAGTTCGAGATCTAACATCTGACAAACAATGCAGAAGCATTCTGTTGACAATGTATAATATAGTTCACTGAGTATACCACCCAAGGTCGTGGGCTCAAACCCGGCGAGGACGATAGATTTTTTCGGGTGTAAAAATCCTTAGCATGGCTTCCTTCTGAAGGGAAGTAAAGCCGTTGGTCCCGTGTCGTAGATTTAATGAACCTCAAGACTGATAGAGAGGCCTCTGAGCAAAATTAAGCGGTCTTTCACGCCCAATATACAATAGGATGCTGAGAACCATAGCAGTTAAAGAGCGTCCATATATAACACGCCATTTACAATTACTGAGTATACCAGCTATAAGTCAGTTACTATATACTAAACTGTGTACTGAAATATTTCACTATGTATACCACCGAAAAATCACTTAAATAAGTACACTAATCTATGTATTGAAAGACATTTAGTTTCCTTGTTTTTGCTTCTGCTATTCGAGAAACCACAACCAAACACCACACGTGTGTTGACCATTCTACTGGGTTAAAACTTACACTCTAAATTTACAGCTTAATTGAACATTTAACAGCACAATTTTTTTTTTTTTTTTTTTTTTTTTTTTTTTTTTTTTGCACATTTAGCGCACACAAGACGTACTCAACTCAAAAGTGTAGAACTAAATATGGCGGCTTGGCAAAAAACGGATTCACCAACCATAATGCATAAGGAAGGCCATTTCCGTCTATTTCTCTATATCTGTGGTTTCTATAGTTTGCTAATTGCAATGTATTCTCAAATATAATTATGTAACTTGAAACCCTGTAAGTAATATATAGATGGCAAAAATATATTTATCAGGTTCACCAACGCAATTAAAAGTTGACCAACATGAATGGATAATAAAATTATTCTCGAAGCTTACGTATTCAAAACGACCTCAATTCATATTGAATTTAAGATTGGAAACACGGATGGTATTGAGACGGGATTGGACTAAATCTCAGTTCCCTAGGGAAATGTGGCATACGTTCCAATGAAAAATATACACTTAATTAACCTCATATTTATATTATTTATATTGAACGTGCATAATCATACGAGTAGTAGCCTTATTCACGCAGACATTCCTTATTAAAAAAATGTATTACGTAATACTTTTCTTCAATCATTTAGAATTTGCCTACTGCAAGTCATATAATACACGATTTTAGAAACTTACAACAAAAACCGTTTTTGATTGTACCACAATGTGATACTTTTATCTGGTTTTTCTTACCTTTAAATACCTTAAGCCACATGTAAACTTCGACGAAATTTGTGGTCCTCTCTTATTGGCTGGCGGACTTATAACTATAAATACATTAATATATTGTTAACTTATAACTAAACTCAGTACCACTGCTAATAAGTTGCATGTACCACCGTCAAAACTCCGTACTTAAAATAATTATTTATTCAGAATACTTCAATCAAATTAGTTTTCTTTTAAGCACCATGCACGAAATTTGTGTTTGAAACAATGACGCATCTGTAGATTATTAGTTTAAAATATGCAAGTGGTTACCTCTCTTGTTTATACTGGAGTGTTTGCATAAGCAGCACATGCGACATTACCCCACCCACGTATTCATTGCCACGCTGAGTGGAGCTTCAGTTTATTACATAGATTACATGGTTTATTAACAGTCATGTTATTCGCAGGTACTGAAAAGTGTCTGAGTCAGAGGTGCCAACATAGTGCTTTTCGATTAGATCTGGCTACTTTTAGACTTCAACAATGCCGAAAAATGAATTTCAATGTCTAGTGCAAAAATTAGAGACGGCCAAAGTTTGCAGCCTGTTTAATAAATGATGTTTATTTATTTTTTAATAAAATGATGAGGCCTATTTTAAGAATATACATTTACAATTGTTATATTAAAGGTAATTTCGTCCTTCGCAATATCTGTGTACAAGTTACAAAGGTAGCCCGCCTGGGTAGTGTGGTGGTAGCGTGTGTCTGCTTCACATTCAAAAGGTCGTGAGTTCGAATCTCGCTAAGGGTGAGTTACCCGAATAAGGTTTTTTCGGGGTTTTCCCTTATCCTGAGAAGACGAATGTCGAGTAACTTCAAGCTCCATGGACCTCGAGATCATTGAGCATCATTTCACCAATTTCATTCATCGTCCGATATGACCAACAAGGTTAAAGGACATTAAGCTACAAAAAAAAAAAAAAAAAAAGTTACAAAAAAGTTATCTTCCAGATAATGTCAGAGCCTTAAAGGTAATGTCTTAACTCAGAGTTCAAGTAACACTAAAAGTAGACAAAGGTATGAAAATTACATATCTTGCTGAAGCTTTTGCTTTTCAATCAGCTGAAATTGACAGAATCGTTGACCAGATTTCCTCCAAATGACTCTCGCCAAATCGGAGACAGCAATAGTGAAAGGATAAAAATAACACAACAGCTATTTTGAAACATTTTCATGAACACAACAACTATTTCAAACAGTTTCGCCACTAAAGCTGTTTCATAAAACACTTCTGGAAATTGTGTTAATCTTTCATATATCACTTCCCCGCAAAAGAATCATGCAGCAATAACAGCAACACCTGATTAGTTGTTTCACTTATTACAACAGTTACTGCGCTCCGGTTGTTGTGTTCCATTACGTAAATATTTTGTCATTGCTTCCAAAATTTACCGCAAGGTGCACCTTTGTACCTGGTAGCGTGCAGTCCGATATTATCGCGAAATTCAATTGTACTAAGCAAACTTATTCACTCTCGTTAACGCGCAACAATGATTTGCTTCCGCAATTTGATAATATCCTCTTCAGTGCACCTAGTGAGTGGTTGCATTTAGCGCATTGTAATTTTATTAATGGACTGCATTTATCTCAATAGTATTTGGTGCTACACTACATGTGTGCAACAGTTTTGCAGCAATCAATGCTACGAAACAGTTTTGGGAACTTCTGTTGTAGGAAACTATTATTTCGAAGCTGTTTCGTGGCTGCTACAGAAACAGATTAAGCTGTTTCGCAAAAAGAACAATTTCTCCCACCACTAAACAGCAAAGAAGGTAATATTGCCGGCTAAGGGTCTGATTATTGCACAACGTCGCAAATGCATACCAACTTAGAAACTGAAGAAGCGCTGTAGAAATGAGAAGGTAGAGCTAAGGCACAGAATAGAGTATACAGAAAGGAAACTCGACTGAAATCCGTACGTCAAAATTCAGTGCGCATGCGCGAATTCTGCCATATTGGTACGGAGTAAACAGCGTATTGTTGAAGTTAGCACCTCATAATATACAGTTTATTAAGGTTATTAATTGTGTGTTTTAGCTGCTGAGCGTATATTCTTCCTAACAGTTATATTATACACTGTACAAGTTATAATATTTATTTACTGTTAAAGCTTTACTGCTTTTATAATAAGCAGTAGTAAGAGAAAAGGCGTTCATTGTGCCCAGCACCTAACTGCAGAAATAATTCAAATAGAAATAAGAACATAAGCTTTTTCAGCTTTCCAAAAGATGAACAGCATTAAGTGAACTTCGTTATATGTATGGCTTACTAGGACTTAGCTTTCTGAATCAGAACAAATTAGGTATAAGTTATTATAGGCTAACGTCTAATTGAATGAGAGAAAAACACAACAAAGTGAGTGACTTGGCCAACGTTTCGGTTGTTTTAAGTATTTCTTTCCAGCGTTAAGAAATGAATGTGTTCTACAGGAGAGCAGATTTACTGAAATCTGATGTGTTCCATTCACACGACTTTCTCTACAGCAAATTATTGTCAAAAAGCTTATGCTTCTACTTACTTCATGCTAATCGAGAAAAAAATAGCAGAAATAGTCTTATTATTGCTTCCTTGTTAGTAGAAGCGAAATAAGGGAGTGCCATAGGTTAAAGTAATAGTCAAAAGCTGGTTACCATGTAACTGAAGTTCCTTTGTTTGTATGGACACGAGTTGACAAATTCTTGAATGAGAAAAGTAAGTTTTTTAAAGGTGAAACAAAAATCTGCACATTGTGCAGTTTTTATTTAAGTATTTTCCATCCTTTTTATGTTCTCTACACGTACTATGTGCATAATGTATAGAGAAAGTATTCACTCCACCCAAAAATTCGATACCCAGATGTCACTGGAAATATATTTTTCAGGGTCCCCTGTATCCAAAAGAAAAAGCATTTTCAGAAAAAAGTCCATGTGTGTATGTCCGTGTGTCTGAGAACACGATAACACAAAAAAAAAAGTGGGTAAAATACCAAACTTGATATTTAAGTTCAGTATCTTCCAGGGATGCGACACGAAGATTTTGAGAAAAATCACCCACTCCAAAATATCCCTTATATGGAACTTTTTTCGAAAATTTTGAGTTTCTCAAAAATGGCGCTGACGATTTTGATTAAAATATCATATACTAAAGATATTTACCTAACAAAATGTATATCTTGAATTGTCTGAGAATAACCTCTGAATATTACTTTATTCTGGATGAATTTTACGGAATTATGCATAACTGCTAAACCGTAAGAGATGGACAAAAATTTACCACGCAAAAATGTAGAGCACATTAAAACACACAATTTATGTTATATACATTTTTTTTTTTTTTTTTGTGAAGTTGATTTTTTTTTTTAAAGATATTCCCTGTTTTTTATTTCACCTTTAAAAACGTATACTTTTTCCATACATTGTCAACTCCTGTCCATATAAACAAAGGAAATTCAGTCACATAGCAACCAGCTTTTGACTATCACTTTATCCTATGGTACTCCCTTATTTCACTTCTACTTACAAGGAAGCAAACAATAAGACCATTTCTGCTAATTTGTTCTCGATTAGCATGAAGTAAATAGAAGCATAATCTTTTTAACAATAATTTGTTGTAGAAATGTAAAGAAAATCATGTGGATGGAACACATCAGATTTGTTTACTTTCTCTACACTTACTATGTACATAGTGTATAGAGAAGGTAGTGCATTCCACCCAAAATGTTGATACCGTGATTTCACCGCAAATATGTTTTCAGGTCTCCTGTATCAAAAGAAAAAGAAACATTTTTAGAAGAAGGTCCCTGAGTGTGTGTGTGTGTGTGTGTGTGTGTGTGTGTGCGCGCGCGCGCGAGCGCGTGTGTGCGTGTTCACGTGCCTATGAACACGATAACTCAAAAACGAAAAGTCAGTAAGATACCAAATTTGGTATTTAAGTTTAGCATCATCCAGAGATGCGACGCGAAGAATTTGAGAGAGAGAAAAACACCCAAAACTACTCTTTACATGGAAAAAATTTCGAAAATGTTGATTTTCGCAAAAATGGGTCTAACTATTTTGATTAAAATACCGTATATTAAAGTTATTTATATGGAGAATAAAATGTATATCTTGAATTTTCTGCGCATAGCCTCTAAAAACCTCTTTATTCTGAATGAATTTTGCTGAAATTTGTGTAAGTGGTAAACCGTAAGAGATAGACAAAAACTTCTACACAAAAAATGTAGATCATGTTATTACAATTTATGTCAAATACTTTTTTTCGTTCAATTGATCATTTTTGAGATATTCCTTTTTATTTGTTTCAGATTTAAAATACTTAAACTTTTTTCACACGGAAAGTTGTAAATTTCTGGCCCTGTATAGAAACTTATTTCATTCACATGTCAACAAGTTTTTAAAAGATTTGACCATCGTTTTAGCCTAGTGTATTCCCTTATTTTCCTTCAACTTACAAGGAAGCAAGTAATTAAGACAATTTCTGCTAATATTTATCTCGATTATCATAAAGCGGATAGAAGAACATGCATTTTAACAAGAATGTGTTACAGTGATGTAGAGAAAGTCATATTAATGGAACACGTCATATTTTTCATGCACGTGCAAATATAATTGGATTTCATAGCATCACACAGCAGTTATCATCAAAAACATTAGACTATCGCTTATAGCTATAACGAAATGCAGAATTAAAATGCATCTGTATTAATAAGAAACAGAAAACTAAGCTGCCATATAAATAGTTGGGAGGATAGCAAGAAAAGAAGGTCATGTGTATGCTACTCGTCAGATTTTTATTACATATGTTGGTGGTTTATTATTTTAAACGATATAGTTTGCTTAAAATCGTATGTAACAAACAGCTTTCGCTTTTCGTTTACTAGGTCCCAAAATGGCGCCTAGCGCAGAGCTTGGCTGCATGCACATCAAAGGAGCCACCCTCGAGTTTCGTTTCTGTATACTCTCTATTCTGTGGCCAAGGGAAGGCAAACGGTTAATTGACGCTAGATGGCAGGCAGTAGTAGCACAATTACTTGTTAAATGGCAGTAGTTTGATCTATTTTTCTTCCCCATTCAACACTAAGGGAATGCAACCGGTTATGGAATGATGCAAGATAACATTGAAAATAAAAAATGCATTAACTATCATCACATCGTTTAAATAGAGAAATAAAAAAAAAATACTTGTTTCATGTATAAAGTATATGTTTATTGTCGCAATTCTTAATAAGCTATAAACTATGCGCATTAACTAATAACCCTTCTTGGATTCCAAAACTATCAGAGAAATGACGGGATACATACATACATACATACATACATACATACATACATACATACATACATACATACATACATACATACATACATACATACATACATACATACATACATACATACATACATACATACATACATACATACATACATACATACATACATACATACATACATACATACATACATACATACATACATACATACATACATACATACATACATACATACATACATACATACATACATACATACATACATACATACATACATACATACATACATACATACATACATACATACATACATACATACATACATACATACATACATACATACATACATACATACATACATACATACATACATACATACATACATACATACATACATACATACATACATACATACATACATACATACATACATACATACATACATACATACATACATACATACATACATACATACATACATACATACATACATACATACATACATACATACATACATACATACATACATACATACATACATACATACATACATACATACATACATACATACATACATACATACATACATACATACATACATACATACATACATACATACATACATACATACATACATACATACATACATACATACATACATACATACATACATACATACATACATACATACATACATACATACATACATACATACATACATACATACATACATACATACATACATACATACATACATACATACATACATACATATATTGCCATCACTAGATCATATTAAGAGATTAAACTCTATGCCCAAACTCTAGGATGTAGATCATGTCATGAATTACGTTTATTCATACTTATTAATACATTTATTAATAAATAATAACTCTGACAATGCATTTTCAGATGTTTCAGTTTTGCATAATTTACAATTACATGTCTGTTTCCAAAATCCTATTCGTACATTTGCATTCTTAGAACATTCATGTTTATGATATTTACAATTTTATACTATTACCAATGTTTTTTGACTGAATGAAATCCTCTTCTGTATAGAAGGTGTGAGTAATAAGGTATATTTTTTTAATTCTGATTTAAACTTGTTTTTGTTCATTTACAATTCTTTTATAGAAGAGGGAAATGAATTAAACAACACTACTCCTTTGTACTCCAGTTATTGAACTGACCGCAAATTATTATTTAGTCTATGTAAGTTCTACCTATGTCTGGTCCCTTTGTTATGAACAAAGTTTGTAAACTTTTCTGGGTTATTTATTACAAATGACAATATGGCTAGGATATATTCACAGGCTAATGGTAAAATCCCAAATATTTTGAAAAGTGTTTTGCAGGGAGTTGATCGACTTTTCCCCCGCCATTATTCTTATTTACTTTTTTGCACAATGAACGCTGTTTTTTTGTTTACTGAATTTCCCCTAAATATTATGCTACAGGTCATCAATGGGTGAAAATATGCATAATAAGCTGTTTTTAGTATGCTCTTATTTATAAGCTGAATTAAAGATCGGATTGCAAAGCATGCAGAGCCAGTTTGGGTGAGATATATTCAATATGGTGTTTCCAATTTATGTTACAATCAATGATAAGAGCTAAGAATTTTTTATTACAGACTTCTGCATTCTTATTATTTTCTATCCTTAGGTTTGTAATGCTTTTATGCTTAAATGTAGTCACTTTTTTTTAAAGTTTATGTGAATTTCGTTATCTGTAAACCAATTATTTAGTGTGTTGAAGATTTTATTTGCTGAATCTGGGACCTGACTGATATTGTGTTCTTTAATTATAATACTTGTGTCATCCGCAAAAAGTACTGGACAGGCATTGTTGTTTATTACTGCAGGTAGATCATTTATATGGGGATCAGAATAGAACCTTGTGGGACACGATACTTTATTTCAGACTGTTCAGAATACGTATTGCTATTATTTGAAGTATTTATTATAACCTTTTGTTTTCTTTTCGATAAGTAAGATGTAATCCATTGATACCCTTTGCCCCTAATACCATAGTGTATTAATTTTGATAGAAGTGTTTCATAATTAACACAGTCAAATGCCTTTGATATATCACAGAATATTCATAGTGTATTAAGTTTGCTATCCAAGCAATTGATAACTTCATTAGTTAACTTGAAAATGGCATACTAGTTGATATATTCTTCCTGAATCCAATTTGCTATTTTGCAAATCCAATTGGTGTTAAATTCTTTTAAACACAATTTCTTCAAAGATTTTCGAAAAAGCTGTAAGTAAAAATATTGGCCTATAGTTTGACATTTCTGAGATTTTCCCTTTCTAGTATAACGAATTAACGTCTGAATATTTTAATCTGTCGGGAATGTCCCTGTAAGGATGGATATGTTACATATATGACCCGGATAGTATACAGCTGTAGGTTAACCTACCGACTGCAGATGTTGGTTATTTGAGCTTATTTGCTGGCAAAAGGTGACTTCATCAGAACATGAAGCTACCCTCATCACCGTCATACTGCCATTGCGGCGCTCTTAATGCATTATATAAAGTAATATTTTGGGTTAAGTGGGAAAATTAATCACAAAGCTACTATCAAATAACAACTTACCAATTACTTTGTTTCTGTTTAACGAAAACATGGCAGCATTACTAGTAAATAAAAAATAATAACATTATTATTATTATTATTATTATTATTATTATTATTATTATTATTATTATTATTAATGCTGTTGTTTTTATTGTTGTTAATATTACTTTTAAGAATAACTGCCAGCCCAACCAGATCTACATGCTCTTTATTTCGTTAACCATAAAAAGGCTGTTTTGACATAGAAGAAAATAAATAAAGACGTGGAAACAGAATGATAAAGGAAAGCAACAGAGTCGGAGGAAGCATGAATGTTATTTTATGAGGAAAGAAGTATGTAGGTCCAGTTTTAGAGGAAAATGCGATAGTTTCATTACATATCTCAGCGTTTACCCGCCACAGTATGCAATCGCTGCCATTATTTTATGAAATACATTAGAGTGTAATACGAGACAGACACTCCAATTGGCACAGGGAAATGGTGGACAAGAAAACAGAGCTCCTGATGATAGAACCTGGTACTCTAGCGCCAAATTCAAAATTTAATGTATTTCTTATGCAACAGATGCGGTCGTTTAACGACTAAATAGATTTAAATATTAATATTTTAATAGCACAGGTTATTAAACTACACCATAAAATAATTAAATAGTAAAATATTTTGAATTTGACCATATTTTACTTCCTCTACACGTAGAAGGTATTTATTCTATTCCACCCAAAATTTTGATGCCAAAATTTCACCAAAATACTTGTTTTGAGGTCTCCTGAATGAAAATGCATTTTTAGAAAAAGGCCTTGTTACTCTGGGTAGCATAGCTCTAAAACGAAAAGTTGGTTAAAACCAAACTTGGTATTTAAGTCTTGTATCTTCCAAGGATGCAAAAGAAAACTTTTAGAAAAATTTCCCGCCCAAAACTATCCTTTACATGGAATATTTTTCGAAATTTTCGATTTTCTGAAAAATGGCTAACGATTTTGGTTAAAATGTAGCACATTAAACATATTTTCATGACCAACAAAATGTATATTCTGAATTTCTTTGGAATAGCTTATAAAGTCCTCTTTATTCTGAATGATTTTCATATTATGAATGATTTCTGGTAAAACGTAAGTGATATACAAAATCTTACTATACAAAAATGGTAGATTCTATTAATACACACAATTTATGATATATATATATATAAATTTTAATTTTAAGATTTTAATTTTAAAATCTTAAACCTTTCTCAGTTCGGATATTGTACAGTCGTTTCTCTTTCATTTTTCTCCTAGCCATGTCTAACGACTAGCTTTTATAAGTTTTGACTATCGTTTTAGCAAATGTACTCCCATATTTTGCTTCTACTTACAAGGTACTATGTAACCTTTAGGATGATGTGGTCGCCCTCCGTGGTGTAACTTCATATACCCAAGGTCGCGGGTTCAAATCCGGCGGAGGACGATGGATTTTTTTTCGGTCGTAAAAATGCTTAGCAGGGCTTCCTTCCGAAGGGAAGTAAAGCCTTGGGTCCCGTGTCGTAGCTTTATGGCACGTAAAAGAACCTCAAGCCTGATAACAGAGGTCTCAGAGCAAAAATTTAGCTGTCTTTCACGCCCAGTATAGAATGGGACACTGAGAACCACAGCAGTTAAAGAACGTCCATAAATAAATCGCCATTTCATTTCAATTAGGATGAAGAATATAGAACAATGAGTTTTTGTAAGGATAGTTTGTCACAGAATAGGTAGAGAAAGTTGTGTTAATGTAGCACATCAGATTTTAATGGAGTAAACAGTGGTAATATATTAGCAACAAAATCTAGCTGTTAAAAGTGCATAACTTATTGCACTTTTACAGTTATTGCAGTACAAATATTGCCATTTTCATTATTTAAATAGTACTAAATAAGCAATTCAAAACATTTTCTAAGAAAAAGACTAGCACAATCCTCGTAGATACAGCTAATGAAACCAGTATTTACATCTTGTATTATTCTTTCTCTGACACGGCATCTGTCTTCAACTAAATTATTTAGGAATGTGTTACAATTCATGTGCTGCTTGATTTGGATATAAAAATATGGCATTTTGATATTATTTTGTCTGCATATGCAAATGCTTTGCATCACCTTTACTATTAACATATGAAAATACATTGCGACAATGATCATATACTAAGTTACTGCATAACCACCTATAAACATATGTTTCAGCATTTTGCTGAACAGAATTCAGAGGATTATTTTCAGCATTAAATTCAAGAATGTCTGCAACCTCATGCTGAATAGTAAATTTCATGTGTTCCTTTTCTAATTCTGATTTGACAAGGAAAAAACCGACTAATATTCTCTGCATAGTTACTGTCCTCTGAAGGTTACAATAACTGATTGTTCATTGCTTGCCTTAACGATAATCTAAACCTGCAAGCATTTGGTGCGACATATTTTACACCTTTACCTCTTATCACGCAAAATAAGTTTTCAATACAGTGTGAGACCTCTGGTCAGAAGGAAAATAAAACTAATCAGCTTTCAGTTCTTGCCAAAGTAATTTAAGGGCTGAAATATTTTCAATCCACCCCTTAATACAATGTGTTTTCTTATGTTGACAGTTAATTACTACAATATCAGTCAAATATTTTTTCAACACCATTCAAAAATTGAAGATGCCTTCTTCTATCCTAAATAGGACAGCGAGATTCCTTTAGGCTGTGTTTATGGGATAGATTGAAAATATCAAATAGTGTATCCATTTTTTTTTAATAAATTTGGCTCAAGTGACATTGATCTGAAATTAGCATGGGCAATAATTCTGCGACTAATAGAATAGCTAAACACATGTGCTGCAAAACAAACTCTCATTGGAATGAATCCAATTAAATCAATGCACTGTTTGGTTAGCTTTGGAGCCAACCTGGGTGTCATCGTTTTATCTTTATTATAAAATTCAGACACATGACTCCAGGAACACCGACCATCATCAGAGATAAAGTCATATTTTTGAAATTGTTTCTTGTGGATTTTAGCAAATGTGGGACATCACGAAAGAAATATACTTTATTGCCATTAAATTCAATGAAAGGTTTCTTTGTAGATATTCCTAATGAAGACCTCATGTTTAAGTTATTGCTACCTTGATCACAAACTACTTACATTTGGAATAAATCCAGTTTCCATTATTTTTTATCACATTTAACACTACATCTTTCACGCAAATACTGGCATAGCATCTCTAGTAAGATAAAAGCCTACAACTTGCTTAAAATTCATCTTGC
This sequence comes from Hymenopus coronatus, assembly GCA_030762935.1. Classification (NCBI taxonomy): domain Eukaryota; kingdom Metazoa; phylum Arthropoda; class Insecta; order Mantodea; family Hymenopodidae; genus Hymenopus; species Hymenopus coronatus. The sequence continues at coordinate 17,781,832 of CM060884.1, forward strand.
GCCTCTCGAGCCAAAAGCACAATTGCTTGATTTGCATACGCTGAAAAATTATTTTCCATTATACTCATGCCCCCTAAGGTTTACAAAACCATGAAATTAATTGGCCTGAGTATCATAGGTAATATTGTCTTTAAGAGTAATTTCATCCAAAACCACAGACACAACACGATCCATGACGCTTAATTGTTTTGCCTTCTGTTTCATTAATGCAAGAATGTTTTCAATAATGTCAGCACCAATGCCTAAGTTTTGTAGCCGTCTCCTGATAGAACGAATTGTTGGAAGGGCAAACAATTTACGCAGCATCTTATATCCTTAGATGAGCAGTAATACATTACCAGAGCAACAGTTCTGTCATGGTCAGTAAATCGCCTTCCTTTATTTCTGCGACTATAATTCCTTAATTGACTTTTGAAAAGGTCTGTGTATGAGGACTAGAGGAGCTAAACTGGTTTAATGCCTCTGTTGTACTTAATGTTTCCTTACTTTCTAAGTTGCAAATCTTATGTTTCAGTTATGCAACCAAGGATTTTTTTTTTTCCAGAAGTTACACGTTGGGCTGTGCGTAATTTTTTTGGCAAGAAGTTTAATTCTAACTTCACTGCTATCTTTTCGTTGTCTGGCATCACAAAAAACATCAGTTGGTTCATGAATAAGAACATGATACAGAAGAAAACTATACGAATAATCTGTAATGCTTATAGCAGAAAGTAAAAAATTGGGCATACTCACCTTACCTTGTGTTTATATATTATCCATTTTAATATTCTATACAGTTAATCGATATAGTTTTGTAATAAACATGGAAATTCATAACATTAATGCTAGACAAAAAGGATATATTCATCGTCCCAATGCCAATCTTCGTTGCTTTCAGAAAGGTGTATATTATGCAACAATCAAGATATTTAATGCTCTCCCCAGGAATCTCAAAGAAAAAGTTCGGAATTTCAGAGCTTTTAAGGCTTCTCTTAAGGAGTACCTTTGCAATAAATCATTTTACTCTATAGATGAATATTTAAGTGACAAACCTCTCTGACAATACCGTTAATAATCATTGTATTTATAAGTATTACAATGTATTGCATTTTGTATGTATTAGTGTGTGTGTGTGTGTCTTATATTAAAATTAAACTGATATATACTTTGACTTGTACGAATGTGTCAAATGAATTTTTTTAGTATTTAGCAGTGACACAAGGTCTGTAAAGCCTGATACTTTGACATTTTACACCCTAGTACATAATTGTAAATGTTTGCATTGAAAATTCTATAACATATTTGCAAATATGTATTGTAATTTGTTGACATTTATGAAGACCTCATAATTCAATAATCATATTTTAGTTTTATATAATTACTAGTAGTAACTATTATGTCGATAATTAGAAAACTATCATCTGACATTACATCAGTGTTACATATAATGAAATCATATTTTTTTATACATTTTAACACTAATTTTTGATATTCTTTGTCTTTATATGCATGCCAAAAAAAAAAAAAAAAAAAAAAGAAAAGAAGGTACATATGCTTTTATAGAGCACATTAAGAATAGTGCAGTGGCGTACAGTCCTCAAAAGCAAGTGGTATGATTATGTGTCTGTTCTGTTGTTTTTGTAAACCATGCTTTTAGCACTAGAGCTTTATACGTTGTTTCTTTTTCTCCTATAGTACGAGGTACGTCCAGAAAGTAAGTTCCGTTTGGTAATAAAATTAAATTGTGTACAGGTACAGAATAATTATTTATTGCACAACATTCTACAACTCTTAAACTACTTTTCCACATAACTGCAGAAATGTTACAGGCATTTGTCATAGCGTGGGACAAATTTTTGTATACCTTCTTCATAGAAGTTTGCCGCCTGTACCCAACGTGAGCAAAGTTTACGAAATTTCAGTTTTTCGGTAACAATTTCATGAATTAGTGATCGTGAGCTTTGGGGAAATTCCATAGCGAGAGCACTAATTGTAAACTTGCGGTTTCCTGGAGCTTGTCATCAATCGCGTGAACCAGTTCTTCTGTAACCAAAGATGGACGCCCTCTTCGTTCTTCATCGTGCACTTCACTACGCCCTTCATTGAACTGTCGGACCCATCTTCTCACCATTGAATCACTCATCGTATTTTGTCCGTAAACTTCGCAAATTTGCCGATAAATTTCAATTGGTTTCACTTTCCTAGCATTCAGAAAAGGAATCACAGATCTGATTTCACAAGCGGCGGGATTTTCAATCAACACCGACATTATAAACAAGCACAACAAAGCGTATGTGGCTGACAGCGATCTCAAAATGGCGCACGTTTCTTCTCCTTGATACAGAGCGTCTACCGCGCATGTGCGGAACTGCGATCGCAGCGCTGCAGCGGAGTTAAATTGAAACGGAACTTACTTTCTGGACGTACCTTGTATATAAACATATGATACATGTATACGCCTTGACAAGTTCTATGTTCAGTGGCTTCTTGGCCTAAGCGAACCTACAGAATGCTTTCTAATTTAATCTAATCATGTTTTGCCTGATTTTCTCCTCGTCATCCTTTTTCTCTTCTTAGGACTGCTCCTCTTAGCTGATGGCGTGACACATGTGTGTTCTGGAAGATTTTGCGAAGGTACATATCCTGGTTTTAACCTATAAAAATGACATGGTAAATTATTAAAACAAGCATGATTATATTTAATTCGTATTGCAAAACGTATGTATTTCGCCACATATTAGATATGCATTTTGCTTATCCCTGGCTGAATTATTCTGGATTTCTTAAATCAGAACTTTTAAAATGATTCAGAACATATTTTGTAAGCCTTTCTAAATCGCTGTGATGTACCGTCTCCCTTATAAATCTTATGAAATTCACTCCTTCTGCATTTCAATACCCATTGGTCACACCTGAAAATAAGAAATATACATTAAACTTTAATAGCCATTCTGCTGTAAATTAAAACAAGACAAGAGGAAAAGCAGGATTAATTGCTCAATTTGTTATAATGATCGAATACTTATTCGATTCGATACTTTGTTATCGGTTGTAAATCTGAAAAAAGAACGTGAGCTATTTTGTAGCTAGTATTTATAATAACTGTAAACTGCACATATTTTACCGGACTTTTTTTTTGGGAAATAATTTATAAGGAGAGCAATGAAACAATTAGCTTCAATATACTGATAAAATGTAAACCAAATAAGAGCAACATCTATCTTATTGAACCTCATCAAAATCAGCTGTGAGGTTCTGCTAGGTTCTCACGCTAGATGGTGCGCCTAGTGCTGAGTCGTGATATATCACAATGTATTAGTCTATAATGTGTTTGTTGTTATTATGCCATCACTATCCTTGCCCTCGCATACTGTTAGTTGCATATTGCGTCCTTCCAAACGGGTGCGTTGCGTTCCCTCCTATTCGGAATACCAATTATATATGCTCTATTACGCAGGAGCTGTGTACATGGCGAAGAAGAGACTCCGCAGAACCGCCGCTGCTAAGGCAGTAACCGTCACCTCTTCCCCGGCAGCCGCCGAGGAGGTAGCATCTCCGACGCCACCAGTCATGGCAAGCCCTGCTTCGCTGCCGGCCGCCACCGCAGTCTCGCCGCAACTGCAGCCGCAGTTGCCACCATCACCACCACCCCACCGACGCCTCCGCCACTACGGTTCAGTGCCATGGTACGGGGGGTCCCTCGGGTTCGCCTGGAGATGCAGAACCAGGCTGACCTTGAGGCTGCCCTCGCTTCAGGGTTGCCCTTGTTAGGGCGACTCCTGGCAGTCGAGGCAAGCCGACAGGAACGCCACAGGCCCTGTCGACGCTGCTGTGTCTTCGGGCATCAAGCTGACACCTGTTCCTCGCCGCCGCGGTGCCACTACTGTGGTTCCAACACGACCACCGCCGAATGCACTGGGCATGATCTGCGCCGTCGCCGCCGGTTCTGTGCCACCTGTAGTGGCACAGGACATTTCACCGGGCAAGCCCAGTGCCCGCTATACCCCAGGAGCAGGCCATCTTCACCACCAGCCCGGATTACACCACGGACAACCACGTTCACCGACGCCACACCACCTTCGCCTACAGAGTCAGCGACGCGGGATGCCATACAGGACCTCCACGCGGAGATCCTGAACATCGGCGCTCGTTTAACTGCTCTGGAGGAGGCATTCACCAGCGTCGTCTCACAGAAGCTGCAGGACCTACAAGCTGACACCACCGCCGCCATCTCCACTCTACAGTCCTCCACCGCTGAGCTGTCCAACCGGATAGCCAGGGTCCAAACTCAGCTTCAGCAGGACCAACAATATCAGCAGCAACATTCGTCTCTATACAAGAACCACCAACTCCTCAGCAACATCCAGCTCATCATCAGGGAGGAGTTGAAGGCCCCGAAGACGACGCCAGGATGGCCACCAATCCACCACAGCGACCCTGAGCCTCTGGTTCAGGTAGCTGAAGGACCAGTCCCACATCCGCCTAAGACGGCACAGCAGTTGTTCAGAGCACTCCGCTCAGAACAAATGAACGCCAGGAAGCATCACCATTAACTTTCACTATCACCATCAACTACCCTTCATTTTCACCAATCACTTCTCCAGCGGGGCACTCAGGGCGCAAGTCATGTGTGTCCACTGGCTCATCATACTTTCACCTCGCTGTTACTGCCACTGGCAGGCAGCAAACATGGTGCTTTATACGGTACTGCACAAGAGAGGCATGGGCCTCCTACTTCCGGTGTTTTTTTTTTTGTGAGTAGTGCCACCCTGGTTCGACTCCAGGGTGGGGAGTCTCACACTCCCAGGCTTGCCTGGGATAGGGCGTTAGTTGCCTTTTCCTCCATCATCAAAAAAAAAAAAAAAAAAAAAAAAAAAAAATCATTGGGTTTTTCAGATGCAAAGTTTGGCTTCCTGTCGTTTCGCGGCAACACAACTTCATATAACCAAGGCAGAGGATGATGGATTTTTTCGGACGTAAAAATCCTTAGCATGGCTTCCTTCGGAATGGCAATAAAGCCGATGGTCCCGTGTCGCATATTTACGGTACATAAAAGAACCTCAAGCCTGATAGAAGAGGCCTCTGAGCAAAACTAAATGGTCTTTCACACTCAATAGAATGGGACGCTTAGAATCACAGCAGTTGAAGAGCGTCCATAAATAAAATCAATTTCATTTCGTTAACGAACACATAATAATAATAATAATAATAATAATAATAATAATAATAATAATAATAATAATAATAATAATAATAACAACAACAACAATAATAATAATAATAATAATAATAATAATAATAATAATAATAATAATAATAATAATAATAATAATAATAATAATAATAATAATAATCATCATCATCATCATCATCATCATTGCATATTTCAGGGTTCCCCGCCTTATTAAGGTTGTACTGCCTTGGGTACTTGTTATTAAGAAGAAATCAACAACAAATTTCATACCAACTAGCCACCTTTCGGTGAGATTCTGAAACATTCAGAAAATATCAATATGAAGTCCAAAGCAAAAGAGAGAAACAAGTGACGTGCTAAAAAGCGGTTTACGGCTTTATTGTTTAAAGGAAACTTCCCTTAATAATCTCTTAGTAGTGCATAGTATAGTACATAATTGGATCGTTCTATGACGACTTATGTGTAAGTAATATAGTCTCTTGCAGAGGGGATCCATTGATGATTTAAATTATAATTTAAATTAGTTTATGTCACAATGATTTGTGGTGTATTATATTGTGAGTTTTTCGAGCTGTCAGAAGTACTATTAGGTATGGGTGCTTCTGCAGAGTTTGTAGTACTTAGTAATGTCATAAACATTGGGTGATGTAAATAGAAATATAGCAGGAGCTTGCGAGCTGCAGTTTTGAATAAATAAATATCTCCCCTCTTCGTTAATCTTTTGTTTTCATCTACCAAGCTTTAGTTCGGTGATTTTCGGTTTGGCATGTCGAGTCCTATCCTCTGAGAAGGAGATTAAATCATTGCTGCCCGAACACAGCTGTCCATATACTTATTTATGTTAAGGATACTCGCATTTAATACATCAAATATGTATAGGAGTTCTGCATTACTTGTCCCGTGGATGGTTGGGGTTTTAAATGGACCGATCTGTCAGCTATGGCTTGCAGCTTAGGGCCCTCAACATTGGGCCAACTTAGTGCGCTAAAAAGCGCGACAAGTAAAACAGTTTACCCTGTATGTATCTACATACTTTTGTGGCGTTTCTTCGTTGTCTAAAGTTCCGTAAAAAGTGTATGATATAATAAAAGTGGTAGTGGAAACTCCTAGGGTTTTGTCTAAACTTCAACGAGCAGACCCCTCAGTTATTCTCTGTCGTCACTCGGTACTCTACTGCTAAAAACATTCTTTGGCTACGCTTTGAGGCTTAGAACCCTCAACACTGGGCTACGTTTTGCAGCTTAGGGTCCTGAACACTTATGTATGGTGAAAATTGTTATTCATCTTCAGTGCTATTAGGCAATCACAATCAACATAAAATCTTTAAGAAAAATTTAAACATTTTCTTATATACTCACTTCCCATATACTGTTGAGGAATTCCTTAATATCCCTACAAGTAAATGTTAAATGTATGGCAAATAATACATATGGAATTTATTGCATGTGATGCAGGTTTACTCTTGCAGTGCTGATGGCTTAAAAAAATCTGTTCTTTTCTTCCTTTATTTGAAAGATAGAGAGAAATAATAGTACCTATTGTTGGTGATGTGTGTTCTATTGGTTATGATGCATGTTCCATTTGTATGATGTGTTCAATGTCCCTGAGCTATTGCTCGCAGTGAGACCAAATGAACAAGCAAACAAGACCATCTGCAGGGAATATTGGCAAAGTGTTTCCACATGTAACTATATATGTATTGAATGTCCTTATCTAGTTTATATAAAAGAAATGTGGTTAAAGATTTGACAAATGAATTAAAAGTGGAGATTCTTCCGATATTCTCTCTTTAGTTATAATGCTGTTTTAATTTCAGGAGCATTCTGCTCTAAATGTGTGTGCACATTTGTGCATAGTTTTGTTTACATTACATTGGAATCTGTGGATCCTATTTTGAGATTAGACAAAATGCTCAACTTTAACATGTAGATCAGTCAGAAATTACATTTATTGAGTACTCTTGATAAATATTAATATATATTTACAAAGATTAACTCTGATATTGAATTTTTCAGATGTATCAATTTGGCATAATTTACATTACATGCCTGCTTTTAATATGCCTTAGAATATTCATATATATTTTATGTTTACAACAGTGGATTAATTATTACTAATGTTTCTTGATTGAATGAAATCCTCCTCTGTATAGAAGCTGTGAGTAATGAGGTGTCATTTTAATTCTAATCTAAACTTGTTTTTGTTTATGTGCAATTCTTTTATAGGAGACAGAAGTGAATTAAATAAAACTATAGCTGGTAAACTCCTTTTTGGAATGTCTGCAAATTATATGTTGACTTATATAAGTCCTGTCTGTGTCTTTATTATGTATATCTACATTTTTAAAAACTTTTTTGGGGCTATTTATTACAAATATGGCTAAAATATATTTGCAGGCAAAATTCCAAACATTTTAAATAGTGTGTTGTACTGAGTTGATTGTCTTGCCCTGGGCATTATTCATCTTTTTTTTTTTAATAAACACTTTTTTGACATCTACTGCATTTCTCCAGAATATTATTCCATAAGTCATCAATGAATGAAAATAAGCATAATAAGAGTTTTTTAGAATGCTGTTATTTATAAGCTGAATTTAGAATCAGACTGCAAAACATACATAGATCAGTTTGAGTAAGATATATAATCAATATGGGGTTTCCAGTTCTTACTACAATATATAAGAAGACCCAGGAATTTTATTTTAATACCCTCTGTAATTTGATTACTTTCATATTCTATCCTTGAGTCTGAAATGCTCTGTTGTTTTGTGCGAAAATTAATGTAGTTAGTTTTTTCAAAATTTATATAAATTTTGTTACTTTCGAACCAATTATTTAGTATGCTGAACAGTTTGTTAGTTGTATCTGGGAGCTGACTGGTTTTGTGTTCTTTAATTATAATACTTGTATCAATCGCAAAATGAATTGGAATAACAGTGTTGTTTATTATTGCAGGTAGATCATTAATGCACATTAAATATAATAAGGGACCCAGTATAGAATCTTGTGGCATTTCTATTTGAAGTGTTTATTTTAACCTTTTGTTTTATTTTCAATGAGCAAGATGCTATCAATTGATACCCTTTACCGATAATACCTTGTGTGAGAATGTGGTAGGAGTATTTTATTTTTTAGAAAAATATTTCTAACTATTTTTACTTTCCCTACACATACCATGTACATAGGTAGAGAAGATTGCATTCCACCCAAAAAAGTTGAAGTTGAGATTTCCCCCAAAATATATGTTTTGAAGTCCCAAAAAAAGGATTTTTAGAGAAAGGTTGAATGTCTGTAAACATAATAACTTGAAGACAAAAAGCCACTTAAATACAAACTTGGAATTCAAGTTCAGCATCTTCAAAGGAATATATACAAAAATTTTCAAGAAAACACCCCCACCCCAAACTACCCTTTACATGGAAGAATTTTTAATAATTTTGATTTTGTCAAAAATGGTTGTTAACAATTTTGATTATGATGAATTGATTATGATGATTACTAGACAAATAAAATGTATATCTTGAATTTTCTGGGAATATCTTCTGAAGTCCTTTCATTCTGAATGATTTTTGCATAACTGGTAAACTGTAACAGATAGATAAGTTACTACACAATGTGTGTATTACTTTCTGTACACCTACTGTGTACATAGTATATAAGAAGGTACTGTATTGCACCCAAAAACTCAATACTGAAATTTACCAGAAATACATGTTTTGAGACCCCATGAATTAAAAAAAAATATTTTTAGAAAAATATCCATATGTGTGTGTGTGTGTCTGTGGGCAGCATAGCTAAAAAATATTATACTGCAAAACATACATAGCTAATACCAAACTTGGTATTTAAGTTTGGTATCTTTCAAGGATAAGATTTTCAAGAAAATCCCCCATCTCAAAAATAGCTCTAACGATTTTGATTAAAATCTCTTATATTTAAGATATTTACATGACAAATAAAATGTATATCTTCAGTTTTTTTGGGAATAGCCTCTGAACACATGTTTATTCTGGATGAATTTTTCGGAAGTTTACATAACTGGGAAACCATAATAGATAGACAAAAACTTACAAAAAATGTAGATACTGTTAAAACACAATATATGTCATACACATTTTTTTCCTGGGGTTAACCGTTTTCAAGATATTCCTTATTTGTTTCAGTTTTAAATCCTTAAACTTTTCTCATACTGGAACTTGTCAACTCCTGGCCACGCAAAGAAATGGATTTCAATTCCATAGCAACCACATTTTAAAATATGGTTGGTTGGTATCTAATGTTGAGCAGTTGGCAGTGAAGCCATTCGCTCTCTTGCATTCCAGTATTTTGATGTCATGTTATCATATCTACTCAAGGTTGGGCAGCACAGTAGATGGTTTCCATCCATATCTTCTTTAAGTGTACAGAAAGGACACAGAGGAGATTTCACTATACCAATCCTGAATAAATGTTTATTGAGACAGTCATGGCCTGTTAGTTGTCTTAAAAGTTGCTACAGAGGATTTTCTTGGTAATGTAGTGATACTGGTCATGTTATTACATAAATTTTTCCTTTTGTTTGTAATACATTAACTTCTTTAATTTTGTTATTATATGTTGATATAATGATTCTTTTGATAGAGTGATAACTTATTGGATCAGATGAATTTGATGTAATTTTGCTACCTTTCTTGGCTAGAAAGTCAGCTGTTTCATTACCCTCTATTCCGCAATGTGCTGGTATCCATTGAAGTATTAATCTTTTATTTAAATTCATTAGTTGTTTTATGATTTTGCGGCATTCTGCAATATTTAAGTTATTAGATGTTAAATCAGATGTTATGGATATAATAGCTGCTTTAGAGTCAGATAATAGTACAACTTTTTCAAATTTATTTATGTGATATAGTAAGTTTCGTAAGCTCTAAAGTATTGCCGAAATCCCTCCATCAAAATTTGTAGTATTTAAACTTAATCTTTTGTAGAAGGAGAGAGAGGGCATATTGCACCTGCGCCAGTACCATTGTTATTTGGTAAGCTAGAACTGTCAGTATAAACATGTAGCTGACACATATTTCCCTTCAACTTATAAGAAATTAAGTGAGTCCCTTAAAACCCAAGTGGTGTAACTCACATTACATTTGTTTTGAGATATGTAATGTTCTACTAGGACTCATATAAAAATCACCAAAACAGCTTTTTGTATGTCTTATTCACATATGTCTTTGAAAGGGTTTGTTTTAACTCAAATTAATAAATTTAATAAATTTTGTCCAGTTGTAGACATTGTATGAAGGCCTTACCAGAGTTACACCACTTGTAATATGAACATCCAAAGGATGTGAGTGACAAGAAAATAGGCATCACAGTTAACAGCATTGTATTCATATAATTTTTGTTACACATCATCATTTTCAACTGTTATACTTGAACTGCTTCACTTGTCTCAAACTTCTGAGTTTATTTAATCATCATTATTATCATATTCATCCAGTGGCCCGATGTCTTCAGCATTGTCAGAAGTACGAAGAACATTTGAAGTAGTGATATATGAGAAGGCTGGTATCAGCAGTACTATTTTTTATACATAAAGATTGTACGATTTGTTATTACTAAATTCCAACATAAACCATTATCAGATACAGAACAAAGTTTAGATAAAATGTCTTTTAATATATACTGTTGTGACCCCTTTGAGAAAAAAAGTCCATAAAATAATTGAAAAATTAAGGCCAGTTCAGAACTGGATGTCTGCATTAAACAGGCAAGGAAATACGTGATAGCTGTAGAAAACAGCAAAAGAAAAAGGAAACACAACCAATGGAAAAGAGATTGTGAGGAAAGAACTTCAGCAGATAAAGAATTTATTGATTGTAATTTGTCTATTGAACATTTAAATAAATCTCTTCAGTGTAATGATGCATCACCTATTGCAAAAAAGTAAATATCTAGTTCGGAGTTCTGCAAAAGAAAATTAGAAAAAGTGTCAAAGAATTTAGTTACAAAATTGGTAAATGAAGCTGCAAGTTTTGAAGGTGAAGATAATGACCCATACATGTTTTGCTACCCTCATTTTCACTTCTTTTTCTCCCTTTTTTACTTTCCCTACATGTACTATGTACATAGTGTATAATGAAGGTATTGTATTGCACCCAAAAATTCAGTATTAAGATTTCACCGGAAATACATGTTTTGGGTCCCCCTGAATAAAAAAAAAAACATTTTTTGAAAAAGGTGTGTGTGTGTGTGGGGGTGGGGGTGCGTGGGTGTGTGTGTGGGTGGGTGGGGGTGGGGGTGGGTGTGGGTGTGGGTGTTTTTGTTTTTTGTTTTTTTTGTTTTTGTTTTTTTTTTTTCCCCCTTGAGATATTCCTTATTTTTGGCCTCAGCTATAAAAAATGTACTTTTTTCATACAGAAATTTGTCAACTCCTGTCCATTGAAACAAAGGATCTTCAGTCACATAGCAACCAGCTTTTGACTATCACTTTAATCTATGGCACTCCCTTATTTCGCTTCTACTTACATGGGAGCAATTAATTAGACTTATTTCTTCTAATTTTTTCTCGATTAGCATAAAGTAAATAGAAGCATAAGTCTTTTAACAAAAATTTGTTGCAAAGATGTAGTGAAAGTCATGTGAATGGAACTCATTATTTTTCAGTTACAATTTAAAAGTAAATTATAAAAAGTAATAATAAATAACAATGGTGGCTATTCAGCTCTGCTTCACTTATTCTTGGTTGTATTAAATCTGAGTATATGTAGGTGTTAAATTTGATGCATGCTCAAGTATCCAAAATACCAGTCAGGAATATATCTGTGAGTGAAGAAGGAAGTGTTGGAGTGGAGGATGCTTGCCTGACAGCCTTTAAGAGGGTGTTAACAGGGCAAAAGGAAAGAAGAGGGATGGCTATGGTTTCACAGTTCTCTTCTGTCAATCGATATGTAGCTGTTGCCATGACAACAAAATGGAACTTAATGTTCCATGTAATACCTAAATTTATGAGGGTTTGGTGAAGTTATTAGTATAATAAATTGGCAAACCATGAAACCCCCTTGCAGAGGCTAGCCCATAGGTTTATTGAATTCATGAAAGGAAAGCAACCTTTTGAAATGTGTGCCACCACCATTTTCCCAAAAAGTCGACAACAGATTAAAAATATTGTTTACGTTAAGCAGTTCTGTATTCGAATGCTCTATTTGGGTTCTGTTCTTTTATTTTATTAAGTTAGCTCTGGTGGAGCATCTTATTTCCATCTATTGTTCAGTTAAAGTGAGTGGAGAGATGAATCCACACAATGATATAGTGTGTAATATAGTACATACACCATTTTCACAATGGACTGATGGCAATAAAAAAGATATGCAAGTAACAAGAAGACCAAACCCAACTCTCTAATTTGTCAGCACAAAAAGTGGACCAAAAAGGCGTGGAATGTTACAAAAATGCATTAAAAGTTTGTGGTATAGTGAATATGAGTGACTGTATGCTAGTTGGTAAGTGGAAAAACTGTACTGTTGGTCTTGATTATAACCTGGTGTAAAAAAGACAGTGTGGAACAGTACTGATTTTTGTGACATTTTGAGCATCAATTGGTCATTACATAAACATTTGGACTCTTACGTGTGCACTCTAATTATAGTAACTCAAAAAAAATCAGAACACTATTGCTCTGAAAGAAAACAATCGGTTATTGGTTTATGTTGTTTAGTAAAATGAAAATGTGAGACTGAACAGATTAATTTTTAAAGTTGTAATTAGAGAATACTGTATTTAGCTAGACAAGAACTTGCTTTTTGTGGTCATGATAAAAGCTCATCTACATGTAATAGAGGGAATTTCAAAGAACTGCTGTCATTATTAATCTTGACAAGTCTGATAAAGGATCTGACCCACTACAATAAAATGAAAAGCGTCTTCACTGGGGATTCAAAAACAACACAGAATGAGATAATGGGATAAGTTTAGGTATGTGGCTGGAAAATCGACCCATATGCCAATCACTGGTCTAAAAACAGCTGCAGGAGCTGTTGTTGATATGTTTAATGTGGCTATAACTTTTAGCAGTACTTTCACTGAAATATAACTCAGACAATTATTTGCCTGAGTTTCTTCCAGATAAGGTTTAGGTGGAACCTCAAGGTTTCTCCTTTCGTTCTGGAAAGCTTGCAGATTTAAATTGCCTTGATGGCGGAGTTAGACAATCCAACTTATCTTCGCAAAACTTTGCACCAGGTCCAGATGGAATGCACTTCCAAATGTTGCAACAACTCTCTTCTAAAGGTAAGGCTTTCCTGTTCGAGGTCTATAATCGTGTTTGGGTTGATGCCAGGAGGCCACCACTGTTCCCATTTTGAAAGCTGGAAAAGACCATCATTGTCCAGCTACTGTCCTATTTTCCTCACCAGTTGGAATGAAATGCATGATCAGTGGTCAGTTGGTAATGTGACTGGAACCTCACAATCTACAGTTTTCGAAGTCGTTCAGCAGTTGGCAACACTGTCTTGATATTGATGCAGATCATGAACAGATTCTTGAACTGTCAAACCATTAGGATATTTTGTGACCTTGAGAAGGCTTATAATACATGTTGGCAGGGATATTATGTTCCCTACACAACTGTAATGGACATGGATGCCTTTCAGGAGTTAATGAGGGACCACATTTTCCAATGAAGGGTCAGCTCAGTTTTTAGAAGCTTTTTATTTAAGAGATTGGAATGCCTTAGGGATCAGTACTAAGCATCATGCTGTTTGCTATAGCAATTCTCTCTCAAGTGTATTGTCCTCCTATTTGTGACTTTGCCATCTATTGTACTTCTCAGCATACACCAATTTTAGATAATGTCTGCATCAGTGTTTAAACAATTTTTCAAATTAGAGCTCTAAAATGGTTTTTGTTTCTCAATTGAGAAGCTACTCTGCATTAACTTCTGGCACCGTAGGAGGCGATCATCGCTTCGATTTGGTCCAGATTTACTACCATTCGCAGATGAGGCGAGATTCCTTGGGTTGATATTCAATAGAAAACTTTGTTGGTCACTATATATAGCACAACTGAGAGTATGATGTGACCATTTTCTAAATATTTTACAGATACTATGTTGCAAATCCTGGGAACTGGTTTGTACAGTCTTGCTGCAACTTTATTGTACACTGATTTGAACCAAGTTAGATTATGGATGCATTGTTTATTCTTCAGGACAACCAACTATGCTGAGAAGATTAGATACTGGCCATAATCAGGACATCTGTGTGGCTTTTGGAACTTTTTCATCAGCCCAGTTGCAAGCCTTTATGCCAAATCAGCAGACTTAGGTGTATGCCTTTTCATCCAAAGCTTACTCCATTTTTACTCACTGGGTTGAACAACTGTAATATTAACATCTCAGTTAGTCCTAGGATGACAGGTTTTCACTTCCAAGAGCTTTGGAAGCACAATGTTGAAAAGCCTAGTGTGTTTGCTTATGGAGAGAGGGTGGACCCACCTTGGTTACATCTGGCACCCAAAAGTAGTTCTTAAGATGATGGCATACCACAAGTCTATGATGCCAGTGTGTACTATTTATACATGGTTTTTTTGTAATTTTTGTCAAATTACAATGATTGAATATGTATAAACACTATGGAAGTAAGTGCTCCAATAGTTTGGATATGCCTTTGTTTGTAGAACTGAACAGTACACATTCAGCTTTCATAGTAGCACATCCCTTTATAGTGTGGAGCTGTATGCCAAGTACCAAGACATTCCATATGTTTGCTATTGAAATTTCAGTAACTGCCTTATTTTGCACTTCAGAGCCTTTGAGCAACCAGATTTGAGTAACAAAAGGCAATTTCTACTGAGGGTTATTGGTCCTGATGCATCTGTTCTGGCAGTTCGGCTTTGGATGCAGTACCACTGGACTTCCATCTGTAAATGAGATGTGTGCATGCAATTTAAGTGCCATTATGGAGTGTTTTCTGCAAATCCAGCATCAATCATTCTTTTGCAAAACCTTATTCGGTCTCCAACATTCTTTTCTGTAAGAATAGGCTTTACTGGTTCCTTGTAAGCAGTCCTTCACCAATGTGTATACTTAATTTAATGTATGATAGTTGTCACACCCACGTTCTTATTTTGATTTTGAAAGTCATTAGTCATTCTTCACTACACTTCTTATTCCTGTCATCTGATTCATGCATAAATGCCTTAACTCTGTCCTTGGTTTTAGGAGTCTATTTCATTGGTCTACCAGGTCTTTCACATAGTCTTTGCCTTTCCTTGCCCATTTTCTGAATGTTTTTCGGTCAACTTTCAATATTCAACTTATCTCCTGTATTGTTATGCTGAATTGATAGAGGCATTGAATTTTAGAACCTTGCAAAAAATCAGAATAAGTGTTGATAAAGAATAGATTCTCCCATAACTATTATCTTAACTAGATCAAATAATGTTGACGTCGTGAGGTTGACATTTGCAACAATAAAAAATAACTCTTGGTGATACTAAATTTCGCCTTGAATAAAAATTCATTGATGCACTGTTGCAATCCGCATGTGGACCGTAAGTTTCTCAACCTGGTGAGAAACTTGTGCTTTAAACTAAGCATCGGTCAAAGAATTTCAAAACACTGAGAATGTAAAGAACGTAATACTTTCTTTTTGTACTGAATGTGAAAGGATACACCCTGGAGATTAAGAAATGCCATATTTTCAATTCTGACTGCTAATGATGAGAAATTACCATAGAATAAAGAGAGAAGAAAAATTATTCAATTTCAACACTACTCCTTCAAATGTGCATTGCTAAGGCATTACAACAATGCTATGTATGAGAACTATTCCATCTAACATCTTGACATGTGTTGCCAATGTTAATAACAACAAATAAACACAAAGTGCACGTATTTTAAATTACTGCCAAATAATGTTAAGTGTAAAAATGCAGTAGGGAGGTGAGAAACTTTCAGACTACTTTGTAGCATAATAAAGAAAGCAGCTGGATACCTGTTGCCTAGTTTATCTTATTTTATTTCATTACAGCTTCACTCTCTTTTATATTCTAAACCTTTATCTACTCCTATTTTTTCAATTTTAATTTGTAGTTTAGTTAAATGCCTAATTAAAAAATAAATAATTAATAGAAAACTGGTAATTTTTTTTGTGAATAAATTTAAACTTTGAATATATGCCCTAGGATAGTGTCTTCAGATTTTATTTGTCAGGGCAAACTCTGTCTTCATCTCCTTTAGCTGTTCAGTTTTGACTTAACTGAGGTAGGCTGGTCCTGTAGCTGTTCTCCAGTTGTCCCTGGACACTGCAGAATTATGTACAATTTCTGCTGCCCATCCTTGGAAACTGGCTATCAACCATGCGATTTTCTCAGCTGACTATCAGCTAGGAGCAATGGCAGCAAATTGCCAGGGAAGACCTCAGATGTTAGCAATATATTGTATTTGGGTTGCTTGATGTGTGCAGATGCTATGCCATATCCTAGTATATAATCCTTGAAGTCCTTTATTCTTTCATTGTTGCATTCTGTTCCTTGGAGCTTAAAAAAGAAAATAAAATTTGTTAACAATGCTGTCAATTTCCAGGATTATATCATCACCACCACTATGCCAGAATTTTGTCATACAGGAGTTTTTTTTACCTGCCAGTAAATCCTGTGATATGGGGTGGTTGTTTGTAAGTGCACATAAAAAGCATCAGTTTGGGCCAGCTTTGAACCTGGAACCTTGATGCTGCCGCCAACTCTTCTCTCCAGGGCATTAAGGTGTTGGCCATGGTTTTAGCTTCCCACTAAGCTCTCCACCTTTCCACCAATCTCTTCCATGTTTTTCTCCATACCAGCCAGTCATTCATTGATATCTCCATCTTCTGTAATCCAAATTTAATTTTTAATTTTTTTATTTTTACTGTTTTGTTTGTTTAGTTAACTTATCTTCTATGGTATATTGAAGGCTATGCCTTGAAAAGCTTCTGCCTGCTGGAATTTTGCTTGCCGATCTATAGAATTTCTTAACTTTGGTGTTTCAGCTTTATACTATTAAACAACACATCCACTCTCACATTCATACTTCCAGACTCTGTGGGAGACAGGGAATGTTTCTAGTTAAAGAAAACTTCCCCGCTCCAGCTTGAATTCAAATGTGGGACCTCTGGATGAAGAGTCAGAACGCAGACCACTAGACTTCAGAGGCAGTCAAATTTAATTTCTTCCATTCCAGATTTCATTTTTGTGACCAGCTTTGATTTCAGCCAATAATGTTTTCATCATCTGCTCCATTGTGGCATTTATCCTGACACCATTGTAACAAAATGTCATATTTCAATTGCTGTAGAATAATTTTTATTTCTCACTTTTTCAATGCTTAAATACTCAGCTGTCGACTGTTTCAGCCATCTCATAATTCAGCTGCACTCTCCAAACACTCTGTCACAATTGACTCGTAGGGCCTTGCCAGCTATCCTTGGAAGCCTTCCAGATGCATAGCAGAAAATTTCCATAACTGTAGGAAGATGCAAACAAGCATTCTTTACCTTGAATCATTATTACACATGTTCATTATACTGTAATGTTTATTTTAATATAGTTGTTACTCAAATATGTAACATTGATAACATAAACTATGTTGCAAAATATACCTTAGGAATCTTCATTATTCACTGAATGTTAATATGAAAGATTAAAATTCACCATCAACGGTCTTCCTTCAATTCGGATTGTTAATTATTTCAGTATTTGAGATTGATGAATTCATGTAATACATTGTTTGCAGTTATTGCTGGCAATCACTATACTGAATCCTCTCTAAGAAACACACTTTTGTATTCTGCGCAACAATTAGTCATATCATAACAGTTCTATTTCCAAATAATAGTGAAATATAGTATATTGCAATGAAATCTATATGTATCCATTAATGGATTTTAAAAGTAATAACATAAACAAAAAATGAGATCTATTTTGTACTCTTCAGCTATTATTGAGATCACAGGCCAATGGGAGCATTCACTAAAGTTATGTACTTGGTGCTGCCTCTGGCCTTTGTCCACCTCAAGTGTATTTCTTAGTTTGGGAAGGGTATAGACAAGCTTTACCTACATTGGGCTTACAATTTCCTCTGTAAAATATAATGTAATTATTTATCTGTGTAGAAATATTGACAGAAGAACAAGAGCAGATTAAATAATTGTAGTTGGTTATTAATACTAAATGGTTATTAGAATAACGTTTTTAAATTTCTATGCCTAGGAACTGTAAGTTGATGCTGGTGATATTAGGATAAATATATTTATAAAAATTGTTTGTTTGTTTGTTTGCAGGAAGAAGACATTTAAATGTCAGGAGGAGGGGTGGGCCAGGGAGCAGTATATTCCCCGCTTCCACAGTCTATCAGTGACACTGACTCTTCTGAAGAGGAACTAAACAGTGTGCAGCATAATGAGCGTAGAAAATACATTCTAAGCAACAAAGACTGTGTTGAAAAGCACAACGGTATATCAATTATTATGAATAAAATATGAGATATTCTTGTAATTTAAGGTTTCCTTTGTTTATCCCTGTTTTGCAATTTGAAACTTTTTTTATTGTGACACAGTAATGTGCCAAGTTATTATTTGGTTGGTGCCAGCCGGCTGGTAAGAGAAAAAAGGATATGCCTCAGCTCTATTGCCCAGTCTAAACACTGAAAACTCCATCAACAGATAACCAGAATGTTTTATAGTAATTTCCACCAGCTGCATAAATAAGGTTTGTAAGTTAGTGACTTGTTGAGTGTGTTTCTGATGCAACATTGAGTGCAATTCTACAAGTGAATATGTACATATAGTGATTTGCATGAGAAATTTGAGATGCCATGTGTTTGACCCTCAGTGATTGAAGTGAACAGAGGTGACTAGATTGTGTGTGTTTCATTATGCTACTACATTATGAAGAAAGTGAACTGCCAGGAAAAACTGAACTAGTTTACATTAATGAAATGACATTGTGAGTTAAAAGTAGGCACAGTGAAAGTTGAACTGGTTCAAAATAGTGATGTGACCTTGAGAACTGGTATCAGAAGTAGGCTATAAATGCCAAGATGGAGGGGATTGGAACTGAACTGAAGGTGAAGGTGGGAGCTGAAATGAGTTAGAGAAGATGAAATCTCAACTGGGTTTAGTCGCCCCCCATTGTGCAATGGTTACCATGCTAACTTCATATATCCAAGGTCACGGGTTCAAACCTGGCAGAGGACGATGGATTTTTTCGGGTGTAAAATCTTTAGCATGGTTAAAGCCATTGGTTCTGTGTTGTAGATTTATGGCACGTAAAAGAACCTCAAGACTGATTGAGAGACCTCTTGAGCAAAATTAAGTGATTTTTCATGCCCAGTATAGAATGAGACACTGAGAACGACAGCGGTTAAAGAGCATCCATAAATAAAATGCCTTTTCATTTTGACTGGGTTTTGTCTTCAAACTGTTAATTTTGAGATAAATACAAAAATGAAAACCCTGAAAGACGACATAGCAAAGAAGTTTGAAGAAATTAAAACTGACATGGAAGATAAAATTACTGCTGTGGAAGAGCGTTAAAGCAGCAAGAAAGAAGATGCAGAAAACAAGAGGATGAAGGACACTGCATTGGAGGAGCTGCATCACCATTCAGAAGTCAAGTTCCATATTGAAGGTGTAGAGAGTTTCACAACTACAAGATTGTCTAATGAGAAAGTCACAAAATTTGACAGTACTTCATTCTGGGCAGATGCTGCTTACAGATCCTGGACTGTAAGAGCTATGTGATGTAGTGGAGCTCCTGGTGATCAGGAATTGTGTGTTAGAGAGAGTGGGAGCCTGCAGACAAAAAAGCTAATATAGAACAGGGATCATGACGAGCAATATGAAAAAAGCTCTTGAGGAGACCCATATCAGTATTACTATAGGACACCTGGGTGTAAATAATACCTTAGAGAAGCTATGACACCAATTCTATTTGTCATATCTTCGAAGTGATGTGGAGAGATGGTGCCATCATCCACATGGTAAGTCGTGGACCTCAGACCCAGATGTAACAGTACAATGTCAGAGCACTATTTGAAAGAATCACCATCAATGTGATGGGATCTTTCCCAAGAATAGACACATTGGCCATGGTCTTCTTCACCAAGTGGCTGGAGGTTTATGTGATTCCCAAATAAAAGGCTTTGATCGTGGCTAATGCACTCAGCTGCTTCTGTCAATTTGGAGTACCCCAAGACTTCATAGTGATCAGGGGATGAATTTTGATTCCACTCTTATGCAAAGCTGCTCCAGGGCCTCAGGATACATAAGACCCATCGTCTGAGGTGGGTGGAGTGGTGTAGCGTTATATTAAGAAGTAGAGGAGAACCTCCAGAAAGGTTATCCAGCCATCAGCGATACTGGGATGTGGATGTGGCCTACTGAGCATCATTACATGAATCCCCTGGCGTGACACTGGCTAATATGGTATTTGAATGGGAACTTATGGTTCTGCAGTTCAGCATGCTGCCTGGTGCTGGTAACAGATTATGTCAGAGCACTAATGATTAGGCTGAAAACCTGAAGCTGGCAACTGATTGAATGAAGGCATGCTATATCGTAGAGCACAGAATATCATAGAGTTGCCACTGGCATGCTTGCCGCATTGTAGCTAGTGAAGCCAGAAGTGCTTGTACAAATTGCATCTTGTGCCTACCAAAAGATGCAGACTACCATCAATTATAGTACAAAAATGATTGTGATTTTCAACATTTTTCGTGAATTTGGAAGAAGTCTGATATTTGGCTTTGTAGCCTACATATTGTAGCAACAATAAACCAATACTTATATGTTGTGCATTATGAATTTTTAGTGAATATGTTGACAAATTACAGCTCTATTTTGCCTATTTAATAATATACATGCATATGAACCTATTTCTGTAACACTAAATGGGATTAAAAAAAAAAAAAAGAAGAGCATGGTTACAATAAAATCATTGTAAATGGAAATTATCAATAAGGTTAAACTCTCCTGTAAATGAAATAATTTGTAGGCTACACTCACTGTTGTAAGTATTAAAGAAAAATATATCAGACAATTATGTCAAACCAGAACAAATTTTTATAACAATTCAGTAAAGCAAACCAAATTATGTAGTAAAATAATTGGTAGTATGCATTCATAGTCTTCCATTAAGCCAAAATAGACATCTTGTAGAATCCTTTTCTATATTTATTACATATAACTGGAGAATTGAAGGAAAAAATATAATAGTATCTGTACAAAACAAATTATGATAGGTTAATTGGAGAATAGACTGATAATATCTCAATTATTGTTCTTGTAGGGTGAATTTATAATGGCTAGGGATGCTCAAATTTTGCAACTCACAAAAGTCGCGAAAATTTGAAAATGCTTAAAATGACGGAAGAAATGCATACAAAGACAAATGTGATTAATTTAAATGTGTTTTGGAACACCATCTACTCGCGAAATTTTGAAATTCCCACTCTATATACAAATTTTTAGGTTTACTCACAAAATTTATTGTACATAGTGAAAAGATCATACATTCAAGCCATTATGCAATTTTGGTTAACATTTTTTGGTTCCCAGCTTTTAATATGTACTGTACTAGTTTCTTAACACACATTAGTAATGTTGTCCGTGTTCGGTTGATAACAGCTGCAAACCAGTGAAGCCGTTGAACCAGCAAGATCGGGGAGCTGATATCCAGAATGTGCAACGTGCACATACGCATTCTTTTACTTCCGTAAGTGTCTCTTGTAGGCCTTCCTGGTTCCTGTTGGCAATGGATTCGGTTCCTTTTAAGTAGCAGTAACATAGGCAGATAAATTTGTAAGAATGTTGTTCAGCATGCCACCTAAAGTGAGCTTAGATGAGCGAATAAAGCAATTTTCGCAGGATGGAATGAAAAGGTTGGGAGAAATAATGCTATGTAGCTTTTGCAATAAAAGGATTCCATGGGAAACTTCTGATGGTGTAAAAAAGCACATTGCTAGTCAGAAACACATAGATGCAGCAAAAGCGCGTAAGCGACAGAGAACAATGTTCGAGGCGGCTGAATGTTCAAAAGGAACAAAGGTACGCAATTTCCAGTTTTTCTACATTTATCTACTTCATTTCTGTAACAGGTACTTTTATTTGTTGCTTCGAGTTTGAAACATAAGTATAAAGAGGTAAAGGGATATTGTACTTTTTTAATAAAAAGCCAGTTTACTTCCTTTTTAAAGGACACGTTTTCTGGAATCAGAACATAATTTGCAATATCAGGTATATAGTACAATATCTTATGCTTTATTGCACTCTGTTTCTCTTAATCGTGTAAACCTACTTATTTTGTTCAGTTATGTTTTGTTTTACAGCATTTTATAAAACTGTCATACTTCAGATTTATTGTGGTTTATAACACTGTATTGGACCCGGGTGTATAACACAGTATCGCTGGCTTAGTTTGGTGGTGATTTGTATTTCCTGAGCTATAGTGCATAACATTTCAAACATGCCAGCATTCTAGCGGGCCACACGGATCACTTTTATGGACATGTGAGTATGATAGAAGCACAGATAGAGCTACCGTTGTATACAAATAATACGCCGGTAGGAGGTAATTGTTTTTAGTTGTTTTTTTTATTTCTTCTTTCTTTCCATTTATACCCCACATATTGCTTTGGCAATGATATTAACTTGTGTACTCTTTGTTGTCAGTTTCTATTTACTTTTTTTTTTGTTAGATCTTGCATACATTGGCACTCACATTCATACTTCCAGACTCTGTGGAAGATATGGAATAATCTGGGCTGGAGAAAAATTCCCCACCCCCAGCCAGGAATCGAACCCGGGACCCCTAGCACAGTACAAAAGAGCTGCTGTCCTTATGGCAACACTCATTGCTTTTAATAATAAGGGAATGAATAATCAAAAAGGTAAAAAACTCACCCTACCGTCCAAGGTTTGATTCATGACTGGGGAGCTGAATTTTTCTTAACCAGAATCATTCGTATTCCACAGTCTGGAAGTGTACATGTGTTTAAAAATAGAAATGATTAACCTGATGTTTATAGCCTACAGTCAGTGAGTAGTTTCACAACTTAAAAGCCCCCAAAATAACCATAGAAGTTAAGGGGAACTATACAAATGAAAAATAAGGAAATAAAAGGCATTTTTATTAAAAAAGAAAAATATCATAAAACTGTGGTGTTTCATTCACAAATATATAAGTTGTACAGATTCACTTTTAAATTGAAGATTTAACATATTTAAAAAGACATTCAGCAAAGTTCTGATCTGTGCTTATATGCTTTCTTTTCTAATTTGACCAGGCTGCCAAACTGGATTTTGTCACTTTCACTGTTGAGATGATGATTTCAACCAATATTCCACTTGAGAAGGCAGATCATCCAGCCTTCAAGGAATGGGTGAAGAAGAATCTGGAGACTTTCTAGGAAGCAATGTCCTCCATAGAGAGTATTTACCTCTCTTGTCAAACTTGAGAAAGGAAAAAGTTGTAGCAGCCCTACAGAACAAAAAGGTTGCTATTATGTCTGATGAAACAACAGACAAAATGTGCAGGACAATTTTCATTGCTCTGCTGTCTACAGTGCAGCCCTCCAGATCACAGGAGCAGTATGTGGCTGCAGTCACTTCACTGGAGGCAGTGAATGGGTGGGCCTATGCTTAAACAATTACAGAGGCACTGTGCAATACAGGGGTAATCTTTGTGCAAGTTGTGACCAAGTAAGTGACTCAGCCAGGTATGTGATCTCATGTTTTGCTGGGTTGTCACTTCTCCTGCCAGATGGGTCTCTTCACATTCAGTGCTGGGCACATAAGATCAATCTCATTGGTGTGGTGATGGACTGCTTGTCATTCCTAAATCAATTAGTGGTGTCAGTTAAGCAGATGTTTTTGCATGTCAGAAAGAAGCGACATACCTTTCGGCAATTCCTGTAGGAGAAACGATCTACGGCGGGGATGTTTCTGATTCCTGTGGCCACAAGATGGAATTCCTGGGTAGAAGCAGATGAGTGGCTGGCAGATAACTGGGTCATTCTTTTTTAATTTTTTCACTTCCCTGATGGCAAAGATTCATTTACTGCTGCATCTTCCCACCTTCAAAATATATCAGACACCGAGTTACAGAAGCTTTATGTGCAAGCTTAAGCCTTTGTTAAGTCTGTAGCTTAAGTGATGAAGCCAGTATTGTTAAGGCTGGAAACAAATTCAAAACCTGTGGATGCAGAAGTATATCCGAAGTTGCAAAATTTGAAGAAACGTTTGGAAGTGGTTTCTGGGGGAACTTTCAGGAAGAGCTTGATGCCTTAAAAGGCAATCTTACGGGAAGTTCAATAGAGGAAATAAAAATCGTGGCAGGCCATGTGCACACTAAACTGGACAGCCTTATGTTGGGGGACCCTGCTGCTCATACATTTCTGGAGGCTATGGCTGCACTCTTCTACAGGCCGAATGTGTTGTCACAGGAGACAAACTGAAGACCCTTTTTAGAAAAATACCATTGATGAAGGGTATTCCCATTGATGAAGGAGTGCATGCATATGGAGATCTTAAGGTATTCAAGATTCAATTTATTTTTGTCCAGTTTGATCATGTACTTGATATTTGGATACGTCAGTTTACATTTAGAAGTAAAATATTTACAATAGTAAGAACAGCACAAATTCTGTAAGCAGCAAGTATGGTCTATTTGCAAATAAGATCAGATAGCTATAAGTATGAGATAATTACAATAAGAGATTAGTACAGATCAGTAGGCATGAAATGTGAGCAACCTGAGCCAGGATCACAGATATACCAAGTTATAACTATTTTAGATGAGAG
The DNA here is from genome assembly GCA_030762935.1 of Hymenopus coronatus. Taxonomy (NCBI): domain Eukaryota; kingdom Metazoa; phylum Arthropoda; class Insecta; order Mantodea; family Hymenopodidae; genus Hymenopus; species Hymenopus coronatus. The sequence continues at coordinate 17,806,812 of CM060884.1, forward strand.
GAATTGTATCAAATAAGCCTCAACACTATAGAAACAGCTTTTTGTAAAAAGGATACAACACCAGATTTGAATTTTTAAAACATGTAATTTCCCTCAGTGACTGAGATAGTCTATTGTACAAACTAATGCAATTAAACAGTGTACTATGTTCAAATAGTGTTGTGTTATGAGTCATACTGCATAATTGTTGATTTTTTCTGGTGCCATGATTATGTTTATCTTTATTCAGTTGGAATATTGTGAGATTTTTTTGTGTGCTTTAAGACTTCAAGAATGTAGATGCAAGGTACAGGTAGAATGTCTAGAGATTTAAATAATAGTTTACAGGATGTATTGTTCTGTTTGTGTGCAATTATTCTGATTACCCTTTTTTTAATTCTAAATATGGTATCGGACTTTTTACTCCAGAATATAATTCCATGTGCAATAAGGCTATGGAAGTATGCAAAGCATCATGTGGCTTACCTTGTCCCTTATTACCCCGAGGGCAAAGCATGTTTGACCGAGTCTTGAGGCCAGCTTCTCTATATGTGTACACCATTGCAGGTTTTTATCTATCCATATTCCTAAGAATTTTATACTATTTACATATGTGATGGATTTATTTTCAAGCTGTATGTGAGGCTGAAAAAGTTTCTGCTTCTGAGATGTCTGAAGGATATAGCTTGAGTTTTTTCTATATTAATTACCAGTTTATTTTTAAGGAACCATTGCTGTAACTGACTCTCAGAGTCTGTTATATGGTCTGCAATATAGGTTTTGTTTCTGCTAAAAGAAAGGTTAGTATCATCCGCAAATAATGTTGCATGCCATTTTTTGAGTTGAACTGTTAAATCATTGATATAAATTAGAAATAGAAAAGGTCCTAGTACTGAACCCTGGGGTACACCCATATTGAGGCACTTTACAGAGGAATTATAGGATTCATATGTGTTTGTATGGTCATTTCTACTTGTTATTTCGACAAATTGAGTGCGATTACCGAGGTAGTAGGAAATCCATTCGCTTGCGGTTCCCCTTATTCCATAGCATTCCAGTTTTCCAGAGAATATTTTATGGTCTACAAGGTCAAAAGCCTTTGATAAGTCTAAGAACATACCTATGTTGTGTTCCCTTTGATCCAACGAGTTATAAATTCTATCTAAAAAGGCATGAATTGCTGACTCTGTGGATTTAGCTTTTATGAATCCATGTTGGGCAGTATTTAAAATTTTATGTTTATTAAAAAGTGATTCCAAACTGTTCAGCGTTAGTTTTTCAAATATTTTTAAAAGTGAAGATAATAGTGAAATTGGTCTATAATTTTCAAGCTTTGATTTCTCTCTTTCTTAAAGATTGGTTTTATTTTGGCGATTTTTAAACACTGGCTGGAGTATAATCCAGGCTTGTGGGCCGTGGTCTACTGGGCTCCTCCTTCTTCTTCCCAGACGTTTCGTCTGCGACTACGGCAGACATCTTCGGTGGCAGCGGCGAGGTCGAAGTGCTCTAGTGCACGTTTCAACTGTGACTGTGCTGGTTGCACCGCGGTATTTATATCAGCAGCCGGTGGGGAGGCGTGTGGTGATTGGTTCGGGTTGGCGGTGGGCTGGACTTCTGTCGGTGGAGTGCTGTGCTCTGCTGGTGTCTGATTGGCTCGTTTGGAACTCTTGATTTTGACTTTGGTTAGTGCCGTTTGCCATATTCTGTTCAGTTTAAGGCTTTCTTCTTTGCGATTGATGTTATTTCTATGCTTCTGTATTTCAATAGCTTCCCAGTATAAACGAGGGTAGTAATGGGAGGTTGATGCTAGAATATCTGTGTCTTTATACTGGATGATATATTCCCCTTCTTCGAGTATGGCATGTTTTGCAACTGCTGATTTTTCCGTCTGACCCAAGCGACAATTGGTTTTGTGCTCATTGATGCGAGATTTTACGCTTCGTTGTGTGGTTCCAACATACACTTTGCCGCATGAACATGGTATTCTGTATACTCCTGCTGTGGTTAGTGGATCCCTAGGGTCTTTGGCTGAATGGAGTGTTACAGGTCTGTTTGGTTGGCTTGAAGACAGTGTCAACGTTGTGGCGTTTCAGTAATTTTTCAATGCGGTCTGTGACTGATCTGATGTACGGGAGGAAAGCTTTACCCTTTCGACCGTTTGCGGCTGTTTGTGTGCTAGTGGAGTGTAATGCTCTTGGGGTGTAATGCTCTATTGATCTCGCGCTTTGTGTAGCCATTGGCTTGAAGCGCTTTGTCCAAATGCTGAAGTTCTTGTTGTAGGTGTTGCAGATCACAGATACGTATAGCACGGTCGGCTAGGGTTTTGATCATGGAGCGCTTTTGTCTTGGGTGGTGGTTGGAACTTTTGTGAAGGTAGCAGTCAGTGTGTGTCGGTTTATGGTATACTTTGTGGCCTAGTGTGCCGTCCTCCTTCCTGTTCACCATGACGTCCAAAAATGGCAGTTTTCCGTCCTCTTCTTTTTCCATAGTGAATTGAATTTGATGGTTGATACTGTTGAGGTGGTTTAGAAATTCTGTGAGAACTGACTCTCCGTGGCTCCAGATGACGAACGTGTCGTCCACATAGCGCCACCAATGCGAAGATTTAAGTTGTGCTGAATCCAAGGCGGTAGCTTCAGAGTTCCATGTAGAACTTTCCATGTAAAAATTACTGAAACGCCACAACGTTGACACTGTCTTCAAGCCAACCAAACAGATCTGTAACACTCCATTCAGCCAAAGACCCTAGGGATCCACTAATCACAGCAGGAGTATACAGAATACCATGTTCATGTGGCAAGGTGTATATTGGAACCACACAACAAAGCGTAAAAACTCGCATCAACGAGCACAAAACCAATTGTCGCTTGTGTCAGACGGAAAAATCAGCAGTTGCAAAACATGCCATACTCGAAGAAGGGGAATATATCATCCAGTATAAAGACAGATATTCTAGCATCAACCTCCCATTACTACCCTCGTTTATACCGGGAAGCTATTGAAATACAGAAGAATAGAAATAACATCAATCGCAAAGAAGAAGGCCTTAAACTGAACAGAATATGGCAAACGGCATTAACCAAAGTCAAAATCAAGAGTTCCAAACGAGCCAGTCAGACACCAATAGAGCACAGCACTCCACTGACAGAAGTCCAGCCCACCGCCAACCCGAACCAATCACCACACGCCTCCTCACCGGCCGCTGATATAAATACCGCGGTTCACAGTGCAACCAGCACAGTCACAGTTGAAACGTCCACTAGAGCACTTCGACCTTGCCGCTGCCACCGAAGATATCTGCCGTAGTCGTAGACGAAACATTTGGGAAGGAGGAGGAACCCAGTAGACCACGGCCCACAAGCCCGGATTATACTCCAGCCAGTATTGACACCGGCCGTGAAAGCCCAAGAATTTCGATGATTTTTAAACAATTTGGAAAAATTCCTGTAGATAACGATAGGTTTATAATGTGACATAGGGGGTTAATGATGTTATCACAACACTTTTTCCAAATAATATCAGGCATACTATCCACCCCACAAGTATATTTGGATTTTAGATTTTTTAATAATGTTTCCAGTTCGCACTTATTAACTGGGTAAATAAAGATTAAACTATGTGTGGTAGGAATACCGTTGGGGGGCCAGTTCACCTGACTTGGTGATTGCAATTTTTCAGCAATGCTAACAAAATATTCATTAAACTTGTGAGCCACTTCAATGGGTTTAGAGCGAATTCCCCCTCCCCCCTTCCGTTTTAAGTTGAATTATTTCTTTTTTCCCCTTAAATCCCAATTCTTTTTTAGCTACCCTCCACATAGCTTTAGATTTATTTCCGGAAGAGCTACTAATATTATCATTGTGATATTTTTTTGCCGCAATTATGACTTTTTTATATTTTTTCTGTATTTTATGAAGTAAGCTTTAAAGTTTTTACAATTGCTTTTTTTTATATAGGTTTTTAAGGAACTTTTCGAGGAATTTTGAATACCAATAGTTATCCATGATTTTTCTGAGTTTTTATTCACTTTTAGTCTTCATTTTGGCAAAGCTATGTCTAAGTAGCATTGCATAATTTTTAAAAAGGACTCACAGGCTATGTTTATGTCCTTTGTTTTGTAAATGTTATCCCAGTTTTCATTTACTAGCAAATTATTTAGCGCATCAATATTATTTTTACTAAATATCCTTCTAACTATGTAATCGTCGTATTCCTTTCTATGTTTACCCTGAGAATTAACTTCAGTAAATTCTTGTGCATAATGGTCAGAAAAACCAGAGTCAAAAACCCTAATATTTTTAACTACCATAAATGAATGTCTCACCAATACTTGATCTATAATGGTTTGAGTATTTAAGGTTACTCTGGTAGGTTCTTGTATAAGAGGTAACGATTATTTAATACCATAAATTCCATAAGCTTTTTGTCCAGTTTACCTGGGGTGAAGTCTTATGTTCCAATCCCCTACTATTAATATATTTTTAAAGTTATATTAATTTGACTGTCACTGTTACTAAATTCCTCCAAACATCAATCAAATATTTTTAAAGCTTGATATTCCTTTTAGAATTCCTCCCAATTTGGTTGTAAGCATGTCTAAGTTAGCTTCAGGGGACCTATAAATACACATAATTATCAAGTTAAACTCTATTAGTTCCACCATGCATGCCTCAAAGTGTGAGTCTATACAAATAGAATGATATTTAGGCAATTCTTTAAATGTAGTGGTATCCCTATCATATTCAAGAGCCACCATTTTTCTTTGAGGACCTGCAATAATACGAACCGAGTGCGTAATTAGGTAAACATATAGCTTTAAGCTGTAGTTTGGTGAGCCAGTGTTCTGTGAAACATAAAATATTGTAGTTATTACTGTGCAACATAACCCCAATATTGAGCAATTTATTCCTAATACTGTGAGTGTTTTGGTGATAGATATTCAGAAGCTGACCTTGAGTCGTCTGAGGAACTTTGTTTAAGGCATTTGGCATTATATTTCTGGCACATTTGCATTTAGTCTAGAAGCATGCACCTGGCGGGGCTTGTCTTAACAGAGACAGCAGTTTCACCAACTTTCTGAAATATTAGTTTCCCTGGCTACAGCTACTCACACTTATCACCTTTTCCATTAAACTACTTAGTCTACTTGAGTCTTTATAGTTCAAGCGCACTCCGTCTGCCTAAACAATTTATATCAAGACAGGCATCTACATCACAGAATACCACTTTTAACGAGTCACATGCCCATCTAAGAGAGTTGTTTATACGTTTTATATACAGAGGATGAACATTTCTACATTTCACTACACCATTTATCACAATACAGGCATCTTTGAACTTCTTCTTTAAAATTCCAATAGTATTGTAAACATCGCCCATTACATGATCTGGACTGGAGGATCCATATATGCTGTTCATGCCAACATGAACCATTACTATTTTGGGTTGAACCTCACCTGATACTTGTAGGTTATCCACTTGCTTTCCCAGCTGAGCAGCGTTGACTCCCCTGTACACCTTCGTTGTTGCATTTCTAACCTTCACATGCTTGATGATTGAATCCCCAAGGATGAGTGCATCACATCCAGCTTGTAGTCCTCCTTCTTCTTTAGCATTCATGTTGTACCTCGCATTGTTTCTTGGAGATTCTTCCATTATTGTTTCTGTAATCCTACTCTGAAGTACCTCGAACCTATTTGAGAGCTTTAGTTCGTTGCTACTACTTCCCACTGAATCACGGAAGTTTGGCTTATGGCCTTTTGTAACTTTGGCATAATCTTTTATTAATACTTTGTCCCTTTGTCGCAACTTTTCTTGTAACTGCTTATTTTCTTCAGCTAACTCAGTGTTCCTCAACATTAGCAACTCTAGATCACTTTTAAGCATTTCAATTATTGTTTCCTTGGCTTTAAGTTGCTCTTCAAATTTGGCTTCTTTGGCGAGTTACGAGCACGTGTTACAGTACCACATTTCATCACCTATTTTGCTTATATCAATACCTTGCACTTTTTGTGTATCCACATGTTGCACTCGTCACATCTAATTCCTTTCAACACTCTCCTATTACACAGTTTACATTTATTTATGCCGTTTTTTATATTCAAAAGAACAATGTGGAGATATCAATAGAAGATGCTCTTCAGGCAATGCATGAGGATCAACAACTTTTTGTTGATGGCGCATTAAGGGTGCTTTGAGTTCCTGTGTCTAATATGAACTGTGAAAGATTTTTCTCTAACTTTTACTGATGGACTTTAAAAGCAATCTCACAATGACAAACTTGGAGCTGCTGTCAGCTTACAATTATGAAGGTAAGCCATAAAGCCTGGAGGAGTAAGTTAAGATCCACTATCAATTGCAAGTGGAGTGGAGACAACTAAAAACTTGTTTTTGCTCCACTAACCTTTTTTTATTCAGGAACATGTTTTTGCCGATCCATTATTGACATCTTCAGCTGTGCTTACCGAGTTTAGAATTAAGTCACTTTGAGTGGCTGTTGATGAAGCTGAAGAGCAACTTTTCTTTGTCCATCAAACCAAAGTTTATTAAGTTTTCCTCAAATTTCTTAATATATGTTTTCCCAAACAACTAACTCCTTTGGAGTCTGTACTGATTTAATCAGCCTAATTTTTCTTTCTCCGGCTCTGTATGTACAATATACATAGGGATAAGTATTGTATTCCACCCAAAAATTTGATACCAATATTTCACTGGAAATACATGTTTTAGGAACCCCTGTATCCTAAAAAAGCATTTTCAGAAAAAGGTCTGTGTGTCTGTGAACACGATAACTCAAAAACGAAAAGTAGCTAAAATACCAAACTTGGTATTTAAGTTTAGTATCTTCCAGGGATGCGACACGAAGATTTTGAGAAAAATCACCCCACCCCAAACTACCCTTTACGTGGAACTTTTTTCAGAATTTTGATTTTCTTAAAAATGGATCTTAACGATTTTGATTAAAATATTGTATATTGAAAATATTTACCTGACAAATAAAATGTATATCTTGAATTTTCTGGGAATAGTTTCTAAAGACCTGTTTATTCTGGATGAATTTTGCTTAATTTGGCATAACTAGTAAACCGTAAGAGATAGACAAAAACTTACTATACAAAAAAATGTAGGTCTTGTTAAAATACACAAGTTATGTCATATACATTTTTTTCGTGGAGCTTACTGTTTTCATGATATTCATTTTTATTAGTTTCAGTTGTGAAGTACTTATACTTTTCTCAGATGGGAGTGTCCGTTTTTCTTTTGTTCTACTCCTGGCCAAGAAAAGCGATTTGTAATGACAATCGCATAACGACAGCTTTTAAAACACTTGACTATCAGTTTAGCCTAGTGTATTCCCTCATTTTCTTCCTACTTATAAGGACTAAGTAATAAGAACATTGTGCTAATGAATAACTCGATTAGCAAGGTGCCGAAAGAAGAATGATCTTATGTAAGAAGTTTGTAGAACAGCTAGAGAAAGTCATGTGAGTGTAACACATCAGATTTTTTTTTTTTTTTGTTCTGTTTCATGGTTAGTATTCCAGAAGTGTGCTGCCACTGCTGATTTTTCTATTTGCTTGTACCTTGCATTTCTCCAATGCTCATTGAACCTGATAGTGAGGCTTCTCTTTGTTTTACGTATATAGATTTTGTCACAATCCAAACATTTAATTTTGTAAATCTCTGACTTTTGTTTTGCTGGGGTGTGGTCTATTTTGTGCGATAAGAGGTTTTTCACTGCCTTACTGTCCACTGCCCACCATTTCTTTGTTGAATCCATTAATGGGTGCTTATTATATACTGGTATTCTAAACATTCATTTTTGCTCATTGAAATTTTGATTAATCTATTTATCATGCTATTGTAGGCTGCTGCTTCATATGATTTGCGATTTTGACCATATGTTTTGTTGTGTGTGAATTTGTGGCAAATGCTGAATTCCAGTATGTCATCATTTTTTATGATTTTCAGGTCTAAAAAAGAAAGTGTATTGTCCTTTTCTGTTTCAATGGTGAACTGAATGGATGGCTCCTGTAAACTGAAAAGTTTTAGATTGTCTTCTATGTGGTTTTGTGTATTACGGCAAAAACATTCGCTACATATTGGACCCAGAACTTGAAAATGGGAGGAAAGCTTTTGTCAAGTGAATTTCAAAAGAATTTGTGTATAAATTGGCAAGGAAAGGGGATAAGGGACTTCCCATAACTAAAGTTGTTTTTTGGTGGTAGAATTTCCCGTTGATTGTGAAAAAGAATTGGTCTCAGCAAATTTGCGCAAGATGGATGAGTTCCTGAATATCTTCAGCAGTGGTGTTTGTGGATTCCAATCACTTTTTTAACTGTGTGAGTACTTTGTCCTTTGGAATATTAGGAAAAAGAGCATTCGCGTTCAAAGGATACTAGAGTGTCAGTAAGAATTAAGTAAGTAATTTTAGTTATTTCAAAAAGGTCAAATGTGTTTCTCAGGCAGCATGTTTCAAAACCTGTTAAAGATTACAAATATTTTAAGAGCCAATTTACTAGATTATATGTAGGGCTGTTGATGTTGCTGATGGTAGGTCTTATGCTGTTGCTGGGTTTGTGCATTTTTGGGGTCATCCATTTTGATTGTGTGTTGTTTATTAGTGGCTATTATTTTACTATTTTTAAGACATTCATTTAATGATTTAATGTACTTTTGGATTTGGTCTGCTGGGATTTTAGCATATTCCTTCCTGATTAGTAATAATTCCAATTTAGCCCATCTGGACTTCAAGATCCACTATGTTAGCATTAGCGTTTTTATATTCAGTTATTGAATAAATTAATTGTGTGTTGATTCATGTTTTGTAGGTAATCATCATTTTGGAATAACATTAAAAGAATCTAAAAATATTTCCTACAATTTTATTTCTAAATGACCTTCTGTATCCAAGAATTTTCCTTTCCCACCCAAGAATTTAACCTTATCACTCAAGAATTTTTAGTCTTATTACTCAAGAATATAGCAGTGTTTTTTTCAAGAAATTTGAGCGTCCCTAATAATGGCACTTGAATTCAAAAAATCATGTTAGGTGGAAAATAGGCGTCTTGCTTGGCTGCATGCTCTGGAATGACTCTAATTTCAAGCCAATAAGTTTTAGGTGTGCTTAATCGTATCAGTAGATTTACTGAAATGCAAAATAACCTCTACGGAAATAAATTCTAAGACACCAATGATGCAAATTGATTCCAACAAGTGCCATTTTTAAATTGCATTGTGCTAAGAAAAAAGTATTGTGACACTTAGAAGCTTCTTTTTCTTCATCAAGGCAAAACCAAAGGCTTTTGAAATAAGTACATCATATATAATTTCAGCTTAGTGAAAGTATGAAAATCTGTGAAATAATTATAATTGTGCAAGATATTAAACATGAATTGCACAGTACAAAATAAATTAGTAGTACTTTAAAATTAAAAACTCAAAATATCTTGCATATTATTGAAATTAAATGAGAAAATGCATGCAATACATACCAGAGTTTAGCAATTCAGAATTTCTGACCAGGTTTATTATAAGCCATTAAATCCCTAAGGAATTAAAACAGCCTTTACTTTGTTCAGAAGATTACCTGATATAAACCTGATATAAAGGAAAGCACTGGATTTGACTAAAAAATGCAATTTCAAGAGTGAGACAGGAAATATATTCTTTTTCTCTGAATTAAAAAAAAAAAAATTGGAATCCGCAGCCGTGATACTGAAGTCTGTACTAACTCATTCTTGGAATATGTTGTTACTGTCGGAATGCAGTCATGTAATGAGTGCATATTTTGTCTGTTATATTTGCTAAACTTACATTGTTTATATATAAGTTAGGTTATCATTGTAATCAAATAATGTGCTCATTTCATTTACTATGTTTATTTCCACCATTGTTACTAGCCAGTAAATTCATAATCCTAATTTTGGACTTTATTGCACATAGCAGTAGATGTTTTAAACAGGCGTATGGAAAGTAAAATTGAAGGCTAAACAACTTGGGGTCTCTTCCACATGATTTACTTGTACATTACAAGTAAATACCCTGCTAACCAGAACAAATACTAAAACTTATGTTCTGTAAAGGATTTTTCTACAGACTGGTCTACAACTCCATCTTACAAGTTACCATTGCAATGTTAAATTATATGTTAAACAAGAATAATGCTAATACAAAAAACAAATTAAGATTATCTAATGGATTTCAATACGCTGTATAAACATAAATAATAATGAACTGCTATTTCATTTTATGGTGCATATGTTTACTGCTTTGAAATTATTTGTAATAATTCACAAGTGATGTACAAGTTGGTTGATTCTTTCATGGAACAGAAATATGCTACTCCATACTTTACAACAAAGCTTACAGACTAGAAAATAAGACTAATTTGTTAAAATGCTGTCTTACTCTGCATACAATTCATTAACTATTGATTGACTTGCTGTGACGGTGAAGCCTAAGGTTTAAATGTTGGTAGCAGTAGCATGTACCAACCATATAAAATGATTATTTTCTGGTTCCTCCGATCAAGAAAATGATAGCTTGGATGTTCAAAGAGATGAGCATTTAAACATTTTTCCACCATTGTTAATAACACTGGCAATATGTGCATTTCAGCAACTTTCTGTCGGAAAGCACAGTCACAAATTTACATAATTTTGTAACATCTAAGGAAGGGACACACAAACCACCTCAGTTTTTAACAGAAATAATCTCTTTTTTAATTGTTTTATTTATATAGCCCCCTTTAATATCTAAGGTCATACTGGGGGCTTTGCACTAAAAACAGCTCGTCTGTATGTTCTCTACATTGGGTTTAAATTTTTTTTTTTTCCCTTGTTTTTTTTCCTGTCAAATACACACACACATTTACATGCACATACATACTTCCAGATTCTGTGAGGGATAGGGAATAGTTCTGGTTAAAGAAAACTTCCTCGCCCCAGCCGGGAATCGAACCCAAGACCTCCAGGTGAGAAGTTAGCTCGCTGAGAAATAATCTCATGTTGGATATGCTACTATCAGAGCATAGAGCATTAACACATTCAACACACTGCAATTTCTATTCTAAACATTTAACAACATAACCACTCACATATTTTTCAATATCATGTATTAGGTCTGTGCTATCATTTATACTAGGAATGAGGAAGTAATTGTGATCTAAATTCAGTGTTGTTGCACTTGCTGTAGATTCAGTAAGCAAATGAGTGGTTAGTAGGGAATTATTTAAGGATTCCTCTGGGTTGTTTTGGGAGAAAGTGGACTGTAGAGTTGTGATCTTGTCTTGAGTTAGTGTGTTTCATGAAGCAACCTCATATAATTCCTTATAAACAAGTATTTTCCTGAAAGCTGCAGTGAACTGGCTGAGTAGGGTTGATATTATTGCCTGCATACTATAAAATGTAGCCAAACAGCCTCTGGATTATCTTGTGCACAGGCCAATACTTAAGAGGACTTTCAGAAAATGAATTACTAACTAAAAGTCTGTACAGAGAGACAGAACCCCTCATACAGACCAGGAATCCAAGAAAGCCCACCTTTCTGTTTGTCTGCAGAACTGGCTTGCCAGTTTCAATTTCCATTAGCTGCCTTATATAGCTTTCAATTTTACAGAAGAGGTCTCTACATCTTCAATATTGCCTGGGTGTAATACTGTCTTATCAAATTGTTCATACATTTTTCATAAAATTAAGGGTGCCAAAAAGCTTATAAACATCAGTTAATTTGTTTGCAATATGCAATATCTGTTTTTCCTGTAGCTGATGCATCAGTTTAATGTATTTCCATTCAATTGATTTATTTTCACCATCACATAAACTTTTCTTATCACCAAGAGGATTTTGCACAAGCCTTAACATGTAGCATAGATCTAGAAAAATTGTTCATGTGTTACAAGAAGTGGGAAATAACATTTTAATTTTGAAGCATTAATTTTGCAGCCCAATAACTTTTGCCTTATGTTCTGAGCTGTCCTGTCACATGTCAAAGATGACGCCCTCTGTGTTGTAATGGTTACCATGCTAACTTCATACTCCCAAGATCGCAAGTTCAAACACAGCGGAGGATGGTGGATTTTTTCAGGTTTAAAAATCCTTAGCATGGCTTCCTTTGGAATGGAAGTTGGTCCCGTGTTGTAGATTTACAGCACGTAAAAGAACCTCAAGCTGAAGAAAGAGAGGCCTCTGAGCAAAATTAAGCATTCTTTCACTCCCAATTTAGAATGAGATGCTGAGAACCACGTTAGTTAAAGAGCGTCCATAAATAACACGCCATTTGCATGCCAAAGTCAGTACTAACACATGGTATCATGCAGATGAGTTAAGCACCATTTTAAAAGTCCACACTTGCTGTGCATCCCATTAATAAAAAAATAGACAACTGGTATTTTCTAATATCCATTTATGCACATCAAATGAAACACTAGTGCTTCAGATGCTGGAGGAGCTAAATCATATTCTTGATCTCACCCACATTGACTGTTCCTTGAAACACCTTGCTGTTCCTCTCAAGATGTTTACACATGGCCATACAGTCAATAATGAGTGTCCAAACCTTTTTACAACTTAGAGATTTTAGAATCATCAGTGTCTCAGTAAAGAGCCAGGGATCAGCATTTACATTACTGTACCACCGCCAGAATGTGCAAAAGTGAGGAAGGCAGGTACCAAATGTTTTACAAACAAGCAAGTAGGGTTTTGGAGAGAGAAAATTTAATGTAATGGCAAAAGCTTTTAACATTTGATCATAAGGCTTTGGATCATCATTTGAATGTTAGCCCTCTGTCTCTTATGAGCCCAAGTAATTACAGAATTGGTCATGTACTAATTTTTACCAAAAACAGTTTTTAAGTAGCAACTCTTTTCTTATTTTTCTACTGTTTTGCTGCCAAATCTTCAGTTTCTTCTTGTACCATGCAATGTCTTTTGATGTTCAAGGGCTGCACTCATTTTCTTCTTCCTGGGTTAAGCTGGAATTGTGGAGAGGCAACTTGCAATGCAGATGGAGGGTCAGATGAAGTCTGGTGCTCAGATATGAAAGCTGACAAAGTATGTCAGGTGTCAAAATCTGATATAGAAATAGGAATTAAATCAGCTTCAGACTTTTTGCTCCTTATGCTTCTTCCTTCCTGGAAAAAAGAAAAAGTATTTCTATGAACAGAAATGGCAACAGATATATAATATACAAAATAATGTAGCATATGAAATGATGATTTTGGGACAGTGATGTATTAACATAAGGTAAGTATTGATTTGCATCGATTGTAACACTTTCCATCACTTACATTATTTAATCATCAAGGGCATGTTTCAGAAGTCCTGTTGCTTCCATTATTAACTTTTGACTGCCAGTGCCATGGTACAAAAGACTCAAATGAATAGTTAATTTAGGACAGTTTTGACATTCCTAATAGCAAAGCCCCTGGGTGTATGTTCTTTATTTTGAGTGCTTAAATCTGCACTCCATTTTATATATGAATACTGATAAGAAACATTATTTAAAAAACAAAAAAATCTTTAATGGCATTCTAAAACACAAAGCTTTGAAGTTTGGGAGAAAATATTGCATTCACGAATTGAATTATATGGCTGTCACTTTTATAAAGTTGAAAAATTGGACAGTACTTGGAGACAAATGCTGTGTTACCTAAATTAACAGATAATGGACACTCAAATAATAATCACTACTTCATTTACCCTTTATGAAATGCAGCAACTGCTAGGACCATTTAGTTTATAGAAACAAGGAATGGGGTGATTGAGTGAATTTTGTAATGGAGCAACAGAGCAACTAGTAGAACAATGGTGGGGGAAACTGGAGAAAAGCTGTTCAGGTGCAGAGTTGTCTGCTACAAATCCCATACCTGTTGCTTGGGGTTTAACCTGGACTGCCTCATGAGAGCCAATATTCTAGTGCTGAAACACTTCACTGCTAAAAGTAAAAGAAAGAAAAAGAAAAAAGTATTAACACATGAAAAAATAACTTATGCCTATTATGCTGCCACTGTTTAGGAAGAAATAATCCACCACGTTTAACCTATGATACTTCAAAATTCTAAAAATTAAAACAATGTAAAACTTTTCTTCTTTGGCTTTACAAAATAATGAGGGCAAATATTTCTGTGACTGGAATGCACAAAATCATACTAACTTGTAGGAGCTATTTTTGTAAGCTTATAAAATTTATTTCCTGACTTAAAACTATTACTCTGAGGATTTAAATTAGGAAAACTAGTTAGCTTTGTGCTTTTGCTCATTAATTACATGTGATGCAAGGAAAAATAAAAAGGTGTGCCACTGTTTTTTCCCTAACAGCTGTTTTGATTGTGCTAGCTTCTTATGCTCACCATTACCTAACATAGAAATACGGGACCTGAAATTTTTAAGTTACTGTTAAGCTTGCTGAGTTGTAAATATACATATGAATTTAATAGTATTTAGGTTTCATGTTTACACTATAGTCACAATTGGTTTACATTGTAAATGGCAATTCCAACTTATTTCCTTATCTACGAGGTACGTCCAGAAAGTAAGTTACGTTTCAATTTATCTCCGCTACAGCGCTGCGTTTGCAGTTCCGCACATGCGCGGTATATGCTCTGTATCAAGGAGAAGAAACGTGCGCCATTTTGAGATCGCTGTCAGCCACATACGCTTTGTCGTGCTTGTTTACAATGTCGGTGTTGATTGAAATACCGCCGCTTGTGAAATCAGATCTGTGATTCGTTTTCTGAATGCTAGGAAAGTGAAACCAATTGAAATTTATCGGAAAATTTGCGAAGTTTACGGACAAAATGCGATGAGTGATTCAATGGTGAGAAGATGGGTCCGACAGTTCAATGAAGGACGTAGTGAAGTGCACGATGAAGAACGAAGTGGGCGTCCATCTTTGGTTACAGAAGAACTGGTTCACGCGATTGATGACAAGATCCAGGAAAACTGCAAGTTTACAATTAGTGCTCTCGCTATGGAATTTCCCCAAAGCTCACGATCACTAATTCATGAAATTGTTACCGAAAAACTGAAATTTCGTAAACTTTGCTCACGTTGGGTACCAAAGATTCTTACTGAGCAACACAAAACAAAACGGATGGGTAGTGCACTTCAGTTTTTAACCCGTTTTGATGAAGACGATGAAGAATTTCTGACACAGATAGTCACAGGAGATGAGACTTGGGTTTCTTACGACACCCCTGAAAGTAAGCGGCAATCAATGAAATGGAGGCACACTTCATCCCCAGCAAAGGTTAAGCCGAAACAAATCTTGACACCTCAAAAAATGATGTGCACAGTGTTCTGGGACTGGAAAGGCATCTTACTCATTGATTTCTTACCGCATGGTCAAACAATCAAAGCAGATGTTTATTGCGAGACACTTAGGAAATTACGCTGCGCAATACAGAATAAGCGCCGAAGATTGCTATCAAAAGGTGTTGTTTTTCTTCACGACAACACACGACCACACACTGCAAATGTGATGAAAAACCTCCTATTTGGCTGGGACGTGTTTGACCATCCTCTGTACAGCCCTGACCTCGCTCCTAGTGACTTTCATCTGTTCTTACATCTCAAGTCTTTCCTTGGCGGTCAACACTTCAACAATGACGAAGAGCTGAAAGAAAATGTTTCCAACTTTTTGAAGACACAGGCGGCAAACTTTTATGAAGAAAGTATACAAAAACTTGTGCCATGCTATGATAAATGCCTGCAAAATTTCGGCAGTTATGTGGAAAAGTAGTTTAAGAGTTGTAGAATTTTGTGCAATAAATAATTATTCTGTATCTGTACACAATTTAATTTTATTACAAATCGGAACTTACTTTCTGGACGTACCTCGTATAACCAAAATTATATCTTGTGCAGCAAGTCATAGTTCAGAGTACTCACACATACCATAAGGGTTTTGGCTTTTCTTCAAAACCTATAGCCCCATAGAAAGTCTATGAAAACATAGTGAAAACCACCAGGGATCATTGTGCTTTAGATGCGTAGGCCCCTTGGATATACTTTGTCATTGCTATGTAGCTTGCAGCCAAAGGCTGTGCTTTGTGGCATAGGAACTTGAACATGCAAGTACAGAGATATTTGTTGGTCATCTGGTGTTGTGAATGACAACAGCAATAGCTAGGAAGTACATCTACAAGAATATCAGCAAACTGTTTCCCTTGGGGCTATAGGTATTGAACATTAGCCGTATTTCTTTGATACTGAAATATTTGTTGGTACCAGGGTTTTGAATGATAACAGTAGTAGCTAGGAAATGCAACTACAAGAAATATCAGTAAACTTGCTGTTCAGGGCTGTAGGTATTGCACATTACCCACAGCTTTTAACATTCTGTGTTTGTTCTAATCACACTTTACTTTATTCACAAGTTTGGCATGAGCTGCAATGAGACCAAGGGGTCCTATCCTTTTGAATTTAACCTGAGCTAAGGTTGAAGTCAGTATGTAGGTAAATAAACTGATAGAAAATTTGTGATTGTGTGAATAAAATAAACTGATGCACTTTTGTTAAGTATAGATACAGAACTAAAGCTACCCATTCTAAAAGTTTTCTGAACATTTGTATTTTGTCTGCATACTGGCAGAAATCACTAAGTCCAAAATCTGTATTTTGAGATGCAGTGATTTTAAAATTTGGCTTAATTCTAAACATCCTTATCACATTATGCTAAACTTCAAACACATCTTACATATATGTACACCTTTTAGTCATTATTATAAATATAATTTTAATCCTTTTTCTGTAAAAAGCTGTAAAATCCCTTAAATGTCCAAAATATTGGACTAAGCGACTTTTACCTTGAGTAAAAGGCAGTTTAAGGAGATAGGTAGACCACTGGGTTATAAAATAGCTCATTATTTTGTAATAAATGTATTAGTTGTTGTCTAAGCATGTTTTACTGTTTTTATTTTATTGACACTTTAGTAACTTTACAAACATAAGATTTTTCAGTGCATGGATAAAGAAAATACATGTGTGTAAAGTTTTGTATTAGTTTTAATCACATTAGACTGGACATAACCCAGGATTAACTGCAAAATTGAAAACTTTAGTAAGAAACATTTTATTATTTTGAACAAATTAAAAAAATGGTTTTGTCCTATCCTTCAGGATGTCTTTCACTTCCAATACTTGGTTCTGGGATGCTATTTTCCAATTATTATTTTTTTTTAATGTAGTAAGGAATGCATGAATCCTTTATCATATAGTGGCAACAAATCCTTATATTTCAATTCATTTCTGAAATGCCTTGATGAGAATAAGCTAGTGGGATGTCTTTTCCCAAACATTTATTTGCAAATAATGCATATCTGTATTTCAGAACTCCAGGACTGTCTTATTCATATCTGAAGCATTTTTTATTTTTTTTGTGTGCGGAACAAACAGATCGGAAGATGTTAGCCAGTTATGCATGTGTACACAGATATGAATTTCCTTTAATTCTCAATGGCACTGTGCGTACTGTTACATTCCACCATAAATGACCAAATTCAAGGAACTTTTGTTCAATCACATTAATGTTAATGATCTGAACAACATATAAGAAAGGGTAGCAACATTTTGGTTTTGCTTTTGCCCATCATAAGTATCCCAAAAAAAGATACTTCCTTACTGTTTATGACAAGACTAGTAAAAAGAATTAAAGACCAGTTTCGACTTCAATATTTTCCCATTCATGCCAGGTGAAGCATGTGCATTATTTGGAGATTCCTCATACACTGTTAAGTTGTAGGCACAAAGCTATGACTGTAGTGCTTCAGGGTAACTTCACTACTTGAGATTTGTAACACACACTGTAGGTCTAAAGTTGCTGTCACAAATGTTTCTTCTTTGGAAGCCAAGAAAGCTGTTTACTGTTGGGTATTTTCCTCGTAGATCACTGAATGAAAAAGTATCAGATGAATTTATTTTCTCAAAAGCTTTGTTTAATGGCCCATAACTGATACAAAGTGTATTTAGTGAAAAAACATTCTGCCTACTTTTCTTTGTGCTCCATTTTACATGGAAAAGAATTGTTTGCATTCATTCTTTCCATCTTTTTTAGATCTTTGTCACTGCGGGAAACAAATTTTGCTGTGCTTAAATTTAAAATCCTTTTCCCTAATATAATCACCTAAAGCCTAAATATTCTGAGCAGATTTTCTTTTTCAGTAAAAATTTGAGCATTTAAAATTACCCTTGCAACTAACTCTTCTATGTGTTTCTGCTTATTTCCTTTACTGCAGGATCTTAAACACTTAAAAATAATTTTTCAAATATGGCCTACTTGCTTATAAAATGTTAAATTAAAATTTTCTGATTTATATTTTATGAAATAATTGCTAGTGTTCTCATTTTTGCTAGTTAATTAATTTTCCTAAAGGTGTAGCATTTATTAGTATCACATTGCTATTTTCAACACAGAATAATGGTGTTAATAATGTAAGAGATGTTTCACATAAAGAGTGCCATAACCTTTGGAATGCTTATGTTCATTTCAAAAAGCATTGCATTGACACATAAATATCACTTCAATATAGCATTCATAATAATTAAAATGTGCATACTTGCCTAAACTCACTCACTCAATACTATGGCATAAGCCTCTTAACAGAATAGGCCAGATATTCAGGCTGTTAAGTGTATCAAATAAAAAATTATGCTGGAATGTAGAATTTGAAGTAATGTTTATGTAAGGTGCAGTGAACAATAACTTCACTTTTCCCTTGAATTTTCTGTTGCTTTGCATGCCAGCAGCAAAACATCTAAATTCAATTCATGGTAAGCTTTACTTAAATGGTTTTTATAGAACATTAGAATAATTCAAGATTCCACAGTAGAAACAGACTATCCAATCAAGTTGCCAAATACGCCTATTTTAAATGGATTATCTAATTAAGGCACATTTAATTATAAAAAAGTAATAGAAGTTTTGTTCATTTATATCCATTCTCTCACCTCCTTCAGTCTGTAGGATTATTTCACTTCCATCCTGTATGTTTTGGTAATATTGTTTATTTAGCACTTATGAAAAGTTCTGTCACTAAGTTGCAGGTTAGCCACATAACTCAAAGTAACTATTAAAGCAACCTCACACAGTTCTACAATAAATTAACTTTATAATCTGAATAACTTATGTTATATATTTATTAAACAAATACAGAGATCTGTTACAGGTGACAGTGTGTCACATAACATGGAGTTTATTAAAGTGCAATTCTGTAGTATTAAATTAGCCTTGAAATTTGCTTCCTAATGTGGTATTGATTAACAAATAATACAAAGTTCTGTCAGAGTTACAGGTGGCAGTGTGTTTGGTAAATGATATGCTTTCCCAATCTTAGTGGAATTAAATTTTACCAACTTTTGGTAGATTAGAATATCATTTCAAATGTGAATCAATAGCAATTCATGTCTAAAGCCAAATAAACTCAAATTGTTAATCTATAATTGTTTTATATTAATATGCTAAACTCTTATTTTCATTTGCTCATTTATCATGTGACTTCCTCGTACATACAACTGCTTTGGTTTAATTTCTGTTCCAGTTTGAAAATTACACTTCTATACAGACACTTTCACTTTGTTAATAACACTGGAGTACTTTGCTATTAGCCAACCTACTTGTGATCTTAGCAACATCTTCCTTTCTAAAGTTGGTATAATTTAGTGAGATTTGCAGTGTCTGGACTCCATTTCTGAGGTCGCAAATCAATGACAAACCTGCAGTGATTATGGCCACAAGGCAAAGTCAATGGGAGTCCTAACTAGCACTACCATAGTGAGTTAAGTGATCCAAGTGTACTACCAGCCATTTCCCTCAGGACACCCTTTGGATGCAGTAATTGAGATCATTTATCCTCTTCACTACAAGATACGGCCCTTGCTTGGGTTTTTGGGTTGGCATCCCTTGGTTTGGGTAGGGCAAAAAAAACAAACAAGAAAACAAACACTCCAGATCACCCTGAACTCGATTGTGGGCTTGTCAGTCATAACCTGTCACTTGCTACCTGGATGTGTTGAAGTGCCACATCATGCATATCATGAAGTCAGTCTACAAGATTCTCTTCATAGTTAATTGCTGACTGTTCTGCCTTTGAGGACTCCCAAACATCAAGTTGCATGACAGATGCAGCTCCCTGCCATCTCATCAGATTGGACTAAAAAGTTGGTGCCTGATTCCTGTGTAACTCCAGCAGTACCCCATAGCGACAAAACACTTCTTCTATGAGGTTGTTCACAAAGGTCTTGTCCTCCTGGTTAGGGATGGCATACACCTCCAGCCACTTGTGAAATAATACATGGCAACCAACAGATACTGTTGCCAGCCACTGTCTGACAGGGAATAGCCCAACTCAGCTACATGAATGGCTATGTTTTCAAAAGGTGCTCCCACATTATACTGCTGTATGCAGTCCTGCCTCCTGTTTGTGAGCTGTGACTTGTCACATGCGAATGACATTGGCAGCAACACCTTCCAAGTCTGCCTGTAGTCTCAACCAGTACTACCATTGTCAAAGCTTGTTGATGGTTCAGTAGGGTCCCAGATATCCTTCTGAAGTTCTCACATGCAAGCATAATTGTTGCATGCGTGCATTACAGACAGATGTGGCTATATAACACATGGGTGCAACAATGCATTGTGAAATGGAACAGAGGTCATTGGTGCATACCAACAAATTCTTCACAGTGGCAAGCTAAAGGTGCTTGCAATTGGTGCAGTCACATGCTTTTGCACAGGACTGGAAGTCCTGACCCCACAATTGTAGCAGGGTAGACAGTCCAAGAGTACCGCTAACCTCTTCCCTCAGGGAGCCTTTGGGTGTGATTGATATCATTAATTCTTTTCGCAAGATAAGGCCCTCGCCATAGTACAAGCTTGGGGCAGCATGCCTTTGATAGGGGAGATGCTATGGCAATTAAGAGTGCACAGGACCTATTTTCTGATCCTGAACTGTAAGGTAAATTGGTGTGCATTAAATAAAAATTTTCATTTTTGCCATAAACCATAATCAGCTTAGAAGAAAGGGGTATGTTGTTGGACAAGTCAATAGAGTTAGTCAGAAAAGCTGAAGACTGCTTACAAAATGTAAAAGGTGAAATTGGGAACATTGTTAGTCAAAAAATGAAAAATGTATTAGATAAAAATAAAGGATATAAGGCAGTGTGTGATATAGCCAGTATTTTATAGGAGCAAACTTTAGGGTAGACATTTTGGAGGAGGGTTTAAATGCCAGTGACATTGTGTTCCTCAAATATGTTCCCATTACATCTGTAGACGTAGAAAGAGGTTTCTCCTAGCACAAAACAATGCTTTCTGACAACCGCAGATCCTTGACTTTTGAAAACTTGAGGATGACTGTGGTGGTGTATTGCAATGCTGACCAAGGTAGGCTTGCTTAATATTAACAGATTATCTGCAGTAATAAGAGGCTACCATACTAAGACAAATTATAGCTTTAACAATACTCACAAAACATCATTAGACCTAATATTAATTTTATGGTGTTAATTTTGAATTCATTAGGTAATTTTTTAAGTCATTCTAAGATAATTTTTGAGACATTTTATTGATCATTTTTCGTTGTAGCTTTTTTCAAGGACATTAAGCTCATGAACCACTCAACCAGGCAATCTGATTGTGCGTAAATAGGTTTTGTACACTCCAAGTTGCTCCAGTGTTTCCTTTATCAGATTTGACTAGAAGTTTATATCCTGACTGATGTGTAGTTGCAACAGTACCCCAAAGCAGCAGAGCAGTTCTTCTACAAGGCAGTCCTCCTGGTTAGGGATGGTACACACCTGCCACTTGGTGAAGTAATCCATATTCAACAATTGCTCCTGTCTGACATAGAGAATTGCCAGTTATGTCATTGGTAACGTTGGAATGGTTTTTCCATGTTATACTACTGAATGCAACCCCGGCTCCTAGTCTGTGGGCCATGACTTGCCGCCCACACATGACACTGGCGCCACCATCTCTAAGCATATGCCCCTCGGCCAGTAGTACTGTTCTTGGAATTTGTCAAATTCCCTTTGGGTTCCAAATGTCTTGTAAAATCCTTGCTGGGACTTTCTTCAGGACTTCCATCCCTTATTCCAAGGGAGGATCAACTGCTCTCACTTGACTCCCAAATTTTTAGTAGTACTTTTTCCTTGGCCTTCAGTGAGTTCCATGAGCCCACTAGGACTTGTGCACCTATTCCTAGATGCCATATCTTTCCAGCTCAGTCTGTCCCTGCATTCACTTCTCTTGCTATCCCATTCGGCTGCAGACATGCTTAAATCATACGGACAGCTGCGGCACCTTACTTCTCCTCTACCTTAGTGCAGTGTCTGCATTCCTTGAACAAGGTCGCATTGGATTGGTCCTTCCTTTCCAATGTTTTAATGTGAAGTACTTTTGGAGCTCTGGACTGTCTGCCCTTCAGGTTCCTGAAACTTAACAGCCAGGTGGGATTAGTCCTCAAGAGGCATGGTTGACCATACAGGTACTTGCAGAACTGCTCCAGCACTTTTATTACTGCCAATAACTATCACCGGATATCAGTACTTTTCCGCCGTGGAGATCGTCTATTGCTGTAGTAAGCTAAACCCACTCCTGGCCTTCCTGTACCTGGAATACAATGCCGAAAAAAAGCGATATTGGAGTTGGAGTTCACATTAAAATAGCCGCCAGGTTGTGGTCATCCTGAAACAAGCGCACTGCAGAGAGCTCACTTCAACGGCTGGAGCCCCATTTCGGCCTCTTCTGACCATATTTATGGCCGGTGCTTTTATGTCAGATGAGTGAGGTCTTTCGCGATCTAAGAATCGGCGGTAGTAGCCTCATTGGCCCAGGAAACTTCGACACTATCGTTTATCGTCGGGTGAAATCAATCTATCACTGCCTGCGCCATTTCAGGATCCGTGGCCACCCCAAATGGCGAGACTATGTGGCCCAAATACTCACCTCTTTGAGGAAGAGTTGGCACTTCGCGTCCAGCTTCAGTTGTCTTTAGCGCCTACACTATCTTGGCTAGGTTCTTGAAATGGTCTTGGAAGTTGTTTTGGCTAATCCTATTGAGGTCCAGATATAGGAGACAACCTGGACTGTCTCATTGATTCAAAGATGGACTGCCTGGCGCGAGCCCAAAAGCATAACCATAAATTGCCTATGCCTTGCTCCGTGAACCGGAAGGAACATGCTAGCCTCTAGTTCCCAAGGTCGCAGGTTGAAACCCAGCAGGGGGCGATGGACTTTTTCGGGTATGGTTCCTTTGGGAGGGAAGTGAAACAGTTGGCCCGGTGTCGTAGATTTATGCCATAAAAGAACTAAATGTCTGATAAAGCGGCATTTGAGTAGCGATCTTTCACGCCCAATATAGAACGGGACGCTAAGAACTGCAGCAGTTAAAGAGCGTCCATAAATAACACTCAATTTTATTTCTTCTGCTTGTCTCTGGGATCTAGAGCCACTTGCCAGAATCCTGGTTTCAAGTCCAAAGTCGAGAACCATTGGCAGGAACGAGTCAAGGTGTCCACAATACTTGGTGAGGGGTAACACGTTTCTGTTTAGGCATTGAGCTTCCGGTAGTGCTAGCAGAAGCACATACTACAGGGGAGCAACAAGGGTTGTTGTACTCTTCAATGCTTCCCCTTGATTCATGTCCTCCAGCAAGTCCTACACCAATGCTCACTTCGCTAGAGGAATACGCCTTGGTGGTTGCCAGAGGTCTCCTGTGTCGATGTGATTGAATACTCCGGCAATGCGGCCATAACCGCCATTCTCTTTGCTGAAGACAGAGTGGTATCCAAGTAGTGAGGTAGTCGGCCGCCCGCCGATTTCAAAAAGTGTTTCAGGAGGCTCCAGATCCTGCAGGACCCCAATTCCTGGCATTGCTGTGTCTTTGGATATGTCGCACAGCGATACACTCGCTGCTGGCTCTTTAACTCTGTCTGGGCCTAGATATCCTGATCAGTGCCCGTTGGATTCAGCAGCCTCACAAGGCTACAATGCCTGGGCAGCACATAATCTGTTCAATTGCGTCTTTGGGTCCAAAACAGATCCTTGACCGTTGACATTCCAGGTGCGCCTTCGCCATCTCGCTTCTTGCGGGTTTAACTGCATCGTCCGTCATAACAGCTTACAGATACGCTGATGTTCATAGGGGTTCCGGAGCAATGCCTCGTCTCGGCCGATTTCCAAGATCCTCCGGTCGACGTTGACCGTCTCCTCATGACTCGTGAGAGAGACTCTGTAGAATATCCTCAGCCACCCTCGTGAAGAACACCTACAGGGTCGCAGTTCTCCGTTTTAGTGTTAACATATCGGCAATTAGACCTGGCGCACTAGTTGATAGGGCCGACGGGGTTTCGTGTCTGCAAGCCGTCCGCCACCTGAAGTCTGATTACAGTCACAGCTGCACCCATGTCTTCTAATATCTGGCACACTTCACCTTGTATCGCGTCAACTGCAGGGAGACTGTCGTCCACATTTTTGTCCAAGCAGACCTCTCTCGAAGGGTTGAGGAAGACTGTCCCAACATGCCTTTCGCCATGCCGGTGCTTACTGGTTTTCCGCCTGCTTGACAGCTGGGTGTGAACAGTCCTTTACTAGATGACCTGGCTCGCCAACCATCTCACACACACTTCTTGAGCGTCGTCGTCTCTTACTGTCGTAGCGAATATTCCTCATTATCGACGTGCGTGCAGCCATTATCTTGGCCACCTCCATCCTTAGGCACTGTCGTATCTTGGTGTTGTGCTCCCCGTCAACGAAATAATTGGCAGGTTTCTGGGTTACATAAATAGGAGGCTAGTTCAGCAGCTGTTCAAAATACTGTGTGAACTTCCGCATCATGTGCCCTGGATGTTGAAGTCTTAACTGTCTTAAACTAAATACGGTAGGCTGCAACGAAGTGATGACTCCTAAACCAATTCTCGAGGGTCTTCCAGAAGTTTCTGGACACTGCCGACATCGGAATCTTTTAAAACTTTTGCCCCCTGTCCCTGCTCCTCTGCTGGCCATTTGTTATGGTGTTGGACAGTGGAGAACTGTTGGTGGAAGTGTACAGCGGCGTCCCATCACACACGTGTGGCGATTACATCAGAATCACAAGGCTCCCTCAGGCTGGTAGACATTTATCCTCTTCACCGCAAGATAGGTCCTTTTAATGGTTATTGAAGCTTAGGGCAATGATATAGTCGCATAAGTTCACTTGTTGGAATCCTTTTGTTGACCTACCAGACGCAACAGGTCTTCATCTGGTTGCTTGCCACCTGATGTGTTGGCACACTGCCTCGTGCTTGTCGTGAAGCTGGTCTGGCTTCCTGCAGACTTTGCAACATCTTGGTCAGGTTCTTGACGTGGTGTTCAAAGTTGTAACTATGACAATGATAGAGTAGCTAGACATATCTCTGATCACTGATTCCATGAGGTGCTGGAAGGTGGCTGTAGCAATGCAGAGGCCAAATAACATAACCGTAAATTCCCAAAGCCTTTGACCTGTCGAGAATCTTGTCTTCTCTTTGGCTCTGGGATCTACGGCCTCTTGCAAGTATCCTGATTTCAAGTCCAAAGCCGAGAACCACTGTGCACTTGTGTCCAGGGTGCCATCAATCTGGAGTAAGGGCAGAAAGTCCTTTCTGGTGTCGGCATTCAATTTCCTGTAGTCTGTACAGAAGCGTTGCTCATGGTTCTGCTTCACTTAGACTACAGCATAGCCCCAAGGGCATTCTTTAATGGCTCCCCTAGATCTTTGTCCTCCAGCAGTCATGTACCTCCACCATGTTTTGGTAGAGGAATGTGTCTGGTGGTTGCAATAGTGGGGCGTTTTCTTTGGCAGGGAAGTATAGCTGTTGGTCCCATGTTGTAAATTTATAGCATGTAAAAGAACCTCAAGCTTGATAAAAAGGTCTGTGCAAAATTAAGTGGTATTTCACTCTCAATATACACACAAAATGGGAGGCTAAGAATCGCAGCTGTCTGCGATGGGGCTGTCATCCACTTTTCTCTCTAAGGCACTTAGCATCATTCGAGGGATTTGCATTGACAGCCCTGCCATGCCCCTCCATTGTCTTCCACCTGCTGGTTGACTTTGTCATGGACAGTCTCTTGCTAACTACCCTGGTTGGTCACACATCTTGAAAGTCTTTGTTGTTGTCTCTGGGTCATCTTGCAAACACTCCTCACATTCTAGTTCGGTGCAGCTGTTATTTGGCCGCCTCCATCCATAGTGCTGCCATTAATGCCTCATGGATTGTCTTGTAGTCGTTGATCATCAGGTGGTGTTATATCTCAGTATTGCACACCTCTTCAACAAAGGAGTAAGCACCTTTCTGGGACATTTAACTATAATGTTTTTCAAATAGGAACAGTTCTACGCTGCAGCAAATGAGATGCATTATCGTACTGTGCATTGCCAGGTCGCTACCCCCACTCTTTTCATATGTCTCTCTTACTTGCACACTGAGGATGCAAATCTACCTGGCGACATAAATGTTTATTAACGTGTATTATGAACTATTTGAGCTAAAAATCTGTGTATTTTGTGGTTCTGCTATGAACATTACTCCCTATATTTCTTGTGAATTATTTTTTGCAAAATTTGGATATTTTAACTTAGTGCAAGTAGTATTAATGAGAGACGGAATCACTTAATGCATTACTCCCCAGTTAAGCACGAATGCAATATGTCAACTCAGCAGCACTCTGATTGGCTGCCAGCCTAGTGGGGTTCAAGGATGAACCTCATCCCATTTGAAAGTTGCTGTAGATGATAGTTTTAGGGCTTTGTTCACCAGCTGTTCAATTGCCAGGCAGGACGAATTCCTGTATCATTTCTTCTGGCTGTTGCCGCCTCAATTTAAGCTGACTGCTCTAGACAGCAGACAAGCAACAGTTACTCTAGGGTATCTCAGATATCTCCATACATCACTGATGCCAGATTCGAATTCAGTACTTCTACTGCCCATCCCTGGAGGCTCGCTATCAACTGTGAAGGTGGATGTTCTGTCAAATCTGAGTGGTATGACAGGTGCAAATGCTGTTTACTTTTGAAGCAAGCCGCTCACACAGGTGCAAAGATTCAGCTATAAGGCACAGTCACAACATTTAATGTGGCTTAAATGAGAAATTTGCTCTGCAATAGTGAATCAAGTGTCGCAAATTGTCATGTAAGGCTTTTAAAGTTTCAAATTCAAGATGCCCAGAAGTATTAATTCTAACTGTAATTTTATTATGAATTTGTGAGTAGTAAAATTACCAATGAATTCTGGTCGAGTATAATGTCATTCAAAGTGGAATCATACAAAATTGGTTGGTTTTGTTGTAAAAGATGTACTGAAATATATTTATTGTTAATGTGCAACATTATTATTCCCCAGTAATATTAATGTTTTTCATTTCAGGTAAAAAAATGGGTGAATATCATCCACTGGGTCACGATACTGAAATTGAAGTTTCTGTAAATGGCCTTCCTAACCGAGATCAAACGACTGCGGATGATGTTCCAATTATCAAACCTGATGATGCATTGCAAGGCCCCGTGGGACCTATGTCACCATTAAGGAAGTTCTTCTTCCTTTTTTCAATATTCTTATGTGGGTTTACTATAGTTGCTTTTCTATGGCTTCTACCATGTGACTTGGCAGCATGTTCAAATGCTCCATTAAAGCTGGGTACTAAGTCATGGGAGACATCCCTAAGGGGTATAGGTAAGTGAAATTAAAAATAAATGTGTTTATGAACATATTTATAGTGGGAAATTTGTATCTTTTGAGAGATTTTCACTTGAATATGGATGATAAACTAAATTATATAGATTGTTTCTAGAAATAATCTCATATAAATCTAAGTAAACTGATGCAAAGAAAGCAGATATACTCAGATGTTCTCTTTATTTATTGTAAAGTATCTGAGAAATGTTTGATTCACAAGCTTATCTACATGAAAGGAATTTCATAATAAAATTTAAGTACTCAGTTCAAAAGTTGCTTCTAAAGTGAAAGCTAATGTTAACTATGAGAGGAAGTGTAAACTAGTATTATAAGAAGAGAAAATTTGTGTGAATATGTGTGTGTGCATGCAAGTGTGTGCGCATGCACTGGAGGTGGGGAAGTAATCTCAAAAACCCACTTAACCATTTTGATAATTCTTTCACAATTGTAAAGCTCAATTTGTTCTGATAGACTGGGGGTATAAACCACCTAACACCATTTCATAAAGTATTAAAAGAATTCGTGATTTAATTCATACATTTGGAGTTATAAAATAACATACCTATAATCAGCCCCGTATTTAGATAATGTTGCGACCATGGGCCCAACAAGTATTTGCCCCTGCTCCCCAACAACAAACTTAGGCCATTCTGAAAAAAAATTAGCAGCAAAATTGCAAACGGGCTATTTAAAATAGGTATATATTTTTAAAGAAGAAATCTTTGGAAAAAAAAATATTTTACAGACTTATGGTAACTAACCTTAAGTTCAGAGTAGAAAGATTCATTGCATTGTGTCCAAAATTTAGGATTTATTAAACACACATCACACATACATACACAAAAAAGATAACTCAGTAGAAACCAAAAAGTGATTAATATTTCAACAAAGAATGTCAAAAATTCAATACTTCAATGATTTTCTTCTTGCCTTGTTATCAGCAAACACATTTATCACATTCTCAAAGTCCAGTTTCACAGTCAGATCATTTTCTGTTTCTAGTACAGTCAGGTGATTCAAACACTCCTGAATCTAAAAAGCATGCAAGCAGTTCTTAACTCTTCCAAAAACTGTAAAGGATAAAGTTTGTAGCTGGTGTGCTCAAATAAATTCTAAGAATCATCCTGAAGTTTGGATAAATATCAAAATGATATTTCTCTCTTAGCATTTCATTTAAGACAGGCAAAGAAGGACCATTCTCATATCCAGAACTCAAAAGGAAGCTTTTAAGATGGACACATTCTGTTCCCAAAGACTCCTCTATATCCTGTAAGTAAACATGCTGCAGCTGTTCTGAATAATCTGTTCAATATAATTAAAAAATTGTTCTTCAATATGTTGTTATCAGATTTGTATACCACAGTTTCATTTTGACTCAGAGTCTGAGTCATCAAAACATTTCTTTCATTTCATCTCACAATTTTCTTTAGTTTCACTGACTCGTACAAATTGTGGTCTTAAGTTTTCTCTTCCCCAGCTTTTTGTACACTTCATAAGACTTTGTATTCTCATCTATGAAAGTTAGAAGTGAAGGACGAGGTGTGTTCAAGTTATAACACCTCCTATTTTTTTTCTCACAAATTAAGGACAAGAAAAATATGAAACTAGTGTCACTTCTCAATGTAATCTCCCTCTAGCCATACACATTTTTCACAACGTTGACGCCATGATTCCATGGCCGCTGCGAATGCTTCTTTAGGAGTGTGTTTTGACCACTGGAAAATCGCTGAGGCAATAGCGGCACAATAGTGAATCTGCGGCCACGGAGAGTGTCTTTCATCGTGGGAAACAGCCAAAAGTCACTAGGAGCCAGGTCAGGTGAGTAGGGAGCATGAGCAATCACTTCAAAGTTGTTGTCACGAAGAAACTCCTGCGTCGCGTTCCCCTGATGCGCTGGTGTGTTGTCTTGATGAAAGAGCACACGTCCAACATTTTCTGCCATTTTTCACGCAATGCTAGGAGGAGTTTATTCTTCAAAACATTTTGGTAGGATGCAGCTGTCACCGTAGTGCCCTTTGGAAAGCAATGAGTAAGGATTACGCCACTGCTGTCCCAGAAGATGGCCACCATCATTTTGTCAGCACTGGCACTCACCCGATTTTTTTTTTTTGTGGCGGTGAGTCTGTGCTTCCATTGAGCTGACTGGCGCTTCGTTTCAGGGTTGAAAAAGGGAATCCATGTCTCATCCATTGTCACAATTGATTGAAAGAAAGTTCCATCCATGCCATCATCACGCGTCAATATCGCCTGACAATTTGCCACATGTGCAACCTTGTGATCATCCGTCAGCATTCGTGGCACCCACCTGAAAGACACTTTTCGCATTTTTAGATCTTCATGCAGGATTGTGTGCACAGATCCCACAGAAATGCCAATTTTGGAGGCAATGTCTGCAACGATCAATCGGCAATCCTCCAAAATAATGTTCTCCATCATGTCGTCAGACCGGCTGGTGCGAGGCTGTGACTGTCTTGGTTTGTGGTCAGATGATGTTCTGCCTTCATTTAACTGTCGCACCCAGGAGCGCACATTAGACACATCCATGGTACCATCAGCACATGCCTCACTCAACTGGCGATGAATTTCAATTTGTGTCACACCATGAAAATGGAGAAAACGAATGATTACACACTGTTCTTGCAATGAAAACGTCCCCATTTTAAGTATCCAAAACAGTTCTAACTCTTGTTGCTGCCACTAGAGTTCTATGCACTGTACAGTGCTGCCATCTCTGTCACGCATTCACAAAGAGTCCACGTGTATTTTAAAACAAACCAGAAGTTCCTATCTGATCCCAGTCCTGAAGAAAAAAAAGGAGGTGTTATAACTTGAACGCATCTCATATAAAGTTTCACTACTGTAGATATGTCAACTTCTTCTGACTGTAGTGTTGTACTCACTGCAACGTTCCAAAATACTTCCACTGTAGCCATGAATGCAATTTCTCTAGAGTCAAGCTTTTGCAATATTCCAGTTACTTCTGATTTAATCACAGCTTTCTTGCTTTCCTCTTCAAAATGTACTTAATTGACTGCATCCCAATTAGCATTTATGCTTTTGCAGGCATCTTCTCAAACTGAACATCTTGTAATGCAAAGAGATTTTAAACTCAAGTTTCCATCTTCAAAATTTAACCAGAATTTTCAATTGGTCTGTAGATGCTGAAAAAAAAAATTGTAAATTGTAGCAAGTCAAAAATGTTGTAGCCATTTTACAGCATGTGCCTGCACTTGATCCTACCTGATTCAGGGAATGAGTGGAGCAAGGGATGAAAAATAACAAATTAATACATTCACATTTTTATAATGTTCCACAATAAAATAAGTTGTTGCACTCCTGAATGCAGTGAAGCTTTTATAGAAGCATTTCTATGTAAAAGTAACTGAATAGAATAGATATGTAAAATAATCTACTATTAATGTTTTATTCTTAATTTTCACTGTTTTAGAGGACTTAGTTCTCCTATCAGGTCCAAGGACTTTCTTTTCCATTCTTCTGGCTGATTAGGTTTGTTATCCTTTCTAAAGCATGTGCTTTTTTGTTTTATTCTGCTTTTCATATTGCTTATTTTCTAAACAATTTATGATAATTCAAATCAAGAACTTTTTGTAAATCTTATTTAATTCCAGCAATAGAATTCCTTTCTAGTTTTCTGACAATCACGATTTCGCTAAATAGTTTTTTTAAAACATCCACAAAACATGATTAAAAATGTAATATGTTTCCTTCTCCATTATGACAATATAAACTGAATTATAAAGCTATAATAAGCTTTTCTACACATGCAACAGTGCATTGTTGATCTGTTTATGCACAGATAGCAGTAGCATGTGTATGAGATGCAGGATGCATATCTCACTTCAGAGGGAAAATTTTTATTCACAAGAAATTAACATGATGCATCTCACATTTTCTGCTGCCAGCATTTCATAAGACGTGTATCACTTTTATTCATACCAGCCAATAAGACCTGCAATGACAAAAACAAAGAAGCAGTATGTGCACGTGGCTGCAAAGATGATGATATAGTTACATATATTTAATTTGTATTCTATGGATAAAGATAGAGTTTCAGATCCAAGAATTCATTAACAGTGAGTGGTGAATGACTTTTGGGATGGCTCTTAATGATTGTTTTATAATTTTAACACTATTTGGAAGATGGTTGTTAAATTAATATCCTGATGTGATATGTATATAGACTCCCATATAACCTAGTCTATTTCTTATTTTGTTTACCCTCCTAGTGCATTTCTCTTCCATCTTGCTCCAAAACTCCCCTATATTCTAATTTCTCTTTTCCTCCTTTCCATGTACCATTTTTATTGCCACTATTCCTTTATTCATTTGGAACCATATTTTTTCCTTCCATCTTGCTAATTCTGTACAGTCAATTAGGTTGTGCTCCTTTTCTCTCTGTGCACTTCACACACCTCCTTCCGTTTTGCTCAAATATACTACTCCTATTCTCATTCATCTTATATCTTTTCTTTCTACCCTATTATACTGATCTATGTGTTTTTTGCTTCAAGTCCTAGTTTTATTTGTTTGTAAAGGCTTAATGTTCTTTTGCTTTCTGAACTCCCCCATATCTTACTTTTCTATGTCTTGCATTCTCTTTTTCACTTCTTTCCCAAAACTATTTTTTTCCTTCTAACTTCCATGCCATTCCTATTCTTTTCATTACTTTTTCTATCCCATTCCACCAACTAATTTGACTCTTTAATATCTTTTGGTATATTATATATTGTTTTAACCTTTCTCCTTTTTCTGTTTTTACAGATGTGTGCCAGGTTTCAACATTCTCTATGCTGCTATTCCTTTCCTCATTGTTCTTCCCAACTCCACTAATCTACATTTCTTGGTTGATGAGTAGTCCTAATAGTTCTTTGCAGAACATTTTATGCATATGGTCAGTTTTCTAACCCCCCTTGCCATATTGCCACTGCATTTAACATTCTTGATTAATGCTGCATTGCCTCATAAAAGTATCTATAATATAAGGGAAAGTTACTGAATTCTGATTATTTTCTAGAGCTGAAAGGTGGCATTAATGTGGTGACGGGCTTGCCAGGACGAAGTCGCAACCTTGTATTTCTTGCTCGGGGAGATATAATCAGTGCAGCTCTTAATTCAACTCCAGCAAAGCAAAATGGATATTATTTTCCTGCAGAAGGTGGTGGGCTGGTATCATTGGTTGGTTCTACAGGCAAAGTTGCATGGTTTGTTAATTTCCTGAGAATCCCTCTTGATATGGATTGCTCTCTTATTGACGTGAATAATGATGGGGCAGAGGATTGTATAGTTGTTGGAACTGAAAGACTTCTGGCTGCCGTGGATTCTATTTCAGGTAAGACTGTAGTAATGGAATGCTTATAGTTAGCTCTAAAAAAGGACATTTTGTGGTAGAAGCATCTAAGGAAGTTGATTGTATTTCATATTATGTACCAGCATATAATTTATCCCAAACAATACAATCAATTGTCTTGAAAAAGGCAGTAATAATATCAAAATATGGATATATTTTCTGTGTTCCACATTTGAGTAAAGAAAGAGTAATTTATAGAGTATATTTAACATTATCATCCAGCTCTATGAGCTCCTGGCTTATTTGAGCATCATTTTACTCATTTCAATCATTATATGAATGACCTACCAGGTTAAGTTAAGTAGTGCATGGTATGTAAAGGTGGGATAAGTTGCTATTTAACAAAGAAGTAATGCTTTTGTGTGCTTCAAATGCAATTGGAGCTTTATTATAGCAGGACATTTTTTTTTTTTTTTTGTAAAAAGAGCTCTTAACAGCAAGTGATTTTTCAAGGCATCTAGTGGTCATGTTAGGCAATAAAAGTAAGGAGAAACAAATAAAACTGAAGCTGAACACAGTCAGTATTCCATAGGTAATGAGAAATACGTCATATGCAGCATATAATGTTTAGCTACCACCAGTTTGAGTGTTTTGGGCCTGAAACTTGAATATGTGATTGCAATAAATATCTAATCAGTAGATTTTTTAGTTGGATGTTTTTATGATTATCTGCTTTCAATTGACATCCAGAAATTATTTCAAAACTGTTGGTTGTAAAGGATAAATTGAAATTCCAGTTTAGGCCTGCAAAGACAGAAGCATGATTTGTAATGATGTCTCGTGTATGTTAGTGATTTCCTGCACCACTACAAAGAATGACATGATGTGCCAGGACTTTTAGTGGTCTATTTATTCATGCGATGTGACTTCATCACCTTGTATGCTGAGGATATCACTTCTACCACATTTGCACATTTGGTATGACAGCTAGTATGCATGTGTGTTTATTGACTACTGCTCCATACTCTTAACTTGATAAAATATATGAAAACAACGGAATCCACATCTGATAAATAAGTCAAGATTCGTGAGCAGTGTGTTTAGAAACCTATGGGAAATAACTTTTTGTTGTCACAATCCTTATAATTTTCTGAGGTGCCATCCCAAAACTGAACTCTTTACAAATTTTTTATATAAAATACACTGCATCCATAGTTGATAAAGAGCCTGAAAGAAAAATATCACTTCTCAACATGTAAAAGTACACTGAAATATGAGAACTACAGCTCTCTCTTTTTCAAAGTGGCAACACTACCCACACTGTTTCAATCACAATACTGTAATAAATAGGCCCATATGCCCCTTTTTACAGGGTCATCAAATAATGCAGCCCTGGGTCATAGGCACTTGCCACTACCTGTCAACACTTCATCCCTGCGCAGACATCTTATTAATTGAAACATATAGAATGAATGCACAAAACCATTGAGTACCATTATTTATTATTGTTATTATTACTACCACCACGACCACGACGATTGCATTATCTTAACAGATTATCATTAACATTTTGTAGCACTTCTTGGGATGTATTGTAACAAGAGATTTGATTTATATACTTTCTTTTAAATTGACCTACAACTAAAAATGTTGCATGAAGTTTAAGGATCAAGTGGGCCATACCCCTACACATCACTGTCAGTAAACACATCTGCAATTACCCCCAAAGAAGTCTGAGCTGTAGTACCCCATTTTGTTGAAATTTTCCATTTGCTTTCATCCATCAATTGAAGGAAAAACTTCTCCAAATTAAGTTGGTACCTTACAGCATTAAATGTTTTATAAAAGAAAATGGGGCCAGATATTCTAGTCACATTCACAGCACACCAAGCACCAACTTTAGGATCATTTAGTAGACTTTTATAATTGGTTTTTAGATTTTGAGTTGCTTGTGGAGAGATGGAACTACAAGTAACACCGACCGTAAAGCCAAGCAGGATTGGCCAACTATGAACCAATGAGATAACAGGAGGTGGTCGCAACTCACCTATAAAGCTGGCTGCACAGCAAGAGAAACTGGCAGTGCCAGAGAAGAAGCTCAACATAAGTTGTGCAAAACGTCAATGAAAACATGAGCTACAAGACAACATTGCCAATATATTTGACAACGGCCGTAGAAACCTACAAATTTATATTAATTATATTAGTTTTTGTAGTTGTATCTAATCTCATCAGGGACCCTAATCCATTCATGTTCTCAACAACCATTGTATTGTGACAATGCTGTCTGTATGTCATTGCTTTCATGATCGCTCTGGTATGCAGTGGTGGAGCTGGAAACATTGCAGTTGGGTGTATAAACAATGGCACAACATAACAAGGAGTCTTTGGAATGTAACACATCGACATCTGGTACACCCAAGACTTGTTTAGAAGTGTCCAGTATTGTCAACAAGTTTATGGAAACTTATTCTGTGATTTCATTTTCTAGAAGAATTGCAGTCGATTGTTAATGTTGTGTTGTGAATGGTACTGAGTCATGAAGTGAAGTGTTAACGTGCAGTTGAATGCAAGCCATGGATGATGGTTTGCAGCCATAGACTATCTGTCGAGTGAATTATTTGCGGCAGTGAATTTAAAGCTTTATTTGTAACTATATTTTGAGTCAATAAAGACATTTGTTATATTGTTGATGATGAAAAATTTGTTGGCACAAATAAAGAAGATGGACACAAAATTAGAAACTTTAGTGGAGAAAATAGACAACAAAATGGAATCCAGCATAGAGAAGATGGATGAGAAAATAAAAACTGGAATATAAACTGCAGTGGAGAAAATTGGCAAAAAACTGGAATCTAGCATGGAGAAGATGGAGAAAAAGATGGAATCTAGCATTTAGAAAATGAGAAGTGAAATAACAACTGTGAATTGTTCAATGGAGAACCTGAGTATGGAACCTTCTAGGAAATTAGATGAACAACTAGCCAGTGTGAAGAAGGAAATGGAAGAGCTTGGTGAAATTATTAAAGACCACAACTAATGCCTTAATGCCCTGGAAGAAAGATCTCACAGCAGTGCCAAGGAACTAAACACCATGATGGAAAAGATGCTTGATGGGAGGCTGAAAAACTTGAAAGTTGAGACACTCTGAAGTGTTACAACATCTGTGTGCATCAAGCCACCCAAGCATGATGGGACATCAACCTTCGAAGTCTTCTGCCAACAGTTTGCTGCTGTCGCTACCCACAACCAATCAGATAAAAAATATATTAACTACTTAAAAACCAATAATGCTCACTTGATTTTGCTGTATAACCGCGGATGCTGGCACAGCCTTTACCAAACCTTACAACAGCATTTAATACTCAGCAGAAGGAGATGCAGCACAGCTGACAGCAAACCTCCAGGGATGTGTAGCAGAAGTACTGAATGCAATCCAGGAAGATCTGGGAAACCGTCAAGAACTACTTCGGAAACCATCGTCTAGCTGCAGCTTAGCACAGTCAGCCTAAGGCGAGGCTGCAACAACCAGGTGAGACGATGCAGGAGTATGCCTTAGCCATCAAACAGTTCGCAAAGAAAGCCCTGGCGAATCTAACTGATGCTTGATGGCTATAAGATGATCCACGTGGTGCTAACAGCAGCACTTAGAATGGAGGCACCCAAGGTTATAGCAGATCCACCCGAAGAATTAAGAGTTTCGGTACCATAGTGGGTACAGAGACTCAGGGGATGTCAGCAAAGATTTTGCAGTGGTTTGTGTTGCAGGTGCGGCCAGCTGAGACACAGCATGGAACTGTCTACAACAAGACAGTAACTGGGTGATGCCTGTGCACAGACAGAAAAGCGTGGGCCTGAGGAGAGAG
This sequence comes from Hymenopus coronatus, assembly GCA_030762935.1. NCBI lineage: Eukaryota > Metazoa > Arthropoda > Insecta > Mantodea > Hymenopodidae > Hymenopus > Hymenopus coronatus. The sequence goes on from CM060884.1 coordinate 17,843,654, forward strand.
TAGCTTGTGGCTGGGGATGAACGAGAAGATTAGGAAATGACAAAATGATACTATGACAAAATGGGATCAACACAAAGACAACAACAACCTTCAAGTAGTGTGTGCTGGAGATGTGGCTGACTTGTGCATTTGGTGAAGAATTATATGCAACTGAGACAATGAGCATCAGACAATATGTTGGGATGTGGGTGCCCAAGGCGCTATCTGCAATCTAGTCGACTGGCAGGAGGTGCACAAAGAAGACCTGACGTAGTGAGTGGCACACCTGAGTCATCATCGGCATTTGCTTGCTTGATACAACTCGGTGAAGAGAGGTGGTGCTTCAGGGTTCCAATGGGCATCCTGGAGTCTGCAGAGTGACCCTGAAGGAGGGTGTGAAGACCAACTGTCAAAGGTCGCTGTGAACCGTTCAATTCGTCAACACGCCCCAGGGGGTAAGAAAGAAGGTGAAGACCTGTCATGACTAACAATGGGAAGGTACCTGGCAAGAAGTTCAGGCATTTTTGTATTATCGAACCTGGACCAAGGAGTGAGGCCCAAAATCCAACAATCATGGGCAAAATCATACCATGAGGTGGAGAGGGTCAACGAGATAGTCGACTGCACCCGACGGGAAGAACCAGGTAGTGTATTGGGATCGTCTTGCCCACTATGACAGTGCTGGTCAGAACAACCAGCCCTGGGGAGGGAGCAGTGTGCCAAGGCTTTCTGTGTATGTGATTGCTCTGGTATGCAGTGGTGGAGCTGGATGTGAGACATCGCAGTTGGGTGTATATACAATAGTGCAACATAAAAGAGAATTCAGATTGTAACATAGCCACATCAGGTACATCCAAGATTTGTTTAAAAGCATCCACTATTTTTGACAAGTTTCTCAAAAGTTCTGTGATGTCATCTTCTAGCTATAAAAGAGGAAGAATTGCAGTGTTGTAATTGTACTGAATTGTGAGTGACTGGAGTGGACTGCCAGCTATGGATGGCATGTAGGCATAAACGGTCAAGTGAATTATTTGCAGCAGTGTATTTAAAGCTTTATTTGTAACTGCATTTCAAGCCAATAAAGACATCTGTTACAGTATAAAAGATACACCATTCAATTATTATCTCTGCTCACCACCAATTAAGATGGTTTAACTCCATCTCCGAAATAGAGTTAATAGGAATATTTTGTTACGTCATACTAACTATAGAGGTCCTATGAGTGATTTAAATTGTTTTATTGGAGCTGGACATATTGCTGCTCCACTGTTCTGCCAAATGTGCAACAACTTCCATCATGAATGTTGTAGGAAATAAAATATTAGATTTTGTAATTGTGCCTATCTAATAAATGATTATATCCTTCATCAATTAGTGTATTTTAAAATTAAACATTCTCATTCTTGCCACATTTATGTGTGTAAACATTTAATCTTTGACAATTTGGATAGCATAAACGCAGCAGCAATAATAAATACCTTTTTATTAAAGGACAGGCTATAAATTTCCAAGTTATAAGATAGTTTTACAAATGTTTGCATCATTCATTAATTAAAAATTTAATGGACAGACAGACAACAATTGCTACACTTTTGCTAGACTAACTAGAAACTCTTAAAAATTGAAATTTCTGTAAACATTATTTGGCATTTAGCAAGGATGCAGTGTAGCTTAGTAATTTTGTAAAATATTTAGCCAAAATATAGTAAACAAATTGCATTAAATTGTTACTAGGTTAAAAGCAATATCTTGTTAATAATATTTTGTATATTAAATGGTGATGATGATAAACTAGTTCCATGAACATATTTTTAAGAATTAGGCAAATGAGAGTGTTAACTCTAATAATTTGACGACATTTGTAATTAGAAGTTAATTGTTGTAAATGGCACATTGGATTTTAAGGTTACCAATGCAACAAAAATAAAAGAAACCTCCAAAATGTTTTCTTCATTTTTGTTTTTCTTCAGTGACAAGTATGCAGGCATTCAAGAACTGATTCATGCCTGCAAGCAGCAAACTGCCATTGCTGGAAATAATCTCAGAATATACCTAAAAATCTACTTATTCTATTATTTTCACTTATTAATGTATGTATACTCCTAGATATTAAAAACTTGCTTGCAATATTATTAATATAAATGCAAAACTTAAGTAACATTGATTCATGTACAGTAAACAAAAAATGAATATTTTGGTCTGTTCCCTAACCTGATATATATAGTTTGTGATTACTGGCTTACTCATGTGGAACCAGGAGGGTTGGGCATGGAGTGAGGAGCTTTGCAATTGTGGGTGTAACAGTAAAATAATATTGTGCTTCTGACATTTGTATTAGTCTGCTATTAGATGATGATAACATTTACTATTTCGTGAGGTTATGTCTTACAAAATTGATGGTTTCATAATTAAGAAGGGATTGAATAATGATTTTTCTCCACCAGTGGAACTATGCAATAAAACATCTTTGACTTCAGTAGATGAATCTACACAAGTGAAGTTATATGACAGCCTTTTTCTGTAGCTTAACATCCTTTCAACCTGATTGGTCACCATGGAACTGAAAATTACTCTAATTCATTTTCTCAGGTTAAGGGAAAATCTTGAATAAAACCATATTTGCATAACTCAACCTAAGGAGATTCAAACTTGCAACTTCTTTAATGTGAGACAGAGTGCCACTCCCACATTACCAAACCAGGTGTCACTGCCATTGTCATCATCCTCTAAACAGATTTGGTGGGCAAAAACTTTAAAAAATTTTTCTTATCTAAGTAAAGATGTGTGTAGAAAGTTCTAGTTAAGTAAAATATATGTAGAAAGGAAGTTTATCATCATACATGGGTGCTCTTTTTTGCATAAATCAAGTAGTTTTTTACTTTCTCTAGCCCCATATGTACAATATGCATAGGGGTAGAGAAATATTGTATTCCACCCAAAAATTCGATACCGAGATTTCACCGGAAATACATGTTTTAGGACCCCCTGTATCCAAAAAAAGCATTTTCAGAAAAAAGTCTGTGTGTCTGTGAACACGATAACTCGAAAACGAAAAGTAACTAAAATACCAAACTTAGTATTTGAGTTTAATATCTTCCAGGGATGCGACACGAAGATTTTGAGAAAAATCACCCCACCCCAAACTACCCTTTACATGGAACTTTTTTCAGAAATTTTGATTTTCTTAAAAATGGCTCTAACGATTTTGATTAAAATATTGTATATTAAAAATATTTACCTAACAAATAAAATGTATCTCTTGAATTTTCTGGGAATAGCTTCTGAAGACCTGTTTATTCTGGATGAATTTTGTTTAATTTGGCATAACTAGTAAACCGTAAGAGATAGACAAAACCTTACTGTACAAAAAATTTAAGTATTGTTAAAATACACAAGTTATGTCATATACATTTTTCTCGTGGAGCTTACTGTTTTCGAGGTATTCATTGTTATTAGTTTCAGTTGTGAAGTACTTATACATTTCTCAGACAGGAGTGTCCATTTTTCTTTTGTTCTACTCCTGGCCAAGAAAAGAAGCGATTTGTGATGACAATCGCATAATGACAGCTTTTAAAACATTTGACTAATGGTTTGGCCTAGTGTATTCCCTTATTTTCTTCCTACTTATACGGAACTAAATAATAAGAACACTGTGCTAATGAGTATCACGATTAGCAAGGTGCAGAAAGAAGAAGAATCTTAAGTATGAAGATTGTAGAACAGCTAGAGAAAGTCATGTGAGTGTAACACATCACATTTTTTAAATATGTAAGTAAAAATACTAAGAATTTGTTACTTGTAAGTACATTGCTTAATTCTTTACGGTGTTAGTACTTTGTGTTTTAAATTGTAATATACCTATGTACCTCCTTTTAAAATATGCTGCTCCAATTTTATTTTTGCTTCAAGGCTAAATTTTTAAAAGTTTTCTGGGGAAAATCCTCAAACTATTATTGTGTCCCCCACTATCAGAATTCTTGGATCCAACCTTGCTTCAATTACATTAGCTGTGTACAAGTATTTATCATTCTGTTCCAGGAAATATAATGTGGTACCTACATAATCATTATGACAACAGAAGTTATGTTGATTTGAAGTTCCCTCTGATACTACCAGATTTAGATGATGATGGTGTTCAAGAGCTTGCCACAGTATGTGGCTTTGAAAATGTTTCAGAGCATAACAACCTCATCCTAATTTCTGGAAAAATGGGAAACATGTTGGGTAAAGCAGTTACCATATCCACTTGCTCTGCAGTTCATAGCCTGACAATGATGGACAACTGGAGAATTTCATTCAAATGTTTAAATCATAGAAGAAAAGGTAAGCTTAAGCGATGGTAAACTTCATTCTCTTAGATTAAAAACAGAGGTTATCATGAAAGTCTGTGAAGTAAGTTATGCTGTAAATACCTAATTCATTCATTTTCATCAGTGTGAATAGAGTTAATACCTTCTGGGTGTTGCTTTTGAACTGATTTTTTGCTGGACTAGCCCTTTTAAGGACTTTTAAACAGACTTAGTGTAACTTTGGAATAGTTTTAAGAAAATTCATTATATGTACATGTGTTTTAAGTAAATAACCACAGGTGCTCAAGAAAATGTGTATGCTGTTTCTTGATTTCAATAGGAAAAACAATGCTAATTAATTATATTTTTATTTATTGAAGATTTTTGAGATAAACATGATTTTTAAATTTGGAATTACAGTTGATTTTACCTTTAGCATCTACTTATAGTCAGTAAGAATACATTGCATTCCACCCAACATTTGATATTAAGATTTCATTAGAAATACACTTTTTGATCTTCTTTCAACCCCGCTCTGCAATAAAACACTTTTAAAAAAAAAAGAGAGGGAGCAGATTTTCTCATGGATGTGAAATGGTTTTGACTGAAATCCATGTATTTAAGACATTTCTGTTAGTAAAATATATTATCTCTTAAATTTTCTGTGAACAGCCTTTTAATTTATTCAGAAATATGCAGGTGTCCATAAAATAAGGAACTAATTTGTGATTGAGGTAACATACGAATGTATTTTTGTTGCAGGTTGACCACTGAGCAGTATGTTGACTATTTCTGAACCTAATGCTGTTGTTAGATAGTGTCTACAGGGTGTTCCGTGCAATGAGCTGCGACAACAATGGAAATTTAGAAAGGATGGACCAACGGATAAAGCCAAATGGAAACTGTTAAATAAATTTCAACGAATAGGCACTGTTGCTGATGAATCTCAACTAGATCGAACTTCCCCAAGCGCAGCTGATACTGATGCAATATGGGAGTCAACTGAACAGTTTTAAATATGTACGTTGTCTTTCACGTCAATTGCAAATTCCATCATGGAGTTGGTGTAACAGTTGCAATGATATGTACACTTCTTCAAGGTGAATTTCAGTATTGTGAACACTGATGATTTTGGAATTTGCAATTGACATGAAAGACAACTTACAGATTTAGGACTCCATTCAATTGACTCCCATATTGTCAACAACAGTTGTCATTGAAACTTATTTAACAATTTCCATATGGTATTATTCGTTGGTCCATCCTTTCTAAATTTTTGTTGAAATCATCATAGCAGCTCATTGCACAGAACACTCTGTAGACACACAGTAGCCGTGGTGTAGTGACGACCGCTAGTTTGGACGGCTTATCAAATGACGACATTGTGAATTGCCTTTCTGGCCAAGCCATTATCAGTGCATATAGATTAATTGGCAAATGGGATGACAAGCCATTCCCACTCCGCACTGTCTTTTTGACTTTTGAGCCGACTGAAATTCTGACTTTTATCATGTGCGGTTATGAAAGAGCACCCGTGCGCCCATATATCCCGAACCCGATGCGCTGCTACCGCTGTCAGAAATTCGGCCATATGCAACAACGCTGTACCAATTCATCAGTTTGTGCTCAATGTGGGCAAAAAGCACACGATGGATCAGTATGCGCCCAAGGTCCCACCTGTGTCAACTATGGAGAGGCGCATACATCAAATTCTAAGGAGTGTCTGCGTTTCCGTGAGGAGAAGACGATCCAGGAGATAAGGGTCAAAGAGCACTTAACTTTTCAAGTTGCAGAGAAGCGCTATTTAGAGCTTAACCCGACCACTACTTTGAATTTTTCTGCTGCTATCCACCAACCAGTGCAGAAGCAGGATGCGATTGTTCAGACCATCCCTAGTGCTCGTTCCCGTGTATCTAAAGGTGTACAGACCAATTTCTCCTCCGACAACGTTTCGTTTCTAAAGACCTGTTATATGCCATCTTCTGCCCCTCTTCCTGATCGCACGACACACAAGTCGCCCATTCGTCGCCCTACAAGTCGTTGGCGCTCTCCTAACCGCACCCGAGCGACTTGTTCGGACACCGATACTAATGATGGCCAACCAGAAACATTGCCAGTTGGCGGCTATACTCGCCTGAGTGGTAGCCCCACAAAAAAGAAAAAGATAAAACTCCGCCAAACCCTCCCGGTCACCTAATGATTCGATACGTTACCGGCGAGCGCCTTTTGAAACCAATCCTTCTTACTGTCCTTGTTATGGCTCTCCTTCAGTGGAATATACGAGGTCTAAGTTCACATCGATCCGACCTGGATCTTCTAATACAATCTTATAATCCTCCCATCGTTTGCTTACAGGAGACAAAGCTACGCCCTCGAGATACCTTTGCTTTGCATAGGTACACACCGGTTCGCTTAGATTTGGAACCTGATGAGGGCTCTCCTGCGCACGGTGGGTCAATGATCCTGCTTCGAGACGACGTGTGCTTCCGACCTGTGCCGCTCACCACAATTACAAGCTGTTGCTGTCCACATTTCTCTTCCAGGTTTTAGTTTATCGGTCTGTGGTCTTTATGTCCCTCCTGCGTCTCCCCTTGCCATTGCTGACTGTGAGTTTAGCTTCCCAATTGCCTCCACCGTACCTTCTGGTGGGAGATTTTAATTGTCACCACCCTCTTTGGGGATCTCCCAGGGCGTGTGCAAGGGGAGTCGTAATCGCTGATCTGCTGGCCCAACTAAACCTCTCTATTTTGAATACTGGTGAGCCTACATTTCTTTCAGACTCCACTGGCACCCTTTCTCATTTTGATTTAAGTATCTGCTCAGCACAGCTTAGACACCGTTTAGAGTGGAATATCGTCTGGGATGCACACTCCAGTGATCATTTCCCAGTTGTTCTTACCTTTCTTCATCGTCCTCCTCCATCTACTGCTATACCCAAATTCCAGTTTAGCAAGGCGGATTGGTCACTTTTTCTCGTTTAACCCGTTTCTCCAATAGGGACAATCTCACTGTTGATGGCATGGTTGAGCATTTGACTTTTGTTATTATGGCTGCTGCCGAGCACTCCATTCCTATTACGTCTTCCCATCCCAGGCGTACCTCGATTCCTTGGTGGAACGAGGAATGCGGCAAAGCCATTCGTGCGCGGAGAAGTGCTCTTAGAAGTTTCAAACGTCAACCAACGGCTGCTAAATTAATGGTATATAAAGAATTACGGGCTCGGACGCGTCGTATTTTCTGTGAAAGTAAGAAGGCCTCTTGGAAGCGTTTTGTGGAAAGCTTTAATAGCTCAACTCCCACATGCGTGGTGTGGGACAGACTTCGGCGCGTAGCTGGTAAGGCAAAACCGTGTACAATAGCCGGTCTTAGGGTTGGGGCGACCTGCTGTTCGAGCCGACCCTTATTGCTAACATGTTAGGCAGGACTTTTGAGGCTGTTTCCAGTTCCGCGAATTATAATCCAGCATTTGTTTCCCTCAAGGTTGCGTTGGAAGCCCAGGATTTGTCATTTCGGTCCGACAACCATGAGGACTACAACCGCCCTTTTAGCTTGCGCGAGCTAGAACATGCACTCTCTATTTCTAGGCATTCAGCTCCTGGGCCGGATGCCGTACATGTGTCGCTACTTCAGCATTTGTCTCCGGATGGTAAGCTCTTTCTCCTCCAGCTCTATAATCACATCTGGCATGAAGGTGTGTTTCCTGCTGTTTGGCGAGGCCACCGTTGTTCCTATATTGAAACCTGGAAAGGATCGCCAACTACCTTCCAGCTACCGCCCAATTTCCCTAACTAGTTGCGTTTGTAAGGTCATGGAACGCATGATAAATGGGCAGTTTACGTGGTGTCTCGAATCTCGGGGCCTCCTATCGAATGTTCAGTGTGGTTTTCGTCAGCACCGCTCCACTATCGATCATCTGGTATCTCTTTCGACTCATGTTATGAACGGTTTCCTGAGAAAGAGCCAGACCGTGGCTGTGTTTTTTGATTTGGAGAAAGCTTACGACACATGTTGGAGTACTAGCATTCTTCGTACAGTTCAGCGGTGGGGTTTCCGTGGTCGCCTCCCCATATTCATTCGGGAGTTCATGAAAGACTGGGCGTTTCGTGTGCGCGTGGGTTCGCTTTTATCTGATTATTTTACTCAGGAGAACGGAGTACCTCAGGGCTCGGTACTTAGTGTTACACTGTTCCTTATAGCAATCATTCATCGTCGCTCTTTGTCGACAATTTTGTTGTGTACCTCACAGCTCGGCGTATCTGTCTCCTTGAGCGTCGTCTTCAGCGTTGCCTAGACTCCATTACCTCCTGCAGTCTGGCCAATGGCTTTAAGTTCTCCACTGAGGAGACGGTTTGTGTAAATTTCTGGCGCCGGAAGGAATTTCCTTCTACTCTCCGGCTCGGCACTGAGATACTACCGTTTGCAAATGAGGCGAAATTCTTGGGGTTAATATTCGATCGAAAGTGGTCCGCCCATATAACTTATTTGAAGGCAAGGTACATTCGTTCTCTCGATATTTTACGTCTTTTAAGTGGCACATCCTGGGGAGCTGATAGGACCGTACTTCTAAACCTGTATCGAACATTGGTCCGTTCCAAATTGGATTATGGGTGCATCATTTATTCTTCTGCGCGACCCTCTATCGTTCGTCGCTTAAACACTGTTCATCATCAAGGCATACGGCTAGCGACTGGCGCCTTCCGCGCTAGCCCAGTTATTAATGTTTGTGCGGAAGCTGCAGAACCACCGCTATGTTATCGCCGTGAGTATCTTCTGTGCAGCTATGCATGCCGTCTATCCAGCATGCCTCAACACCCAAGTCGTGCACCCTTCTTCGGCGATTCCTTGGATGCTTTGTATTCTTCTCGCTCCCTCGCCCTCTTGCCGCCAGGGGTGTGTTTTCGCAGACTGCTTGAGCAGATGGACATGGCTATGCCTCCGTCCTGCCCAAAAGAGAAACTTCTTTCCCTCCTTGGCTTCATCCGGAAAACCCTATCCATCTAGGTTCCTCCAGTATTTCGAAGTCAAATACCCCTAGTTTCGTCCTTCGGGCCATCTTTCTAGCTCTGAAGGACCAACTTCCCAACAACATTTTTATTTATACTGATGGGTCGAAGAACGCTCAAGGGGTTGGATGTGCCTTTGCGGTTGGAAACCAAAGTTTTAAGTTTCGTCTTTCGCGACAGTGTTCGATTTTTACTGCTGAGCTTTTTAGTATTCTTCAAGCTCTTTTTTATGTGCGGCGACATATGATAACACTCTGCCATCTGTACCGATTCCCTCAGTGCCCTTCAAAGCCTTCGAGCACTGTACAATTTTTACCCTATGCTACAGAGAATCCAGGACTGTCTTCACTCCCTTTCAGAAGCAGGTCTCAAAGTGACGTTCGTGTGGGTGCCTGGTGACACTGGAGTGATCGGGAATGAGGTAGCTGATTCTGCTGCCAAGAGAGCCATTTTATCTCCCAGGATTTTTTGTTCTTCCATTCCCGCGAATGATCTGAAGGCAGTTTTTCGTGGGACCATTATTGCTCGTTGGGAGACTGAATGGTCCCAAATTAGAGACAACAAATTGCTAATTAAGCCACTCCTGGAAGCCTGGAAAACATCTTGTCTTTCCTCCCGCCGAGAAGAAGTCATTTTATGTCACCTACATATGTCACCTGTCATCTACTGTGAGGAGAGCCAGCTCCAGTTTGTTGGTGCGGCGCGACCTTGACAGTGAAACACTTTTTAATCCAGTGCCACTACTTAGCTCCTCTTTGTATGTCGTTGAGTTTGCCCCACGACATGCATGCCATCCTAGCGGACAGCCTGCATGCTGTAGAACAGGTTTTATCTTTCATACGACAGTGCCCTCCGATTGGCCATATATAGTTTTATTTCTGTTCTACAGCTTTCACAATATGGTCTTTTATTCTTTATTTTAACCTGCCGGACTGTTTTTAAAGTTTTAACTTTGGAGGGATGTATTAGTAGGTTATATACATTTTAGCATAATATTTTAGCTAGAAGATTAATTTTATCATTAATTAATCCATAATTTTAACCTACCGGACTGGTTTTAAAGTTTTCTGGTTGGGGAGCTAATTAGCAAATTGAAATTCATTTGACCAGAATATTTTAGCTGGAAGATCAATTTTGTGATTAATTTCTTTATTATTTTAACCCACCAGACCATTTTAATGTTTTAACTTTGGGGGATATATTAGTCGGTTATACTTTTCATTTTTACTGTGTTATTTTAGCTAGAAGATTAACTTGGTTTTATTTTGTTTTATAGGGCGCTAATAACTGTATAGGTTGGGTGCCCTAAAACTTTACTTCTCTCTCTCTCACCCTGTTGACACCATATGACAATGGCAATACATTCAGGAATAGTCAACATACTGCTTATGTGGTTGTCTGAATAGTTGTCTAGTAAAAAAATAAGCATAATGTAAGATTTTCCTAAATTACCTTTTATTGCCTATTTTAGCTATTTATAATGCCTCATTGTCTGCCTATTTTAATGATTAATTAATGCCTAAACTTCTGGTCTCTGTTACTAGCAGAGGTGTGTAAATCATTTTCATGTATTCCTGCAATCATGTATGAATGAAAACAGATTCAAGAAAACTTCATTAGCATATTAGCATACTTATTAAGTTTTGTATCACAAGGGTATTTGCCATGTTTCTTTCTTTTCCTACTCTACAGTAGTTTTTCTTTCAACCCAAAGTGCATAAATATATCCTTTCACAAATTTCTAACTTGAGCATCTTCTTCCATCAATTCCATCATATTCATACTCTTCTTGATCCCCTTCTATACATTATTCCCATGGTTAACCTTTTCTCCTTCTGCCTTGAGCATTCTATTCCAAAATAATTTTCGGAATTCAGTATTCTCCCATCCCTTTAATGTGTCCCCTTCATCAGCTCTCTTAATTCTTTGATGTTTAATTTTATCCATTCTTGATTTTTCTTGCTGTTCTGCAGAAGTAGCAAGAAATTATTTTATAATTTATTAGTTGATTTGCATATGGCATGTCTAATGTTTAAATTTCAGCCACATATAACATTACACTTTGAATTAACAATTTTTACTTTCTCTATACGAACTATGTACATAGTGTATAGAGAAGGTATTGCATTGCACCCAAAAATTTGATACCGATATTTTACCGGAAATACATGTTTTGAGACTCCCTGAATATTAAAAGAGCATTTTTAAAAAAATGTCCATGTGTGTGTGTGTGTGTGTCTGTCTGTCTGTCTGTGTGTGATTCTGTGGATAGCATAGCTCAAAAATGAAATGACTGTTAAAGCCCAAACTTGGTATTTAGATTTGGTATCTTCCAAGGATGCGGCACAAAGATTTTCAAGAAAATCCCCCCACCCCAAACTACCCTTTACAGGAAAAAAATTTTGAAAATTTTGATTTTCTTAAAAATGGCTCTTAACGATTTTGATTAAAATATTGTATATTAAAGATACTTCTTGACAAATAAAATGTACATTTTGAATTTGAATTTTCTGGGAATAGCCCCTGAATACTATTTTATTCTGGATGAATTTTATGGAATTTTGCATAACTGTTACACGTACTACACAGAAAATGTAGCTCACGATAAAATACACAATTTATGTCATATACATTTTTTTTGTGGAGTTGATTATTTTAAAATATTCCCGGTTTTTCGTTTTAGCTTCGAAAAACTAATACTTACTCATACAGGAATTTCTTAACTCCTGTCCATACAAACAAAGGAACTCAGTTACATAGCAACCAGCTTTTGGCTATCATTTTAACCTATGGAACTACGTCATTTTGCTTCTCCTTACAAGGAAGCAAGTAATAAGACTATTTCTGCTAATTAACATAAAGTAAATAGAAGCATAAGCTTTTTAACTACAATTTGTTGCAGAGATATAGAGAAAGTGATGTGAATGGAACACATCAGATTTTTTTTTTTTGTGTTATTTAAATATTCTTGCTCCAAAGAAGCAAATTAGCATACCAATTATTTCTCTACCTGCTCTCATTCTTTTTTCAACTTGGCTGAGCTTCTACAATGAATCCCAAATACTTAAATTGCTTCACTTAAAGAGTTTATTCTTGTTAATTTCCAGCTTATCATTATCTGTCAATGTTAAATATTGAGTTTTCATAACATTAATATTCAACTCTCATTTTTATATCCTTCAACCAGATTTCTTGTCACAAGTGAAGCATCCTCTATATCTTGAGTTATTATAACTTAGACTTCCACCAAAGTAAGTGATATAAGAACTATTTTGAATTCATTGGTATTCCCATAACATTGTATTTTCTGAACCAGTCTCTGAAAACTCTCCGCGGGAACAAGTTCAGGACCTTCCTGTTACCTGGTAACCTCCTCTCGTAAATCCCATTGGGAGGAGGGGTAATTGGCTCGCTTGCGAATCAGTCGCTGTAATTTTACACATAGTCATGTTTTTAAGAGAGCTCTGTGGGGCAGTATTGTCAGTATGGCATGTCCTGCTAGAGTGTATTGCTCTAGCAGCCCTTCGTTCAGCATCCCACCTTGCACAGGTTCATGCCGACGACCACAGAGCCGTTGATAGAGTTTTTACCTTTTTATTTAATTTGACGTTTCCAATAAGGTTTTACTTTGTCACTATAGCTTTTAATGGAGCGGGAGTTCATGGGTTTTAATGAATTTTAATGGTCTTTCATGCATTCCTTTTTAACCCGTCGACCACGTTTTACTTATTTTGCATCCTTTTTGCTTCGTTTTTTAAATATTTTAGATTCATGTTTGTCTTTTAACCACCAGTTGGTTTATTCTCCGGTTTTAAGTGGCATTTGTTTTGTATTGTTCTTTTACCTTTGGTGTTTTTATTTAACCTAGTTTTATGAGGGCGCTAATGATCTCTGTAGTTGAATGCCCTTAAACACCAACCAGCATCATAACCATCATCATCTCTGAAAACAATATCAATACATATATTAAAATGTATCAGGGATAAACAACACGCTTGTCATTGTCATTTTATGGTACCAATTGTGAGATGCAAGTTCCAATTTTAATTTGGCATCTGTTATTTGAACATATAAATCTTAAAATATCTAGCCATTATATCTGGACTAACTGATGGCTTTCTTAGAGTTTGGCATAATAATTTTATAGGGACAGAATCACAGAATTTTTCCAGATCAAAGAACACTCCAACTATTCCTTTAAATTTCTCTGTACTTTTTTCCAAAAGAAATCTTAGTATAAAAATATGATCTACACTAGATTTTTCAGCTGTAAACCTTGCTTGCTCCCTCCTCTGAGTTATGATATTCTCCTATACAATGCTTTATTATCCTTATAAAGGCTTTTATAAAGAGATTCAATACATAAAATCCTGTATAATTCAGTTAATTCTTTCTATTTCCCATTTTATAAATTGAGCTTATGTAACCTAATTTTACCTCTTTTGCAGTGTGTAGTGTGGCATATAGACAAGAGACTTCACTTCAAAATGTAATGTTTAAAAATATAAAATAGAAAGAGTGCAAGCAAAAGAAAAGAGAGTGAATGCTTTAATTCAAACAATCAAAATATTGAAAGCATGTTGCAAAAGTGAATTAGCTTTTCTATTTGTATTCTGCATAACATACATAAAATCAATGAATCATTCTTCAATATTCCCTATGTTGTCACATTCTTATCCAATTCCGGAAGGTAGTTTTGACAGTTGTGACTTCCATCCAAATATCAAAGAAAAAAATATGTTACAGAAATCTCTTTTCTAGTTATTTTGGTCATGACTGTGCTAATGTGGAAATTAAGTTGTTCAGTATATCGGTGAGGTAGCACAAATTGCAGAGGGCTTTTCCAGGTGGTCATTGAGAGACACACATCATAATTCTATTTTTCAATGCAGTTCCCTCTTAGATAATTCAGCACTCTTCAATGTAGTCACAAAATGCAAGCCCTTGTGTTCCCCCTACCAAAAAAGTATGAAATGTGCCAGTGTTGCTCAGCTTTTTCTGCCTTGTGTACATGTTATGCAGTTGTATACATACTTTAATTTATTTGTTTATATACAGAATTAAATTCTACACTTTTTACCAAATATTTTTAACTTTTTTTCACAGAGAGTGTAATTAGTAGTAAATATAATTTTTAACTTCACATTACTGCATATGGTACAGAGAGATTTTTCCTTAGAAAATAAAATACATTACCAACAAAATATATTTAGGTTCCTACACCCAAAGAGCCATGATTCATTTTTATATACTATGCTTTAGCATTAATGTCTCAGATATTTTTCATGTTATATTTAGAGAATTTTTCGGCTCTTGCTTTAATTATTGTTTTACAGTAAAACTAAAACTTCTCTGCCTTAGGTTTGCTGATTATATAACAGTCAAATTACATATTCAGTGTACTTGATTTATATGGAATGGAATGTTCTATCTACATTATGTACTTCCCTTGTGATGATGCATACAGATGTACTTCAGCAATTTACGTGATCTGCACTCATTTACTTGGTGTATTTTTCCTTACACATTCACTCACAATTATCATCCAAAATGCTGCATATTGCAATCTAATAAGTTCACAAAAAGTTAAATGCACAAAATTAACTTTGACTGTTAAGCAAAATAATGATAGTCTCTTTAAACCTCCTTAACATACAGTTAAAAAAGTAGTTGGAATCCATAAACACCATTACTGAAGAAATACAGAAATTCATCCATCTTAAGCAAATTTGCATAGATTAATCCTTTTTCACTTTTAATGGGGAATTCTACCACCAAAAAAAGGTTTAGCCTTGGGAAATACCTTATCCCCTTTCCCAGCCAATTTATACATGAATTCTTTTGAAATTCACTTGACAAAACCTTCCCTCAATGTTTCAAGTTCTGTTTCTGATATGTAGACAATGTTTTCGCTGTAGTGCACAAAAACCACACAGAAGGTGCTCTAAAAATTCTCAATTTATAGGAGACATCCATTCAGTCCACTATTGAAACAGAAAAGGACAACACACTTCCTTTTTTAGACCTGAAAATCATAAAAATAATGACAAATTGGAATTTGGTGTTTATCACAAATCATACAATGATATCCACATAAAAGTGTATGGTCAAAATCCCAAATCACACGAAGAAGTAGGCCAGGCTGTGGCCAAGTGGTTAGACCACTCGCCTCTCAGCTAGGTAGGCTGGGTTTGATCCCAAGCGACTGCATGTGGGATTAGTGTGGAGAAAGCGGCACAGGGACGGGTTTTCTCCAGGTTCTCCAGTTTCCCCTGCTATCGCATTCCACCGGTGCTCCATCTTCATTCATGTATCATCAGTATAATTGCCTGTGGTGTCATTTGTAGTAAAAGCGGGTGTTGAACACTATAAAAAAAAGCAGCCTACAATAGTATAAAAACAGATTAATTAAAATTCCAATGAGTAAGAATGAATATTTACAAGAATACCAGCATATAATTAAATCAGCACACAATAATGGATTCAACAAAGAAAAGATGGAGAGTAAGATCAAAAAATTCAAAAGGCTGTTGAAGATCAAATAAACCACACACAACAGGGAAAGTCAAACAGCATGAAATACAGAAAATTTGTATACAATCCAAAAGCCTTTCACAAATTTCAAAAAGTGTTCAAAAACTTAATATAACATTGGCTCCTTACAACAGATTCTCAGTGAAAAACCTCTTAAAATCAAGCAAAATAGGCCACACCTCAGCAGAACAAAAGTTGAGATTTATAAAATTAAATTTTGGATTGTGAAAAAGTGTACATAAGCAAAACAAAGAGAAGCTTCACCACCAGGTTCAAAGAGTATTGGAGAAATCTATGGTATAATCAAACAGAAAATTCAGTGGTGGCAACACACCTCTGGAATACTAAAATTGAAATGGAAAAAAAAAATGAGGCTTATAAAACTAGTACAGATTCCAAAGGAGTTAGATGCTGGGGAAAACATATATTAAGAAATTAAAGAAAATCTCTTCAGCTTCATCCAAGAACCACCAAGTGACTCTTCAATTCTGAATATAAAAAGGTTAGTGAAGCAAAAAAGAGTGTTGGGCTGTCTCCGCTCTGCTTGCAATCAAAGATGTATTTTGCCTTGTTACATCCACTGCATACACACATCTTTGGACAAGACTAGTATGCATCTACATGTTCTTTTTTGATGACTGGCGAAATACACTGATCAAGGATAAATTGTAAACTAAGCTAAACTGAACATCCATTGAAGTTATGCCCCTACTAATTTGGTATTTCTTCTCCTAGTACAATTTTAGTGCTTTATTTTAGGACTGCCATTTCTAATTTATTGCCGCCAGGGCCACTCACCTTGTTATTCTTTCCTATTGATAAAACATACTTCACATCTTCATCTGACATTTTCAAATCCATCTTTTTGTGTATAAAGGCATAATCTTCTTTAAATTCTGGTCCTCATTCATTAGATTTATATAATATTTGACACATTAAATGTTGGTAATAAAGGGAATTTTACTGTTCATAGTTTTTCTCACTCCCATAACAACTTTCCAAGCTGCAGCTTACTGATGAAAGCCCAGCTGGCAGTTAATGTCAACCCATGTTTTTCCACTGTTCATTTTTTGCTCTTCGTACTTTCTTTAAGATCACATACTTTTTCTCTGTGTATATATTCTTGAGTTCTTCAATTTCTATATTTAATCAGCAGTTTTTGCCATTTACCTTCTGTTGCCTGTAGAATATCCTGATTTTACAAATATTTTCTTGTGCTCCATTCCTAAAACCTCATGTGAAGCCTGTTTTAACAACATTAGCCACATGATCATAAAATTTCTCTGTTCTCCCTTCAAATTTAGTGTGTAATTTTCTATTCATTGTACATTTTACTTTTCTGCTTGCTTTTCAGAATTTACTAAAAGTATATCAATAGAAGATCTTTATGGAAATGCTACACAAAAGATAGTAAATTTAACCACATTAGGCAATGTAATGCTGAGGCAGCACATCACTCCTATGAAAACTTTGCATAAAGACATCTCAGGAAGGGAATCATATCATGCAAGTTATTCTGTGAATGGACGAAACTTAACAGTTGAAAATAAGGGCAATTGTCCTTATCACTGTTCTTTAGTTGTTAAGGTAATAGATACTAGACCAGGCCATGGTAATGAAAAAGTTTGGAACTTTTCAGCAGATAGTACATATGGAATGATACCAGCAATTCTTGTTTTCAACAATCACACAGGATTTGTAAAAAGTTCGACTTCTATAGAACCAGTTACAGGCTTTGTATTGAAATATTGGCAGTGGGATGTGTCTATTAATCACATGAGTAGAGGAAGCCATGTGATTGGAAATGATAGTAGCAGTACATCCAGCAATCCACTGTTTCGCAATCGATTGAGGAGGTCACGAAAACTATTGCATAAATCTTCAAAATACCTGAATGATCACATAGTGCACAACAGAGCAGTGTTGACAATGCTTCAAAATGCCACCCAAATGGAACTCCATCAGCTGAAAGAACGTGTTGTTCTTATCACATTTAATGCAACAGATCATCACATTGTTAATGCCAGCCAGAGTGATGTTATGCAATTATGCTCTCATTCAGGAACAACAAATAAGTCCATCTGTCAGCCAGATCTTAAATGCCAAGAACAGTCATGTAAGTACAAAACACATCTTCATTTAAAGTTTTGTAGTGATAATATCTTAAATTTTTTTAGGAAAGTCAACCATGTAAATTTTGCTGTAAAAATTTTGAAAATAATGTCAGCTTTTGAAATCTCATTATCCTGTACCTCTACCAAGCCATGATTGGTTGCCCAAAAAGTATTTTATAAGAGTATGAACTTGTTTATCTGATAACAGCTAAAGCAGAATGTGCTTATATAGGTGATATCTATGCATTCCATCAACATAAAGTTAGAATATAGACAAAATTGAAAATTAAATTTCCTGCAACCAGTTTGAACTCCTGTGCTGCTTTAGGATGTAATGCATCAGATATATGAAGATTGAAGTTAGGTAGGAGAAATTGTGGAATCTACACATTTGGACCTCAGACAATTAATTTTAATTTTACATACATAAAACTAAATGTAATTGAATTGCTTAAACACCTCTTGTTTTAAACTCCATTTATTTTGAAATGGTAAAATAAATTATTCCAAGTTTCAGATAAAGACCAATGGTGGTTGTGGGTAAATTGCTCTAAGAGGTACGTTGATCAAAAATATAAAAATAGCATCCACAGCGGTTTTGATTCTTTATATGTTAGTCATACTCATATATATGCAGGGTGTCCCAGAATTCAACCGCACGAATTGGCAGGATTGTAGAGCGGTCCTAGATAAACAGTTTGAGATAGTGAACCTATTGTCCCTTTTGCCAAATGTCAAAGTTATGGCATGTTTTCTGGATCGCACATCAATGACTGAAAATTAAAAGAATGTGGAAGTGTGTGTCCTATTTTCATTCAGAATGCCTCATTTGTATGTCAGTAGTTGAAAGGATGCAGTATTGGTGCACAATCAATACAATATTTGAAATGATTGGACTTGTATCTTTGACAAAATTTCCAGTTCTTTGAGGGTGTCCATGACTCTGATAACAGCTTGTTTGATATCAGATAATATGTGATTAGCTACAGCTACTCGCCAAAACTTACTGGTGGGTGATTCAGTATAGTACTGGTTATCAAATCCCAAAATACAAAGATCACACTGCTCTCTGAAGTTTCCATTTTTTTGGTTTTTTAATTTTCTTGCTTTTCTCAAAGAGCAGCACTAATATGCTTAGTTTACTTTTCTGAAGCCTAGGCAATAAACCCTCCAGTACGTTCAAAAGACTATGAATATCTACATAGCGTTCAATATTAAATGTGGCAATTGTCAAGGAACCTCAGCAGATTAATGCATCAAAACAATTAGATTTGATGAAAACATTTATGTAATGTGAGCTTTGAAACGTAGTAACTGAATTATGAATTTTAGCAGTGGAATAAAAAAATCTGGGCTATTGCCAGTATTTGAACAGTAGCACTTAATTTTATCCGAATGTAGGTATTATGTCATTTTAACCATTTGAACTGCTGTGATCCTGCAAGACTGCACTTCTGAAAATCTTATCTAATGCTAAGACGTGACTACTGTGAGAACCATGAATTGCTAAACATTGTGTTCATATTATAAAAATAAACAAATTATGTGTAAGGAAATAAATAGTTTCAATGAGGTGCAAAACAGAGAGCACACAGACTAATGTCAAGATAGTCTAAGCTGCAAACTTCAGAATTTGTGCTTTCTGCAGCTATGTGGAACCATTGCACATTATTAAGAGCCTCACTTACCAGATTTTCGTTGAATCAGATGAAAAATTACTGAAACAAACTCTAGCTTCTTGTGGTGTGCTTCACCACAATACTGGCATTTCAACAGGGTGAGAGGTTGGTTTTTTTTTTTTTTTTTTTTTTCCTTTTTTTTTTCTTCAATCTCTCCAGGGATGTTGCAGGTCATCACATTGATAAATTCCTCTGGTGATCTATTATATTTTGTGCCCACACGCTAGCCATTATGCTAAATAATGCCACCAAATCCAGGTGCTCAAGTTATGGTCCATTGCAATTTGATCAGTGGCATGCTAACCTAATATATTTTATGCTGTGGTAAAAAATCTAGAACCCATAGCCTATAAGTTCCCTATCTCAAACTGTTTATTTTGGACCCCTCTACAATCCTGTCAATTTGTGCAGTCAAATTCTAGAACACCTCTGTGTGTGTGTGTTTGCATGTGCATGTGTGCGTGTGCATGTCACTTCGTACTTAACCGATCATAATAAGTTCAGGTTAAAATCAGAAACTCATGTGCTAGCAATAGCATCAGGTGCATAATGTTTAATTAAAATTAAATGTAGGAATATACTATACAAGTACTTTAAATACATATTGCTCTACAAAATTGTAAATCAAAACTATTAGATTTACATGAATAAACTGGCAAGACTGATTTCAGTTTGCAAAGGTTAACATACTGAAACATATGTATAAGATACATATAAGTGTCAGATTCAAGCCTAGAAATTTCTGGGGGTTCTGTCTACTTTGAAATATTATTTAAGGAGAACATATAGGCAATCTATCATATGGGGAAATAGCCTATGAGAGGTTACTAAAAACAAGATGGCTGATGTCACATGTGAAGGTGATCATTGTCATATCACACGTCCATTATTATTATATTAAAATTGAAAGCAGATAATTGCAGTGAGTTTGGTCATAACCTTTTGTCTCTGTTATAATTGTTAATTTCCCTTAAACAATCTGGAAGCATCTTAAATGTTAAATTAAGCATTGATAGTGCTATGAACATAATCTATATAACATGTATATGTTAATAAATGTTGCAAGTTATGTATTTATAGTTTAAATTTTAATGTCTTCTTTATTACTCCAACAAACAACTATTTATATCTTCTCCTGGTTACAAATGAAAATCTGTTCATGAATAAATATCTTTATTTGATGGTTTCACAACAAATTCTGCTGTTATAAGTTTCATTTCGACACTTGCTGCAATGGGGTTACTACTGCAAGCTATGATTTCCCATTAAATCTGACTCAACTGCTGCACAATATTCATGTGCAGTGATTACAGCCATAAGGCATAGTCACGCTGCTCTCTCCTCAGGACTGGTCATCCCAACAAGCACTATTGTAATGGGCTAGACTATCCAGGTGTACTACAAGTCTCTTCTCTTGGGGCAACATCTGGATGTGGTAATAAATGGCATTTGTCCTCTTCTCCACAAAGTACAGTCCTTGCCATGGTTGTTAAAGCATAGGGCAGCGTTGCTTGGTATAAGTAGGACAATATAGCCATGACCCATCTGGAAATCTCAGCTCTTGGCTTGCTGGTCATAACGGGTCTTCATCTGGTCGCTCGCTATCTGATGTGTTGACTCACCATCTCATGCATGACATGAAGCCAGTCTACAAGATTTTCCATGTATTTGACTACTGGCGGATCTACCCTAAGAGAACTCACAATATCAAGCCTCAAGATAGACTCTGCTCCTTGCTAAAAATCAAAGTAGCTGTATCAACCTGGTAGTGTATGTGTTCCAGAGAGGTAGGCCAGCAATAAAAGTAAACCCTTACATCCCAGTCTCTCTGTTGATTGACCACAATCTTCCTCAGATGTTCTTTTATAGTCTTGATGTACCACTCAACCATGCCATCTGACTGTGGGTGGACTCCAAGTTGCTCCAGTGTTTCTCTCATCAGGTTGGACTCAAAATTGTGCACTGTATGGCTCCAATGGCACCCTTCTACAAAGTAGTCGTTCGCAATGGTTTGGTCTCCTGGTTAGGGATGGCATATACCTCTGGCCACTTGGTGAAGCATCGATGGCATCCAACACATTCTTGGTGCCCTGTCTGACGCAGGAAATGGCCCAGCTACATCAATGGCATTCGAAAGGTGCTTCCACATTATACTGCTGCCTACAACCCCTGCTCCTGATTTGTGATCCACAACTTGCTGCACATACATGACATTGATGGCACCACCTCACAGCATCTGCCCATAGTCTCAGTCAATAAGAGCATTGTCAAAGCTTGTCGATGGTTCAATTAGGTCCAAATACCCTCCCAAAGTTTGAACATGTTCTCCCACAAGGGCTTCCCCAACTTTATTCAAAGGGAAGATCAGCTGCTCTCTTTGGGTCTTCCCATCAGGTAACTCCCAAACTCTGGTACTCCTTCCTTGATATTCAATGGGTTCCATTGAGCCAAGTAAGACTTGTACTCTTGCGTGCAATGTCTTTCCAGCTTGATCTAGTCCCTGCCTCCACTTCTCTCAGGAGCGACCCCAACTCAGAATCTGCCAGCTGCTCCCTCCTCAGAACTGCACTATCCCATCCAGCTACAGGCATTGTCAAAATGACACAAACAGCTGCAGCATGCTGTTTCTCCTCAACTGGTGGAGTGGCTCCTTCGTTTCTGATGATCTGATATGAAGTTGTATTCTTGCAGCCTCTGGGCCCAACAGGCTCTGGCCCTCAGCTTCTTGAACCTCAACAGCCAGGTGAGGATGGATTGCCAGTCCTCAGGTGGAATGACTGACCACAGTGATCCAGCACCTTTATTACAGTCAGGAGCTCTCACTGGGTAACACAGTGTTTCTTCTCAGCCTTGGAGAGCATCTTGCTTTAGTAGGCTATAACCTGCTCCTGGCCATCCTGGATCTGGGTTAGAATGTCTCCAATGCCAATATCATTAGTGTTGGAATCCCAATAAAGTCATTACCAGGTTGTCGAGATCCTAAAAAGAGTTGTGCTGCAGAGTGCTGACTTAAGCACCTGGAATGTGTTCACTGTCTCTTCTGACCACAAGTAAGGCCAGTGCTCTTCTGTCAAATGAGTGAAGGGTTTTGCGATTTTGGAGAACCTCAGATGAACCAGCGGTAGTAGCTGCTTAGGCCCAGCAAACTTTGCAGCTCCTGCTTGTCTTTGGGATTGGCCAGTCTCTAACTGCCCAAGCCTCCTCTGGGTCCATGGCCACCCAGATGGTGAGACTATGTAGCCCAACTAGTTTACCTCCTTGCAGAAGGTAGTTCACTGCCTTCACATTCAGCTTCAGGTTAGTACATATAGACTTTGCAGTATCTTGGTCAGGTTCTCGAGATGGTCTTCGAGGTTGTTGCTTATGACAATGATGTTATTCACATAAACCTGCAGGCATCATAATCCTCTCATCACTAACTCCATGAGGCACTGGTACATGTGATGACCTAGCAATGACTTCCAATTATATTTTATTTTGCATCAATAAAAACATAGTAGCTACATGTGAATTATTGTTCTGTCTCCCACATGCATCAGAGTAGTAAGACTTTATAACTTCCACTGATAGGTCAACTTACAAACAGATTGCAATCCAATTCACCCCATACTCTTTCTCTCACATGGCATTATAAATGGAGAATATTAAGCAACACAAGAAACCTGAAAGGCATGAGAATGTTTATCAAAAATGACTACGGTAAAAAAGAATGAGAAATGAGACTCAAATTACTAAAAGAATTGAAAATAGCCAGAATGCAGGAGGTAGAGCCTATTTACAAGGTTTACAATTATACATGGATGGAATCCCCAGTCATCAGTAAAATGCCGTAAGATTCCAGGTCAGCGGAGAAGAGTAGGGGGAAGAAGAGATGCACATGCCACAAAGAGGGGAAGCAGCAAGCAATTGTTTACATCAGTACCAAGGAAGGTCATTCCATCCAAACAGCTAATTGACAATCTAAGAAGTGATGCTTTAGCAGCCACAGCTGGTTTAGACGTATGGAAAAATTGTGAAGGGATCAGTATTATATCAGCACCAGGAGGGAGCATCCTGAAAATCAAAGACAATGGGAGACTTAAGTCGCAACAGGAAGGGAGACTGCAACACTTTAGACAAAATAGGATGGATTCGGTATAGGATGGGCCAACCCTGGCAGTCTTATGTTGGAATGTTGAAGGACTAATAAACAAAATTCACAAAGATGAATTAGGTAACACAAGTGTTGAAGTGGGGGATGTGATTGCAGTGGTGAAAACATGGGTAACGAACAGGCAAGTAATAAGTATGGAGGGTTATGACTATTTTGGAAAAAATTGAGTAAAAAGGAAATGAAAGGCAGGTTCTCAGGGGGGTATTAGAAAGAAAAGAAATTTTGGAGCAAAGGAAATAAAGGATATAGGTGCTGAGGGATGATATGGGTCATGTTACAAAGTGTGACAACAAGTGCCAAAACTTAGGTTTGGGTGTGGTATATAATCCACCAGGAATGTCAGACTTTTATAATGCAAGCTTTTATAGTAAGTTAGAGAACAACATGAAAGTTGTGTCAGAAGTATGATAATTTGGTTTCCTGATATTAGGGGACTTCAATGCAAGGATTGTGGAAGAACAATTACATTTAAGTGATTTAGAAAATTACCAAATAAAAGAAAATATTTATATAAAGGGGCATAGCAAAGACAAAATAATGAACAAAGAAGAGAAAAAGTTAATAGAGTTTTGTGAAGTTAATAATCTATTAATGTGTAATGGGGCAAAAGGATCAGACAAGCCAGGAGGGTTTGCATTTGTCAATGAAAGGGGATAAAGTGTTATTGATTACATGTTATACTCTAGGAATTTAGATAATGATGTAGATTTTAAGGTTATACAGAGGGTATTAAACATCTACCATTTCCCATTAAGAGCAAAGTTTAAAACAGAGGGAGAAGTAGAGCAGGAAGAAGAATAGAGGAAGATAAAACCACTGAAAGTTACAGATGGCTTACAGAGGGGAGAGAATTATTTATTGGGAATTTAAATTCAAGTAGAGAAAAGAATTCTCAAGATGAGGTTACGCAACTTATTGAGGAGGAAAAAGCTGAAGAAGAAATGCTTACCTAGAAAGGGAAATGAAGCTAGCAGGAATACAATGAAAATTAGTAATCAAGGGGGAAATATAAAAAAGGGATGGATGGTATGATGGGGATTGCGTTACAGCAAGAAATAGAGTAGAAATATAATTCAGGAAATGGAAACAATGAGAAGAACAGGTTGAAAAATATAATTTTCTATTAGTGAGGTGGGTCTATAAATGTTTAATTGAAGAGAAAAAGAAAGGGTGGTCTAATAAAATTGAGCATAAGATCTATGAGGCAGCAAAACGATATGGGCATTGGTAAAAAAGTAGCAAAGACTAGAGTTTTTCTGAATAAAATTGGTCCTAAGAAATGGAATGAGTATTTCGAGAATTAGGTGGAAGTTATATGCTAATACAGACAAAAGCACTAGGAGAGTTATATATTTGTGAGGAAACATTAGACGAGGAAATATTGGAGAATGAAACAAGAGAGCAGATTAATAAATTAAAAAGTAAGAAAGCTATTGGAATAGATGGAATACCAGAGGAATTTTGGAGACTGTGGTATGAAAATACCGAAAGAAGGGTAATGTAGGAAAATTGTTCATTGTGCTTCTTGAGGGAGAAAGGTTTCCACAAAATTTGAAACAGGGAGTTACAGTGCTAATTTATAAAGGGAAAGTGAATAATCCATGTAAATACAGAGCCATTAGTCTATTATCAGTGAAAGGTAAAGTGTTTACAGGGTTACTAGTGAAGCGATTACAGGAATGGGCAGAGAG
This sequence comes from Hymenopus coronatus, assembly GCA_030762935.1. NCBI lineage: Eukaryota > Metazoa > Arthropoda > Insecta > Mantodea > Hymenopodidae > Hymenopus > Hymenopus coronatus. Next base: position 17,869,096 of record CM060884.1, read on the forward strand.
AGAAGGTAAATTATCTGATCTACAAGGAAAGTCGACAACAGACAATGTTTTTATAATAAGAACACTAATAGATAAATATTTAAGTAAGAAAAGAGGTAGGATATATTTATTTTTCACAGAGCTAGAAAAGGCTATTGTTACCATCCAAAGGGATGCACTTTGGTATATGTTGAGAACAAAGGAAGGGAGCGAAAAATTCATATGACTATTAGAGAGGTTGTATTCAATCAATCCTGCATTAGGCTTGCCAATGAAAAAGTAACAGATTGAGTACCAAATACAATTTGGTTAAGGCAGGGTTGTAAATTAAACCTCATTTTATTTAATTTGTTTATTGATGACATCTCCAAGAAATAGCAAAAGAAAATGCACATTGCCCAGCAATCAAAGTTAAAGATAGCCTGCTGGGTAGTGTGGTGGTAGCGTGTCTGCCTCACATTCAAGAGGTTGTGAGTTCGAATCTTGCTTAGGGTGAGTTACCTGGATAGGTTTTTTTCGAGGTTTTCCCTTATCCTGAGAAGATGAATGTCAAGTAACTTTAAGCTCCATGGACCCTGAGATCGTTTGAGCATCATTTCACCAATTTTATTCATCGTCTGGTATGACCAACCAGGTTAAAGGACATTAAGCTTTAAAAAAAAAAAAAATTAAAGATATTCCAGGTTTGCTCTTTGCGGATGATCTAGTAGCAGCATCAATCACAAGTGGAGGTTTAAAGAAAGCAATAGAAGCAACAGAGAAATACTGCAAAAAATGGGGTTTAAAATAAATAAAAAATTATGATTTGTAAAAATAGGAATAAGCTCAGCAGAGAAGAGAGATGGTGGTTAGAGGGGAGTGAATTTGAAGTTGTAAACAAGTTTGATTACTTAGGAGTAGGGATAAATAACAATGGAAAATGGTCAGGGCAAAGGAAAAATATAGGTAAGGGGAAATTAGCTATAAATAGCATAAGAACATGCTTAAAGAAGAACCAAATATGAGAGTAAACTGGTTAGAGAGAACATATAAAGCAACAGTGGAACCAAGAATGATGCATGGAAGAGGTTTGGGGGACTGAAAAAGGGTGGGAATGTATAGATCAAATTCATAGGCCTTTTGCAAAATGATATTGGAATTATCAAGAATAGCTCCAAATAGAGTAGCATTAGTTGAATTGAGAAGAGCTGGAAGGAAGGGAGCAGTAGTTAAACGGATACTGAAATACTGGTTCTAAGCATTAGAGGAAGGAAATATTCTCAAAGTCTGTTACTGGACATATCAGCAAAATGGGAAGAAAACTAGTTATGTCAATTAAAGGAAATTATAAGAGAAATTGGATTGGGGAAGCTAGAAACTCAACAGACAATAGGGGGACAAAAATTATGGAATAAAGTGAAAGGAAGGACAGATGGTATAGGGAAACAAGAAATACTAGGTAGCTTAAGGGATAAGAGTACTTTAATATTATATAGGAATACTTAGAAACTATGGGAAGAGAAAAATACATTGATATCTGTGGAAAAATGGAAAGAGCATGGGCAAGAACAGGAACAATGTTATTAAAAGTTCTAAAAGTTGATAAAGATTTATGCCCACTATGTGGCAATATAGATAACAATTTACACTGTATAATTCAGTGTGAAGAAACAAAAATCTGGAGAGAAAAAATATAGAATAAAAATTGGGAAAAATTACTGACAGAGATAGTGTACTTAAAACTTTTTGAAAACAATAAGAATTTCTGAAGCAACTAGATAAGTTATACAGGGAAAGTAAAAAGGAAATGAGGGAGGAAGATTGCCAAACAAAGAGAGGATCTTTATAATAAAACTGAATGAAGTTGCAAGTATAAAAGGGATTAATAGATTAAGTTCATAGGGTATAAAAATGTACAATTAAAGGGAATGATTATATATAATATCAATTGCTCAATATTAGGTTCAATCTGCTGAAGGTTTAGTTAGGAACGTCTGCCTTTATTCTAAAAAGTAGATAATATAAGAGGTTCTCAATATAGAGGGCTATACCTATGATTCTATTATCAATAAGATAAGAAAGTGGCATTTTATCTTTATAATTTTAAATGCATATATGTGCGTAATGTTTAAGGTATAGTTGAGCTCAAATTGATCCCTTATAGCTTCTGTTGCTGTGTTCATATAGAAATTGATTAAATGTACTGCTGTTTTACCTTTTCAGTGTTAATAGCTGATCTGGACAAAGATGGATCTCAAGAGCTGATATCATATCTCACAACTTATGTCAGTAGTAATCCTGACATTACAACTGACTCTTCAGATGTAACAAAATGGCATCTTCAGTCCAGAGTAAGGGTGATCCGCTTGGAGGCTGAACTTCCAAAGCTGTATGAAGCGGTTGCTCGCCAGTGAAAGTATAATGTTTTTGTGGTGAGTGCACAACATACTAGTTCATATCTTTAATTATTTGCAAGAAGTTTTGGGAAAAGGTCATCCTTTGAACTAATTAGGTAATAGGAAATTCAAAGATGTAAAACCTTTGATCCATCAAAAATACATTTATTACTTCTAGAATGTCATATATAGAACATCAAAACTGAAAGTGGACATATCAAATGCAGTTGAAGTGTGGTACTTTCTCTACCAATACTCTGTACATAGACAATAGATAGAAAAAGTATTGTATTGCATCTAAAAATTTCATATTGAGATTTTACCAGAAGCATATCTTTTGAGGACCACTGGATCTCAGAAGAAAGAAGGGGAAAAAAAACAACAAACAAACAAAAGTATAAAAAAGAAGCATTTTTAGAAAAAAGTCTGTGTGAAAGTATAGTGTGGTTGTGGGTCGGCGCACATGCATAACTCAAAAATGAAAAGTCATTTAAATACCAAACTTGACATTTAGGCTCAGCATCTTTTCAAATTAACAAGATTTTGTAAAACACACTATTTATGGCCTATAATTCTTTTTTGTTGTTAACCATTTCCAAGATATTGCTCGTTAAAATACTTAAACTTTTCTCTAAGGGGAATTTATCATTCCTTTTTCTTTTGTTTTACTCCTGGCCATGCAAAGAGAACCAAATTTGAATCACATAGCAACCAGCTTTTAAAATATTTGACTTGTTTTATTTAGTGTATTTTCTTATTTCTTTCTTCTTATAAGAAACTAAGTAATAAGACGATTTATCTGATTAGCATGAAGTAGAAAGAGTAAGCATAATTTGTTGGTAATGTTGCCGGAGGACGATGGATTTTTTCAGGCATAAAAATCCTTAGCATGGCTTCCTTTGGAAGGGAAGTAAAGTGGTGGGTCCCGTGTCATAGATTTACGACACGTAAAAGAACCTCAAGCCTGATTGAGAGGCCTCTGAGCAAAATTAATGGGATATAGAATGGGACACTAAAGAATCCATGGTGGTCAAACCTGATGTAGTACTGATTAACAATCTGTCCAAAGTTAATCAAATTGAGTTTTATTTATGAATGTTCTTTAGCTGCTGTGGTTCTGTGTCTTGCTAAGGATTTTTATGCCCCCCCCCCTCCAAAAAATCTGTCCAAAGTGAGTTGGAGCTCTATTTTCTTAGGAAACATAATTTTTAGATTGCCGATGGTTGGTTAGAAGCCTTTCCTTTTCACTAAACATCAACCCCTAGATAACAAATTCAATTTGATAAATCAGTAAACTAGTCACTATCAATGAACTTGTTTCTAAGATATAAATCAAGGGTACTCAAAGGAATTTATATGGATGTACACAGAGGATATAATTATATCATGGATATAAACAAAGGACAATCAAATCACAAAAGAAAGGAAAGAAATGCTTTACTTGGTTTAGCCTATATTTTTGTATTTTTTATTTAAAAGTAATGAATTGCTGGCATACATGTTGCAAAGCTATTGAAGAGTACTGCCGAGTCTGTAAAAAAATATGATGTACCTTTTAAACCTTGCAATCAGATAGTTGTCTGTCTCCATTGCCAACCATGTTTAAAATTATAATCCTCTCTTTTTTTACACAACATCAGGTAAAGTATTATTTAACACACTAATGTTATAATCATCCCATAAATCAGTAATTCATTCTGTACCAAAAAAAAAATATTTCCATGAATATAAACAAATATCGCTCAAATTTCCATTTCCACCCCTTGATTCGCGTAAGGCAATACAACTACATAAGGTCTACTGGCTGGTACCCTTGACTGTTGGCCTGGTGATCGTAACAAGTCTTCATCCTGTTGCTCGCCATCTCGTGCACATTGTAAAGACAGTCCATGAGGTCCTCGATGTAATCAATACAGGTTGCTCCAAACATCTGTCAATGGGTGACACAGCTCCCTGCCAAAATGGTACTCCAAAGCAGTAGACGAGCTCTTCCACAAGACAGTCCACAACCATCTTGGCTTCCTGGTTGGGGATGGTGTAAACCTCTGGCCACTTGGTGAAATAATCTGTGATCACTAATAGATGCTTGTTACCCCTGTTGGATAGCAAGTCACATTGGGGCTAGTAGGAATAATTGCACTACTCTTGGGTGCAATGTCCTCCCAGTTTGGCGTCTGCTTTCTGCTCCCTCCTCAGTGCTGCATTATCTCATCCTCCTGCCGGCAAGGCCAGTATCACTCAAATTGTTGTGGCATGCTCCCTCTCCTCTGGGCAGGGTCTTCTTGACATGGCATCCATGTTGAAGTGGCTCTTCCCCTCTGATGTAAAGTTCTGCTCTTGCAGTTTCTGGATCCAATGGGTAGTCTGGCCCCATAGATTCTTAAAACCCAACAACCAGGTGAGGGCAGAGTGGTCAGAAACGGCTGGCCATACAAGTATTTATGGAGGGTTTGAGTGCTTTCACTACTGCCTAGAGCTCCAGCCAAGTAATGTAGTACTTCTCTGCCTTAGAGAGTGTCTTGCTAAAGTAAGTACGCTATCACCCACTTCTTACTGTCCTGAATCTAGGAGAATACTCCTCTGATACCGCTGTCACTTGCGTCGGTGTCCACAATAAAACCGCAACCGGTTGGGGGAACCCTAAAAAAGTTGCACTGCAGAAAGCTGTCTTCAGTGCTCAGATTTTTCTGTCCACAGGTAAGGCTGGTGTTCTTCCATCAGGCGAGCGAGAGGGCTTTGCCTTGTTGAAGAACCCTCTAGCATTTCGGCGGTAGTAGCTATACAGACCCAGGAAACTGCGCAAGTCCCGCTTATCTCTTGGGCGAAGCCTTATCTGGGCCAGTGGCCACCCCGTTAGGCTCAAATAATTGATTTCATACAGAAGAAGTGACATTTCTTTGCATTCAACTTCAGGTTGTTCGCTTGCAATCTCTGTAGCACCTTGGTCAGGTCAACAAGCTGATCTTCGAAGGTGCTGTCTACAACGATGATGTACAGATATAATAGGCAGGCATTGTAAGATAGCCCTCTCCTCACTGACTCCATTAAATGCTGGAAGGTGACTGGCACATTGTAGAGACTAGAAGGCATAACTGTAAACTGCCAAAGAGCTTGGCCGTTTGAGAATGCGATCTTCAGAGCCTTCTGTCAGTATCCAGACTTCAAGTCCAAGAACCACTTTCAAAAGCTGGTTGCTATGTGACTGAAATTCATTTCTTTGCATGACCAGCAGTTGACAAATTCCTGTACGAGAAAAGTTTAAGTATATTAAAATTGAAACCAATAACAAGGAATATCTCGGAAATGATCAACTCCACAAAAAAATGTATTGGCTCTTTTTTTTAACATGTAACATGCAGTATTTTCTAATTGCAACTATCTAATATGCATTTAAAATAATTTTTAACTATGATTTAATGCCAGAGAACGTTTTTTTTTAACATAACTTAAGGTTTACAGTCTTTTATTTATTTTCTGCTCTTGTAGCCATACTGAAGAATGCAGTACAGCCAAATTATCCAACTTGTATCACTTAATACAATGCTGTAAACTGCCAGTAAATTATACCTACTGTATAACTAAATATACACTCTCTCTAAATTATGATGGCTAGCTATATACTCTACATTAACTAAGCTAGCCTAAACCTAATCACTATGTCTTCCACAAGTTCCTGGAAAGGATCTGCTGAAAGCTTTTTGGTGTCACTATGCCACAAGTATTCACAAATGTGAGCATCAAATATTCCCAATGAATGTTGCCCCTACATAGACTTTACCATATTATTATTATTATTATTATTACTACTATTTATTAAGAGGTTTAACGTCCTTTAACCTGAAAGGTCATATTGAACGATGGATTAAATGAATAAAATGATGCTCAAATAAAATCATGCTATATGGAAAACCCCTAGAGACCGTATCCAGGTAACTCATTCTAACTGAGATTCGAACTCGGGACTCCTCGAATGTGAGGCAGACACATTACCTCCATACAATGGAGGCAGGCTACTATTATGGTTATAATTATTATTATATTTATTTATTTCAGGTGGTATCTGAACCAATCAAAAACTTTCTCGCACATTGGTCTCCAACCGAATACTCCATTACCTCACATTACTGCTTGTGAAGCAGTGGATGACGAAAAGAAAATGTCTGGGCAATAGTCTTGCCCACTACCTTTGTACACACACTATGCGAGTTTTTCATGTCCAGTTCTAAAAAGAATAATAAATATGGTTAATTACCAGGTAATTATTCATACTAAAAGTCATAAGAATAGAGATCAATTTTAACATTATGGTTCCTGCAGCAACACTCGGGAACTGCGTAATCCCATCTATTAATTTGGTGTAAGACGACATTACATTCTTGATCTCAGCAGACCATCAAGAAATAATAGTTGAAAACAGACCTCTGCATCTAGGTAAACTGACAAATTTGTCTTATTAATTGGACAAGCCATTTCTAAAACTGTTATAATCTATAAGAATATCACCAAGGACATACAGCTTTCACTTCTCACGCTACAATAAACTCTACTCGATTGCATCTGCGTGTTTGTAAAGCAATGTGAATAAACCCCAAGAGAAAGTAAGGTCAGGACTTTTCAAAAATGGCCGGCTGTTAATCACTTCCACACTATTTATTTGGTGTGTAGATGTCTGGGGATTATTTGTTAAGGTTGGCAAATGAAATGCATGTTGGCTGCTATGCAAGAATCAAGAGAACTTGAAGTCATCTGCTGTTTCTTCTGCTTATGCATGCACATTGGCAAACCTTTGGATATAGAAAAATTGCTCACCTCCTCGCATCAAATGTTGTAAAGAATCCTCAAATGTATGACATAAATTGTGTGTTTTAACAAAATCTACATTTTTAATGTATTAAGTTTTCATCTATCTCATATGATTTATTAGTAATGCAAAATTTATTCTCAATGAAGAGGTCTTTAGAGGCCATTCCCAAGAAATTAAAAAAAAAAACATTTTACTTTGTATTTAAATATCTTTAATATACAATACTTTAATCAAAATTGTTAGCCTTTTTTTGAGTGAATTAAAATTTTTGTGTCGCATCCCTAGAAGATACTAAACTTCAATACATTATTGACTTTTGATTTTTGAGTTAACATTTTCATAGACATACACACACACGCACGCATGCAACAGACCTTTTTAAAAAAAAATTCTTTTCTTTTTGATACAGAGGACCCTAAAATAAGTATTTCTGGTGAAGTATTTCTATTTGAATATTTGGGTGGAGTGCAATACCTTCTCTATCTATGTACTATGTACTAAGTAGAGAAAGTAAAATAAATTTGATATTAGTTTCTGTGAATACATGACTAATTTCAACAGTTGGTCTTATAGCAAATGTTACATACTTTAATTAAAATTACAAGTTATTGGAAAATATTTTCCAGACTTTTAAGATAATGTTAAAATAAAATTTTGGAATAATTCTATTTGTTTATATGCCTTTTCAGCTAGTATTATCAGTAGGTTGTTCTAAAAGGCATATGGATAGATGTTCAAAAATCCAGTAAAGTAGAGATATTGATGAAACATTAAAAATACTACATTGTGTGCTTTCGATATTACAGATTGATGATAAAATATTGTGTATTTTGTACTGCATTGCTGAGAGCAGGAGATATTTTCCATCTAATCAATGGCAGATAATGAACCAGATGTCTGGTCAGCTTTTGTGAAATTTCTCAACATTTACTTAACGAGGCTTAAGCACAATCAGAAATAGTTTTATATAATATGTAAGTACCATATTGATTCAGTTTGCTAACATTGTTTAACTTGCTGATGATGTCATAAATTGTGTATGTTTGCATTTTTATTAAAATGTTGAAATTCAGCATTGTTAACCAGTGTAAATGTATCATGAACTTCAACTCTGTTCTGTTAGTAATGATTACTTATTTTTAATATACATTGCCAAACAAATAGCATCTAATGTTCTTAATTTTATACAGGTCCCCCATATAAAACTGCTATGTCATGCACGTAAAATACCTGTGTCATTATATTATATTACTTCCAATGTACATAATTGCCAGAATGTAATGGTGCTCTCCAATGACTATTTTTGGTTGGTCTATTATCTGTTCATAATTAGCACATACTTTGCCTTTCAGAGTTCACCATAAATAAAATCACAGGATGTTGTTAAGTTTGGTGATGGCAAATTCTAGAAGTTTTTGCTGGAAAGCCTGTTTTCAGGAACAACTTTGTTGATAATTGGCTGACTTTGGTTGAATGTATGAAAAAATGAGCAATCCTGTCACTGCACCACACACTTATCTTCTCTGAGGGAAAAGGTTCTACTACATTCACAAAATGTGGTTTATCCAACAATCAGTATCTCCAATTCTGTGTCAGCATAACTAAAAAGTTGAAAACAGGCTTCATAAGTGTCATAAAGAAAACATGAGGTCTAAGAACTTAAGCTAAGAGCCAGTTGCATTAAGAAATGTATTTATCTTTGCTTTTCTCATCTAGTGCTCGAGGTCATCCTCCATGGCCTAGGGCTGGTTGCCAAGGTCACAGGTTCAAGCTTGACAGAGGGTGATGGGTTTTGCTTAGATGTAAATATCATTAGCATGGCTTCTGTCAGAAGGGAAGTAAAGTTGCTGGTCCCATGTCATGTTAAAGAACCTAGCCTGATAAATAGGCCTCTGAGCAAAATTAAGTGGTCTTTCATGCCCAGTATAGAATGAGACACTAAGAACCACAGCAGATCAAGAACATTCATGAATAAAACTCAAGTTAATTTGAAATATTCAAAATTTGAGCTCTTCTAGCACATTGTGACTTAACTACCAACCCAATCTCGTAAATTTGTTGTGAATTTTGTCAAATACTGCTGTGATCTTCTCTGTTGGAAGTCAGTTCTGCTTTGCATTTGCAATGGATCTTGTAGCTGTCCTCCCTTTCTTATGCAGATCTTGAATTGTGTTGGCTATGGGGAGCTTAAAATTCCACATATGAATTTGATATTAAACTAAAAACTGCACCATTTCTTTTGCAACACTTCAATGGTATGCATGACAAATACCATTAAATTAAATTGTTGAACCTTAATATGAGGGTGATTCAAATATAAATTGTAATTTTTTATATGTATTTATTGATTAAACGTACACACAAGTGACACCTTCTCTACTTTACATAGCCTCCTTCATGCTCTACACACTTTTGTCAATGATTTGTAAGCTTGAGTATTCCTTGTTCAAAAATGTTGCCCTCCATAGTGTAATGGTTCATATACCCAAGGTCGTGGGTTCAAACCCAGCGGAGAACGATGGATTTTTTCGGGTATAAAAATCCTTAGCATGGCTTCCTTCAGAAGGGAAGTAAAGCTGTTGGTCCTGTATCGTAGATTTACGGTATGTAAAAGAACCTCAAGCCTGATAGAGAAGCCTTTGAGCAAAATTAAGCAGTCTTTCATACCCAATTTAGAATGGGATGTTGAGAACCACAGTAGTTAAAGAACATCCATAAATAACACACTATTTACATTTGTTCAAAAAACGTTTAGGAGCACATCATCAACCAATTGCACACAGCTTAATGTTTTTGTTGGTTTTGAATCATTCCCCTCCAAACAATTTTTTCATGGGTGCAAACAAAAATAGTGTGGGAGGACAAGTCTGGACTGTTGGGAGGATGTTCAAAGATTTCCCAGCGCATGACCTTCAATGTGTCTCTTGTCAAATATGCGAGGCTTAGAGTTGCCTTGGAGAAGGAGACATCTCTGATGAGCGTATGTCTTTTGTTTACCTTAACAATTGGCAATAGCAAGCTGCATTCACCACATGTCACTAATGAAGAAAAAACTGAAGAGTTTTTTTCCTCAAAATTAGCTCAAATCTTTTCCATGTCTTCTGCTCTTTTCCTCACTTCTTTCCAAAATCCACTAATTTAGTTTTCATGTGATAGCCAAATATCCCTCATAACATTTTTTTCTAACTATTTTCCCATCTTCCCAAAACAACCTTCTCTTCCCATTACATCTGATTGTTAACTAAATATAACATAATGTAACATACTTTAAGACACTGTAAGTTCATGGAACATAATATGATTTTATCAAACTTGTTTGTACAATTTACATCACATATTAACTATTTACTATGTAATTACCTATGCACATAAACACATTTACCGAGTAGAATGTATGTTGTAATAGAAAGGCTCTAATCCCTCTGTTAAAATATTTTATATTTGGTAGTTCTTTTATTTTTGCTGGTAATTATAAGAATTTGATGCCTATATTTGTGAGCTTATTTTTTAGAATATTTGTCCTGCAGATCTGAATATGAGATCATTTTTTCTTCATGTGTTGTAGTTGTGAATATTAATATTTGATTATGTTTTTCCTTGTTCTTTTATAATATAATTTAGTACTTCTCTATAAAAATACAGGCTACTGGTAGTATATTGTTTCCTAAAATATGGCGTACATGATATTGAGTTATCTATTCCACTTATAATCCTTATTACCCTCTTATGGATTTTGAATATCCTATGATATTTCTCTCCCCAGAATTTTTATTCCATATTTTAGGCAACTTTGAAAGTGGGTAAAACACACATTTTTAAGTCCTGGTAGAGTTAGTGTATTTTTAAGGTTTTTTTGTTCATATAACATATGAAGCTAAGTTTAGCTGTTAAGTAATTTATATGTGTAGTGCTCCAAGTTAGACTTTTTCACTTTTAAACCCAGGAATTCTGTTTCTCCCTTATATTCAACAATATTATCATAAATTAATTGAAGTTTTATGACATTTTTACATTGCCATATGTGAAACAACATTGCTATCATTTTGTCCTTATTTATAGTCGTTTATTTGTTTGAAACCAGTTATACAGGTCTTTTATAACTCTTTAGTTTGTTTTGTAATTCAAATTAATTTTCTCCTGTGACTATGATGTTTATATCAACAGTAAAAAGTACTTCATCAGCATGGTGAAAGTTTATTGGCAAGTTGTTCATATATATATTTTTTTATGTTATTGTCAATGAGTTTTAAACATTTTTGCCACTATTTCAATATTCTCTGTGCCAATATAGCTTTTCTTCCTCCCATTGGGAACTTTTGGTTAAACCAAAATTTCTATTTAGAGCATTCTTTAACCATAATTTCGAAACCTCCCAAATTTCTATTCCATGCAATATCTTTGATTCAACCTCCACTTCAGTCTTTTCAGCCACTTCATTGTGAATGGAGTGCTTTATGTAATGTATTCTAACAGCTTTCATAGCCAGTTTTCCTTAGTTGTACTCATTTAGTCTGTACCTCTCCCTTCTAATTGAAAATCTTATCCAGTTGTTTCAGTACCTATAATTGATACTTATATTACATCTCTCATTTATCCTTAGTTTGAATCCCCTTTTACTTTCTCTAGCGGATGTTGACGTACATTGTAGATAGAGAATTTATTATTCTACCCAAAAATTTGATACCAAAATTTCACCAGAAATACATATTTTGAAACACCTTCAATCCAAAAAGAGCATTTTTACAAAAAGGCCCGTGTTTGTGTGCACATGTATGTGGGAGTGGGAACAGTATACTTAAAAATAAACACCAAATTTGGTATTGAAGTTTAGCATGCGACAGAAAGATTTTCAAGAAAATTACCCCACCTAAACTACCCTTTACAGGGAAAATTTTCGAAAATTTTGTTTTTCTGAACAATGGGTAACAATTTTGATTAAAATACTGTGTATTAAATATATGTACATGACAAATAAACTATATATTTTAAATTTTCCAAGAATAGCCTCTGAAGACCTCTTTATTCTGGATGAATTTTGCATAACTGGTAAATTGTAACAGACAAAAACTTACTACAAAAAAAATGTAGATCTCGTTAAAACGCATAATTTATGTTGTATATGTTTTTCTTGTAAAGTTCACTGTTTTTGAGATATTACTTTTTATTGGTTGCAATTTTAAACTGCATAATGTATCTCAAATAGGAAGGCATCTTTCATTTCATCTCTCTATTATACTGAACCAAACTTCAATTGTTTCACATAGCGACCAGCTTTTAAAATTTTTGACTATCACTTTTGCCTAGTACATTCCCTTATTTCCCTTCTACTTACAAAGAAGTAAGTAATAAGACCAATTCTGTTAATATATATCTCGATTAGCATAGTATGGATAAAAAAAATAATCTTTTGTGAATTGTATATCTCGAAGGAGGTACTTCACCAGGGATCTTTTTAATACACTCTGTGCAAAAATGGCTTGGTGATTCCCATTTATAATAACTTTTACACACAAAAATGTGTTGCTCTAAGTCAATTGCATGTTCATGTTGGTGCCAACGGTGCACACAAAAGCAGCTGGCAGCTGGGCGAATCCAGCAAGGTCTCGGGAGAGGCAAAACGCTGTGTGCTCTGTTAGATTTAAACAAAGAACCTTGTACGAATGATAAAAAAAAAAGTGTGTAGGTCTTATCCAACGGGTGGAAAGAAATATATATAATTAGGATAAGACAACTAATGGGTTATTTTAAATTGAGATTAATTAATAAATACATCACTTTTCAACTTATTTGCATGTTAAAAATTAGCATATATATATATTTTTTAACGTGTTTCATTACAGCCATTCTTACCCATAAGTATGAAATAATGTATATAAATACCATTTATCTTTGAGAACTTTTGACACCTTTATTGTTTAATAGTCCATAAAAGTAGCCTAAGGAAACATTTTTAGTAAATATATTGCATGGCTCATAAAATATGTTTCACTCACCCACCACAAGTGTCCTCACACTATTTTTTTTTTTGTATGTATACTCTACTTTTAATTTACCGAATGTTTTTACTTTGTTTGCTGTATGATTACTGAATTGCTGTTTTCTTCTTTTACACACATACACAAACATATAACACCCATGCCCAAGGCAGGACTCAAAACCACGATCCCCTGCGCTATGACACTATTGGTCAGTTTTTGGACATGCCAATTAGTATTATACTTTTATTACTCATTTCTTATTCATCGATGTATAATTCATCCAGCAGTGCACAGAGTTTTTATGTCCAACCATATTAAACATTGCTGTTTGAATATTATTAATTAATAATATTGTAGTATCTTATAAATATGATTCATAAAACAATATTATAGCACCTCAAATCAATTTTTATCACTGAGTTACTCCTATGCAGTTACAAGAAATACCTCTAAATTTAGTACCTGGCATGCTCTTCAGCATTCCTTGTGGCAGATGCTAATGGGAGTGGAGCAATTAAAACTGGCTCCCTAGAGCTACATACATATGATACCTGCCCCATAGATCACTTCCAACTTGTTTCTTGCTGACTAAACTATAGCTCTCAACCTTTCTAATGCTCCTAATTACGTTTCTATGAATCCATACTTTTTACTTTCTCTCTTAGAAAATAAATGTACTTTTCTTCAAGGGTTCAATTAGTAGGGGGTATTAAAACTAAAATGGCCACAGTCATAGATGTATGATGCCTGTCACTCACTTTAAAGATTTCTGTGGCTATATTAACCCAGTATGACAAAATATGGACTAAATATGACAAATCAAGCACCTGAGCTATTAACTACATAAGAAAGTTGAAGAATATGCAAGAAAATGTAAAAACATAGGATCACCATCTATGTTGGATATAACCCAAGCACAGCCATCTCTATTGTAGCTTAGTAGAAAAACCTCACTGATTCAAGTGTGGCAAGGGTTCAATGTTTTGAATTTCAGAATATGATAATAATTTTTATTACAACTGTTTTACTTGGTAAGACACAGTAACAAACCAATTTGCAGTTCTTTTGCTGCAGCTGAATTATTATTACATGATTTCAAAGAGAATTCAAGGAGTTTGAGTAACAATTTTAATGGAGCCAACCTTTAAATGTTGCATATAATTAAACTGATCATAACCATAAGCTAATACATAAAATAACAAGAAGTTCTCCTCTTAAGAAAACAAGCAACTGCAAATATAAGTGCAAAAGAATAAATAAATTATTTCCTCGACAAATTTTAAAAAGTTGTTTTTAGTAAATCTGAAAGCTGATTAATTCATTCATTTCTTAATATACAATATAGTGGCTTCAACTATGAAGTAGCAGTTGTTCAGTTTGCTCTTTAGGCACTTATTCTGGTGGCTATTGTCTTCTATTTGCTATTTTAATAAGTGGAGTAACTACATCTATTGTAACTAACAGTTGTTTTAGTTTTATACAGTATACTTCATAGGATTAAACACAATTATATTTGCAAGTGCTTGTTTTTTTTTTTTTGTTGTCAAGATGAAATTTATTAGTTTCTTGTTATTTTATGTATTAGCTTTTTATGATCAGATGGATGTATATAAGCTTTAGATGTCTGTGTATGTGTGTCTAATGCTCAGAATTTGCTAATAAAACCATTCTTCTTCATGCTTCCCAACATTTAGAGGCTTCCACATACAGTTAGATGATCAATGTTCATTAAGTCATCTTTACTGCTTAGAAAGCATTGTGGGGAAGACATTTGAAGATCCTTCCAATTAAGTTTTTCAGAGGAAGTAAAATATTTTGCATAATTGGTTGTGAAAATCTGTTTCATAGAAGACACTTTGTAACTGCATATCTACTCGCTCATTTCCAGAAATTTCACAGTGGGATGGAATCCATTGGAAAACTATACATTTATTTAAATTTTGGAGTTGTTTAATCATATTGTGAATTTCATTTATTTTTTCCATTTTAATGCAGTCAGTTGAAATAATAGCTGAATAAGAATCTGATAAGAAAACTCTGTTGGAAAGCTTATTTGTCCAGATGAATAAATTTTGTAAGGAAGTATAAATTGCATCAATTTCCTTATCAAAGCTTGTGAAATAATTTCCAACATGCTTATAGAAAGAAAAGAATTTACGGGTAGCCCCTGCTCCATTTTCTTGGTTATAAACTTTGGATATCTTACATTTATAGTATAAAGGGCATATACTTTAGCTTCTATAGATGAATTTTCCTTCTTTTTAAAATCTAGAATTGAATCAAGGTTGTATTCTAGTTCAATAAGTTGTTTGGAGGCATGAGAGGTTCTATTTCAGATGGGTAATGTTTATTTCTTATAGTTTCTGTATGTAGCTTAATTGAGTTTCCTTACTGAAGATCAGTGTGTGGTGTTTTACCCATTTTTTATTCTCTGGAAGTTTCAAGCATTTCCAAATCTGTTATTATAGGTCTATTACACGTAAATGATTGTAAAGTCATTATAGGAGTGCTTTTAATGGCCCCAGTAATTAACCTAAGAGCTTGATTTAGTATGTGCTCAAGTATCATGGAAGTTAAAGGAGATGTTATTAATACTTCTCCACAGTATTTAAGAACTGGCCTTATATAATTATGTAGTATTTAATGTAGACCTTGAACAACCCCATTTAGTTCCTGCAAGACTTTTTAAAATCTTAAAATGGTTGGTTGCTTTATCTTTAATTTTTTCAAAATGTTTTTTCCAGGTTAATTTTTTGTCCAACAAAATTAAAAAATATTGAGCATTTTCATCTATTTGGGTGTTATAACTTAAGGTAATATTAGGTTGTTTCATTTTTAGGGAAAAGAGCTGAAAGCTGCTTTTCACAGAGGTTACTTTCCTGAGTTTTTAGAAGGTCAATGTTTAAGTGTTTTAAGAGAATTTTGAACATTTGCCTTTAGAATTTCAAGTTTGTCTGATTTCAGTGATTTCCAAATTACTAAGTCATCTGCATACAAAGCAATGTTGATGGCTGTTTGTTGAAGTTGAATATAGAATAGAGTGGTGCTAAGTACTGCACCCTGAGGTAAACCTAGTTGGGTTTTTATGAATGTTAACCATAAGAAGTTGCACAATATCTTTCTGAGACAAATTCTGATATCCAGTGAAGCATATTATCTTTAATCTCCATCTGTTGTAGCTGCTTGATAAGATTACATCTCCATATATATGGCTAAGGTATCTTCTTTTCTATTAAATCCTTCTTTAATTTCTTGCCTAAGTTTAATTACTTATTCACTGGTTGTATGATTTTTCCGGAAGCCAGTAAGGCAGTAGAAGATTCTAGTGTTCAAGGTAACAGTTTAATCTAGCTGAAATCATTCTTTATATAATTTTAACTCAAAAATGAATGAAATGTTAAATACCATGCTTGGGACTCAATTTTAGCATTTTCTAAATATGCAACATGAAGCTTTTTGGATATGCTTTATTTTCTCAAAAATCCTGTCAACTATCTTGATTAAAGTACCATCTTTTAATACTTGTACATAGCAAAATAAATATATTGTTAAACTCAGTGTAAATGGTAAACCATAAGAGAGAGATAAAATCATACTAAATAAAAAACAATTTATTTCAATGTTTTTTGCAGCATCAACCATTTCTGTGATATCCTTTTTTGTGGATGTGAATCATTGTTCATAGTTTGTCATTTTTAAGTGGTGCTAACCTTCAGTATTTCTTTGTGATTTAATTAAACAATATGAAATTTCAACAGTGTATAACAATTTTGTAAACATTTGACTGTTGCTATTACTTTATATACAACAGTTAACATTGGTTACAGCAGTTAATATAATGGATTTAAATGAAACTGACTTTATTATCCACTGCATAGCTTCTAGAAGCCATGGTGTTAGCATACATTTTGAATTGCATTAATTTAGAAAGATTCAAGGAAAGAATGTTGCACATGAAAGGAATACATTAATAAGTTATTATCTTTTCTAAATGCATTTACGAGAGCTTTCCAATACAAAATATACAGCATCTACTGTGACCTATACACTAACTCATTCTACATAAAAACCATTCAAAGTGATAAAGTTGTTAAAAAAAGAATTAAGAAAATACTGTGTACAGAGTTGTTTTATCTCATTGAAGGTTATATAGAATGTAAAATATGCATGTAATGTTTGTAAATATATGTAAATATTTGTTACTCTAAATACAATTATGTAAAATTTTTACCATTGCAAATAAGAGTATTGTATTCTCATGTAACATTTCTTTTGCTGTATTGTGTTATAAAAATTCTAATATTATATTGCATTATATCAGTTTTTTTATTGCACTAGAATTAAGGTTTCTGGAATAAT
Source organism: Hymenopus coronatus (assembly GCA_030762935.1). NCBI lineage: Eukaryota > Metazoa > Arthropoda > Insecta > Mantodea > Hymenopodidae > Hymenopus > Hymenopus coronatus. The sequence continues at coordinate 17,886,591 of CM060884.1, forward strand.
CTTAAATAAGATATGTTGTATTTATTTATTGTATTTAACAACTGATGTGTCCAATAAAATGTATATGTTCCAAAGGACAAATGAAATGAAGAAATAAAAAAAGATTTATTTTAAAGGATTGATTTATGGAAAGGATATCTGTTAATATAACACAGTCAAGAAATGAAACAGACGTTACTATTCAGTGCAAGCATCTAGAAACCACAATATTTTGGTACATTTTGTAATGAATTAATGTTAAAGGTGCAAGAAAAGGACAGTTCTGCACATGAAAGAAATTACTCGTGTGTTTTTATTGAACCTTAAAGCTTAAAAATAGACTTTAGAAATTATTCAAGTTTTCTAGTAACATGTAATGAACAGTAAAAGTGTGTAAGAAATACATTGATTTAAAGGTAGCTTTAGTGCTGTTACCAGTGTAAATTAGAAATCTTTATACATGTAGCAAGATGTTTAATGAAATTATTTACATGAATTTTTATTGGATTTAACTTGAAGTAGGAGAATAAACATTTGCAAGAACAGTTCCATAGAACACATTGATAAAATGAGCCAAATTTACACTTGAATTGCTTCACTAAGTAATAAATTACCTGGACATGTTTCGCAGACTTATGTTGCCTACATCAACAGATTTCGACTGGCTGGTCTGTTGGTATTTTTTGTGGACTCCTCTCCTTTCTCTGGTGGTTGATATGTGAACTTGTAGAGTGGGTTGTCATCGGTGGGAATTCCAAAATTCATAAGGCTAGGTTTCTGCTTTAAAATAAGGATCTTTTCCCATATGTTTAATTCTAGTGGTCGCTGTACTGATTTAAGCAAGTAGACATTATCTTTGATTCTATGGCTACTGTCCCAAGCATGTGAGGCTACTGCTGATTTCTCCATTTGGTTGTTTCTTAAGTGTCCCAGATGTTCCTTTAACCTGGTTCCTATGTTTCTTCTGGTTTGTACTACATATCTTTTATCACAGTTTTTACAGTTGATTCTGTAAATTCCTGATTTCTTGGATGCAGATGTTTTGTCCAACTTGTTCTTTAGAAGTTTTTTATGCTGTGTTTGTTTTGTGGGGCTAAGATGATGTGTTCTTTGAAGATCTTTTTAAATTTGTTGAAGGCCTGAGGATGGAATGTGAAATTTTTGAAAATATTCTGATTTTTTTGTCATGAGGGTGGTTGAAGCTATTTTTTTCTTTCTCTCTATTGTTTTGTTTTTTTTAAAACAAGTGTTTTGTTAAAACCATTGTTCTCTGTAGTTTTTATTACTTGGTTAAGCTCTTTTTTAAATTCCATTTTCCCCATAGGGATGTTAAGTAATCAGCTTCAACCACTCTCATGACAAAAAAAAAAAAAAAAAAACAACAGAATATTTTCAAAAAATTCACATTCCACCCTCAGGCCTTCAACAAATTTAAAAAGATCTTCAAAGAACACAACATCTTAGCCCCACAAAACAAACACAGCATAAAAAACTTCTAAAGAACAAACATATATATGTGTGTGTGTTATTAATTCATTCAAAAAGTATAGATCTTAATCACCTCAGTACTGCTCATCTGTTTCCTTCCAGAGGCATTTCCAACTGTGTTCCTTTTTCCAAGTTGTTTCAATCTAGCTTCAGTTTATCCACAAAATTAACATTTTTCAGCTGTTCAGAAAGGAGTAAATAAATAAAAGCAAACGGAAAAGTTGTCATTCAAGAAACTGTTACTAAAATGTGTTGTTATAAAACATCAGAATATTGTGGAAAATACAACATACTGTCACTTGGAAGGAGAAGGTAAGTAAAGATTATCAGAACCATCATGTACCTATATTAATATCTCCATGTTATGAACAAGAATATGATTGGAATATCATAGTCAATTATTTTAAGAGTACTGTGGCTCTTAACTTTAAATAGTTTGATCTGTAACGGTTTTTAAAATGCATACTTTACAGTTTCCAATTTTTACTTTTTCTACCTGGTACATAGGTAGAGAAGTTATTGCACTCCATCCAAAATTTTGATGTCAAGATTTTACCATAAATATTTAGGAGTTCCATGTATCCCAAAAAATAGGCGCTTTTAGAAAAAGATTATTTGTGTGCGTGGGGTATTTAAGTTTAGTATCTTTCAAGGATGTGACAAAGATTTTGAGGAAAATCACCCCATCCCAAACTACCCTTGGGAAAAACTTGTGAAAATTTTGATTTCTCAAAAATGGCTCTAGCGATTTTGATTAAAATACCATATATTAAAGATATTTGTGATAAAATGTATATATTGAATTTTCTGCAATTAGCCTCTGAAGACTACTTCATTCTGGATGACTGATAAACCTAAGAGATAGATGAAATATCAGTAATACACAAAAAATTGAGAACTCATTAATACACACTATTTGTTATATACATTTTTTTTTTTTTTGAGTTGTCCATTTCCGAAATATTCCTTTATAGTGCTTCCAGTTTAAAAATACTTAGCTTTTTTCATGAGGAAATTTGGGAATTTTGATCACACCAAAAAAAAAATCTGTGTTCCATTCACATGACTTTCTCAACAAAGTATTGTTAAAAAGCTTAAGTTTCTATATACTTCATGCTAAATAAAAATTTAGCAGAAATACCTTGCTTCCTTGTAAGTAGAAGCAAAATAAGGGAGTACCATAGGTTAAAGTGACAGTCAAAAGCTGGTTGCTATGTGACGGAAGTTCTTTTATCTATATGGACACGAGTTGACCAATTCCTGTATGAGAAAAATAGAAGCTTTTCAAAGCTGAAATTAAAAACAAGTAATATCTTAAAAACAATCAACTCCACAAAAAAATGTATATAACATAAATTGTGTGTTTTAATATGCTCTACATTTTTTGTGTGATAAGTTTTTGTCCATCTCTTAAGGTTTAGCAGTTAGTGGTTATTCAGAATAAAGCAGTCTTTATAGAGACTATTCCCAGAAAATTCAAGATATACATTTTATTTGTCACATAAATATCTTAGTATTCGATATTTTAATCAAAGTCGTTAGAGCCATTTTTGAGAAATTCAACATTTTCGAAAAAAGATCCACGTAAAAGGTAGTTGGGGGTGGGGGATTTTCTTGAAAATTTTCGTGTCACATCCTTGGAACATACCAAACCTAAATGCCAAGTTTGGTTTTTAATGGACTTTTCGTTTTTGAGCAATGCTGCCCACAGACACACACACATGGACATTTTTCTAAGAATGTTCTTTTTATTCAGGGGATCTCAAAACATGTAAGTCTGGTGAAATCTTGGTATCAAATTTTGGGTGCATTGCAATACCTTCTCTATACACTATGTACATAGTACGCGTAGAGAAAGTAAAAAATCAGATGTGTTACACTCACATGACTTTCTCTAAACTACTCTATTATTATGCATATGCAGAGAGAATGTGTATGTCAGTTGCATTAATCTGTATTACTACTATTATTCGTAAGTTATTATTGTAAGTGCATTTTCACATTTAACTCTGCCACCAGGCAGTACCCAATTGCAGAGAAGACATATATAAATGTAAAATCTGATAAGAAAACAGCTGGAAAGAAAGGTATACTTAGCTGATTGCCAGTAATAAGACTGACTTTTGGAAGAATTTACCAAAAAATAATGGTAGTGCACCTTACATACATTGCAATCTGTAGATCCTATTATGAGATTAGACTCTATGCCTAAATTCTAGAATGTAGATCATGTCAAGAATTACATTTATTCATACTTAATAATACATTTATTTACAAATAATAACTCTGACAATGAATTTTCAGAAGTGTCAGTTTTGTATCATTTTCAATTATATGTCTGTTTCCAAAAGCCTATTCATACACCTGCATTCTTAGAATGTTCATGTTTACTTTATTTATAATGTTACACTATTACCAGTCTTTTTTGATTGAATGAAATCCTCCTTTGTATAGAAAGTGTGAGTAATAAGGTTATCTTTTTAATTCTGATCTAAACTTGTTTTTGTTCATTTGCAATTCTTTTATAGAGGAGGGAAGTGACTTAAAATTATTCCTTTGTGTTAATCCCTTTTTGGAAAAACTGCAAATTATTTGTTGGTCTATGCAAGTCCTGCCTGGGTCTGGTGTCTTTGTTATGAATATTTGTATTTTATTAAACTTTTCTGAGTTATTTATTACAAATGACAATATGGCTAGAATATATTCACAGGCTAATGGTAAAATACCGAACATTTTGAAAATTGGTTTGCAGTGAGTTGATTGCCTTTCCCCTGCCATTGTTCTTATTACCTTTTTTTTTTGCATAATGAACACTTTTTTAGCATTACTGAAATTTAGCATCATCAAATCTCAAAATAATAAAAGAGGGTAAGGTAGATCATACTAAGACGAGGAGAGAGAGCAGGTCATTTTCTGATTAATTTCTAAGGTGATCTTTTTGAACATAACTGATAATGTGCATAATCAGACTATTTTAATTGGTATACACATTTATTAAAATTATAATTTCTGAGCAATCAACAACCTATTCTGATAGAGCAATATAACAGTACAGCTATCTTCTCAATCATTGCTTTTCAAATTATGAACAATTAGATTAAAATATGTATATTACAAGGATCACTAGAAAAGTATATCAATCATCCTTAGGGAAAGCATTGCAGATCTGTCAATATAGCTGACTCATTTCTAATACAAAGGTAGCATGCAGAGTATTGCTACTTCATTAATTTTCCCTTGTTTTATATATGAAATCTAGAATGTATGAATGTTCTTGCAAGTGTAATGAAGATTGAGAGCATTTTTGTGCACTGATCTTGTATGACTTAAAATGTGGTTTAAGTGACACGCAGTTACTTGAACATTTGAGGGGGCTTTTGGAGGCTTATTCTCTGTCATGGGTCAACCATCCTTTATGAACACCGTTGTATAAAAGAATTTATCTTAAGCACAGAAGCTTCCTAGGGTGGAATGTTAGAAAAAAAAAAGTCTTGCTGTGTTTAAGACATTGTTATGGATAACAAAACATAGATAAATATCAGTTTAACCCAGAAACAAAACATCACTGCTCTGTTTGGGTGTTCCCATCTGACCAACTATACATCATGGTCAAGTGAGCAAGGAGTGTCAGGTGGTCATTTACCTCAGTTGGGCTCAAAAATAAGAAAACTGTAACTGCAAAATGGTACACAGAAGTTTGCCTCTCGAAAGTGTTTAAAAAAATCCAAGAAAAATGTCAAAAGGGGCATTTTGTTGCATCCTGACAATGCATCAGCTCACACCACTAATGTAAAAATCTGATGTTCCATTCACATGACTTTCTCTACATCTCTGCAACAAATTATTGTTAAAAAGCTTTTTCTTCTATTTACTCATGATAATCAAGAAAACAAATTAGCAGAAGTAGAAGGAAAATAAGGGAGTTCCATAGGTTAAAGCGATAGTCAAAAGCTGGTTGCTATGTGACTCAAGTTCCTTTGTATGGATATGAGTTGGCAAATTCCAATATGGGAAAGTACAAGCTTTTTGAAGCTGAACACAATAACAAGGAATATCTCAAACACGACGCACTCCATGAAAAAAATGTATGTAACAAATTGTGTGTTTTAATGAGCTCTACATTTTCTGTTTAGTAAGTTTTCTGTCTATCTCTTATGGTTTGCCAATTATGCAAAATTCCGTAAAATTCATCCAGAATAAAGTAGTCTTTAGAGGCTATTCCCAGAAAATTCAAGATATACATTTTATTTGTCAGGAGGTATCTGAGAGTTGGAAACTGAGTGGTGTGGATGCTTCCAGCTGTGATTCCAGAGATGAAATGTTGCTTACAGTGCCAAGGAGAATGCTTTGAGAAACTGGGATAAACAAAATGTTTTTAGGAGTAGTCATTATTTATTGTCACATTATCTAGTGATCCTTGTATTACATTCTTAATATAATAAATGCATATGTGCTAAACTAACAAACTGATTTGCAGATACACTTAAATGAGGTAATGTTATACACCATCAGGTCTAAGACAAACAAAATTGGCACAATTCACATACATTACCAATTTATTTTAAAAGCCTAAGTTGCATCAGCGTAAGTAATATTTCACATTCATGCAATTATTTTATTTGTATTATTAATTTATCCAATTCAGCTCATCTAATACCTTGGTACACCAATTCTGAAGATTCAGAAATGTGCTATGATGTAATACTTGAGATAAAAACAGCACAAAATTTACAATGTGACTATTATATCAAAACAAGTAGTTTGTAGGTATTTTTAACTCACTTAAGATTTTTACAACAGTAACACACAAAAAAATAAGAACTGGAGCTTTCCTGGCGACGTGCTAATTCAAAATCTTCTCGGGCTTCTAGCCACAGACTAAAGTAATCAGTTTTGAAACGCCACAACAATACATAAAAATGCATAAAAGTATCTATTTACTGACAGTTGACAAACTTAGAACCTTAGGGGTGAGGTTTGCATGGACTCTTAGTCAGAAGTTTTGCAGTTTTGTGGGCATATACATGTGCCTAAATGATTAGCATATCACATCCTAAGTGATCATACACAGTGAACATTTTTAACATATTTGAAATTGTGAGTGGGTTGGCGACATATCAATTTCACTTACTATTGTTTATCACTCTGAAGATGTTTCAAAGACATTAGTCTCCATCATCAGCTGCCATCGCTTTGTCTAGAAGGAGATTCCCATATTTATGGTTATGTAAAATATTCTTGATCAAATCCTTGTTGACCAAGGAACACTGTATTGTGATCAAAATTTGAGTGTTGTTAAACTATAGTTCCTGTACTTCATTGTTAATTCTTGTCCAATTAACCACAATCAGCTGACCATGTGTTATGCTCATGATTCTACAAGAATTACTCAAAGGAAAACATTCAACCCAATAGTCAAAGAAGTTGAAGTGCAAATTACAATCTCCTTGTTTACATCACTTCGTTTTTGTTTTGAAACATTGCATAACAACATTCTTTGGCAGTAAAAGTAAAAAAATAAAAAGAGGTCTCCAAAATTTGCTCATGAGATAGTCGTTCTACTGGAACTGGAATTGTATCATAGTTTAATAAACTGGAAAATAAAAGGATTCATATTCTTTAAAGGATAAGCAGGGGGGTACCGAGGTATTTAACCATGACACCAGGCAAGTTCCAACAACCAAACACATAAATAATAAATTGCTAATTATTAAAATGGCATGTATTAAATGTGTAAATTTTAAGAAAATCAAAAGTTCTTTGTAAATTGCATTGTATCTAGCACTTTGATAATGCAAAAGAGTTTATCTCTTAATTAGTATTATTGTGAGACAATTTATTATTATTAAACTAGCTGCCCACCCCGGCTTTGCACAGGTGGTGTACCTAATGAAGAAAATTCAGCAAAATCTTCTGTTTACAGTACGACCACGAAATGAAATAAAATTACAATTAAATAATTTGACAACACTTTATTGTAATGCCCTGTAATGTACAATTTTCCTTCCGGAGAGAAAAAAATAGCGCAGATAGTTTGCTGACTTTCAAGCATGCAACGTACAACATGGAAAAACACAATTCAAGGTATATTACATGCACTTCTAATAATTGATCTTGGGATTTATTATTATTGCGAATGCAAGGCATGCTTAAATTCAATCGGAAAGATGGCTGACATTAGTGGTATTCTTGGAATAAGTATATCCTCACCTTTGAACTTTCCTATGTTATAGTAATTTAAATCAAAGTTTTCATAATACTGAATTTTGTTCCACAACGTAATTTCGGCTGATTGATATTGCGTAATATAATTATCACCGAGTCAACCTTGAGCTGTAAATTGTGTGATGGGAATCCTGGCAAATCCATTGAATTTAGTTAGATAATTGACTTCATTGGGATTGGTAATGGAATTGATTGACTTAAATGAATGCATTTGTCCTATTTTAACCTGAATTTTTACATTTGAATCTTGTACATCTACAAGTTGCTGCTAAAATGGCTTGTTTGTTCAACCAAGCATAGTTTTTGTAATTTGCACCAATATTTGAAAACACTTTCGATATTAATTCTTCCTTTGGCATTGTGAAGTGACAAAGATTTGATAGAAACAAAATGAGGCCAGTGGAAGTGTGAACAGAAATTTTCCCAGTGTCAATGTCTAATATTGCCTTTGCATCTGAAAAGCGCAATTAAGCTCAATGTAGCATATATAGTTGGTATTGCGAAAAGGACATTCAGAGCACCCATAAGGTAGTGTGGAAAGGATGATATATGTAGATAACTGCGTGGGCAACCAAGATGTTGCCGACATAATAACTAATGGCAGGCGCATCCATAGTGTATGGGTATACGCTGGCATAGGTAATGAACTACATTAAGGAGAAAGTCACAAAGTAACATTCATGCTTCTTCCAAATCTCTTTCTTTCCTTTACTGCTAATGTTATCCACCTCTTTCTTTATTTACTTCTATGTCAAAATGGCAATTTCTAAGGCTAACAATGAATAGCTAAAGAGCAAGTAGATCTGGTTGGGCAATTGATAACCTTTTATTTGGTGATAGCTTTGTGTATTAAATTTCTCCATTTAACCAAAAATATTACTTGATCAAATGTATTAATAGCACTGCAATTGTAGTGTAATGGTGATGTGGGTATTTTCATGTTCTTTAGCTAAGTCATGTATCACATAACGTCAAATAACCAACGTCTGCAAAAGGAAGTTAAACCTAAAATGGATCCAGTTATTTTCAGATTCCAAGAAGGGTTAATGGTTATGTGCATTGTTTATAACTTGTTCATTTTAAAGAATTACAACAATATACTTATTTCTTTATTTAAACAATGTGACCAAGGGAGCGATAGTTAATGCATAAGAAATATATTTGATTTTCAGTTATCTTGCATCATTGTCTCCATAATCAGGTGCATTCCCTTAGCATTGAAGTAGAAAAATAGAGCAGTAGGTAAAACGGCCATCTGGTGGCAAATAATAAGTACGTATTTCAGGTGCTTGTCGCAAGGAAACCTTCTTTATTTTAAATGAAAGGAGTAAGGAAAGGACAGTTAATACATGAAAATGTATTTGAATTTCACTGCTGCATTGTGTCACCTTGGTAAATGGTTGCTTACCTTGACATTGGATGGGGAGGAAAAATACTACTGTCGCTATCTATTGGAAAAAAAATAAATACTTACTCTATGGGTTCATCGTTAGGAAAGCTTCTTTGATTTTTTATTTTAAACGATAGAAGTGAGGAAAGGACAGTTAATATATAAAAATGTATTTGAATTTCTCTGCAGTATTGCATCATTGTGCCAATAAACTGGTGCGTTACCTTAACATTGAATGGGGAGGGAAAAATATAGCAGTACTATGACCATTTAGAAACAAATAACCATGATACCACTGCCACCTGGTGGCTATTAACCGAAATGCGTTTGCTTGGCACGGTTTTTATTCATATTATGAGATTTTAAATACTTTCCCGTACTATTTTTAAACATATTCTTTTCCACAAACCTTGTCGTGACAACGAACACGACAAAAAAGAATTGTTCAATTTGATGCAGCCGTTCGGAAGTGATACACGTACAAACATTTCAGCGTTTCATTTTTATGTATATAGATTACTAACTGTAATATTTGAGCTTTTAATTATAGTTTGAATTTCCTTGAGTACAACTCTGCTGTGTGGTTGTAGCAAATAGACCTCACATTCAAGAGATTTCTGAGTTTGAATCTTGGTTAGGGTCAGTTAGCCAAATAAGGTTTTCTTCTTGGGCTTTCCCTTCCAAGACAAATGTTAGGCAACTTTAAGCTCTATGGACTCCATACTCATTTAAGCATTATCCAATTATTTTGTCCTACATGAGCAACTCGGTTAACTGGTGTTAAACAACCAAAAACTGCCTTCACATATTAAAATGGCTTGACACTTTTACCAATTACTAATCTAACAATAAATAATTGTGACATGGCACCCAGAAAGCCATTGACTTGATCAGATCAAATTATCACAGATCTTAGTGCTGCCTTCTATGGAAACCATGCAAATCACTGATAAAGAGAGACAATTACTTTTACACATCACTAATACATAAAACACAACGGTGTTGTTTGGTGGATGCTAGAAATACCAAAATCACGACATTAAAAGCTCCTGTAGCATAAGATCTCAGAATTTAACTTTTCTCAGTGAATGCCATTCACAGGAAACTCTAACCTCTGGCATTTCATTCAGCAGCATCTTTTGATAGGTACCCAAAATCGCTTTCAAATTTTCTCTCCCCATACTCTTTCAAAAGGGTTAGCTCTTTCTCCAATATTTCGGTTTGTACGCTGATTCGAAATTAAGTCATTAATACCTTTAAGAAAATCAACAGGCAACCATTTTGGCAACTTGACCACAATCAGTGGAATTGATCAGTCCAGCATCTGTGGTCAAAGTTGACCATAATCAACTACCAGGTTTAACTTTGTTTCTTGTCGGTGCACTGAAAGATCGCTTTGAACACAGTAAAATGTCAAAATGACTGCAATCAAACCTTGATTGAAAATGGTGCACATGACCAATAGTGTTGGCTGTATTGTGATTTAGCTTCTTGTGGAGAACATTCCAAGTTCATACAAGTTTGCCTCATCTACATTCTAAGACTTGAAATGCCTTGTTCTCTTCATTCATCTCAAGCTTTTTGTTTTGTTAAGTTTTGAGTAGTGGATGGAAGTACTTGATTTTCCACTTTAATTCTCATAATCAAGTTTTGCATGTGCCATAGCTTTACATTTGTTTAGCATTTAACATGTAACATTGCTGTTAAAAATCTATTTTATTTAAAATTTTAGCTCAATATTACACTTTAACTACCTTTATCATAAGCAAAAGTATATAAATTACAAGAGCAAACAACATCTGGCTTAGTTTTATTACTCAATATGAAAATATATTTAATACTGAGGGTATCTCACACCCTTTTAACCAGCTGTTGAAAACTAAAGACTTGACTCTATAGGTAGATGTATCAACATTGAGTGTATTCGCAAACAATAAATGAGTACTAGTGCTAAATACTGTTCATGTGACGTTAAAACCTTGCTGTCTTGTCTTTATGCAACAAAAATAACTTTAGCTAAATTATGAATGTAGTTTAAGGAATTTTCATTGATATCAAAACTTAATTCTTTAAATGTTGCAAAATATTCAGCAACAAAACAAAGAGAGATTTTCAATTCTCAGTTAATTTTCACACCAGCTGATTGGTATAAATGGAATTTAAAACTTGAAGTTACCGAGCAGGCAACCTTAAATTAAACACTACATTTAAACCACTTCCATCAAAAGCTAGCTATTTTGTTACTTTCTTATCTCTTTTACTACTGACATATTCACATAAAGCTATTTATTTCTGAAAATCAGTCAATATAAAATACTCATTAATTTCTAATCCAGAAGAGATCAAAAAACAAACATTCTTTTACACTTTAATAATAAACCATAGCAATATATAGTGGAAAAAAGTTTCCTGTGCACCAAATAACAATCTGGAGCCAAGTCCAAGGTTATGAACTTCATCTGTTGCTTCTTCGCGATGTCCTCATTCCCTTTTCTATTTCGAACTGTCGTAAATCAGTTCTTTGCAAGAAATCCTGTTTCTCTAGGTATCTGTAATTGAAAGAAGAATTGAAATTCATTTAATCAACACATTTTAAATTTAATATAGAATTAAATTGAACATTTAAAAATGTGCTGAATACACAGCAGCATCCTCCATGTAGTCAAGTTAATGCTTACCAATTTATAATTATCCATTGAAAATCTAACTTGATTTTTACAACATGAATTCTATAAATTTGAAAGCGAGTTGATTAATAACACAAAACAACACTTATTTGGAGTTTCCTAGAACAAGTTTTGGAGACTTATTTTCCTCCATTATCAACTAGAAATCGACTGGTTACATGTGCTGACATCCATTCTGGTGATGATTCAAAGAATTTATTGAATGGATTTTTCTGAGGGATGTTGAAATTGAAAATTCTGATTCTATTTTTCAAAATGAAGAAATGTTCCTATGTAGTGTTTAAGAAGTTTTGGTTCAGAATTTATATTTATATTTTTTGTCAAAAAGTGTGTGGCAACTGCTGAATTTTCCAACTGTTTGTTTTTTATACTCCTGAAGTGTTCTTTGGACCTTGCTTCTTAAGTTTCTTTTGGTTCTTTCTATATAAATATGTTTAAAGTCATTGCATTCAATTTGATATATGCCAGATTTTTATTAGGTGCTAGCTGAATGTTGTATTCTTTGAAAACTTTTTGGAATTTGTCAAAAGCCCACAGAGAGGAAGTAGACATCACCAGCTTCACCACATGTAACCAGTCAATTTCCAGTTGATAATGGAGGAAAATAGGCCTCCAAAACGGGTTCTGGGAAACTCCCAAGTATAAGCCAAACAAGATCAGTGCAGTCCTGCAGTGGGAGCGAAGAGCAGGCAAACTAACGTGATGATGCAATATGACTTAACCATATATCATGAAATGCTCCCCCATGTAATATTCAGTGACAGTGAGAGACACAAATCGTGTTATTTATAATGTTCTTAAGTTTTGTGACAAAGAGAAGAAAGAAGCTAAGAAAATACCTATTACAAATACTATTGAACTGGTTAGAATAAGACAATATACAATATCAGAAAGGAGGGCCAACTTGAAGAAGGTGGGACAAGCAAAATTACACCACCTCACAAGATTGGTAAACCTTTTGCAACAAAGTCGTTTTGGATGAGTGTGCCATTAGAAGAAAATATTAGGAGTATTACAAGGTTAAAAAGAAATTCCTGTGCAAATTATTGAATTTTTGCAAGAATGAGAATTGCTTTTAGATGTAAAAACACTTAGGAAAATATTGAAATTTAAAAAGTGTAAAGATAAAATGAGTTTACTGAGAGAATGCTTTGACATAATGGCTCAAAGATCATAATTTCCTAGAATACCATTGGGTCAATAACAGCAAATGACTGGAAAAACTCGGTTTATAAGGTAAAAAATAATCAAGAAACATGTTGAATAGAGATTTACTAATGGAAGAACAAATGGAAAGGATCCAGAATTCGACACCAATGCTAAATTGGGAGAAGAAACTGCTACTGGATCAGAGACCATACGACAAGCGAGGGAGATACCACAAAATAATGCTAAGCATACGAGAGTGAAAGAAAGGTACTAATTTATTGTATTGTAATGGATTTGAGAATATATGTGGTTGCTTATGATATGAGTATATACACTATTTTAACACACGAGGCAAATGATGTCATGACCTATTGCTTGTGCTTTCCCAACTGGACTGTTCAGGCAGGCAGGCAGGGAAGCCATGTGCAAGTGGCAGCTCCCAGTACATGATTCTACTCACTGCCCTATAGGTATTGTTTTGTGTTATTAAATAACTCACTTTCAAATTTAATTGATTATAACAACACTGCTTTCAAACTTCCATTTTAACAGGATCAATTAAATTATTTTAAAAGTGAGCATATGTGTTAGGCTTAAGTGAATGTGTGGCATACATCTCGTCAATAAGTTAGCCAGCCAAGCAACCAGGCACTATTTCATGCTCTGCAATAATTAAAAATTATATAAATAAAATTAAAACTGTTAATTTTGATATACTATAAATATGTTTTGGAAACTAAGTAAAATTTAATTTTTTAATGAAATTTGCAATCACAATGTCTTGCAACATTATTTCAATAAAATCTGAAATGTGGAGCATTGGATTGATTTAAGATTTTTGACTAGTATTCTCTTCCTTCACACTCTAGTTCTGGTAGTTTTGTAATGCTGTGCAATCCAAAGTATGAACTAGTTAATATAAATTTGCACTCCCCACCCTGGAAAAAATATTCTGTTCTTTTAGTGGGGAATGGATGACAAATGATAAGTACAAGATTTGGCTATTTAAAGAAATGGATGAGCTTTCTTGCCAGTGTTAACTACTCAATATTTCATCTATCCTTAATTTTTATGGCAATAAACTGATGATTTGTGAACAAATGCCCAGATTAAAGCTTCCTGTCACTGTATTGATGTCCGAAACAGAATTACCTTTGGTACCTTCCACAATTGGGAGTTTGAATTGCAAAGTTTAAGTATCACTGAACCTTCTCCTCAGTTCTAACACTATAGCTAACTAAACATGTAAACATACTGCAAAATGTAATTATGATAGAATATGCTGCACAAAATACAAAGCTTTGGGGGTGAGGCATGGTTAAATGGAAACTGTGAGAAGTAAATTAAAGACTCACAGGAAATCTAGTTGTACCATAGTTTGACTGCCTACACGAGAAAATCTACTCCAGTTCCTTCAATAACTGTTGATTAAATCCAGGAATTCAAAAGTTTACACTGAAGTTTTGAGGAATGCTTTTTTTTGAAATGGGTCTGAAAAATTTCCCATCTAAAACTTGGTGGGATACAAATTTAAGAAATAAGCCACTCAGAACAGAATATGGTTTACATTTTTTATATAAGGATTTGAAGATTATATAAAGATTTGACTCTAAAATTACATGGTAGTCCATAGCTTTTGCTCAGCCTTCAGACAAAATATTTGTGTGTGGAAATTTGTTTTTAAGGCATTACAAAGTATGGGTAGAAATATTATTTTAAGCTTTTAAGTTAGGTTCTATAAAATGAAATGGCATTTTATTTATGGTTGATCTTCATACCATTCTATACTGGGTGTGAAACACTGCTTAATTTTGCTCAGAGGCCTCTTATATCAGGCTTGAGGTTCTTTTATGTGCCATAAATCTACAACACGGGACCAACAGCTTTACTTCCCTTCCAAAGGAAACCATGCTAAGGATTTTTATGCCCCAAAAAATCCATTGTCCTCTGCCAGGTTTGAACCCGCAACCTTGGGTAACCATTACACCATGGAGGGCGACTTAGTTCTATAGCATAAGCATACAGCCTTGTCTAAATCGGAATGTGTAGATTATATGCCAGCAATTATTAGTATAGCAAATTAAGTAGTTTTAAATGCATGTAAGCAGTCCTTCACAGTTTATCTCGTCTTATTTAAATTCTATAACAGGAAAGCAGAAGACTTATAAAATAGGAAGATTTTTACATCATAAAGGTATTTACAAAAAATTACAAAATAATAGAAATTAATGCAAGAAAATTGCAGTCCTGCAGTTTTGTGAAAGATTAGTGGACAACTTTTTCCCAGTCGGTCAGTGAAAGTCTAGAGTATACCATATTTCCTGTGAATGTATGCTTGATATATAGGACAAACAGTAATTACCTGCCACCAAAGGAATATCAGACTAACACAAGCAGCAAAATTTAGACTGGCAAACAGCTGCATTGAATATGGTCACAGAGGAAACTTCAAAGATACCACATTAATAGCTAAACATCTCCAGAGACAACAACATCATAAATTGGACTGCCACTTAAGTTCTACCTGGATGGTGGTTATAAAGTGCCTTCAAAAAGAAAAAATTCTGCAAGTTATCTAAGAGGATTGTGCCCAAGATAGGCTAAACCACACTGAAATTTTCTGCAAATGCTTTCCAAGGGGTCTATGCTGAAGTTCAATTACATCACAGGGAGGATCCATAAAGTAGCCGAGGCAATCATATTCCACTTCTTGGATGCCACCACCCCCAATGGCCATGTACATATAAATAGGAGTGAAGTTCTTCCCTCACAGCTTAGATTCGCTGAAGCCAAAGACAGTGAAAGTCTTTGAAACATAGGAATTTTAATTCCACAGCACCTGGCTGGAAGCCCAAGAACAATTTCAAGTAAATAATCTATTAGGAGACAAGGCCCACTAATCATGCAGAATATTTGAATGACTAGAATTTAATTCCCATTAATACTTTTGTTATTTTGTAACCTCTATGTATCATGTGTCAAGTTTAAACAAAACTGCTCCTAAGTTTACGATTATACTTGCATATATTTGTATTAATCTAATACAAGAGTATGATGGGCGTTCAGCCCAAGCTCTTAGCTCATCTTACCCACCCACATAATTACATCTAATCACATTTTAGTTCCTTAAAACTATCAAAACAGTAATAGCAGAAAGTTATTAGTTTTTTTTTTTTTTTTTTGTGTAGTACCTAAATCTTCCATGACCAGATAGTACCTGTGTCATGAAATAATCTAATGATATGTGCTTGCATAATAGCCACATATTAATATCTGGGATAATTTTCTTCGTCCATTGTCCCACTTCCATGGAATGTTTTTTTGTTTTGTTTTTTGTTTTTCCACACAAGTCGTATGTAGGACAGGAGTTGGATAGGTCTGACTCTACCTAACCAGCAGTAAGTTACGTTATCTCTAATCTGCTTTGCACAGACCAGTTCCATTTTTTCTTAACTTTGCTTAAAAACTGACTTAAGCTTTTGCCATACTTTCTAAAAACCTCCCCTTAATGTTGTTCTATCAATCTTGTCCCTCTTCTGCTCCAGGAATTATTTCCTATACAAGACTGTTCCATGGCATTCAAATACTATATACTCTAGATCTACCTTCCCTCTACAAATGGGACACTGACTACGGGATGCCTTTTCTTATCCCTCTTAATCTTCAAACACCTGTTCTTAATAATGTTATTCTCTACCTTTGTTCACTATTTACCTTATCAACGTATTCACATGTTTCCTTCATTGATATATACATACATATATGAAATCTTTTTTCCATTATTCCACCAAAACATTTTTATATTTCTTCAAATCTCTTCCTTATTATTTCCCAAAATTTACTATGATTATTTTCTTCTCTTCTCCAGTATTCACCTCTCATTCACTTCCAGATTTATTCAAATACTTCTAGTCCTTCCAGAGTTCCTAAGGCTCTTTTCCTGATATTCCACATACTGCCTTTAACAAATTATTATCCAAATTCAGGACCCTAAACCATACCTCTATAATCATACCCTTCCTTGGCACTTCCCATTTCCATTTCTGCTATTGCCTTTGCCACTGAACTGGCAAGCCCAATACTTCCCTACAAAACATCCTATGTACCATATCAATGGATTCCTTCCCCCCCATCAGTCCCCATCTCTCTGCTACCTGTAGCATTTTTGTTCAACCACTGTAATATAAATTTTTTTCCAACCACTTAACTCCAATGTTTGGTTCTTTGTACTTGCAACTTCCAAATGCTACCATGGCTCCCTTTCCTTTTGTCAGTGCTAGTTTCTTTTGTTTTACCCATGTACCATCCAACGCCTAAGAAAATACATTCTCTTACTGCTTTATATTCCTTACTCCCCTTCTTCCACTTCTCATATTTACTCAATTTTTCTCCCTTCTTAAATATCACTATTTGGCTTTTTCCTATTTCACAGTTAGGTTCCATTCTATCTACCTCCTGAAGCACTTGATTCAGCCCATTAACTGTAATTGATCCTACTACCAGGTCATCAGCAAACAGTAGTCCAGAAATTACTACATTATTTATTACAGGCATACAACTATTGTTCTTGCTTATTCCTAATAAAATGTAGTCAATAGATTAAAGAGTACTGACTCAATTTACAACCTTGCATTACACCTTTCCTTTATGTTATCTCCCTAGATAGTATTACTTCCCCCAACCTCACACAGAGGGCACTCTCTCTATATAGCGCTCTCTAGGTACCATCTGTTGACTCCATTCTTTATGTAATAGTTTATGCCACAGTAACTGTGGCTCCACCCTATCGTACGCTTTCTCTAGGTCAATAAATACCATGCATAACTTCCCCCTTTTTTCCTTGCGAATTTATCTCGTACGTTTTTATTATAAAAATACTACCAGTAATTCTAAACCCATTTGGAATTCTAAAAGGATATTGTTTTCTTCTCCCCATTTCTGTATCCTATTTGACAAAATCCCAATAGAAATTTTACCTACGCTCGATAATAGTGCAACTCCACAATAACTGTTTGGTTTGGTTGTACTACCTTTGACTTTATAAATTGGGTGTATAATCGTCTTTCTCCAGTTCACGGGTACATACTTCTTTACTTTAACTGAATTTAACATACCTATTAATTTCTTAACTCTATACATATCAGTACACCCACTCTTTAAGAAATTCTGTGGGAATCTCACCTAGACCAGTTACTTTTTTTATTTTCATAAATTTAACCTGTCTTATTGTTTCCTCATTCCTTATTGCATTATCCAAAATATCCACATACCCATTACTAACCTCATGGTTTAATGTCATCCTATTGCTTCCATATTCCCCACTGAGAGTTTTAAAGTAAGCTAGCCATTCTTCAGGGTTAATATTTGACTGATCTACTTATTTGCTGTATGAAGCTTTCAAAGTCTTCCAAATCTTGCTGGTATTCTCCTCCCTTAACACTCTAATTAAGCTTCTCTCCTTTTCCTTCCTCCTGAGTTTCTTTTGTTCTTGGAGTTATAACTAGACCTCAGATTTTAATTTATATGCCGATTTATTTCTGAAGCAATAAACAAAACGTGAATATATATGTTTCATGACAAATTACACCTACTGTAGAAGTTTTATTGTACCTAAAAGTGCCTATTTTACCCCAATGTACCATTTTAAGCTTAAACTCCATATTTAATTTAAAAGCAGCATATATATTATTTTTCCCTTTAAAATTATTTTGATGAACATTTTCAAATCTTGACTAACATGTTAAAATAAAACATTTCAAATGCTACATTCATAAAGCTGAAAAGTCTGAAACCACATAACTTAAATGAGAAGGGATGGGTTAGTAGCCTGAAGTGCCTGCGTTAAAAAAAATGTTGCTATCAACAAACTTGTGATTTAACTAAAAGCTTCATTTTGGAATACTAAGGAGGAATTCCTAAAAGCCCTCTAGAAAGTGGTTCTGGTTTACTCATATACAGTTGCAGTAAAGAATGTTGCAAACATTGAGGTGAAAGACAAATAGAAAATTATTAATTTATGTGGACATTGTTTTGTTACTACACTTTATTTCCTTATCTGGTAGTTTGTTTTGTAATTAAAATAACAACTAAGATATTTATAAGGTTATGTTAGTTTAATTAAAGGCCAAGTGTTATTGTTTGTTTCTAGTGCAAATTCTTCTTTTTTGTAGTTTTATAAACAACAGTCTATAATATTTGTGTACATTTTTTTATTATTTCTTATTTGAGGTCTTAATAAAATTGAAAAGCCTAAAATGCTATTTTAAGGACCTATTTTAATATTTTAAAGCCTTTTTGGGGCCTAAAAATCTGACATCTAGTTATAACATACCCTGCCCTGTAATATTCCTCCTTTGCTTCTATATTCCCCCTTATCCTCCCCATTTTTCCAACATCTGTTTTGACAGCTTTATTACTTTGTATTTCTCTTCAATTAATCCTCTCCATTTAAATGCCTTCTTTCTCACCCTCATTCCTTCTCCTACCACCTGCACCCCATTAAAAATATTAATTGCTTTTTCTATTTCATTTGCATCTGACATGAAACTAATCCCTTGTTGGCATATCTGCCCATATCACGAAGCCAAAACTCATTACTAAAATTGTCACTACACTTGAATATCACAGCTGTTTATATTCTTATTCCTACTTTCCTGATTCTGTTTTATTTGTTCTGTTTGCACTTTAATATCCATTAATGGAAGTGTCCACTCTTAGAACTTAGGTTAAAAACTTTGAAATTCTTAAGCATATATATTCTAAATTAATTGGCCATGGAATATAATCAATTAACTTTATTCTTATTTATAAAGGTAAATTCACCATTAATATCCTAACAATATTTCCTGTTTAATATACTTAACGAGTTTTGCTCACAAAATTTGATCAACTTGTCACTAGTGCTATCCATATTTTATCCTTACTCTTTTTACCTCCCTTTATTCCATTACTCATCCAATAGTTTCTTACTTCCATTCCCTTTCCTCCTAACTGATGCTTAAGTCCCCCATTAATATAAATTCTGTACTTGCATACCTCTCTCCCTTAATTTTTCATAGTCCTCTTCCAACCGATTAAATAGGTTAGGATTGTGAAACTGTGAGATATTTGTATATAATGTATTATACATTGCAAATTTTGTTGCTCGTAATAATTTGTAAATTTTTTTTTTTGTTTCATTGATGAGTCACCTGTTTACAGAGCTATTACTCAACAAAATGTAAGCACATGTGACAAAGCAATTGATCTTACCCATCCTTTCCTTTGTTGTGCTTCACCAGCTCCTCTTCAATGCCTTCATCCTTCTTGTATCGATCCCAGTCCAGCTTAGATTTTTCCAAAGTACCTAATTTTGCCTTCTTTCCTAAGTGACTAAGAACAGAAGATAAACCTTTCAAGCCTCCTCTGCCTCTTCCTATATTTACTGGTTTTTTATCACCTGCAGGCTTGGGAACCGGTACAGCTGGCGCTGCTGACAATCTAGCTTCTACTGAATCTGCTGCAACTTCCTTGGTTACTCTAAACAAATGCAACATTGAAATTAAGAAAACCATACAACCTCTACATTCATACCAGCACAAATCAATACATGGCTTACCTTACTTCTTCACCAGCAAATTCAAAAACCTTCGTAATGGTCACTATATTTTCCTTCTGAGTATTTTGAAGTGCCTCTGGTTTTGAAGCAGGGGAAAGTTCTTCCTGATTGCCATTTGTTACCAATTTCTTAACATCTGTAGTCTCTGTATCCTTAAGGAAATCTGTAAATTTCATTTTGCATACTTTACTATATGAGTATCAATACTTCAGAAAATAATGACGTATGAAAAACAAGAAGTTAGCAAATATTTATTCAAAATAATTAAACAGATATATCACTTCGAGGTAATTACTGCTTTGTTTGCTTTATTCTGGACTATGCAGCACGTGATATATCAAATTTCTGCAATATATATTCACAATTTTAGGTCTCAAAACTTCTGCATCTCCTTTTACAACTAGAAATGGTTCCTACATCCATTGGCTCATACCCAAAATCTTGCATCCCTGCCAAATAATTTACTTTTGTTTGATTGTTCTTGATCAACCTACTGCATTTTCGCTTCACTTTAATAATCCCCACATTTTCCGATAAAATCTGTTCTTTTTTACCTATTTTTTTAAAGCCATTGTTTGTTATTCGAACACTTTCATTTATCGAGCTTACCCTTTTTCTTCTAACTCTGTTTTATTACTCTCCACCTCACTGTTAATTCCTTGCTAAAAATCATTATGGCTATGTGGACCAAGGAACTACAGGAAAGAAACAATCAAATATCTCTCCAACTTCAGAACTTAATCTATCTGTCTTTTAACAGACAAATTCACACTTTGTCACCATACATAGGGATTGCAGAACATGAGAGGTTATTAACAACAAAGATGGATAATGCAGCATGTCTGAAGGGAAGGGGTGGGCAATATTAAATATATAACCAGAAAACTGATTAACGAAAGAGGCACTATTTTTTGTCTTAAGCAAGTCAAATTGCTATATTTTGTTTCTTTAATAAATCAATAATTCACAAAAAAAATAAGCGAGTACTTCATATTTTATATACATCTATCTCAAGACATATTCCTTGCATTTTACTAAGTATCTAATAGTTCAGCTCTTGGAATGAAGTGCGTTGCCACATCAATCACACAGGAACATAAGTTATTATATTGATTTATTGCATTGCTCTATTCATTACACTTGGTGCGCCAGTTATATCCACAAATATTAAATTTCACAATTACAACAGTAATTAAATGTACAGTTTAATATACATTAATTACAGATATAGGTTGCAGTAGGTAACAAAGTCTTATCCAGCAAGTAAACTGAGGGAAGCTTCAGCCAAGTAACTTATAATACGAGTATGGTTTGACAAGTTCTCGGAGTCACCATGAGGGGTCAGCCCTAGTGCCACAAGTTGTTCATGTGATATTCATTGGACTGAAAATATGTGACACGTCAGTGTTCTTGGAAGGCAGCAGTAGTGGTGATGTGGTTCTGTGTTGTTCCCATGAGATTTGAGCAGAGATTAAGTATTTTGCAAAGAACACTCATGCTGATTTTCTGAATACACTGGGGGACTCTGCTCCTTCATATTCTACTGTTGCCAACTGTACAAACAAATTTAAATTTGGTTGGGAGAGCTTAGATGATGATCTGCACAGTGGCTGGCCAAGAAGTGTCACTGTCACAAAAATCATTGCAAAAGTGCACAAAATGGTAATAGAGGATCGCCGATTGAAAGTGCATGAAATTGCTCAAGCTTGCCAGATGTCATCTGAAAAGGTATATCACATTTTGACTGAATTAGATATGAAAAATTATCTGCAAGATGGGTGCAATGACCCTTGATGCTGGATCAAAAATGCATGAGAATGGAAGTATTGGAACAATGCTTGACCCATTTTAGGAGCAACAAACAACTTTGTTTTAATTAATCATGCAGATATTAATATCACTAATATTTAATTTTAAGTACATACTTTTATTACAACATTAGAAGCCTCATCTGCCACTGGTATACTCAAATCAATTGTTGAGGAATTGAGTAAAATAAGAAATTTGGAACAAAAATAAAAATAGTTATTTTAATGTATATTTTGCTTTATCATGCAAGATTGACAGTGTAGGTATATTTTGTGATTTTATGGTACATTAATTCTTGTCTGCATCACCACCTTCACTTACTTTAGCATTTATTGTATCTAGCTTTGGAACCATTCGCCTGCCTTCTCAGCTAGAATTAGTCTCCCAAAACTAGTTACAGGAAAATGCTAAAGTAAGTGAAGGTATTAAAATATTCAGCTCATTCCTACAGTTACTAAAGAGTAATTTGGGTTTTCATACACATCCTCAAATTAAATTGCCACTATGATAAGCTGATTTGGTGTAGAGTTTGAGATAACTAATAGTACATACAGTCAGATATTGTGCAAATAATATTAATTCCAAAATTACATCAGTGTATGTTTGAAGTTCCAAAAAAGACAATGGTGTGAGTGACAAAATGTTAATTTAAATGTTCAAGTGGTGTTCTTTGTATAACAGAAGATTGCTTGAAAACCGGAGGATCTGTCTCTCTTCCTTCTCCTCACCCTCCTCCTCCATTTTTAATCTCTCTCCTTTCATATTTAATGGTAGCAGATGGTTTTTATATTTAAAAGTCATTTAAAATAGTGAGGGAGGACATTTTTGATTACCTTGCAGAAAATTGTCAATGGGCACCCCATTTCAGTAAAAAAAATGGAAGTAAAATATGAATTTAAAGAAGCTGCACAACACAATGTGTTTACCACAGAAAAGGCTTGCTTTAGTGTCTTATTGTGAGCAGAGGTGCAAGATCTGCAACCTCAAAACAAAACATTTGTTCACAAAATATTGAATTAAATTTCTGCCACTAACATACAAGCAAACAAGCAGCATTCTGCCCCTGAGTATTTTCAAAGAAATATTAATTTCAAATGTTGGCATTCTTCAGCAATATTAAGTTACACAAGTTACTTTAGCATTTGCTTAACCTGAATATATTTAAATTACAGACTTTTACAACGAGCTAATGCAGTTTACCTGACCAAAGAGAATCTGCCCTCTTTTTCTCTTCTTCAGCTGTTAATACCTTTTCTTCCTCTGTAGGCTCTTGCTCCTTCCTTAAAACAAGAGAGACCACATTTTAAAGGATATTCCTTTTTCATTATTGCTTCATGAATGTGTTAATCAAACAGGATGTTACTGAGTAACTTACACCCACAAAAATTCTGGTTTTAACTTCCCCCTTTTTAAATGCATCTTCCTTTCCCTTTCTGATAACACACTTTTAAAATAATGTAAATTACGGAGTATTTTGCTGGACTTGTCTATGAGATCTTAAGGTGATACATCTGTGAAATCTGACCTAAAGTAGTGAAAAACTAAAAAAATATTGTTTTGTAATAAAATGATTGAATTCTACACTGTAAAAAAGAAGTACTGATTTTCCCTCTTGGTGCACTTAAACTATCAATTAACTGAGCTAGGGTGGGTAGGCGCATACTTATTAATATGCACTCTCAATTTTAAACCTTGTTTTCTCCCAAACTTTTTTCCAACACTTTTCCATACTCAAATGTTCCACATGATGCAATTCTTCACTCTTTTGTTTCAAAAAATGTATACTGTCTCTCAAAATCACATTAAAGAAAATGTCATTAATTTTTCTAAATAATACTCAAATTTTAAAAATAAAATATTAAATTTTGAAAAATCAAGAATTTTCGGGAGTACGAAAAGTAGTAATTTTTCTCCACTTGAGATAATATAGAAAAATATAATATGGCACATCTGGACTCATTTGCTCTTGAACTAGATTGTTGCATGCAAGTATTTTTAAAAATATATCATACGAAATAGGATCTGAGGCTTTCCTGGCGATGAACATATTCTAGACATTCTTGGGTTTCTAGGCAGGTGTAGTGATGAAGAGTCATTACTGTTCCGGGAGCATGCATCTCTCCCATCATCAGGATGAATGGCTCAATTGGGTAAAATTGGCAGTATACCAATTGCCACGGTAAGTAGCACATACCTGGTAGAAAACTCAGGACGCGTCTGCTGGGTCAGTGGGGGCAGGCCTTGCAGAAAACTCTGGATGCAGTTTACTGCGTTAAAATCTGTGCTTCCTGAGCTGGTCAATTTCCAGTTTTATGGTTGATTTTCAAGCGGAACTGAACAGAACCCCAGCATCACAGTTCATCATGCTCCTCTCGGAGGAGATAGCTTGAGCTTCCTTAACCCTGCGCTCCCAGAAACCGTTACACCTGGCCACGATTGTCGTCTCTCAGAAGTTGGCTTTGTGATCTTTCTCAAAACAATGTTCAGCCAGACCAGACTTTTCAGGATGCATTAGGCGGATTGTTTTCTCATGTTCTAAATTATAACCTCACCCAACTCTGCAATATTAGCCATAAAATCTGGATATTCCATAATATTTTTTAACAAATACAGAATTGCAGGTGCTAGCTGAAATAACTATTAAAGCACAACGTTGCATTTCTGCAATATTAAATTAAGCTTAACATCTGGATGTTCTGCGATATATTTAATAATTAATACAAAGTTCTGTTACAGGTGGTAGGTAGTGTGCCATGATAACCCAAAATAATTATTTAAAGGATAGCATCGTACAATTCTACAATAGCCTCTGAAGAGCAGTTTATTCTGGATGAATTTTACTGAATTTTGAATAACTGCTAAACCATAAGAGATGGACAAAAACTTACTGCACAAAAAATGTAGAGCACGTTAAAACACACAATTTATGTTATATTAATTTTTTTCGTGGAGTTCGTCGTTTTTGAGACATTCCTCATTTTTGGTTTCTGCTATGAAAAACAGGAATTTGTCAACTGCTGTCCATACAAAAGAACTTCAGTGACATAGCAACCAGCTTTTGATTATCACTTTAACCTATGGTATTCCCTTATTTCGCTTCTACTTACAAGGAAGCAAGTAATATGGCTATTTCTGCTAATTTTCTTTACTGATTAGCCTGAAGTAAATAGAAGTAAAAGCTTTTTAAGAATAATTTGTTGCACAGATGTAGAGAAAGTGATCTGAATGGTACACATCAGATTTTTTAACATGTGAAAATCTACAGTCAGGCAGAGAGGAACAAACAGTATAATGAATCCTAGCATTAGCAGGAAAGCCAAATAATTAAGAAACTCCACTATTGCAATAAATGAAGAGGTTAGTAGTCCTTTGTATGCAGTACTAGCAAACGAAAGCTGGTGACAACCCACCAAAGCCTTAGTTATGGAAGAAACAGATTAGAGAGAGATGTTCCATTTCACTACTTCGTATGCTGGTAAATTGTGCTGTTAATCCCCAGTACGTCCATGCGTAGAACTCTTTATTACACACAAGCAATGCACCAGTTCTAAATGAAATCATGAATAATGATTATTTATTAGCAGAGTTAGTGGATATGCATTTAATGTATGGTTAAACAAGAGGATGTGCATCTGTAGCTGTGCAACTGTATGGAAGAAGATTTCCAGATAGACAACATCCTCATCATAGCACCTTTTGTTTCTAACCATAGGAGTCTACAAAAGAGTAGATCCCTGTCAGTTTATAGACCTGATGCTGGTGTAAATCAAACCCATTGCGCTCTAGGTTTTAAGCAACAAGTACTAAACAGGCTGCAGGCTCAACCTTCAACAAGTACACGTACAAATGCACAAGCCATGAATACAAGTGGCAGTAATGTTTGGCAAGTCCTGCAGGAGGAACGGTTCCATCCATATCTGCAACCTTAGGACCAGCAGAATTCCCTTCCCAGTTACAGTTTTGCAACTGAGCACTGGAACATCATGGAGAAAATCCAAATGTTTTGTCCTCAGTGCTATTCATGACGATGCCGCTTTCACCAGAGATGGGCATATTCTGAACCATAGGAACGGTCACACATGAGACTACGAAAATCCACATGCCCTTGTGGAGGCACGCAGTCAGCACAGGTTCAGTGTCGACAGAATAGTTATAATAAATAAACAAATAAAATAAGAAATTAAAATTATTCAATTTAATAATCTACCCACAAGAACTGCAAATACTATTAATCCTAATATTCCATAAATTACTTTTCATCTTTCCTCTCTTAACTTATATACTGGGACCAAATTAAAATCCCCGTGGGCTGACATAGTTGGTGGTTATTTAATTGGGCCATATCTTCTACGTCTGTGGTTAATGGGTAGGTCTACCTTCAGTTTTGATTAAAGTACTTCCTGTATTCCAGAAGGCGTCCCTTCAGACATTCGGCATCGAATATGGAGCTCCTCCTTATTTTGATAGGGATGTGCGACAACATCTAGATGTATTACATGATGGGTGAATTGGAAGAAGTGGTCCAGTGGCCTGGCCTGCCCCCTCTCCTAATTTCCCCCCATAGATTTCTTTTTATGAGGACACGTCAAAAGTCTAGTATATAAAACATGAGCTGGTTCTGATGAACTGGCAAGGATATTGGCCTCCTCTGAGGAAATTTGAGACACCTGGAATCTTTGAAAGAGTGCAGAACTCATTTATCTGCCAATGTAATCTTTGCAGAGATGTTGGTCGCCATTTTAAAAAAAAAATTGTGATGTTTTCAAAACCTCAATACAACTCTGAAAATAAGGACAAGCATTGCGGCACCATCATAGTTCATAGACACAGATTTCCTTCGTGCTATTTGTTTTCATTTTCATACAATGAAGACGCATGAAATGTGTGCTATTACGTATTTCTGAATTTCTAAGATTTTCCCTAAAAGCAAAGTATGTCTTCATTTGTTCCATTATGCTTTGATTTCCCATCGTTTACCCTTTCAGAATTGGGAATTTCTTTTCGTTATGAAGTCCATTTATTTTTGTAATCATTTATTCACTTTTAACATCTTTACTGGCAAATAAACAAAAACAATAATTTCCAAATAAACTAAAAACCTTACAATCTCACCATTTGATGCAGTTCACTGTTTACGTTTCATAAGATTACCAAACCACTACTGCATTTTGTAATCAAGGAACAGGAAAAAGAAAGAAAAAACCCACAATGCACTCATCAGGACCCAAACCCTTGTTGTTCATCTTGAGCTTGTTGGCAGCTGCACACTGAGCTATGTAGCAACAGCGAGTGTGCTCCAACATTTTATATTTGACTTCATTTCAGGGAAATTGGAGTCTGCAGACTTTAAGTTCCCTATCTCAAAATCACTGTTTACCATCCCTCTGCAGCCCTTTAAATTTGAGCAGTCAAATTCAGAGATACAGAGCATGTGTATGTATTCTGACACAGAATTCATTCATATTTATCATTTGAGTTTGATCTTTAAACATAACACTTCCCCTTTTAATATTTTTGCAATTACAATACTAGTTAAATGCAGTTCTTAAAGAGTGTGAAAGTGATAAATGTATGGTTTTAGACTTGACATTAGAAAAAAAGTTTAAACCTATAACACATAAAAACGTTGCATGTTTAACTTGCATCAAAATGACTCTTGCAAGAATACATTGTAGATTCCTCTCGGATCTCAATGGCATTTCTTTGCAATAGCAAAATCCATTTCTTCAGTATTTTCAGTTTTTGACACATGCACATACAATTTATTGGAAGTATACAATATATTATTAGACAGAGGACTGCACACAAATTGTGGCCCTTGTTTCAACATCTCGCCAAAAATCATGCTGATTTTAAAACCAAAATATTCAGTTAAATTTGCTACACAAAAGCTTTATTCAATTACATCAAATGTGAAATAAAAATGAACTACACACAGTGGGTCTTCATTTTACATAACAAATGTTTAATTTATTCTGCCAGAACCAAAATCAAGATTATGGCACCAGACCAATTAAAATGTTATTTACTTATATGACCTCTTTGCAGATTAAATTCTAATTAAACGATAAGAGTTATTATTTTTGCCCAGTATTTTTTTGGATTCTATGAGAAATATGAGAGCATAATAAACATTATTATGCATGTTCCCAATATACTAACCTACTGGATTCTAATTTTTTCTTTTTCTTTCCTCTTATAGATTTGGATTTCTTCCTCTTTGCTGTTTCCAATTCTTCTTCACTTTTTGCCTCATCATCTTCTTCCTCCCCTTCAGATTCTATTTCTGACTGAGGATTACTTTCTGCACCTGTAACATATATTCATATAATTATTTTACCATACAGCTTCAGATACCAATGGCACCAATTTCAGTCAAGATCCTGATAGATAGATAGATAGATAGATAGATAGATTTATTGTGTTGCCATCCACTGTACAGATAGACTCATCATAAAATGTAATTAAACAATTCACTTAAACAATAAAAAGTTTTGTCATGTAAAAATGAACGTAGTGATCTTTTAAATTTACACATGTCATCTATTTTAATAATTTCATATGGGAGAGCATTGACAATTTTACTTATGAGGCACTTTGGTGATTTTGAGTATTTAGTTGTTTTATATTTTTCTATATGGATGTCATTCATACTTCTAGTAAAATGATTATGAACGTCACAGTTGAGAGTGAATAAGTATGAGTGGTTTTTATAAAATAGTGCAGCATTATATATTAATAAATCAGTCAAAGTAAAAATATAAAATTGTTTAAAAACATGTCTTAATGAGTCTCTTGGCTTCATATTAAAAATTATTCTTAGCACTCTCTTCTGAATTAAAAATATCCTATTTACTTCAGTTGCAGATCCCCATATTAAAATATTGTAGATTGTACAGTGGCATAATATACAGAAAGCAAGCAGTTAATATCCATACACATTTTCAGGCATCTAAAAGCAAAGCAAGCTTTATTGTATTTCTGAATTCACTATTTTAAATTTTATTTTTCTCATACAGGCTAACAGGAGCATTCTCTTCTCTTATTTTTGGTAAATAATACTAAAACATCTTTCTTTTTGTGTTTTAGTACCTTTTTGAAATTCTTCATCTACAGCACTGCAATCAGTGTTCACTGCACGTGCACTGTGTACCTGCATCTGTTGACATTGCAGCAATAACTGATTGTGTTTACATTTGCTTTTGTGTGTTTAAAATGCCTGCATTGATCAAGAATCCTGCTAACTGTGAAGCATTGGTGTCATTTGTTTTCTTAATGCTAAAGGAATGAAAGCAGTCGACATTCACTGTCAGCTTTGTGAATTGTACAGATAAAACATTATGAGTGCTGGAATCGTACGCAAATGGACAAACGAATGGTCATGACGAGGCACAGAATATGCGATCCTCAGTGATCACTGACCATTTGGTACAGAAAGTCAAAAAAAGTGAAAGAAAACAGACACTTCATGATTTCTTTGTTATCAGAGGCATTTCCTCAAGTTTCAAGAAGTGTTATCTACAAAATTGACACCATCGAAAATTGTGCTCACAATGGGTACCAAAAATGTTGACTGAGGAGCATAAAATAAAAATTTTAGGCAGCGCCTTGACTTTCCTTGAGTATTATAATGCTGAAATTGACTATTTTTTAAGCCCAAGTGCCATAGGTGATGAAACATGGTTGGCTTACGTTACATCAGAAACAAAATAACAATCCATGGAATAGTGACTTTCAACACTGCCCACAAAAATGAAGTTTAAGGAGACAATTTCAGCTTGGAAAATCGTGTGTACCGCAATTTGGGTCAGGAAGGGGGTGTTGTTTGTCGACTTCTTGCCTCGTGCTGCCATTAAAAAAAGCATTGTTATTTAAATTTAGTATCTTCCAAGGATGTGACAAGAATTTGAGAAAGTTCCCCCTCCCCAAACTATTCTTTACATGGAAAAAATTTTGAAAATTTTTATTTTCTCAAAAATGGCTATAACTGCTGTGATTAAAATGCTGTATATTAAAGATATTTACATGGAAATAAAATGTATATCTTGAATTTTCTGGAAATAGCCACTGAAGACCTCTTTATTCTGGATAATTTTGCTGAATTTTGCATGGTTGGTTAACCGTGAGACAAAAACTTCCTACACAAAAAACATAGATCTCGTTAATACACACAATTTAGGCCATATACATTTTTTTCATCAAGTTGAAAATATATTCCTTTTCGAGATATTCCTTGTTATTGGTTTCAGTCTTAAAATGCTTAACTTTTCCCATACACATGTTTGTAAACTTCTGACCATGCAAAGAAACTAATTTCAATCACAAGGCAACCAGCTTTTAAAAGATTTGACTATTGCTTTAGCCTAGTGTATTCCTTTGTTTCCCTTCTACTCACAAGGAAGCAAGTAATAAAGACAATTTCTGCTAATGTGTATCCTGATTAGCATGAAGTAGAGAGAAGAATAAGCTTTTTAAGAATTATTTGTTACTTAGATGTAGAGAAAGGCATGTGAATGGAACACATCAGATTTTTTTGTTATTTGTCCAGAAATATTTCCTTATGGAGTTTTTCTCAAGAACATTTTGCCATTCAGACATACTTTTAAATGTTTTCGTAAACTTCCACGGCCTATATTAAAATTATCTTGGTCCAGAGTTTCCGGTGTAGACCGCGTCTTAAGGCTAAAATCTGCCGACGTTTCGCCCATCTTATGATAAGGCTTCCTCAGGGCTAACTGCGTCTGGTCCGGCTGGCGTACCTTCTTTTATACTGTAGTTGGGACATGCCAAGTACCGCCCTCCTGTGTTGCCATTGGTTATCGTTTGGCCAATGGCTGGGGTCGCTGCTTTCTGTATTCCTATTGGCTCGCTGGCCGCAAGGTGGGATGCTTTTCTTAGCAGAGGTCTCCAGATGGTGTTCAAACTTTTTCCATTGTCTCTGTTAACTTTATGTTCTTCTTTAATTATTTCTATGCTTTCGCGTATAATGCGATGTTTGTAGTCTTCACATGGTACCAATAATTTCATGTTATCAAAATCAATGTGATGGCCAGTTTCAATAGCACGTTCGGAGAGAGCGGACTTCTCAGGCTGATTAAGTTTGAGGCTTCTGATGTGCTCTTTTCGACGTGTGATTGCCGATCTTCCGGTCTGACCTATATATGCTTTGCCGCAATCGCAGGTTATTTTATAAATTCCTGGCTTAAGTAGTGGGTTGGATTTGTCTTTTACTGGTCTGAGGGTGGATTGTAACTTCCGAACCGTGCTGTACCGAGTATTAATCCCGTGTTTGAGTAAAATTTTGCCAATCCTTTCAGTGGTTTTACTCAAACACGGGATTAATACTCGGTACAGCACGGTTCGGAAGTTACAATCCACCCTCAGACCAGTAAAAGACAAATCCAACCCACTACTTAAGCCAGGAATTTATAAAATAACCTGCGATTGCGGCAAAGCATATATAGGTCAGACCGGAAGATCGGCAATCACACGTCGAAAAGAGCACATCAGAAGCCTCAAACTTAATCAGCCTGAGAAGTCCGCTCTCTCCGAACATGCTATTGAAACTGGCCATCACATTGATTTTGATAACATGAAATTATTGGTACCATGTGAAGACTACAAACATCGCATTATACGCGAAAGCATAGAAATAATTAAAGAAGAACATAAAGTTAACAGAGACAATGGAAAAAGTTTGAACACCATCTGGAGACCTCTGCTAAGAAAAGCATCCCACCTTGCGGCCAGCGAGCCAATAGGAATACAGAAAGCAGCGACCCCAGCCATTGGCCAAACGATAACCAATGGCAACACAGGAGGGCGGTACTTGGCATGTCCCAACTACAGTATAAAAGAAGGTACGCCAGCCGGACCAGACGCAGTTAGCCCTGAGGAAGCCTTATCATAAGATGGGCGAAACGTCGGCAGATTTTAGCCTTAAGACGCGGTCTACACCGGAAACTCTGGACCAAGATAATACTTTTAAATGTACTACAAAAGAAAATCCCTGACATTGAATTGTGTAATAAAGAGATTTCAAGAACAGCTTTCATTCTAAAGAAATAGTTTTGAAGTACAGAAAAAGTCTAACTCACAGGAAACAGATGAACCTCCTACAAAAAGGTTGTGTGGTGACAAAAATGATAAGTGATTATACTATCAAATAGTTGAGCAACTAGGTACTATTCCTAAGCTGAAATTTAGGGTTCTTCTGAATGAAGACAATGTTTCTGTTATAACTAATTTTCCTGACACCCTACTAAATAACTTCAATACCAGTCCATATAATAAGTTATTTGACTTTGTTAAGCTAAGAAATGAGCTGATTGCTTTTTATTCTTCCCCTAAATTTGAAAATAAGCTTCCTTACCCAGAACTGGTAATTTATATGAATACCAGTAATGTTCATACATTTTGAGTGAAGCTTACAAATTAGCTTTTTTAATCCTGTTTATACCAGCCATAGAGACTTCAGAATTATGAAATATTCACAATTATGCCAAAGCAACCAAGTCACACAAAAGATAGAGTTCCCTTAGAATATTATTCATAGAAAAAGAACTGCTTTTAAAACTGAAACACTGCCCATGTTTTGCAACAATGTCATACAACTACTACTAAAAAGAAGAGCAAATTTCACACTTAAATAAATGATATTACTTTATTACATAAATTAAACAAAATTAATGTGTCAGCTTCAATTATTTTACAATGATTTGTAAATGTATATAAACCATTTGATCTTTCATGGTAATTTCATAGATGGCATCAATATTGGTGAATTTTATTATTTACAATGAGTAATTAATTTGGTTATAAAATGAGTCGAAATTACACTTGAATTGCTTCATTAAGTAACAAATTACCTGGACATGTTTCGCAGGCATATATTGCCTACATCATCAACAGATTTTGACTGGCAGGCATGTTGTTGGTATCTTCTGTGGACTCCTCTCCTTTCACTGGTGGCTGATAAATGAACTTGTAGAGCGGTTTGTCATCGGCGGGAATTCCAAAATTCATAAGGCTAGGTTTCTGCTTTAAAATAAAGATCTTTTCCCATATGTTTAATTCTAGTGGTCGCTGTACTGATTTAAGCAAGTAGACATTATCTTTGATTCTATGGCTACTGTCCCAAGCATGTGAGGCTACTGCTGATTTCTCCATTTGGTTGTTTCTTAAGTGTCCCAGATGTTCCTTTAACCTGGTTCCTATGTTTCTTCTGGTTTGTCCTATATATCTTTTATCACAGGTTTTACAGTTGATTCTGTAAATTCCTGATTTCTTGGATGCAGGTGTTTTGTCCAACTTGTTCTTTAGAAGTTTTTTATGCTGTGTTTGTTTTGTGGGGCTAAGAAGATGTTGTGTTCTTTGAAGATCTTTTTAAATTTGTTGAAGGCCTGAGGGTGGAACTGACTTTTTTTAAAATATTCTGGGTTTTTTCTTTTGCCATGAGGGTGGTTGTTCTCTTTCTCTCTATTGTTTTTAGAAAAAAAAAAAGCACCCTCATGTCAGAAAAAAAAAAAATATATATATATATTTTCAAAATATTCACATTCCACATTCAGGCCTTCAACAAATTTAAAATGATCTTCAAAGAACACAACATCATCTTAGCCCCACAAAACAAATACAGCATAAAAAACCTTTTAAAGAACAAGTTGGACAAAACACCTGCATCCAAGAAATCAGGAATTTACAGAATCAACTGTAAAAACTGTGATAAAAGATACGTAGGACAAACCAGAAGAAACATAAGAACCAGGTTGAAGGAACATCTGGGAGAAATCAGCAGTAGCCTCACATGCTTGAGATAATAGCCATAAAATCAAAAATGTCCACTTGCTAAAATCAGCACAGCGACCGCTAGAATTAAACATATGGGAAAAGACCTTTATTTTAATGCAGAAACCTAGCCTCATGAATTTTGGAATTCCTGCATATGACAACCCGCTCTACAAGTTCATTTATCAGCCACCAGAGAAAGGAGAGGAGTCCACAGAAGATACCAACAACAGGCCTTCCAGTCGAAATCTGTTGATGTAGGTAACATACGCCTGTGAAACAGGTTCAGGTAATTTATTACTTAATGAAGCAATTCAAGTGTAAATTTGACTCATGTTATAACCAATTATGCTTCACTGTGTACCACTTCCAGTATTTTGATTCTTTTGAGTAATTAATTATTTTAGTTTTTAAGTCCATTATTGACTTATTCTGAATTCAATGAAAGT
Source organism: Hymenopus coronatus (assembly GCA_030762935.1). Lineage (NCBI taxonomy): Eukaryota > Metazoa > Arthropoda > Insecta > Mantodea > Hymenopodidae > Hymenopus > Hymenopus coronatus. The sequence continues at coordinate 17,921,151 of CM060884.1, forward strand.
TATAGAGCTATATTAAGTCCGTGCACTTAAAAATGGAGCTCAGCATGCTCTTTATAAAAATCCAGAATATGCCCCTGTTCACACCCAATATAGAATGGGAAGCTGAAAACCACAGCAGTTAGAGAGCATCAATATATAAAACTCAATTTCATTTTAGAACATAACATCATTCTAGTCTTAAATGAATCAGATGCCAACAAAATTCTGCAAAATGTGTTTTTCCAAAAACAATTTTCAGTTAGACTTATTATATAAAATTATTGTTTTATAAACTAAAATTAAGGTACCCCCTGAGAAAAAGTCGTGGAGAATTTATTATCATTTTTATGATTGTTCCAAGTTTAAATTGGTTATATCTCAAAATAAGATTTTGGACTTAAATGACTTCTGTCTGAACGCTGAGGAAATAAACTATGATGGGATAGTTTGATGTAGGTGGTGGGACTTGGTAAATATAAGGACATATATTTCAAAATTTAATTACCCTGGTGCCTCTTGCACTTCAAATGACATTCTCGCGCTCAAAGACTCTTATCACAATGATCATAGCACACTGCTAGGCTAATCACGGGTTTTGAGGTAATCGTAATATCTGCAAAACTCTTATGACAAACAACGTTAAGTTCTTAATACACTGGAAGTTAGCTAATTTTAATATGACACAGTTATAATTCCTTGTGACTAGATTCATGGACAGTTTAATGATCACTAATTTAAAACAATCGGCAACTTGTTACAAGCAGATCAGTTAACCTGATTTAACTAAATATTACAACTATGTATGCAAATACTCAATGGGCCAAGCCTTACTAGTTTCTTGATTGTTGCAGGTATGAATATTGTGCACAAAGAGTGCTTATCTAGCTGCCAGTATTATTGAAAATGCTAATATATGCATGAGCAGCCCTTTACATAATGCCCTGGTTTGTTGTTTGTAGTAGAGCACTGTATTTATACAAGCAGAACAATGTACCATTTTGAATCACATAGTTGAGGCGGCAGCATAAATACAAGTTGTTTCTCAGCAAGAAAAACACATGTGAATGCACACTTTTTATTTCATTTATATACAGTACCTTTATTATACAAAAGAACGGCTTTTCTATGTTACACAAAAGAGAAACTATAAGGTTAAAAAGAAAGTATTGCTACTATGGTGCTGATTCATACCAACACCCTTGTGTTGATTTAAATTGACATATGTTGAAAATTATAGAAAATATTTACAATCCGATAAGATTCTTAAAGCCAATTAAAATTGACATATTTCTTACACTGTGTGTGCATATCTCTATAGTAGGTTAGGAGTAACAGCTGTATTATTCTGACATTAGTTGATTTACCCACTTTCTTAGTGTAAAATTAAAATGCAAACTGAAATAGCTTACGGATTCTATTACGTCTTTATTTGCTGATTAAAATAAAAATAATAATATGAATAATAACAACACTATTTAGTATTTATTGCAATTAGTTTAGTCAGCTCAATAAATATTAACTACATCAAGTCATTATCTAAGTATTCTTGCATCAAATAAGAATTCATATACAGGCTGTTTCAAATGACACTGCACAAAGATAGCAGTCGATTAGCTTACACTTTGACTTGTCTGAAAACTTATGTGTTTAAAAATCGCACATATATGGGATTATGCAGCGAAGGAACAACGGTTGTCATATACCATGTAAACAACCTCAGAACGTGTTATACGAAACACATAACAAAACCCACATACTATGTTTTCCATTACTAAGGTGACCTGTGCTCGTCGGCATCTATCAAAACACCCCTACACCACGCGACTGGGACCTTCGCTACCAACCGGCATCTTTCTTGGAGTGGGCCAGGCACGTGCCATTTGGTTATGTACGACTGCCTAATCCATGGTGATTTTATGGCAGTTTTTGTATGTACCAAATTTAGAGCTGAAAATTATATTAACATATCATGTAAGGTATGAGCAACAAGGTCCACATCTTCATTTGGTGTTGTTTTGAAACACCCTATATATCAAACTGTCCAATTTATTCTTGAAAACATTATATTTGACATCCTTTAGATGATGAGCTAATTTATTGTAAAATGTAATTATCACATTACATGACTATGCACATTTCTTTATAATCTAAATTTTTGCACAGAAAGTTTATTCAGTTTCCAGTTTTACAAGAGCGTGTATCTGTAAAAAAACTAACATGAAAGATGTGTGTATACAGAGGTAATAGTGTCAAAATATGCCATATTTGTTTAAAAAAATAGCTCACAGTGTTTGTATGAAACACATACTATACCGGCATGTTGCCATGGTAGCTCAGTGGTAGAGCAACCGGCTGGAAACTGGGAGATCAGTGGTTCAAATCTCGGCTATAGCACTGAATTTTTCAGTCTGACTCTACCTATCCAATTCCTGTCCTACAAACGGTTTCTGTGAGAAAGTTGTCATCTCATATTTTCATTTCACTGAATAAGTATGATTAACACATTGAAGCTCAGGCATTTCTTTAGTTGAAGAGCCAAGAAACCCAGCGTTTTTATGCCTATTTTGAATTATTATTTACAGTACATCAATGAAATCTACTAAAATGCCTTGGTACAAACTAAAAGTATGGTTTTCAAGGATTTCTCAACAAATAACAAAATAGTCGTAACTTCTGTATTAATATTTTATTTTAAATTTACAACAAATGCCAAATATGAGTTTGAAAAAAGCAGTGTAACGCAGCTTCCACCTCATTTATTAGAAGCTCGAAAATCTCTCCCTCAGAAATCAGAATTTTCCAGAACTTCATTTATTGCATTCTGAATTTCAGATTCAGCTTCAGCTCGCAAAAATGAAGAAAATGCTGCATTTTAACATTTAAGAATACCAAACATAACAAACAGATCACCACCTTCAAGAAAAATGGCGTGACTGACCCGAAAACAGCCAATATTACTAAGCCTCCTAAATTTCATAATAGTTGACTAAAACGAGGATAGATGGCAGCAACAAATCAGAGAACTAAACAACAACTGATGCATGATCTTTGCTGCATAGCCCAAGACCGAGTTATAGTCGTGGAATTTTAAAAGCATTAGAAATAGCTGCCCGAGCACTTCGCACGGCCCAAGCTGTACTCGGGCTTGGGCTTCAATGTGTTAACTGATATATGACATTTCTATATGAATTTAATTCTTTTAATATTTGAATGTGCAGAATGTGTTGATTTTACACAAATAAATTCCTGTTTGTGTATTTCTACATTTTATATTCATAAAGCCAATTGTAATAAGTTGTTTATGAAGCGATTAAGATTATTACATATAGAAATGTAGTGTTATAAAGATAATGTCAGAATAAAAATATTAGAATTAATGTTACATCTTAATTTTATCCTCTTTCAAAAGCTAATTTATGCTAAAAAGAGTGCTCTCTATTAATGATTCCAACTGTGACATTGTCATGAATTTGCAATTACACTTCTCAGAATTTTATATGACTGCTTATGCTTAGGTTTTGTTCCATACAGATTTCATTTTAAGACCTATTTAGGGGTCTAGCTATTCTGGAAATTAATGAAATAACCTATCATAATTTTTTTAAATTAGTAAGGCTGAAAGAAATTCCTGTAGTTTTAATCCATTACTTTAAACAAATTCTGTAAAACATTTATGAATTATAAAGACTCAAATATATATCTGCAAATAACATCTTACATCTATTTTGCAAATTCTTTTTCTTTGGACTGCAATTCTAGCTGGTGGATTAGACGAATTAAAAATTGTTGGTACTAGGCTCGCGTTTCCTTTTCCCTTCTACATGGCTAAGCTCAAATTGGCTTTCTTCGAACTGAACTGGTGAAACCTTGTGTTTCAATATATGTATTGTTCTAAACATAATATATTAATACTAAATACATAAAAGTTCAATGATAATTTATAAAGTAAACTTCAGTTTATTTGATATCGGGAATAAAAGAAAATTGGGATGAAAAAAAATATACTGGAACAAAGAGTCAATCTACTGACCTGTGGTATTTTAGCCACAAGTTCTACCAACCAAGCTATTCTATAACTATTAACAGCCTCGCTTCAAAACTTATTGAAGCAAATTATGTATAATTAACTATAGCTTTTAAATGCTAGTGTAAAGTAGTTACACCTTAATGACTATTAACCAACACATACAGATATTTTTTCTCCAGAAAATTAATTCCTTGTCTGACTTAAATTACAAAGGTAATTATTATTTGTTGTTGCTGTCCAATATTTGCGCCTGGAATTTATCAGCCATTTTTTTTCTTCTTTTGCTGTCAGCAGGAAAACGATTTAACTTACAGAGCCAATGCCTATTGCTGTTTTCACAATTTGCAGCTGCACAACCAACCATTGCACAAATTAAAGTCTTAACAAATCAAATTATACCCACACAAGAGATTTTTTTTTTGGTAGTGTTTAACGCCCACTTTAACTACTTATGGCACCCACCGCAGGCAGTGCACAAGAGATCTACCATCTAGTAAGCACCATAGGGTTTGAGATCAATATGGTGGTTTGGCCTGCTCATATAATAAGGTTGCTTTAGTTTGTAAGTGTCTGCCACCTTAGCAAATGAACACATGCAATAATGGCCCAAGATGCCTTTCCATAGCTCTGAAAATCTTCTTTCTGCATATGTGGATGCTACATGAGGTGAGCAACCAGGCTGCAGGAGTAGCTTATTAGGGTAGTTGGGGGTGGAGGGATTTTCTTGCAAATCTTCATGTTGCATCCTTGGAATCTACTAAACTTAAATAACAAGTTTGGTATTTAACAAATTTTTCATTTTTGAGCTATGCCATCCCCCCAACCACCCACACACTTGGACCTTTTCCCAAAAATATTTTATTTGGATTCAGCAAAACCTATACATGTATTTCTGGCAAAATCTCGGTATCGAATTTTTGGGTGTATTACAATACCTTCTCTATACACTATGTACATAGTATGCGTAGAGAAAGTAAAAAATGACTTAAAATGGACAACTCAATTAAAAATGCTATATAGAGATCTATAAAGACAAGAAAATGATCTAAAACCACATGTAAATGTTAAAAAATGACTAACCTAGAAAATATGGGAAAAATGCATTTTGATGACCCATAAAAACTGCATATATTTTACATCTTTCTTACAGAATGAACTTAATTGTCAATAAGCATGAATAAATTGCATCAATGGGCCCTATTCATGACCATACATATATAGGTGTATATGGGTTAGTTTATTTTACATAATGATGTTGCATTATGAGCAAGGCAGTAGATTTGGTATTGTCGCTTTGGAAAACCCAGAGCTATAGTTTTCACATTTTGAAGTGGTTTGTCCTTTCGAATGTTTTGTTATTCAAACTTTTATCAAATATGGACAATGAGTTCATTTTTGTAGAAGAATGTCATATTTGGAGTTCCATTTGAATGACCCCTCAGAAAATTACAAGGATCATGAGAAGAAGCAATTTTCATATGTTCCTAAACACATTTTCAATGATCTTGCCTGGTTTGTAGCAATAGTCCAACAAACACCAATTCATACTAGCTCTAGAAACATAAATGGAAATGGGTTGGTAGAACTTTCATGTGTGATATTATTGGTTGCACTATCAAATTTGTATTCTGTGGGACACTAAGAAGAGTTCTGCATGTAATTTGCAGATCTAGAAGCCTGTAACTACTTCTTGCGGTACGCGCACAACTGCATTGTGAATGGTGTTCTCTCACACTTGTGCTTATGCTATGTTACATTAGCACTATTTCATTTAAATGGGCCCTTACAGCATAATCATAAGGCATGGTGGAAACTCAACTGCACATGGAACCAACAAAATCAATTGATCAGCGATTTTCGATCTTGGTACACATTTTTTTTGAGACATTCAGGTAACAGAGAGGGGTGGGGGAGTTTCATTACCATGATGGCCTACAGGCCCAAATTAGTTACCTTTTGGTTACTTCATTACCAAAAGGGGCATTATTACTTTTTTTTATCAGTGCACACTCTCATTATTGGTTTAAATTGTTCAGTACTTTTTGTAATTCTTTTAAACTGCTGTACATATTCACTTGTTTCTCACATTCTATTGATTGCATGGAATTTTAAGACCACTATATTAATGTCCTGTTCACAAACATTTGACCCACTATTACATTTTTGTCTATAGCGAAAAGTAATATAGTTATTTCTAGAAATATAATGAAGCAGAAGAATAAACTTTAATAAGAGGTATAAGTCATGTGAACGTAACACAGAAATTTTTAACTGCAATATGACTGATAGCAAAATATGTTGAGACACTAATTTGTCTGGGTTGAAGAGAAACTTTGGTACCAAGGAAAAACTTTTTGTAATAAAATAAATACTCACCGGAAGGGACATAGTCAGCGTCACTTTCATCACTATCAGCTGAAAATTCTTGCTCATCCATTGCTTCTGAAATACAGCAACACAATCATTACTCATACAGCCAGAGAAAAAAAATTAATTTGACAGCATTGTGTTGTTCTACAGACCCCACTGACAGTAATGCATAGGGGTTTAACTTTTCTCTTATAGAAAATTACCATTTGGTGACTTAAGGTGATGCATATGTGAAATTTAACCAACAATTATGAACAATTTAAAAGTTTGGTCTTTATTCCTTTGCCAATCCAGATTTCATAGTATGTTATCCGGCCGTTAGGAGCACTCATGTAGCTGTTTACAAGTTTTCCGTTGTTTTCTTCTCTATAATTCATTATGGCAGAGGTTGCCAACATTGATAAAGATACCACTGCGAGATGACTATTGGTTACGGAGAAAATATGGCTAAGTGACAGGTGAACTACAGGTTTCAAGATTTCATTGAGGTTGGGCTAAGTTAGGTTAGGTGTATGTAAATGAACTGGATTGAAATAAGGGGTAAAAATTCTGAAAATTGGCTCTTCTTTCCAATGCAAAATGCAGTCTTCTGTTCATTTTGTCTGCTTGTGCATGGGCAACCAATGGCAGAGCCAAATCTAATCTAATGCAATGTCGCTATTAGGACAGAGGATTCTCAGATTTCGTGGAAAAAAAAAAACAACAACAAAAATAGGTTAACATTTTGGTTTGTGCCTTTGTAAAAATTACAAAATGGTGTGTTATTTACATTTTGCAACGAGTTTTATATATACGAAACCGGCTCAATTAGAGAGGGTGGGTGGCTCATAGCAACTCAAAGTGATCACATCTATTACAAAGCACATGTTCCACGTGCATTTTTATTGCTCAGGTTAGCATTTTCAACATTTTCAATCTGGATGTCCTGCGGAACCTTTACATAAAGTTTTTTTTTTCTCTCATTATCATATAAATTCTAAGCTTTTAAGAGAATGTATAATTTTTCCCACTTGGGGAACTTAAAATACCAATTAACTGAAGCTTTAAATGGTAAGGCACATACTTACTAATAGGTACTCCCAAATTTAATCCTTGTTTTCTCGCAAATTTTTTTCCAACATTTTTCCATACCCAAAATACTCCACACGATGCAATTTCTTACTAATTTCTTTAAAAAAAATTATGATCCCTCCCAAAGGCATATCAAAGAAAATGATCTTATAATTTTTTGAAATAATGCTCCAATTTTGAGAAATAAATTATTAAATTTTGAAAATCAAAGGTTTTGGAGAGTAAGAAAAGTAAAATTGTTTTCTACAACCATTAGGGTTAATATAAAAAAATATATGACAGATCTATTTGCAAATCCATTTACTGTAAACCTGGGATTTTTTGACAATATTTTTGTAACTGCATCAAAAGGATTGTTTTTATTAGAAATATGAAATAAAAAAAAAAAACATTTAAACAACCAAGCAAGCCAGAAATGTTACACATGGCAAAAGCATCACAATCATTGTGTATAATAGTTGGTATACTATATTTCAATAATATATCTTGCATACTGTTAATTTTCTAAATTCCACAGATACATTATCTTAAACAAGTGGTCTTGCCAAATCTGCCCCCTTTTAATTAAAGTATCGCTTCTGTTTTAGTTTAGACAATTTAGTAATTATTATTCAATAATTGGGGAACTTACCTCAATAAAGGTACTGTTAATAAATAAATTTAAAAAACAAATATTGAAGGAAGAATGATAAATTCTTTGAACGGTGCTGATTTGGTCATGCTGTGTGTTATCTTCATAACAATGATAATACCAGTTTCACAAGGTAAACATCTAGTTTTAGTGGCATTTGTCTATTTGACCTCACTTGTATAATATTACTTTCTCTACCATGTACACCCATCATTATGTCTGGAAGGCCAAATTTGTTTAGTACCTCAAGGCACAGTGCCTTGTATTCCCATGCGTGATATTTGTGCAACAAATTGTCACAAGTTCCAAATCTTAATATTACTAACCTATATGATCAATAATCATAATCAAATACATAACTTAAGCTTCAACAACAAACTGTCAATACTAACTAAAAATATTAACGACATGATACAGTTTAAATAGAAGAAACCTGCCATTTTCCATGTGTGCTCACAGTAGCGCTGTGGCAAAACGTAGGTCACTCCTCTGGTGAGGATCGCATGCTCTATCGAACATCAACATGCTGCACATGAAAGTGTGTGGTGCTCAGAAATACTTAAGTATTGGTATTATTGAAACTTTTTAAGATCCATCTTTTTTTACTTAAGATATCTTTCACAAAGTGCTCAAACACACCCTTCATATGCAGATCCATGGTGATATTCTCATATGAGGTGACATTTCCTTCCACACACCAGGGAAAGGTGATCTATCAACAAAAGGGAATCCGATACGATGCAAAATAGGTGGCTTCACAACTCCATCATGGTCGCATATCAATTCTGTTTCTTGTTGGGGTTGGATATCGAGGGATGGTCTAAGGTGTGCTGTGGCAGCTTGACGATACAATGAATGGTGTGCAATACATGGTAAAACTCAATAATATTTTGATTCCCTCTGTGAGAATGCGTTCTCTATTAAGTGTGTGTGGGATGAAGTAAAAAGGGAGCTATGCCCCAATTATCTGTAAATGGATGAAGGACAAAAGATGGCTTCAGGGCACAATTTCAAGACTGGGCTTTGTAGCTTCTCGTTCACATTACTGTATGCATTTAATTTGCCTATCGCCCGAAGATTGAGGGCAGTTATATGAGCTGAAGGTTCATACACCTGATATGTTTATTTTTTGTGTTTAGTCTTAGAAGATAACAGTTATTTACACATATTCTTTCAGTTATTCAATATGACAGTTGGTATATTTATGTTTTTGTGTGCATAAATAGGCTCAACTTAAAATGCCAAAGTTATATTAATTCAATATTATATTCTACATATCCAGATATAAAATTAACCATAAAAACATGACAAACAGCACGAGATTGTAACCTAGGAACTTATGAGTAAAAGCAAGGCTTTCTTAACCTCTTGGCCACTATAATGTTCCATGATTTTTTTCAGTATGCAGAAATTAAACCATTGCGCTGTCAGTCACAGATGACTGTACAGTTCTTTTGTGTGCATTGTGAATACAGCTTTTTACGAAGATAACCGAAGATCTTTGATCGGCACATTGAATCTAGGGATATGTGCAGCCCCATCTCTTAATGGAGTGCAGGATGACATTGCATTCAGAAAACAACATTCTTATCCTCAGCATACCCTTGTGAAATAATAGTTGAAAACAGGCCTCTGAAGTAAACTGATAAATCTGTCTTATTAATCGAACAAGTCGTTTCTAAAATTGTTATAATCTGTAAGAACAATGCCCTACTCTTGTGACTTTTGTAAGAATAATTAACTAGTAAATAGCTACATTTATTATACTTTTCAGAACCGAATATGAAAAAGTCACACAATCTGTGTGCAAAGATGTGAGCGAGCAAAGCTACTGCCTGGGCAAATTCTTTTCATCCACTACTTTGCTTACAAGCCATTATATAAGGTAACATGTGGAGTGTTCAATTGGACCACTGTGTGAGTTTACAAACAGTATCTGACATTATCAGTTACTTTCGTGAGGTGTCCATGTTTTTCAAAATACCAAATACACTGCAAGAGTGAAAATTGGCAACAAATACAAAACAGGATGTAAATTCCATTAGGATTAAATTGTAGAGGGCAAATGGATCTTTAGGATGATAAATATTCAAACTAATGAGGTTTGGATGACGATGTTATAATAATAACCACAACTGTGGTATCAGAATTAGATTTGAGCTAGGCTTATTCAACGAGTTAGTGGCATTGTAATTTAGGACAGTGTACATAGTTATATGATTGATGTAATTTTTTGAAAAATGGCAGCGGTGTGATGCGGTAAAACTTTCACAGGCAATCCACATTTTAAAGTATTGAAAACATTAACTTGTTCAGATTTGAAATCTGCTAGATTGCCAAGGTTTTGACTTCTTGAGATCATTGAAGTTTAAGCTTCACAGATACTTGGATACACCTGTCGATGTTCTCTACCCCTCTACAAATAAAAACCACCCCTCAGCTATGCTTTCCAGCTTTCAGCTCCCCCCATCCTACCATTCGCTACCCTTTGCATCTTGGGACCCTAACAGTTTATAACAGACTAAACAGCACCTCTATACTAAAAAAATGCAAAATCCAGATCAGGTATGGAAGTAACGTTAGTGATGCAAGATGGATAATTTGGCTGCACTACTTGTTCAGTATGGCTAGATGAGAAGAAAGTAGATAAAGAAAGAATTACAAATCTTACGTTAAAAAGTGATTTTAAATACATATTAGTTAAAAAAAAATCTAAAGCTTTTACCTCAAAAAAACATTCTTCTCACGTTAGACTTAGAAACAATTGTATGTCAGATGTTGAAAAGAAGAACCCAATTTGCTAATATACCCTGCAAAAGTGTTTGCTTATGTGTTGTATTCACAACAGCGGATGACTAACAAATACTGTCATACTTATGTGCTGAAGTTTCTAGACAGTAAAGCATAGTTAGGTATTGAGGGCTCAAGGTGCAGCTGAGAGGTATTGTTTATAAGCCAGTCGCAAACTGCAGTGCGTAGTTGAGGGTTCAGGCATCTAAACCCCAGTTTTCATACTTTATATAGAACTATAGGTATTGAAGAAACACTCATATGGCATATTGCTATTTGTAATTCACAACTGATGACTAACAGATATTACCATACTTACGTGTTGAGGTAGGTTTCTAAGCTGCAAAGCATAGTCCAGTGTTGAGAACTGAGGGATCTAAGCTACAACATGCAGCCAAGGGATTGTTGATTTTTGTTTTTAGATGCAGAGGTGTGAAGCACTACCACTTTCACTAGGTTTTTATACACTTTCTATGGAACTATAGGTATTGAAGAAACGTTCACAGATTTTATGTTCTTGTATGACAATAGATTCCTATTTAGGTACCCACAGTGAAATTCGATACTTTCCGTTACAGAATGTTTAGCCACATAGTGCAACTAAATTACATTGAGTTTTATTTATGGATGTGCTTCAACTGCCACAGTTCTTAACATCCCATTCTATATTGGACATGAAACACTGATTCATTCTGTTCAGGGGTCTCTTTATCAGCGCTGAAGTTCTTATACAGCAAGATCACCAAATAAATCTTCAAAAGAATCATACAATTTGTGAAAGGTTATAGGTTTCTTGATACATTTAAATTTGCAACCAATGGCCTTTTAAATTATTCTATTTTATATAATTTTATATAGCTAACTGGTACATCATAATGTACAAAATATTGTTTCGAAAAAAAGAAAGCAAGCTCACAAACCTTACCTTTATTAGCAACTGAAATGACAGTACAAGGTGGACAGATAAGACATTCGGCCTCGGAATTGATTATTCCCGGCTCGGTAATGAAATCATTTTTGGGTAAACCCATTTTTGCAATATGTCACTTTAGACACATTTACGCTTTGGCATGATTTTGATTAATCATCAACACTGTTTCACTTCAAAACAACCAACATAGTAGTAGAGCAATTGAAATGAATCATTCTAGAAGTCAAGCCAAGGCTTTTTGCATTGTTGAATACTACGCAATATTTGTAACTGGCCGCCTCGCAGCTCGTAATCTGCTTAATTGTCAGGTCAATTATTTCAATTCCTCTGAAATCGTAACATGAGCTCAACCCGTTGACGGAAGAAAGGTTAAATTCTTTAAATTTTGCGATTGTGAGATACGGTTCTATTTTTGCACTTTCAAAATTAAGCAGTTGTATAATAATAATAAAAAAAAGAGCTCATTTCCCATTTTACTTAAAACCCACCCGGACCATTTTTCGGTCCAAAAAAGAGGACAGCTCTAGGTAAAAGACGTCCGCTATTCCATTTTAAGTGCCGTAAATCTGCGACACGGAACCAAAGCCGGTATATCCCGGCTTTACTTAACTTCAGTAGGAAGCCATGCTAAGGATTTTAAGATCGAAAAGAATTCGAAATCCCCGAACTTCGGAATTTTACCCTTTCACCACGGAAGATGACCCCCATTTTCAACACTATGGAATCCGAATTTCTCTTCCAAAAAGAAATAATCACATGGCATATTGCCCGCCAAAATTGTTCAGCTACTTCCTATATTGGAACAGCCTTTCCAAAAACATTTTGAATCAGAATTATCCATAACTTGGGAGGAATACTGCATAAATCAATCTAACACTGCTTATGAGCTAATTATGTTCTTTAATGTTTACTTACATCTTATTTCACAAATGATATTTCCAGTAGAAAAATATTCTTTAAAATAATTCGATAATTGGCACAAAGACTTATTTCACTAATTTTACTTAGAAGTTACAACAGACCATGCAGTGTTGCCAAAGTATTTCTCAAAATTTCGCCCGAATCATTAAAAAAAATAGCAAAATTTCAGTTGAAGTCTCCCAATATTTGCATTAAAAATATGCAATTGACTTCACAGTAATATATCTTTATTGCGCTTGGAACATTTTCAAAACATTCTTATAACCGGTATATAGCATATTCATAATGCATATTGCAATACTAGCGTGAGCTGCGATGATACAGATTCGAAAAGAGTATGAAAAATCTGATGTGTACCATTCGCATGACTTTCTCTACATCCCTGCGACAAATTATTCTTAAAAAGCTTATACTTATATTTACTTCATGCTAATCAGAAAAAATTAAAAGAAATAGTATTATTACTTGATTCCTTGTAATTAGAAGCGAAATAATAGGTTAAAGTGATAGTCAAACGCTGGTTGCCATGTCACTGAAGTTCCTTTGCTTGTATGGACAGCAGTTAGCAAATTCCTGTATGAGAAACATACGTTTTCATAGCAGAAACCAAAAACAAGGCATGTCTCAAAAACGATGAACTCCACGAAAAAAAGTGTGTAGAACGTAATTTGTGTGTTTTAACGTACTCTACATTTTTTGAGTAGTAAGTTTTTGTCCATCTCTTACGGTCTAGCAGTTATTTCAAAGTCCGTAAAATTCATCCAGAATAAAGTAGTCTTCAGAGGCTATTCCCAGAAAATTCAAGATATACATTTTATTTTTCAGGTAAATGTCTTTAATATATGATATTTTAATAAAAATTGTTGAGCCATTTTTAAGAAAATCGAAATTTTCGATAAAAGTTCCATGTAAAGGGTAGTTTGGGGTGGGGAGATATTTACCTGACAAATAAAATGTATATCTTGAATTTTCTGGGAATAGCCTCTGAAGAGTAGTTTTTACTGAATTTTGAATAACTGCTAAACCGTAAGAGATGGACAAAAACTTACTTCACAAAAAATGTAGAGCACATTAAAACACATAATTTATGTTCTATACATTTTTCCGTGGAGTTCGTCGTTTTTGTGACATTCCTTATTTTTGGTTTCTGCTACGAAAAACTTATACATTTCTCATACAGGAATTTGTCAACTGCTATCCATACAAACAAAGGAACATCAGTGACACAGCAACCAACTTTTGATTATCATTTTAACCTACGGTACTCCCTTATTTCACTTCTACTTACAACGAAGCAAGTAATATGGCTATTTCTGCTGATGTTTTACTGATTAGCATGAAGTTAATAGAAGTATAAAGTTTTTAAGAATAATTTGTTGCAGATATATAGAGAAAGTCATGTGAATGGTACACATCAGATTTATTTTTATTGTAAGAATAGAACTTAGAATCAGGCTCATTCGATTTCTTAATTTTGTTTTCGTTGAGGTCACTCGCGAAAATAGCATTTCAACTGTGGCGTTACTTATGGATAGACTGAAACCATTTAACGCAAATAAAGAAATTTCTTTTAAAATGTAATCTCCAGCAGAGTTTTTAAGCCTAATGGCTTCACACCAGACACTCGAGCCGCCATCATTGAAAATTCTGCAATAGCAGATTTGTCTTTAAATAATTCCAAAGGAAGTTCAAGAATTTTGGACGTGTATGGCTTAAACAAAATCTGGGAGAGAGAAAAAGCTGCAACTTTCGCAGAATGGATAAATTTCACAAGGAATGCGCATTTGAAGTCCCTTGGCTGCCCTTTTAAGAAATGTATGACACCTTTGCCCAATATTAGATTCTGTTCACCATTTATATTTCCATTTTTAATCTTTATATTTAGTAAAATTGAAAACTCAAAACCAAAATAACTACTCAATAGGAAGGTAAATGTAGTAGTTAGTTCTGATAGTCACCGCTCTCCTTTGTCTGTCTACTAAACCCAAAGTTGATCCTCGTCAAAATAACCCCAGGCGACCAGTGCACCGTTGCAATGTAGTCTTCCGCCATTCGCGCCAGAAATAGTCATACTTTCTTGACCACGTGACGTGCATAGGCGGTATATTGCTATGTAAAAAGAACAGAGCCTTTATTCCGACAATTTAGACGGTAACTAAATTATTCTGTTAAGTATAATGGTGATAAAATCGATAATCGTATCAAAATAAATGCGTGCACATGTAATAATTACATCTAAAAACATGTGCTAAAAAATAAGTATCATGCATGCAGTAACTTACATTTATTCGCTCTCTGGAAGCGGCTATATTCCCTCCGGATCGGAATCATCGTCTGGACTGTTAGTACTACTGCTTTCCAATCCAAGTTTGATAACAACAGGTCACTTAAACTATCCGTCTCCCAAAACAACGCTTCTTCCTTCGTTACATGTTCGAACTGCAAGCAACCGTTAGTGTGTAAACAATTTGCGGAAATCAGGTGACTCATACGAATTGCATGCTGGGTCTTATAGCTCTGTTTAACGGTATAAATCGGCGACTGTTGAACTCGTAGGTATTTGTATACAATTTTATACCATTTAAGAATAAATTTATACTGCCATTTAGATTATTAGCATGGTATTACATTATTGCGCGCATTGCTACTGTGTTGTACCGCGGTCTACTGACCACGTGGATCAGTTTTGGCGGGGATCAACCTAAGAATGAATAGAACATAGTATCCGGCACTGCTTCCCTTTTATTCAGCCATTTGCTATGATGGTGTCGTCCACTTGTCTGCCTGAAACACGTAGTGTCAGTTGAGGGGTTGGTTATGACTCCGATGTACACATGTATTGTCCTCCTTTCATTGGTCGTCTTTGTGGTGGAAGTCTTTGGCTAGGTGTCCTGAAAGTATTCGTTGTTGTATCTGGGTTGTTTCCCTCCCCTTGTCGTTGCAAATACCCTGATCTTCGAGGTGAGTTCCCTGTTTTCTTGGCCACCTCCAACCTCATCGCTGCAGCCAGCACCTTGAGGATTGTCATAGTTGCCTCATCTAGGTGTCACGTTCTCCGTCGATGAAGGAGTAGGCATCTTTCTGGGACGCGTAACTAGATGGTTTTACAGCTATTCTATAGCCATAACGAAATCCTGCATCATCCTGACTGTTACAGCCTCGATTTAAGCTTACTGTGGTAGGTACAGCCAAGCAATGATTAGCGAATCGACTGTCGATGGCCTTTCAAATCTCTCCGGACATCGCCGAAGTCGAGATCGCTGTCAGTATTTCCGGTGCCCAGGCACCCTCCGTGGTGTAATGGTTACCTTGCCGACTTCATATACCCAAGGTCGCAGGTTCAAAACTGGCGGAGGACGATAGACTTTTTAGGGCGTGAAAATTCTTAGGATGGCTTCCTTCGGAAGGGAAGTAAAGCCTTTGGTCACGTGTCGTAGATTTACAGCACATAAAAGAACCTCAAACCTGATAGAGAGGCCTCTGAGCAAAATTAAGCGGTATTTCTCATCCCGTATAGAATGGGACGCTGAGAATCACAGCAGTTAGCGATCGCCCATAAATCAAATGCAATTTCCATTTTTCCGATGCCCATCCCTGTAGGCTTGCTAACAGTGATGTGTCTCTCTCTCTTTTGTTGACCATCGCTTGTGGTACGTGACGGCGGTGAACTGACGGTGGAAGACTTTGAAGATGGATGTTCGAACTTGGGTGACTTGAGGCTTATATATGTTGTTTTGCGTTCTGTCATGTTGACCTTCAAGTCTTTCAGCCTTCCGTCAAGCATATTTTCCACCATGTTGTTCAATTCCCTGACCCCGCCGTTTCATCTATCTTCCAGGGCATTAATCTCCCGAGGACTTCGAGATCGTTAACGCGCTGAATTTCCCCCAAGCTAATCCACTTCTCTATATTAGCCATTTGTTCGTGGATTTTGGTGAATATTGTGATATATAGTGAAATATTTGGATATTAGTATAAATAAGTATATGTTATAGGTATTGTTGGGGTGACCGTTACAGCATGTCTTCAATTGTAGAAAAACAGCGTTTTGATTGGCTGGTTCAAGCCATGCTGTAGGATGGGTGAAATTTTGAGAATCCGTTGGTTTTAGCGTCGTTTGTGAGTCGTTCGCTAGCCAGGTAAGAGAACGGTAGCATTGCTCTCCGGCAATGGAACGCGTGGACGCCAGCATGATCATTCAGAGCGGCACAACAACAAGAAAACACATGTAATATATATATATATATATATATATATATATATATATATATATATATATATATATATATATATATATATATATATATAGGTAGGTGATAAATGTTATTGTGCTATTGAGCAATACCAGTGGTTACTTTGATAGCTCCCTGATCCTCTCCATGCCTTAGTCAAAGTTGATGTATTGCCCCATCTGAGCAGTCATGAGGATGAGTAAATGCTTATTTCATGTTTAAATATTAAATGGCTCATGCCAAATTGTGTTCTTTTTCTGCTTGCATCTTCTCCACGCCGGGTTCTAGTTTCGCCAGTTTGTCCTTTCTCGATTTCGTTCAATCCATTCCAGATTATTTTCTCTTCCATCTGCTACACTCCGGTCGCCATGCCATGTACCGTTTCTTCCATATTAGATTCCAATCATTTCGTAACCCCAGTACATATTCAACTAGAATTATATTTATATTTACTTATACTATTTTCGCATTTATTTTCTTTATGCAGGATTTCGTGGCCTACATTTCTACCAGAATGGTGTTCATTACATCCCCCATGTTGGTGTTTATTCCCACTTCTGACATCAGTGTAATAAAGAGCTCTTTAGTTTACTTTAAACAGATTACAAACAATCTATATGCCGCTGCTTTCACAACAGTTTTGTAGGACAAATTTTATCTCCTCGCTTCGACGTGTATACTTTAACTTCTCTCTCTCTCTCTCTCTCTCTCTCTCTCTCTCTCTCTCTCTCTCTCTCTCTGTTCGCTTAGAATCCAGTCAAATACTAACTCACTTGGTATGCAACTATTCCTTTACATCTTTCTGTGACGTGGGTGGAATTTCTCAAAAAAAAAAAAAAAAAAAAAAAAAAGCATATGTCTGTGGCACCCAAGTGTGGCATTCAAAAGCGTTGAAACTCTACAGTCGCTTTCCACGTCTTAAATGTGCTGCTTCTGCGACTATAAGTGCGGCTTCCGAACAGCACAACAACCAGCTATAAGCTTTCCAAAGCAAAGCGCTAACACATATACGGTGATTTACGGGCCAGCAAGTCTTGGTCACACCGCTCCCTCCACAGGTCTGTCGCCCTCGCCAGAACCGTGTAGTGGATTAGGCAATCTAACCGCACCACCAGCCACTTCCTTCAAGGCAGCCTCTGGATGGGGTAAACGACGACATTTATCCTCCTCTCGCAGTGAAAGAGCAGGTCTGTTATAATCGACTTGTAGGTCAAGCCATCCTACTATTGTAGTAGTAGTAGTGGTAGCAGCAGTAGTAGTAGCAGTGGTTGAGGAGATAGTAGTGGTGGTAGTAGTAGTGGAGGTGGTGATAGTGGTGTTGGTTGTGATGTTGGTGGAGGTGGTGTTCGTGGCCGTCGCCATAGCTGTTGTCATAGTCGTCGTGGTGGTTATGGTATTATTATTATTATTATTATTATTATTATTATTATTATTATTAGTAGTAGTAGTAGTAGTAGTAGTAGAGGTGGTACTAGTGGTAGTGGTAATGGTAGTAGTCGTGGTCGTGGCGGTGGCAGTGGCGGTAGGGGTAGTGGTAATGGCAGCAGCAGGAGTAATTACAATTATTATTGTTGTTTTTATTATTATTATTATTATTATTATTATTATTATTCAACACTCAAGTCCGGAAAACTTCCACAGGTGATCCAGATTTGAGTGTGTTGAAAACATTAACTTGTTCAAATGCGAAATCCGCTAGATTGTCGACATCATTGACCATTAGGAGTTTACCTTCACAGATCCCTTGAGTACATTTTGCGGATTAGGATATTCCGCTTCACAGAGCGGAAATGAAGCATATGTTGCTGCATCACGTTTTGTGTCCAGCCGCCATATTGCGATCTACACTATCATTTACAGCTTATGCCAAATTAATTATTTTTCCTAGTTTTTGAAGTGAGGAACAAAGGGGTAAAAGAAGGGGAGAGATTTTCTAGTTGAAGGAATATTTAATACAATCACATATTTTTGGCCTATCAAAAGTTATTAAAAATTGTTAATATTGCAGTATTGGGAAGTTATATATGGGATGCATATATGTAAACACACGAGCATATGTTTGAGAAAGATTTAGAATCATTTTAAATACACACCAATAAATGGTGATAAGTATCAGAGTTACATCAAAGATTATAATTACATTCACTGTGGCCTGCGTGTATTGCATTCCGAGCCCGAGAAAAACGCCCCTATTCTCAAGGGTCTGGCATCATAAGCACACAATGTTATAGCAATTATTTTTCGCGATAGCTCCTAAATGGGCGAATTAGCATATTTTGTCGGCGAATTTCTCGTTCCTTGTGTTTGCTTCTCTATCCGAGAAACTACGACCAAACATCACACACGTAATGACCATTTTACTAGTTTAAAATGTCCACTCTAAATTTACTGCTTAATTGAACATTTAACACCACAAAATGACTTAAATAAGTACTACAACCTATGTATTGAACACATTACCCTTGTCTTATTTATGCTTCTGCGATTCGAGAAACTACAACCAAACATCACACGCGTATTGACCATTATTGTGGTTTTAAACTTACAGTCTATGTTTGCTGCTTAATTGAACATTTAACACCTCAATGTCCGTGCCGTGGCCGAGTTGTTAGACCACTCGACTCTCATCTAGGCGGCCCGGGTTCGATCCCCTCAAGGACCGAATGAGGGCTTATGGTGGACAAAGCTGCGCAGGGGCGATTTTTCCAGTCATCGTATTCCACCGGTGCTCCATCTACATTCCACTTTTCAGCAGTGCCATCGCCTGCGGTGCCATTTATGGTAAAAGCGGGCGTTAAACACTAAAAAAGAAGAAGAAGAAGAAAAATTACATCAAAATTACTTAGTCGGTTTCCACCCTGCAGTGTCTTTAATCCGATTTTTAGCCTAATGTAATAATTTACACTTTCATTTTTTGGAACTCGCAAACTCTGTTTTATTTCTCTCTCCTGTTTTTAAGAGGAACCTTCCAATATCACAACTGTAACAATTGACTAACGCTATTACAAAAATCATACTACCAACACCGGAAACATCTAACTGTGGACTAGTTTGTTATACGTTCATGTACCTACAACATAAATAAGTACCCTAACCTATGTATTGAACCACTTCCTTTTACATGTTTTTTCTTCTGCTATATTAGAAACCACAACCAAACTCCACACACGTATTCATTATAAGGTTTAAAACCTGCTGTTCAAACGTGTTGCTTAATTCACATTTAAAACCACGAAATCTTATTTTTGTGGGCACATTTAACCCACAAAAGCCGTACTCATTTTAAAAGATTAGATCAAATATGGTGGCTTGACAAAAACCAGCTTCACCACCACAATGCATAAGGATAGGGAATTTACTATATATTCTGTGTATATCACCTTGGGCTAAAGCTTGGCGATTTAGGTCCTTAAAAATATATATGATCAGTAACTAAATCGTATTTCTATAAGCAGAGTAACAAAAGTACCAAATTCGGATCTCGTATTGAATTAATCCTAAGTGGTGTAACCAACGCAAATAAATTATGAAAGTTTTAAAAGTATAAAGAAACAACGAATGTACACGTTTAAAATGAAATTTAATTTGAGTTTTATTATACATGAAAATATGGAATATGTATAATTAGCAGCTTTTGGTTTGCATGAGGCGGAAAGTGCGGGAAAACTTATAAAATGTTGGGTACACTGATGCCAATTAAACGCTGCTTCAGTCGTCAATTGTTCGATGGCAGAAGAATTTGTGATGTTTTTCAATCAAAATAAGATAATTGACAGAAAAACATGTTGACTTTCGGTGCATTCATAGCACATTGGAATGAATTATTTAATATACAGGTATAACCAAAAGGACTTCTAAAATTATCTGTGTGTATTTGTGTATTTTTCTACCTGTTTGAAAATGTTCTTCATTAGTGTAAGAACAACAAATTAAACTATATGCTTCCAGGGATTCAGGATTCCTTTACAAACAGTTAAAACAAGGAGACGCTTTTGTTAATGTTGTTGGGCACCTGTGGGAGGAATAAATAGTAGCCAATATAAATGCATCCGTATTTTCTCTGCTTAGCTATGAGGAATTGTAATTGCTTGGATGCTGCCAAACTTTCTGAGAAAAATACCCCACGCGAATCGCTCATTTAGGACTGTAAGCAGCAAAGGTAGCTCACGTTTGAGGACCCTAAGCCGCAAAACTTAGAGTCGAGGATTGTGTTTGTAAAGTTAAACTCCTAATGATTCTTCTGCCGTATTTTGCGTGCATTTTGATTGTCACCCATGTGGTTTAATTTTCAGCATAAATACGAGACAAAAGCCAAATGTATGATAATTTAGCATATCAGTATTTTTTTCTCTAATGTATTCTAGGAGACACTCAGTTTTGAAAATGTAGTCACGAAGTTCATTTCAAGTAAAGACTTTAGTGTTAAACTGTAATAGATCGCTTTTATCTATGATAACTTGACTGTTAATGAATTACTGAAGGGTTGTCAGGGAAAAGTAAGCTCTCAACTTTACCATTATGGACAGGGTGCCTAAATAAAATGCCATTACCTTCAGCAACTCCGAAAACTATAAGGAGATGAATGAAATGACACTTCCTTTCAGATTGCTTATTTTGAAACTGTCAGCTATATTGTCATCTAATGGTTTCTGCTATTGACTAGTCAAATGAAAGGAATCATTAAGCTGAGTTACAAATAAATTCTACACATTTTGCAATGTTTTGAGCAATCTTGTCAAAATTATCCACTTAAAACAACTTGAAAGTATGACACCTACATAAAGGCATAGAATTCTCACTTTAAGTTCTCTTGAGTGACAAATGACTTGAAATCCTAATAACCATGCCTTAAACAGTAATGGTATTGAGTACTATAAACTATAAGCACTTAGGGAGCGTCAACTTAACAAAGCATTATGGAGGTTAACTTGGAAAACCTGCTGACAATTAGTGGCACCTCTTTTATTTCCTACAGGTTGCTACTCTTCTATTTATTCTGCTTTATACCTCCCAAAACTACTGCCCCATGCTCTTGAGGAAATAAACATGTATGACTTGTGTGTGCAACACTTACTTGTAGGTAAACTGAAAACATATAACTCTTAATAGTTAAAATTAATTCTCTGCAAATGAAGCAAATATTGTAATATTGCTCATTACACAGCCTTTAATTACCAATAGAATATCTACACTTATACCCCTAACAGCTTATGTAAGATATTGAGGTAAAACTTCTATAGGCAATCTAGAATTTAAAGTGTTGAAAACATTAAGATGTTCAGATTTAAAAATCCACTGGATTGCCGAGATTTTGACTTCTTGGGATCATTGGAGTTTTAGCATCACATCTCTCGGGATGCCGTGTTTTTGCTGCTGCACTCTACGTATAAAAACATCCCTCGGCAATACACTTTGTGCTCTCCACCTTGGCTACACTTTGCAGGCTCATGCCCTAAAAGTTTATAAATAACTACAGCTCTAATGGCAGAATAACAAAAGTGATAAATCCAGATTACATATAGAAATAATGCCGGTAATTATGTAGAACTTCGGCCGCTCTAAAAATTGAATAAAACCAAGTGTGATTGATTGACTTTGTATTTCTGATGATGATTTCAAAGGTTTTATTTGTTGGCAAAACATGTTTTTTATTATTATAGACAAATTCGTGTGCATGCTGGAACAGTTGGTATTTTGCGTATATGACGGATATTACTAAATAATTATATATAACTGAGTATTATATAAATAATAAATAGTTTTGTAATGTTCTGAAACATATTTTTCCGCCAAGTACTACCACAATAGAAAATTAGAAACTTACATACACACACTAATCTTAACGGATTGGAACCTAACTTTGCGCTAAATTTGAAAACCACTGGATCCAGTGGTTTCGCCTACAGAAACAGATAAAAAGAAATTAAAAAAGTTCATATAGAAAAACATACTTCCTGCACCAATTATTATAGTCACACTAACTGGTGAATTATTGCTAAGGGTTCTCACGACGCGGTAATCCTGTCAAGAGCGACATATGACGTTCTTGCATACCAATAGATACAGTGTCTTCCGCTAGCAATGAAACCAGGCTTTTTCATTATAAATCTAGTATTTCAGCATATACCTACACTTTATAAATCATTTATTATTCATATAATACTTAGCAAGCTTTTCTGAAAAATAAAACCTTTGAAATCGTCATCAGAAATACAAAGTCAATCAATCACACTTAGTTTCATTCAGTTTTTAGAGCGGCCGAAGTTCTGCATAATAACTGTAAAGCCAATATTTACAGGGTACAGGAGTGAAAGAAACTTTCTTTCAATTGTAGATATCTTTTGAAAGTGCAATGCAGATGGCTATTTAAATACAAATAAAATAGAACTAAATGCAAGTGGATATTTCAGATTAGCTGTCTTGTAATTCTAGTACATTAATTGGAATTTATACTGATGTTGTAGCAAACATATGAAAATGTATAGTGCACAAAATAAAACAGAAAGTAAATTCAGTCATTGGCATTTATTGTGTAGCAGACAGATTGAGTTGAGTGAACCACAGAAAATCATTGAAGATCTTCATTTGATTTTTAACACAACTTTAAGTTTTATCAGCCACTCTCCTAAGAGGCTGTGGGGACTGAAACAAGTAGCATATAGTCTCGCATTACTCCAGAGAGAAATTTAAACACTTCAGCATTGTATGATTGGTAGCCAGCAAAGTATGTGCAAATACATCATTGTGAAAGATTGGAAATGGTTAAATTAATGCAAGTGTACACCATAGCATCTGGTTGTTTATGTTATATATATATTACTTTCTCTATATGCACTATGTACATAGTGTATAGAGATGGTATTGTAATGCACCCAAAAATTTGATACCGAGATTTCACCGGAAATACATGTTTTGGGTCCCCCTGAATCCAAAAAAAAAAAGCATTTTTAGAAAAATGTCCATGTGTGAGTCTGTGTGTAGTGTGTGTAAGTCTGTGTCTGTGGGCAGCATAGCTCAAAAGCAAAAAGACCGTTAAATACCAAACTTGGTATTTAAGTTTGGTATCTTTGAAAAATGCGACACGATGATTTTCAAGAAAATCCCCCCACCCCAAACTACCCTTTACATGGAACTTTTTTTGAAAATTTTGATTTTCTAAAAAATGGCTCTAATGATTTTGGTTTAAATATTGTATATTAAATATATTTACCTGACAAATAAAATGTATATCTTGAATTTTCTGGGAATAGCCTCTGAAGACTACTTTATTCTGGATGAATTTTACAGAATTTTGCATAACTGATAAACCGTAAGAGATAGACAAAAACTTGGCACATAAAAATGTAGAACACATTAAAACACACAATTTATGTTGTATACATTTTTTTCGTGGAGTCGATAGTTTTTTAGGTATTCCTTGTTTTTGGTTTTAGCTTTGAAAAACATACTTTTCTCGTACAGAAATTGGTAAACTCCTTTCCACACAAACAGAGGAACTTCAGTCACATAGCAACCAGCTTTTGACTGTCACTTTAACCTACTTACACTTCTACTTACAAGGAAGCAAGTAATAAGGCTATTTGTGCCAATGTTTTCTCGATTATCATGAAGTAAATGGAAGCAGAAAGACATTTTGAATGGAACACATCAGATTTTTTTTTACTTTCTCTACTTAGTTCATAGTACATAGGTGGAGAAGGTGTTGTATTCCATCCCAAAATCTATCCCATTGTTTCACTGGAAATGCACATCTCCTGTATCCAAAAAGAGCATTTGTAGAAAAAGGTCCATGTGTGCATGCATTAAATACCAATTTTGACAATTAAGTTCAGCATTTTCCAAGGATGCGACACAAGATTTTCACCCCCTCCCCTACCACAAACTTCCCTTTACATAAAAACATTTTTGAAAATTTTAATTTTCTCAAAAATGAGTATAACAATTTTGATTCAACTATTGCATATTAAAGGTATTTGCATGACAAATAAAATGTATATCTTTAAGTTTGTGGGAATAGCCTCTGAAGACCATCATCCTAGATGACTTGCATAACTGATAAACCTTAAGAGATAGACAAAAGGTTACTGCACAGAAATGTAAATCTTATTAAAACACATACATTATGTGATACTTTACATTTTTCTGTGGATTTAAACATTTTTGAGATATTCCTTTATAGTGGTTTGAATTTTAAAATACTGGGAGCCAACTGTGCTGTGTTTTCCTGTCTGCATTATCAGTGCTCATTACCATCCTCTGTTATCATAGAAAGGAGTAGTTACAACCATACAACATTTTTAAAGACTTTGCTTACCATTTTTATGAAAGAAGATGCAGAAACTGGCCACAGTTGTCCACACATTTTTAACACTTCTTTAGAAAATCACTTATCAGTCACCATAGTTCACATTGAGAAATGCTGGCAGCTCCATGGCTAATATTTTGTTTTGATTTATCAAGGGTGTGTAGGGTTGTCTTGTACACTTTATGTTTTAATTTACCCCATAGGTAGAAATTGCATTGTAAAGTAAAGTTTATCAAATGTTGTATAGCCTAGAACTTGTACACCCAGAAATCTTTCTGCAAGTCGTACTTTCACTTGACAAGCTGACTGAAATAGGTATCATATATAAATACACGCCGGGCAGTAGAAGACATATACAAAGCATTTTATACTTTGTGACTTAAGTGCATACAATATAACAAATAACTTGTAATAACTGAAATACACCATATCACTCTTAACACAATACTGCCCTTCCAGAGCAGAGCAAAACTGTGTCAGAAGTGTGACCTTGTTTACACCAGCATTGCAGAATCATGTGTCCACATGCCCAGTGGAAAATCAACACACATCAGGCACCCTGTTCATTGGCTCTCCTGGTGCTTAAACTTGTCTAATATGGGAATTTCTCACCGCAGTTTCTTTTGTTTTACTGCTGGCCAGAGAAGTGAATTTAAATCACATAGCAACCAGCTTTAAAAAGATTTGATTATTGTATTAGCATAGTGTATTCCTTTATTTCCCTTCTAATTATAAGGCACTAAGTAATACAACCATTTCTGCTAATGTTTATCTTGATTAGAATGAAGTAGATAAAGGAATAAACTTTTGTAAGAATAGTTTGTTACAGAATAGGTAGTGAAAGGTAAATGAAATACATCAGATTTTTAATTATATCTCCATCTAATTCAGAAACCTTTAAAATGCATGAAATAGAAGGTTAACATTTTTGGTACATCATAGATTACTATGCTGTTCAGTTGAACAAGTGTTCTTACATGAAAATGGTGAGGTGCAAATTAAGTTTGATTATGTACGGATGTAATTTCATGCTGAGTAAGAATTCTGAAGTTATTTTTCAGATGTACATATATATACTCTTTAAATTATATCGCATAAGTCTTCAATAATAGGGAAATTAATTGTACAAAAATGGTAAAGCAGCATATTAGGCATGGTTGCTAGAATCCCTGAAATGTCTTTATGCTCCAAAATCAGTACAAGGCAACTGAATCTTCTTCTTCTTCTTCTTCTTCTTCTTTTTTTTTTTTTTTTTTTTTTTAACCACAACTCTGCTATAAAGCCACCTTCTTAAATAAAACTTAACAGGTCTCATTTAATACAACCCAAAATGTATAAGAGAAATAAAACTCTACCTATACAGTCAGTCAAAACAGGATAAAGGAAGTGTTATGCCCTCTTCTTCCACATGCAAGTCGCCTTCAGACAGTGGATCATACAAGTTAAGGTGAGCCATTGGAAAGCTGTTGCCAAAGATAAGAAGGGGTTTACCAAATAGCCCTACTCAAGGAAAAATTGTAATTAAAAACTTCCACTTTTGTTTAATTCTGAAGTGTCTCTCCCCTTTCTGTTGAAAAAAAAAAGAATAGGGGTATTTCAGAAGAAGTTAAGAAGAATATTATTGAATTTGACACTAGTGATTCTGTTTCTATTAGGCTCCAGGAATGCAATTCTTGTAACTATCTTCAGAGAAAATGAGAAACACAAAGTGCAAAAGCATACTTTTTTCACACATTGGGGGAGACACTTGAACAAAATACGAAGCAGAAGTGGAAATAGGTCTCACAAAATTCAGTGAACTATGTCCTCAACATGTTTGTCTCGGGGCAGAAGCTCTTGCCAATTTATATCTTTTTATATATATGTATATACCATGAAATATCAAATTACTACTGATATCTTCAAGTAGTCATCCCTTTATTTTGATGTCTTAAAGCAAACTCTGCCAGTGTATTCTGTTATGATGCAAATAGACTTCAGTAAAAGTTACTGTGAATCAGATTCCTGTGCCTGTACACTGCAGTAACATACTTTAAAGCAGAAAACATGACATTTTGAATCTTATGTTTTGGTCTCTGAACTGCAAGTATCATGACAGATTTGCAAAGTTCATTTCAATTCCATAATTCTGTTTATATGAATACAAGTCAATGTTTTTACTGTCTCTATATGTACTATGTACATAGTGTATGGAGGAGGTATTGCATCCCACCCAAAATTTTCACCAGAAATAGATGTTTTAGGGTCCCCTGTATCCAAAAAAGCATTTTTAGAAAAAGGTCCATGTGAGAGGGAGAGGGATATTTAGGTTAAGTATCTTCCAGGGATGTCAAACTACACTTTTCATGGAAAAAATTTAGAACATTTTCGTTTTCTCAAAAATGACTAATGATTTTATTTAAAATACCATATATTAAAGATATTTACCTGGCAAATAAAATGTATAACTTGAATTTTCTGAGAATAGCCTCTAAAGAGCTATTTATTCTTTATGAATTTTGCTCAATTTTGCATAACTCGTAAACCGTAAGAGACAGAAAAACTTACCACATAAAAAATGAAGATTTCGTTAAAACACACAATTTATGCTATATACATTTTTTTCATGGAATTGATAATTTCTGAGCTACTTGAAGCTATTTGTTTCAGATTTAAAATACTTGGTTTTCTCTTATGGAAAGTTTTAAACTCCTGGTAATGCATAGAAATGGAATTAAACCACATGGTGACCAGCATTTAGAAGATTTGACTATAGTTTTAGCCTGTTTTCTTCCCTCTTATAAGGAAACAAATTATAAGACCGTGTCTGCTAATGTTTAGTTCAATTAGCATGGAATAGAAGAATAAACTTATTAACAATTATTTGTTACAGAGATGTGGAGAAAGTCTCATGAATGGAACACATCAGATTTTTAGAAATGGGTCCCTGTGTGTGTGTGTGTGTGTGCGCGTGTGTGTGTGCAGGGGACGGGGGTGAATGAAAAGTCGTAAAATACCAAACTTGCTATATAATCCTGATATATGGTGGACTTTGAGACAGCGATGTGTTTTAACAATTAAAATTTAGTTGAGTTGATTTTGTAACACTACATCACTTACTTTTTTATTTCGGAAAACATGTTTCAGAAGCCATGTGCTTCCATTGTCAATTCCTTTGGTCGACTGCCGGCATTGCTTGCTGTGGTGGTTGTCTCTGTCCCTGGTGGTGGTTTGATGAACCTCTGAATGAGTAGATCGCCTGGCGGGATTTCAAAATTGAAAACCCGGTTCTTGTTTTTCCAAATATATATGTTTTCCCAAACTTTTAATTCTGTCTTCCTTGTGATGTTTTTGAGGATTTTTGGGCTTCTATTAATAATGTGTTTCTCTTTCCAAAAATGCCAAGCTACTGCAGATTTGTCTTCTTGTTTGAGTTTAATGTTTCTGTGGTGTTCTTTTGCCCTGGTTTTTATATTTCTTTTTGTTTGGCCGGTGTAGATTTTTTCACAGTCATTACAGCTGAACTGATATGTTCCTGGTTAATTTTCTTGTGGGATATCATCTTTTAATTTAGAATTTAAAATGTTGTTTATAGAGTAATTGTTTTTAGGGGCTAGAATGATGTTATGTCGTTTGAAGATCCTCTGGAATTTGTAGAAAGTTGTAGGGTGGTATGTAAACTTCTTGTAGATCTTGTTTTCTTTCTGGTTTTGAGTGAGTGTGCTGACTTCTTTAATTCTCTTTCTATTTTTGGCCTTATTGACTTTTTTGTACACCAGTTCTGCCCGAAATCCATTCTCTGTAGCTATGTCCAATATTTTAGTAAGTTCACATTGGTATTCTGTTTTGCCCATTGGTACATTTACCAATCTGTGTGTAAGGCTGTTGAGTAAAGCATGCTGATGGGGAATGGGATTGTAACTCTTTTGTTTTATATAGCGGTTGGTGTGGGTAGGTTTTCTGTAGATGCCAAATGTAAGGTGATTATTAGTTTTGATGATTTTTAGGTCGAGGAATGGTAGCTGTCCATCACATTCCTTCTCCATTGGGAACTTTATAGTCTTTTCTTGCATATTTAGGAGTTTTAGTGCATCTTCTAGGTGTTTTTCTGGGACTATTGCAAAGATGTCGTCTACATAGCGGTACCATATTTTGAACATCCAGGGGAATGCCTTTTTAATCCTAGTTTCCATAGTGCTCATGAAGACTACATGGTGACAGCGGGCTGCCCATAGCTAAACCAGATGTTTGTTTGTAATATTTCCCGTTAAATGTGAAAAAATTTTGATTTATGCACAGTGATGTAGTGTTACAAAATCGACTCAACTAAATTTTAATTGCTATATAAGTTTAGTATCTGCCAAGGATGCGACAAAAATATGTTGAGATAAATCCCCTCATTCCAATCTACCCTTTATATGGAAACATTTTCGAAAAATTTTTATTTTCTCAAATATGGCTCTTAACAATTTTGATTAAAATACCATATATTAAAGATATTTACACGATAAATAAAATGCATGTCTTGAATTTCCTGGGAATAGCCTTTAAAGACCTCTTTATTTTGGATGAATTTTGCATAAATATTAAACGGTAAGAGATAAATAAAAACCTACCACACAAAATATGTAAATGTTGTTGGAACATAATTTATGTCGTATACATTTTTTTCTTCTTTTTTCATTTTTTGAGATATTCCTTGTTACTGGATTCAGTTTTAAATACTTAAACTTTTCACATACATATGTCAACTGGCAATGCAAAGAATTAACTATCGTTTTAGCCTAGTGTATTCCATTATTTCCATTCTACTTAAAAGAAAGCATTTCTGCTCTTGTTTATCTTGATTAACATAGGCTTTTTAATGATAATTTGTTAAGGAGATGTAGAGAAACTCATGTGAATGGAACACACAAGATTTTTATTGCAGAGTGGACCTTTTTGAGATATTCCTTGTTATTGATTTCAGTTTTAAACTAACTCTCTCAAGCGGGACCATTCAAAGCGAATGGAACCTCAATTGTTTGACATGGTGACCAGCTTTTAAAAGATTTGACTATTGCTTTAGCCTAATGCATTCCCGTATATCCCTTCTACTCATAAGGAACTAAGCAATAAGATAATTTTTGCTAATATTTATCTCAATTAGCATGATGTAGATAAAAGATGTCTTTTGTAAGAATAGTTTGTATTTGGATCATTAGAGAAAGTTATGTGAATAAAATACATCAGATTTTTTAACAAAATATTAATTTTGAAAACTGGGGGTCATGTTGCATTCGTGATATATGTTTTCCAAATAGCATGTGGGAAAAGTATAACTTTGCCAGTATAGCAGTGGTGAACCTTGGGGGAAATGGTAAAGATTAACCCCAAGGTCTGACTTATGCAGCAGATTCTGTGTTTCCTTTCCTACCGAAAAGTTAGCTGTTAATGGCCCTATAATTATTCTCATTAGAAAAAATATTTCTGTCCGAGACTAAAATAAAAATCTGATGTGTTCCATTCATATAACTTTCTCTACATCTCTGCAAAATTGTTAAAAAGCTTATGCTTCTTTTTACTTCATGCTAATCGAGAAAAAATTAGCAGAAGTAGTCTTATTACTTGCTTCCTTGTAAGTTGAAGCGAAATAAGTAAGTACCATAGGCTAAAGTTGTAGTCAAAAGCTGATAACTATGTGACTGAAGCTCCTCTATTTGTAAGGACAGGTGTTGACAAATTCCCGTATGAGAAAAGTATACGTTTTTTAAAGCTGAAATCATTAACAAGGAATATCTCAAAAATGATCAACTCCACGAAAAAAATGTATACGACATGAATTGTGTGTTTTATCGTGATCTACATTTTTTGTGAAGTAAGTTTTTGTCGATCTCTTACGGTTTATCAGTTATGTAAAATTCAATAAACATTATTATCTTCAATAAAGAGGTCTTTAGAGGCTATTCCCAGAAAATTCAAGATGTACACTTTATTTGGCATGTAAACATCTTAATTAGAAGAGATTTTAATCAAAATTGTTAAGACTCATTTTTGAGAAAATCAACATTTTCCAAAATTTGTCCATGTAAAGAGTAGGTAGGGTGGGGGGATTTTCTTGAAAATGTTTGTGTCACATCCTTGGAAGATACCAAACTTAAATACCAAGTTTGCTATTTAACAGTCTTTTCATTTTTGAGCTATGCTCTCTCTCTCATGCACACACACACACATGCATGCATGCACACACACACACACACACACAGACCTTTTTCCAAAAATGCTTCTTTTTTTTTTTTTGTGCAGGGAGATCCAAAACATGTATTTCCGGTGAAATCTCGGTATTGAATCTTTTGGTGCAATACAATACCTTCTCTATGCACTATGAACATAGTACATGTAGAGAAAATAAAATTAGAAGACTTGTTTTCACATCAGTGGTTACATAATATAGTGTTGTATTCGCAACCAATGGTCAAATAGATAGAGATGGGTCTAAATAGAAAATCATATTCATCGTCATTAGAGCTATGCTGCTGCTACTGCTGCTGTTGTCACGTTCTCCCACTGCTAATACATTTCTATTCCCCACTCCGTCTCTCTCCAGCTCAAATGTGTATTTCTGCGGGAAC
Source organism: Hymenopus coronatus (assembly GCA_030762935.1). Classification (NCBI taxonomy): domain Eukaryota; kingdom Metazoa; phylum Arthropoda; class Insecta; order Mantodea; family Hymenopodidae; genus Hymenopus; species Hymenopus coronatus. The sequence continues at coordinate 17,952,998 of CM060884.1, forward strand.
GAATAACACTGTCCTACAAAATATAAGTTTTGTTCTCCTGTTTACGATCTGAAAGGTGATATTAACTAATTTTTATGTGCTAAATTGAATGGTACTTTCCATTTTTTTTCTAAGGTTTTCTCTCAAATCAGAAAATAAGATTTTGAAAATACTGTTTCTGATGTAAAAACATGTGCCTTATAAAATAAATACAGAATGCAAAATTTCTCAGTAATAAATACATGCAAACACCTATATATCTGCAAAAGAAGATGTGAAGTTTCTTTTTCCTTGGCTGGAAGGATGACTGTATCAATTTACATGGATGTTGTGGTTGAGCTTCCCTTTTCAAGTACCAACAGTGGTCTGCTAACATCGCAATGTTCCACTGATCGTGATATCTCCCCTCCATCTCCTTGATTTCTTGATGAAATCTTTCACCTTGTTCATCACTGAGGGATCTCAAATTGTCAGGAAAATAGTCTAGATGAAAATTCAAAAAGTGAAGCTTTCAACTCATACTTGAGAGCTCATAACTTTTGTAGCATATTTCTCACAATTTTTACATATCGCAGATTTTTTATATTTCGAAGAAACATATTCTTTGAAAGTGTGCCATGCTTGCAGTTCTGTATCATTCGTGGTATTCAAAAATGTACTATTCTTCATTAACTGTATTATCTGAAGTCCATCAAATACTCAGGAGTCAATAAGTCAATCTTTTATTTTAGCTTCAGACATCACAGAAGATTTACTGCTCAGGTATTTGAAACACGAACCATTTTTGAGCAGGGCTTTCACGAATTGTTTCATAATGCTGATTTTATATGCAAAGGAGGCAATAACATTTTCTTTGGATCAACTAGATTGGCATGGATGATGTTTTTTCTCCTGGAGTTAAACTTTTTCCCTTAGGCCTTTCTGTCAGTGTCCAGTGTTTAACCCTGTTTCTACTGTTCCATTCGCATAAAAAGCATGGGTATTTTGTATATCCTCCTTGCTGCCCTAGTAAGATACTGGATATCTTTAAGTTTCCACACAATAACCATTGATGTTCTTTGTAATTAATTCTTTCTAAAATTGTTTGTAGATTTTTATATGATTTATTTAGAAACACAGAATATGCAACTTTGCTTCTATTGTGCAATAAAACACTTTTAGACTTCTTTTCGAAGCATCAATAAATAAACGCCAATCATTGCTATCATATGTTGGTCTTCCCAGTTGTTGAATTGAACCTGGTACATCACAACAATAAACAAGTTGGTTTTGCATCTTAAAGAACTTGGTAAATTCTTTGTTTCTATTCTTGTACCAAGAAAATGTGGTGTCTGGTGCCAGCTTATTCTTCTCTTTCAACCTGATCCAAGTAATTCGCTCTTCTCTTTGGTAAGACCTAAGACTTTTACTAAGTCTTTCAGCTGTTCTTGACTAAAGAACATTGAGTGTGTGCTGAGAAATCCTCATCTGTTTCCTCTAGTTGAGCTGATGGAATAGGAACAGGGCCATCTTATCCATGCAGTACAGGTCTTATAGCTGAAGCAAGGCCATCTGGATATTTAATTTTTGTTTTATTTGTCTTATTGTACCCTGATACTTTGCACATGCAGAAGTAGCAATTATCATAGTGATGTTTTTGTTCACACCATATCATAGGAATCCCAAACTTCATTGATTTCTGTTTTCCATAGTACCACTGTCTTAGCCCTTCACTATATGTTTTGCAAACAGTATGTAGAACCCATGTTTGACTTTGATCTCCTACAAGGGCTGTCCCAGAAGTACCCGACCTAACAAAGAAAGCAAAAAATTTTGGGGAAAAACATCTTTATTTCTTTACATAGTCTCCTTTCAGCTTGATACACTTTTCCCAGCGATGTTCAATAGCTCGATACCCTGTTTATAGTGAGAACTATTAAGGTCTGCAAAATAACCATCAATTGCAGACTCCACCTCTTCATTGTTTGCAAATCTTTTACCACCTAGCCATTTCTTCAAGTTTGGAAACAGAAAATAATCAGAGGGTGCTAAATCTGGCGAATGGGGTGCATGAGGAAGCATTCAGATTCATTGATTTTGGCCATGGCGATAATGGACATGTGAACTGGTGCATTGTCGTGATGAAACAAAACTTTCTTTTTCACTAAATGCAGCCATTTTTGCTTGCTTTCATCACTCAAATGCTCTTAACAAGTTCGCATAATATTAGCTATTGATTACTTTTCTATTTTTAGATAATGAAAATTATCCTGCGTGCGTCCAAGAAAACTGACATCATGACCTTGCCTACAGATGGAACTGTCTTCACCTTCTCTGGAGCCAATTCTCTGCTTCCAATACACTGTTTTGATTGTTCCTTCATCTCGGGTGTGAATCGATGGATGCAGATTTCATCCATTGCTATGAATTGATGCAAAAACTCAGCTTTATTATAGCGAAACATTGCCAAACACTTGACTGAAACATCCTCACAATACTGTTTTTGTTCTGTTGTGAGCAAACGTGGCATCCTCCTTCCACATAACTTTCTCATATCCAAATTTTCAGTCAGTATGCAACGTGCAGAACTTTATGAAATGGCTGCAATGTCTGCTAACTCGCATACTTTCAGTTGGTGGTCATCCAATACCATTTTGAGGATTTTCTTTACAACTTCTGGATTGGTAACCTCATTTGGTCGGCCACTGCGTTGTACATCTTGACAACTTGTATGGTCGTGCTTAAGCTCTGCCACCCAATATTTCAATGTTATAAAAGAAGGAGCAGACTCCCACAAAGTAGAATCTAGCTCAGGTTTATTACTAGTTGGACTATAATAACTGCATGGCACGACAGCTCACAAGGAACCTTGGCCTACCACCCGGCCGCTGCATCCCCCATCTCGGTCCATGACAGATATCATGGATGGGGTGCAGTATTGGAGGGTGAGACGTGGTCAGCACCTCAAACCAGCCCGGCCGGCTAATAGTTGGAGTAAGACCTTTCAAATTAAAGTGTTGTATCACAAAATGATGACCAGTTTTATCCATGTTTACAAATTGCTAAAAATGTAAAATTGTCATACTTCAAACTTTAAGCTTTCTAAGTTTGGTACTTTTTACCATTGTTGTTGTTTGAAACAACCACCGCTCTATATATATATCAGGTCGGGTACTTCTGGGACAGCCCTTTAAAATATGCAAAATACACTTTCTTCAAAAATAGTGTAATGTTGCAACAAGAACAATATGTAACAAAAATTATTTGGATTGTTCACACATTTCCACCTAAAAGAGGTAGAAGCCATTGTGAACAGTGTATCACTACACAGCACTTAAAAATGCAAAATAATAATGATGAATGTTTTGCAGAAACTGCAGTACCGTCACTGCAAGTTGTAGAAAGCAACTAAAATTCTGAGATTTTAAGATACATAAGCCCCTAAAGGATGAGTTTCAGTGGCTATTTATCATGCAATGGTTGACAGTTTTATTGCCTGCACAGGTCATGCATTGATAAATAAACCCCAGGCACTCGTCACTGAAGCTGTCTTTCGTCAATCATTAGCTCATTTCATAGGAAGATAAGGGATAGAGAATGTTCTCTATCCACCTTCTCTATCCCTTATCTTCCTAGATGGATGGATGAATGAATGGATGGGAGGGAGGGAACCAAATATTCCAAGTTGTTATCACTTAGTTTTTTCAAGTGTATAAGACACATTTTAAAATAAACATATGAATATGTTTCCTAGTGAAAAAAAAAATTCATTCATTATAATTGAAAACAGTTTTCAATTGGGCCACAACATTAATTTTTCAGGATTTAATAACTGCATCACAGGGTGTATAATGGAATCTACAGAGGGAGACATAGATGGTACATGAGTATTTCAAATGTGGAATTGCTATTTCTGGACCTGCACTACAACTATCCTAGAATGTCCTATGCTGCAAAAGACTTCCAGACATCAGAACTCGACACAGTTGTAAATGTCATTGGGTTATCACCTTCTGATCCCCTAAATACTTTTGCAGGTGAGTAATTCTTTTGTTTGCATCTGATACCATATCAGATCACCTGGTTATATTACGTAATTGTGCTAGTGTGTGATAAAGAAAAGCTGAAGTGTGTAATTATGATTTGCATCATTTTTTTTTCAAATGAAAATGATGAAATAAACTTATTTAGTATTATAAGTAGCTAGAGGTCAACCATGATCAGAGGACAAGCATAACTTTAGTGGTCCCTCGTTATTTCAACTCAACATTTTACCAACATTTTAACCATAGCTATAGCCTGGTGTTTGACACAGGTGTTTTGTTAAGATTTTATATTTTTACTTTCTGTAACACAAAAATAGTAGCTAGAGAAAAGTGGTATTTTACCCAAAAATTCTACTACTACACCAAGATTTCATTAGAAATACACATTTTGAGGTCCACTGAATATAAAACTGCACTTTTAAAAAAGCCCATGTGTATTTCTATGTCAGTGAATAGCATAACTCATAAATGATAAGTTTGTTAAATACCAAACTTTATATTTAAGTTCAGCATCTTCCAAGGATATGACATCTTCATGGAACCCCCTCCTCCCCCTTTCTATCCCTTACTTGGAAAAATGTTCAAAGATTTAAATTCTCTCAAAAATGGCTCTTAACAATTGTGATTAAAATACCATATTTTTAAGACATTTTCATGACAAATCAAGTTATATCTTGAATTTTCTGGGAATAGCCTCAGGAGTCTTGCTCCCACTGGATGAATTTTGCAGAACTGGTAAACTATAAGAGATGGACAGAAGGTTAGTACACAAAAAGTGTAAAACTCATACACAATTTGTCATTTTTTAATTTTTTTTTTTTTTATTCTGAGTTAACCATTTTCAAGATAATGGTTTAAATTTTCCAACACTTATTCTTTCCTTAAATGGAAGTGATTATGAAGGCCAGATGGGCTAATGGAATCTTACATAGTGAAATTACAGGATCAATTGCAAGTGGAGTGGAGACACCAAAACATTCATTTTAGCTTCACTAATCTGTTTTTATTCAGAAACATGTTTTTGGCGATCTTCAGTGTCACTGACTGGGTTCAGAATTGAAAAGGTACTTTTGGTGGATTTACACCCTGGTGGCCATTGGATGTGTAATAGATTTACTTAATAACAATAACTTTTTTTAATTTTAAGAAACTGAAGCTTTGAGTAAATGTATTCTTGACAACCACTTATTTATTTTTATATCTCTGCTACTAAAAACAAAATGAAAGTTCGGTTTCTTGGCCTTCTTGATACTGCTACATCACTCCTCTGCCAGTAACTAAGTTACATTTAGTATCTTATGTAGGGCATTTGAAAACAAATAATTACAACACAAAACTAATATACATAATAAAAATAAGATAAAAATTGACAGTAACAATTAATCACCAATAATTAGTTAATGAAATATACTCTATCACTGTATTTGGCAAGAAATATAATAATTCTTCCTCTCCTAGAAGTTCTAGCCTGTTCACTATCTGCATTTTCTTTTCTTACCTCTGGTCAGTATTGTGATCAGGAGCATGGGGGTAAACAGCAGCTGGCATTGGGTTGGAACATTTTCTTCATCTGCCAGAAGATATGTGGGCTTGAGGCTATCTCTGACATCGATGGTAAAGTATTTATCATGCCTGTTCACCACAACAAATTATCCTTCATATGGGACTTCCTTTTACTCTGTACCTCTTTAGAAATACATGTGAGGTAGAACCAAGATCTTTGTGGACAAATACTAGTCATACCAGAGCTCTCTTGGTTTCCCAAGGTTTTAGTTGTTCCATATTCTTTTGTAACTGCGATACAAGATTATCCAGTTCTATTTGCACTGTTGTTGATTGGTCAAAAAAGTCTCCAGGAAGTCTGATGGGTTTTATCATAAATCATATTAGCAATTAAATACTTGGAGTATTCTGGCAAAACTGCTCGCATATTTAACAACACTGTAGACAGAATTTCAGTCCATTTGGGGCTGTTATTGCTGTCTTTAGTGTTCAATGTCACTGCTCTACTTTCCCATTAGATTGTGGGTGATAAGGAGCGGTATGTTGAATGTTTGCTCCACAAAGCTTTGAAAAAACTTCTAAATAATTCTGATTCAAATTACTTTCCTTGATCTGTGATAACTGAAACTGGCGTACCGAATCTAGCAATCCAGCATTGGTGAAAAATTTCTTTCTTACAGTTTCAACTGTTATATTGACCATAGGTATGACTTCCATCCAGCCACTATAACGGTCAATGCAGGTAAGACAACAAATATTACCTTCTGATGATGGTAATGGCCCAATTATGTGCACATGAAACCACATAAAATCTCATCGGTTGCCGAAATTCTCCAAGCTGAGATTTAGTGTGTTTTGTTATTTTGCTCTTCTGTCAACTGATACAGGCTTGAGTCCATTTGCTAACATCCTTCTCAATATCTGGCCACATGAACTTGGAGGTAATATGCTTAACTGTAGCTTTAACACCTGGATGTGGCAGATGACGAATTTGATTGAAAACTTGGCTGTGAAATGGTTTAGGAATATAGGTCCGAATGTTGTTGGTTGACACGTCACACACAATTGTTGTACTCCTAACTGGCATCGTTTAAACTCCAAAGATGTATTTTGCCATCACAATTCCTTCAGTTCTTCATTGTCTTCTTGGTGTCTGGCTATAACTGAATAGCAATTTTGTTAAGTCTTGAAAGTTTTACTTTGTTTTACAATCCTTTCTTTGTTTTACATAGGTAAAACAAAGAGAAGCCTCACCACCTGGTTCAAAGAGCATTGGAGAAATCTAAGGTTCAAGCAAACAGAAAAAATCAGTGATGACAGCACATTTCTGGAATACCAACCGTGATGTAGAACAAAAAAAACTGGCTCGTGAAACTTGTGCAGCATCCAAAGGATGTTTGGGAAAACTATATTAAGAAACTTTAGGATAAATTGATTTTATGGATAAAGAAAATCCACTCTTCAGCTTCATCCATTGGCCACCAGGGTGTAACTCCACCAAAAGTGATTTTTCAATTCTGAACCCATCCAGCACAGCCAAAGATGTCACAGCGGATTGGCGAAAACATGCTCCTGAATAAAAAAACAGGTTAGTGAAGCAAGCAGAAAAGAGTGTTTAGCTGTCTCCACTCCATTTGCAATTGGGGAGTGATTAGTTTTTCTTTTCTTTCTTCTTCTTCTTTTTTTTTCCCTGGCCATGCAAAGATAATCTAATTTCAATGCCATTACGTTGAAACCAGGAGTTTAAAATGATTTGATTAAAATTTTAGTTCTGTGTATTCCATTATTTCCCTTGTACCCCACAATGGAATAAGGCCATCCCATTAATATTTAGCTCCTCTAGCATTAAGTGGAGAGAAAAATTAGCTTTTGTTAGAATAGTTTGTTGCAGGATAGATCGAAAAACTCATGAAAATAGAACACACAAGATTTTTTTTAAATTTGAAATTATTGTAACCTTCAACCATAAACTATATTTATAGCTGTTTTATATTGTAAAAATATTAAATTTTTGCAATATATATATACACATAAAAGAAAAAGAACAAAATTCCTTGCAGTCGAATGTAACCCTGCCAGCATCCAAGAATGACATTATATTGATTATTTTACTTGGGTCCACCCCAATAGTGATGGGAACTATCAAATGTATTACAATAGTAAGAAATGATTATCAAATGATTTGGTATTTCATTTGGATTTGAAAACTGTTAATTTTTGCAAAATGCACGAAGTGATAGCATAGAATGCTAAAGCACCCAGTTTTCATTTGTATTTAAAAGCAAGATGTAAGAGGCATTCTAGCCCTCAAGTAATATAGAAAAACTTTAGTGCACATTATTTTGCAATTTTAAAACACATATACTTGCAGTTAATCTCTTGTAATTAAAACAGTAATTGATTCATGAATATTGAATTGTGAGAGTATAGCATTTCTCAAACTAGCAGATATAACTCTGAAATGGAACTTAACTGTTTAAATAAACATAAATAAATGTATGTTAAGGTTATCTATCTATTTCAGAATTATGTGCATTTATTATGGTTTGGAATTTGAGGTTATGTTATATAGTATTTATTTTGTATCCATTTGATTTGAGGTTAAAATGAATATGACAAAGATTACTCCCTTGCAATATGAGGGAACCTTGATTAAGTAATTAGTTCTAATTCTGTATTTGCAATACTTTGTCATAAATTTGGCTAGTGATATTTTGGCTTGAATTAAAAGTAAGGCTTATCTAACATTCTAAGCTCCAGATGGTCAGATGCTTCTTAATTTTAATACACAAACAGGTGGGAGCTACTGTAGTTTTTGTGGCTGTTAACTAGCTAGGAAACATAAACCGTGGGAAGAAAATTGGGGTCACAGTCAAGCCTTTGCTCAGTGAAAAAAAAATATAATGATCAAATGAAATTTTGTGAAAGATTAATCTGGGAAGGTCTATGGTTTATGCATTTTGTGAAAATATTGTTGGCTCTTTGGGACATTTAATATCAGTCTGTGAACTAGGGCTCCAGTGCATTAAGGGCATTCTGGAGGTGGGTTTGTATTAATTGGGGTTTGAATACAGGTTTAATAATGTAGTGTTGCCTGCATACATGTGAGGTGCAGTGTTTACAGTTCTGGGCATGCCATATATAAATTGAATAATGTTGTCCTAGTACTAGGGTTGGCTGATAAGTCCTGGGTCTCACACAGATATGGCACCACTAGGCCAGTTAGATAGTAGCATCGTGTAGTTTAGCTCTAGACTAGCTTGTATCTTTAATTACAGGTCAATAGTTTTCGAATGACAGTATTTTAAACAAGACAACAATAGAGTTTTCATGAAAAGGAGGATTTGGAAAAATGAGTAGTGATTAAATACCTCCATTTGAAAGGCTTAAAGCCTAAAGAAATCAGGGAGGAAATGGACAGTACATTGAAAGACTCAGCCCCTTCATATTCAATGATTGAAAGCTGGGTTACAGAGTTTAAAATGGGATATAAAATCAATAGGGATGAGTCTCGCTTTGGACACCCTATAGAAGTGACAACTCCAGAGATCATCAAAAAAGTTCATTGTACTGGAAGACCACAGATTAAAGTTGTTTGAGATAGCAGAGGCTGTAAACTCATCAAAAGAACGCGCAGGTAATATTTTAAGTAATGTTTTGGGCTTTTACAAGGTCTATGCAAGATGGGTGGTGCATTTGTTGACACCTGATCAAAAGTTGCAAAGAAAAACTGTTTCTGTTAAGAATGTGGAGCTCTACCATAAAAATCCTAGTGAATTTTTGAGATGGCTTATTACAATGGATGAAACTTGGATACATAACTACATTCCAGAAAGTAAATCACAGTCAAAACAGTGGATTGCGCCAGGTGAACCAACTCCAAAAAAGGCAAGGTCAGCTAACAAGGTTATGGCAAGTGTTTTCTGGGATGCACAGGGAATTATTTTTATTGATTACTTGGAAAAGGGTAAAAGTATCACTGGTGACTACTACACAAGTTTACTGCAACGTTTGAGTAATGAGGGGAGAAGAAAAGACCTCATTTGGCAAAAAAAAAAAAAAATAATCCTGTTTCATCACGACAATGCTCCAGCTTATTGTTCAGTCATTGCAATGGGAAAAATGTATAAATTAAAGTTAGAATTGCTTGAAAATCCACTCTGTTCACCAGTTCTAGCAGCCAGTGAGTGACTACCACCTATTCCCAAACCTCAAAACATTTCTTGGAGGACAAAGATTTCACAGCAATCAGGAAGTCTCTACACAATCGGTAAACATTTTAACGATCTTGATAAATCGCTCTACAGAGATGGTTTAATTAAATTAGAACATTGATATGACAAATGCCTTTCTGGAGATTATGTTGAGAAATAAAGCAAAAAAAAAATGTTTAAATGCTTTTTTCACTGAGAGGCCCTGGACTTATAAGCCGACCCTCATATTAAAGTCTTGAGGGATGCCAGTGGGTCTGACGATGGACTGCTAGTTGACTATGACTGAAATTTCTGTCTTTCAGGTTTTATTAACTAGTGTGGAATATTTACAGAGGATAGGTTTTTCAGTAGTCCTGCATGGCATATTTTTTTCAAAACACCACTTCACATTTACAAGTAATACTCCGTTGACTTTCAATTTTAAACCCATGGGTAATATTTTGTGTGTCTTTTAGTCATCATAGGGTTTTACAATGTTTGTTCTGGAAGCCAAACTGTTTGACTATGACTGTGTTTAGTTCTTTTTAATATTACTTTTTCAATACTTACACCATAAACGAGGCTGCTGGTGATGTTAGGCTGCAATTGCGTCTGCATTGGTTGGTGAAATTCTTACTCCTTGAGTAGAAGGGGTAATGGAACTAGGCCTGGCCAAGTGTGCAGAGTCACCAAAGGGGACAGAGGACATCCCAAGTCACTCTGCTTTGTAGTGTAAGTATCATAGTAGCCTTCAGTAGTGACACCTTGACTATGAAGAGGTGCTCAAAGGTACAGCAACAGTTGCGGAGAGCTGGCTGTTCCTGAGGCTACTTCAAACTGAAGACCGACCTAACAAGGCTCAGAAGTCAAGATAACATGCAGATTGTGCTGCTGGTCAACTTCAGTTGGACAAGAGGTGTGGGGTCCCAAGGGTGAAGTGATACAAGTGCCACTGTTGCTACTGACAGGTTCTGGAGAACACTGCAGTTAACCATACTGTAGCATCTGCTGCAAGGCAGCTGCAGTGGTGACTGGCAGATCCTGGAGAACACTGCAGTTAACCATACTGTAGCATCTGCTGCAGGTCAGCTGCAGTGGTGACTGGCAGATCCTGGAGAATACTGCAGTTAACCATACTGTAGCATCTGCTGCAGGGCAGCTGCAGTGGTGACTGGCAGATCCTGGAGAACACTGCAGTTAACCATACTGTAGCATCTGCTGCAAGGCAGCTGCAGTGGTGACTGGCAGATCCTGGAGAACACTGCAGTTAACCATACTGTAGCATCTGCTGCAAGGCAGCTGCAGTGGTGACTGGCTGGTCTGCTCCTATCAGGAAGGCAGGGCTCCTTGACTATTTCATGACTCCTGCTGCAGTGGATAAAGGCTGGGCTCTTTCAGTCCTCATTCTCATGGCAAAAGTATCACTTCTGTTATGTGTTTGCAGAATTGTTTTTGGTGTGGGAGGAAAAATCCATTTATGGACACTAAAGAAGAGACTGGTATTGTGGGAACTCGCTGTCATTATAGCCACACCCACTAAAATTCCCTTCCAGGGAAAAAAGGGAGGAAGAAAGAAAAGGAAATCTAAGGTGACATTGCAATCCTGCATAGCACCTGTGTTAGTAGGCGAAAGATGCAATACTGCCATCCAAAGCAAATTCAAGGCCTCAGCCATGAAAAGCTGCTCTGAATGCAGAGTAGAGGTTAGAAGGTGATATAAGGATGAGAAAAGGTAAAGGTGGTAATTCGGTATGAAGATGTCTGACTAGTACTTGGCTGTGAACAATTGTGGTGTAGATTTGGTGATGATTTTGTCTGTGTGCTTAGTTATTTGATGCTTGTGTTGTCCACGACCCGAACCTGCATCTGTCATTTCCAACTATTGCAGACTGAGAAGTAGTGGAGCTACTGTGTGGATGATGAGGCTGTAGTCTGAATTCCCTGGACTACTTCAGGCATTGTTTGGATTTGGCCAGATGGTTGTCATGCCTCTGGGTTTTGTTCCTGTAGTAGGTTTTCCATAACCAGATGCCATGCCTAAATGTTTAGGACCTCAGTGTGGGGGTCAGCATGAAGCCTCAGCATACATCGGCCTTTTGATTTAGATGTATGCTCTACCACATTCACAAGGAGTGGCAGACACTAAGCTACCAGGCTGTTTTGTTTGTTTGTTTTTACTGGCCTAACCAAGTGTCTAATTTTAGATAATGACTTATGGATATTTTTGATGCCATATATGTGGAGCAGTCTGCTATCATAAAAAATTGCCAGTGAACTTTGTGCAGGCTAATGTGGCAGGTTGATCTTTAGCCTGAATGTGTTGGGCTTGGTTTTGTTTCATCTCAAAGCAGCTATAATATCCTTGACTGAAACACACACTGTTACAGACTGAAGACTGAGCTTTAGATGTTGAATTTCAGTTTGTAGGTTTCAAACCAACAATTTACCTGGCTAGAAGCTATAGAAAATTTTTAACAATAATAATATTACTTGCAACATTGTAAGTCGCCATTAGGGTTGTCATCTCAAAACAATTTGAGATCACCTTGTGGCTTACTGGGAATCAGAAATTCAATGCTATGCCGGCGTGTTGCCATGGTAGCTCAGTGGAAGAGCAACCGGCTAGAGACCAGGAGGTCTGTGGTTCAAATCCCGGCTATGGCATTGAATTTTTCAGTCTGACTCTACCTATCCAAATCCTGTCCTACACATGGCTTGTCTGAAATAACAATTAAAACAATTAAACCATTACCCATTGACCATAATAGTTGGCTATACTATGAATCCTGGGACTTAAAGTACTTGCAACATTGTAAGTTGCCATAAGGGTTGTCATCTCAAAACAATTTGAGATCACCTTGTGGTTTACCGGGAATCATGCGAATCAGTTGAGAAATTCAATGCTATGCCAGCATGTTGCCATGGTAGCTCAGTGGAAGAGCAACCGGCTAGAGACCGGGAGGTTCGTGGTTCAAATCCCGGCTATGGCATTGGATTTTTCAGTCTGATTCTACATATCCAACTCGTGTCCTACACACAGCTTGTGTGAAAAAACATTTAAACCAATAATATTACTGATGATGATGACGACGACCACGATATGACGACAACGATAGCATTGGATTTTGGACAATGAATTTTGCAGATATCAAATGAATGGAAATCAGAGATTGCTCCAAGTTTTCAATTACTGATCTTGCCAGCTTATTTGGAATGATGACAGAGTGAGTGATCGAAAGTTAGGATTAATACAATAGCTACACTCAACTGATCTCCTGAGAATACATTGCAGAGTATAAATGTTAAGAAGCTCATAACATCCTCCAACTTATTCTTTTTGTTTCAGAAATGTGGTATCAAGTGTTTCTTTGGGCTCTTTTTTCCTCCATCTTTGTTCATGTTATTGCAGCTGCAATAGCATTTGCAACTCTCAGGAAGCACAAATTTGGGAAGTAAGTATTGGATAAGGCATTGAATAATGTAAAATTTTGAGGTATTAAGCAAAAACATAATACAATCTGCGCATTAAATAATTAATTTTATATTTAGAAACTAGAATTCTATAATATATAGATCATTCACATGAAAATACTTTCTCTGCCAAAGGGTATTGAATTATACTTAAATGTTAGAAATGCTATATCTCATAGCATCTATCATTATTCTGAATGTAGTATTTTACAATAGTTTTTTTTTTTTCAAATCATAAGCTATCATTATTTAATGAAAAATACTTCACTTGTTAAATTAATAGTATATGTTTTGAGGACCCATTGTCCTCATCAGCTATAGCTCAGCTGCTGGATGTACTGGTACATACATTTCATGGGTATGCTGGGACACATCTAACTGTAGGATGAATTTATTGGGTCATAGGAATAAAAGTTTGTAATTATTCTTCACTTACAATCCTGGAGCAGTTACTCGCAATGGTATGAATAAAATCTGGCATTTGTTGATTAGTTTGAGAGAAATTTTTCCAACTGGACCACTAGTTTGGTTGCAGAAAATTTACTGATTGTGGTATGAATAAAACATGCATTATTCATATTTGCTAGAGTAATTGCTAGTGAATTTTGGAGTTACTTGGTAGATTACTTGAGTTTGAGAAGTAAACGTGAAATGTCAAGGTATATGTTTGTGGTGCAGCATAGAAAAATTTACAAACCCTTCAGAAAATCTAGTTTGTTCAATATAAAGAGCTTTATCGATTCCATAGAATGCTCAGTAGCTAGTATAATATTTTTTTTTTGTATGACTTCAATGAAAAAAAGGGCAGAGTTCTGCATAGAGAAGAAAAAAATGCGAATATTTCTGAATTGTGTGTGTGACCTGGGTTTTCAGTGCAGAGTTGGGAAAGATATTGGAGTGGATCACCATATCTCTAGTGTTTACAGAGCTAATGAATGCGATCTTAACTGGGGCAAATCTATGGATACTATTTCCCATTATTGTCAATGTTCTTGAATCTGTGAAAGGAGAATGACAACAAAAGTACAGATTAACTGCTGCGAAAGGAGCTTTTGATTGTTCACATATTTTAATACAAAAACCTAGCAATGACGGAGATAAATATATTAATAGAAATGGGGTGGCAAGTATTAATGTTCAAGCTGTTTGGATTGCAGAAGAAGAATTTAAAAGTGTAAATTCTTCTTGGCTTGGATGTGTACGGAATCACGCATCTAAAAAATTCCAATGCATACCGAACATTCACAGAGAACCCAGCAAATGCATTTGCCCATGGCGCATGACTGTATTAAAATCCTGCATTTCCAGAACAACTAGCATACTATTAGGGCTGTTTGTAACTTTTTGGAAAAGAAGATTATTACCAATGCTCTTAAGGCTAACAACTTTGGCAGTATTTGGTATCTGTAACTGTACTGGTTATGATGACAGTTTTGTCTTTCATGCTGTTAAGCACTTGCAGCATTGGTGGGTGCCCGAACAGCATCCAGGGAAGCGATCTGGGCACATATAGCACCGGGAGTGTCAGCACGGACTATTGAAAACCATCTTCTTGCAACAGGACTCAAATCTTGGTGCCTCTGGCCAAGTTACCTCTTACACCAGTACACCACCATGCACGTCTCCTCTGCTGTCGAGAAAGGGCTGATTGGACAATTGAATGGCACTCAGTGGTCTTCGTGATGAGAGTAGGTTCTGCCTATATGCAAGTGATGTCCGTGTACGCGTATGACATAGAGCTGGTGAGCGTAATTGTCCAGAGTGCATTCTCCCACTAGGGCCAACTCTTGGCATCATGGTATGGGGTGCCATCAGTTACAACTCTCTCTCTCTCGCCTTTAGTGTTTGTGCAGGGATGTGAAACCATCCAGCGGGTTATTAATCCTGTGGTACTCCATTTCTTCAACAGGATAACGCATGTCCCCATACAGTTGCTACAATGCAACGTGCTCTTCATGGTGTGCGACAACTGCTCTGGCCAGCAAGGTCCCCCTGATCTCTCTCCCATTGAACATGTGTGGGACATAATGGGAAAGAAACTGACCGGGTCTCTATGTCAGGCTGCAACAATGCCCAACTGCGACAACAAGTGCAGGATGCTTGGGACAGTATATTGCAGGAAGCCGTTCGCCACCTATGCGATCATCTGCATGCACGAATACATGCCTGTATTGCTACCTGAGGGGGCTACACCAAGTATTAATGTGATTATTGGGACTCGCCCCTTGTGACATGTAAGCTTGCATTGTGCTGGTTTTATCATCATATGATGTTATCATGATGTATTATCTTGTACATGATTCTTCATTAAAATTAAGCACTTCTTCATGGTGTTGCATGTTTTTTTCCGTGAGTGTATGTTTTACACAAACATACTCTTAAAATGTTATTTTTACACTTTGCATATAGTTTCACTTTGCTATGATCAAACACACTTAAAACTTCTGTTTTGATCAGGTGGATGTTTAAGTGCTTTGCCACGAAGCAATGCAAGCAATACTTTCTTTGAAGTAACAGCAAAATTTTAAAAATTACTTGCAATATAACATTTTCTTATAAAAATCTCCAACCAGTACTGAAAGCATCCTAAATATGTACTTTTGTATTTTGTCATTTAGGTCAAAAGAAATGAATTTGCATGTTTTACTTGAATTTTACCAATTATTTACTTTGGCATCAACTGGTATAAAGTTGTTGGTTATAAAACTTTTGAACCATGCCAAAATTTCCATGATAATGGCAAAAATTAAATGCAAAGCTTGATTACAGATATGATCTTAGGGTGAAAATAAACATCACAAAATATGGCAAAATGTTTTTCATGATTTAAGGTTAATTCTATGTTGCAGGGATTAATGTTGTGTATGATACTGCTGCAGTGTGAAATTAAACAAATATAACTATTTCATTATTACTGACATATACGAGGGGTATTTTTAAAGTAAGGTCAAATATTCGTCAAATATTTTTTATTCAATTCTTCATACATTCAACTATTTCTCCACATAGTTGCCGTTGTTGTGGAGACATTTGTCTTAACGAGGGACCAGTTTTTGTAGTCGCTCTTCATAGAAGTCCGCTGCCATGATTAAAGCCAATTTGTAACAGCTGTTTTCACTTCATTGTCCGTCTGGAAACGCTTGCCGCCGAGGAACCTCATCAGATGTAGGAAGAGGTGGTAGTCGCTAGGAGCAAGATTGAGGTTGTAGAGAGGATGATCGATCTGTTGCCAACCATAGGAGCCAATGAGAGCTTGTGTCCGAACAGCGATTAGGGCAAGAGGATCACTCTGGCAGACAGCAGGCCACAACGTTTATTCTGAATTGCACAGTGAAGTTTCTTCAAGGTTGGACAATACACAGCTGCATTGATTGTTGTCCCTGGATCCATGAACTCCACAAACAGAATACCATGTCTGTCCCAAAACACTGTTGCTGTAACCTTGCGAGTTGAGAATGAATGCTTGAATTTCACTTTCGTTGGAGAGGTTGTGTGTCGCCACTCCATCGACTGTTGCTTGGATTCAACGGTCATGTGGGACACCCATTTCTCATCCTCCATGATGATATGGTCCAACAATGCATCATCTTCCTCGTGGTATCGGGTCAAGAATGTCAGAGCACTGGCACATCTCTTTTCTTTGTGTTCCTCTGTCAGCATAGCATCTTCGGGACCAATTGATTGCACAATTTTCTGTAGCCCAGGATTTCTGACAATTCTGTACAGAACAGACCTTGAAACCTGCAGAAAGTGCAATGACAGTGTGGAAACGGTGAACCGTCTGTTGGCACAAATTTCGGTGTTTACGGCATGCACAAGATCCTCGCTAATGATCCGGCCCGAGCGCGGTTTGCCATGCATGTTCTCCCTCTGCCTGCCTTGAATAACCTCACCCACTTATGGACTTTGGTATCACTCATGGCTTTGGGGCCATAAACTTCACTAATCTGGCGATGAATTTCTGCTGCTGTCGTATTCCTTGCTGTCAAAAATCAAATGACCGATCTGATTTCACACCTGGCGGGCCAAGCGATCATCATAAATGTTTCTATCACTCAGTATGGTCCACTCACTGCCAACCTGACTCCAGCTGCTGTGTCACTGTGTACAAGGGATGCTGGGATTGAGTGCACATGCACAAAAGTACAGTTGCCTGATTCTTCCGACAATACGGGGCAGTGGACCTTACTTAAAATATACCCCTCATAAATGGAGTATTTCTCTATTATGAAATAAGATAACTTGTCAAAAGTTAAATTAGGAAACTCTTTACATTTTTCTTGTGCAAGCATATATTCAAGCATGCTTTTTCACAACTAGCATATCAATAGTGTCACTTTACAGCATATGAAATAATCTATCCTTTTTAGGTTAATGTTCTCCTGTAGTGTTTTAGAATCCTTTGAGCTTCTAGACCAAGAGTCAGTAAAAACGCATCAGTTTTTCAGTCAGAAATAGCGGTGTTCCTAGCGCTAATAACAGGATCTTGACTTTGATTATTATTAACCATAATTTTCTTTCTGTTGAGGTTGTAATATTACAGAATTTAAAATAATATGACAATTGATTAGCAACTTTAACAAGTTGTTAAATGTTAACCAAAAGTTACGGAATAAGTGCATTAAAAAAGAGTAATAATTGACAGGGTTCCGGCCAGATAAAGCAGCACTTCCCTATATTGCAGAACAAACTATAGCTGCCCATTGAAAAAGTTCCCTCAGCATCGTTTTACAATATATTGCTAAGCAGGATCATTCCAGGTAAACTCAACACTGTATAAACCTCACCATCTCAGATTTACATGAAATTTACCACAGGTGTATTATTTAATTACATCTGTGTAATTTTTTCAAAATTTGCCTGAAAACCTATGAAAATCAACTTTTTGAATTTGTCTAGGAGCGCTTGTAGTTGCAGCAAGGGCAACATTTGGTACTCACTTATCATACTAATCGAGACACAAAAATTCAGCTGTAATCAGAATCGCATAGCTTATTTGTTGATATATCTCATTAAAGCAGTCTTTTCATAGTGTAAAGAAAATTGAATTACTGTTATCCAGACTATAAACACTTTGAACATTGATAATGCTATCTTGAGCTGTTTTCTCTCTCAACAGTTTTTCCTTTTTTAGTCTGAGCACTGTTAATTTCTGCAGTAGGATAGTCACTGCAATTTCTGATTACACAGCAGCCTTGTTGTGTCAGTTTTCTCAAAATTGCCCATGTATTTATTTCTTAAGACAGAGGGTCTTAGAAATTTTTCCAATGGAGCTCAATGCAGACATAGGAATTGATTGTGGGCTCATACTTGCTGATGCAGAAGCCCCAGGAGTGATTACATTTGTCAAACTCTGTTGATAATTGTGGCCTCAAGGTAACAACAGTGACTGCCTCTGTCATTCACAAATTAATCAGATATTATGTTAGCTAAACTAAGATCTGTATTTCAGTATTGCATAGTAAAGTACATAGCAATATAAACCAAATATGTTACTTGGCATTGCATTTATGTAAGTATTACCTTTTGCTCTTGAAGTGTATGAATTACTGTCACCTTCCATAAGGTCAATAGCTTCTGTATGTTTAAGGATATTAATCTGTGGTTTACACAGCTTAAGCTGGAGCGAGATTAAATTAAGTCATATTCTAGCAGTAACCAGGTTAATTGCTCAAGTCCCAGATCAAGATATCTATTCCTTTCTTGCAACTTTTATTCATATGAAATGGAGTAACTTCTCAGTCTGTGAAGCACTGCTCCACTCTCCTGAATAACTACTCTGGAGATTTGCTTACTTTAATTCATATAACCCACTCATTGAGTTTGCACACTTCAAAATTCAAATCTTTTTTTCACAGTTTTGTAATAAAAATATTTTTGAGGTTGGTAAGCTCTTCATTTTGTAAGGGTTTCAACAGTTTTGCCTCCTTTTTGATCTTATCTCATGACTGTGTATCCAAAAATGTATATATGTATAACTGTTTGAACTTTATGTTCTGAAAATGTTATTTATCTCTAGCATCCAAATTTGTTTTGCTTTTTCCTTCTAAATTCTGTAACAAACTACACAGTCTATGAAATACAGGGGAGGTGAATAATGCAAATAATTTTTATATTTGAGAACAATGCATATAATACTTAAGCGAATCTCATTTTATCTGCTTACTAATAGCATTGTCATAAATGAAACACAAATTTCATGGTCTAATGCGTTTTGAATGGCCCTGCATTATATCTCTTCTGTATTTACATACATTATGTAGTGGCCGACTTCTGTGTTCAGCAAAACTTGCACGCTGTCGACCTGCATACACGTGACTTACAATGAGGAAGCAATTAACGATTCAGGCTCAAACTTTCCTTTACATAGTGAATGGTCTTACATTTGCTATAGTAGCAGATATTCATTTAATTTACGTTGCAACTTGGGAATCTGTAAATGATGCGAGGGACTGCAATATCAGTGACTTGTAAATTGTCATCCTCCCAAAACATGAACATTCAGTGGAGATTATGAAAGGATCTGTGATACAGGTTTTTTTAATTCTCAAGTTGAAGGTTTTTAAGTGTTGATGTTTAATTTCTTCCTTTGTAAGAGCAACGAGTGTGATTTTTTAGTTTAAAGAATGGAAGTGCAAGTGATTACATGTTGGTTTGAGTTATGTATTTGTTGAATAAAACCAAATTTAAATAAAATATGTCAGTGTGTTCAATATTTTCAAGTTCAACCATAATACATTGTGAATCCTAATCAGTTAATGTATAAAAACAAACATGTATGGTTACATAGGTATAGTGTAATCAATATTCTTCCCTCACATTAACTACCTATAATAATCGGGCTGGGCAAAGGGTAGAGGAGGGTTAACTGTGTCACCTGTTAGTAAGCCTATGAGATAGGAAATAATATCTATCCTAAAAAACATTGTGAAACTTTCCTCATCAACATAACTTTAGCACAAAAACAAACAAACAAAAAAACACATGCATTTATGGGATCATTACATGTCCTCAAATGCTGATATAAATATTTGCACATATTCACCTCCCACCCTGTATAATACTCAGTGGAATTTTATCTTGGTTTATGTTGTATTTGCTGTGTGAAGCCAAGGATTAACCCTTAAAAATTCTATTAATCTACTGTGCGCTCATGGGTGAGCCTACGGGTTGTCAATTTCATGGTTGCCTATTTATGTCTTTGTTTAGAATTGTACGTTATGTATATATTACGGATCGAGCCTCATACTCTCAATAGGCCGTGCCGTGGCAGAGTGGTCAGACCATTTGCCTCTCACCTAGATAGGTTCGATCCCAAGCGACCGCATGTGAGATTTGTGGTGGACAAAGCGGTGCAGGGGCAGGTTTTCTGGTTTCCCCCGCCATCTCATTCCACCAGGGCTCCATCTTTATGTATCATCAGTATAATCGCCTGCAGTGTCAGAGCTGTAAAAGCGGGTGTTAAACACTACCAAAAAAAAAAATACTCTCAATACAGGGTGGTATAAAAATATTTTTCAATAAACCTTTGATACTTGTTGCACTTTATGCTAGATAAGGAAAGAAAGGAAGAGATGAGGCAAGACTTTAGGCTATTGCCTTGCACGCTCCCCATAGAGTGATGGACTATAGTTTGTGATAGATTTTTTTTTTTATTTACATTAATATCATTCCAAAGAAATTTTGCTGCAGTTTATGCTCACTTTATGATCCTTATTCATAATCATAAATATACATGTAAGGCAGAAAAATAAAAAATAAATTGTTTATATTTATCATAACATAATTGTTAACATAATAGGTATTGTGACTATTATGCTTTGCTGCCGTGATGTGTGTGAACTTCAGAAGTCATAGGTGATTGTTGGCATCAGTTGTTATACCTGCATTAGTGGACACATATGCCAATAGTAAGTTCTTTTGATATCAAAGCTGCGATTCTTATACCTGTGTGAGTGTCAAAAAATTCTTTGACGTCAAAGCTCGACATTGTTATGCCTGAATGTGTTTATGACACCTGCAGTAGTTTAAACGTGTGACTGCTTCTAAAATTTCTTGCCATGTGATTGATAGGTATAAAAAGGGGGGAAAAAGCCTGCAGAGAGTTCATTTTCATCTGGGAAGGGTAGAGTTAAGTGAGTTTCGAGGGGAAGTTTGTGGCATGGAATTGTAGCTGACACTGCAGTGAACTTCGAAAGGAACAATTGTTGCAGAAGCATCGAAGAGAAAGGAGTTATTGTGATAAGATTGTGATTGTAATCATTTTGTTAAAGAAATAAAGAATATGTTATACTAATTTGTTGAGTTGGTTTTTTAACACCATGTCACTTACATTCTTATTATGAGGGACTAGACAGGAAAAAACAATATCAACACATTCAAAAAATTCACGAGCATTTAGAAAATTCAAAGAAGATCTTCAAAGAACAAAACATCACCCTGGCTCCAATAAACAGATTTTCTGTCATAAAGTTACTAAATTCAAAACTAAAAGATGAAATTCTACCAGAAAATAGATCAGGAATATATCAAATTAAATGCACAAATTGTGAAAAGTTCTACATAGGACAAACAAAAAGAAGTTTAAAAATCAGATCCAAAGAACACTTTAGAAACCTAAAATTGAAATAAGAAGATAAATCAGCAGTAGCATTTCACTTCTGGAAAGAAAACCATAACCTAGATCCAAATCCAGAATTGCTAAAAACCATGTCAGGACACACAGAACTCACAACCTGGGAAAACATCCTCATATGGAAAAACAAAGATCACCTAATAAACTTTGAAATCCCGCCAGTAGACAGCTTAGTTAAGAAGTTCATCATTTCGTCACCAGAAAAAACAAGCAAACGCAACCAGCAACTGCAGTTGAACCCGTGAGGTTGAAAATGGAAGCATAGGCTTCTGAAACTAGTCCCTCATAATAAGAGTGTAAGTGACATAGTGTTAAAAAACCAACTCAACATTATAACATATAATATAACATATAATTTGACCGTCACTGTTACTAAATTCCTCCAAACATCAATCAAATAAAGAATAGTTTGTTGCAGAAATAAAAGAGTTTTTAATACAGCATTTATATTTTGAGGTTACAAATTTTGTTGTTTACATGCAAATAGAAGGAAAAACTTGAATTTTACAGCAGAGCTAGGGCAACATATTAGTTTTTCAAGACCCGTTTCTTCATGCAAACAGTCACTGTACTCAGGATCACAATTCTCAGGTGCTGCATAAAAATTTAGGACTAATTTATACATTTGCGAACAATCAACCTCTCTCCAGTTATCACCATATTTTTCTTTCAGAAAATCATCTATGTCTGTCTTCTTTACATCTGATAAAGCTCTCATATTGTCAACCACAGCCAGTTGAAACACCTGCTCCACATCTGTTCCTCATTTCAGTAATGCTATGAAATTTATTGATGGGTACCACACTTTTATGTGGTCTCCGTCTTTACTCTGACAAGGGGCTTCCCATTTACCGTACTTTTCTTCAAAATTATCCTCTTCATGTCTTTTATTCATCCAATTTCCTAAATTGTTTTGAGAGTATTTTGTAATCTCTAATGGCTCAATTGTTTCCAATGTTGTGTTACTTTTCCCAAAGACTTGTAAACTTCTCTGTTTTCTTCAGGAGTGAGGATGTTGGAGTACTTTTGGAGAGCCTTTTCTACAAACTCCAAACAAGCTATCTGCACCTCAATAAGAATGCCCTCTCACAGGAGAGATTACAATAATATTTCTCAGGTGGGTTGGTGCTTTCTTTTGGGGTCAATAAACAAGAGCATGAATTACGTGCATGTTTTTATTTTGGTCTCCACAGCCATCAGTGAAAAGCCTATTAGTGTTGACTGAATCCTCCAAACAGGCTTCCTCCAAATAAGAAATTACACTGATATCACCTTGTTTGCCCCTCTATCACCTTCATTTTCATTCCACTTAAAGAATGTTGCGTTCTGATTACTGATGCTAGTGACACATAGCAAATAAAACGGTATCTGGTGGGATTAGCATGCTTCGCCAATTGGCAACTTTGGAAGGCACTGTACCTGTAGCAAATCGAAACAGAAACTTCTTGTATCACCAGGACACTTCCTCTTTAATCTGTGGAACATTTTGGAATGAAATTTTTATACTTCTAGATAAACGAGTAAGGGATTCTTCCATG
The DNA here is from genome assembly GCA_030762935.1 of Hymenopus coronatus. NCBI lineage: Eukaryota > Metazoa > Arthropoda > Insecta > Mantodea > Hymenopodidae > Hymenopus > Hymenopus coronatus. The sequence continues at coordinate 17,976,342 of CM060884.1, forward strand.
AATATCTGATTCGCAGTTAATTTTAAATGCCATGTAAGCACAATTACGCATGCATCAGTGGCAAAGCCAGTGTTAAATTGTGTGCGGAAAATGTAAAACCACTTTTGACCATAAGCTGGGCAGAAACATTTGTTTTGTACATTTTGAACAATATATTGACAAATAAAGCTTTTGACATTTTTTTTCTACTATATTGTAATTTTGTTTGGTTTAATTGATTTGATTGGTGAGGGGTGAATTCTACCCAAAAAGAAAAATGTTGCCCTTAGTTTCGCAATCAATTCACACGCACTTCTTTTCTTGGTAGTGAAAAGCACCTTTTGTCTATCCATTCCTCATCTCTCTGTTAACACTCTGGCCTCCCTTGACAGCATTGTTGGCTATGCTTTTAAATCTGGTTTGTCCTATCCCAAACAAATGTTGATAAAAATTTGACTGGGTTTGGTCACCTGTTTCACCTGAAAGGAGATAACCAATGTAATGAAATTGAGTTTTTAAGATATATAAAATAAACAAAAATGGGATAAGTTAAATTAATCATATATGAAGCTGAATAGTGTAAGGAATAAAGTGAGTAAGCTTAAAAAAATGTAAATGGCGTGTTATTTATGGATGCTCTTTAACTGCTGTGGTTCTCAGCATCCCATTCTAAATTGGGCATGATAGACCGCTTAATTTTGCTCAGAGACCTCTCTATCAGGCTTGAGGTACTTTTACTTGCCGTAAATCTACGACACAGGACCAACGACTTTACTTCCCTTCCAAAGGAAGCTATGCTAAGGATTTTTACACCCCAAAAAATCCATCGTCCTCTGTCGGATTTGAACCCGCAACCTTGGGTATATGAAGTTATCATGGTAACCATTATACCACGGAGGGTGATGTGAGTAAGCTCGATATAGATTATTTTGTGGTAGGTTGTACTAATGTACAAAGGTGCTGCATTGTTTTATCATTTAAGCATTTAAGGAAGTATCAACTAACAGCTAACACATGAATGAGAGATGTCAACACATCTCTACAGGGATCAAATTTTGGTGCAAACTTTATACTATCAAGATAGAATGCATTCATTTTATAATTTGCCTGTAAAATACAACATTGAAGAATTATTCCGTTTCTTAATGCTTTGATGTTTTTCGAGGCTTAAGAAACAGAACTTTTAGCATGTGGCTTAATCAGGGATGTTGTTCTACCTTATTGAGTGTTGAGTATCTTCCTTCTTTGTGACATCATGGAGGTTCAAAGTCTTGCAGATCTGGATCACAGTTTGTGTACCTATAAACATATAATATATTCAGTGATTAATATAAAACTTATTAGATATTATAGTATACATCAATTAATATCAAAGTCCTTGAACAATAAGCATATTATGCCTTATATTATGTAATTTATTGTAAAATTAGCACATTAAAAATGTAATAGAAAAAAGAATGTTATGGTGTTGATTAAAAATTATAAAATATAATAAATCTATTGACACTTGCCTAGCCTTCACTTCACGGGCGTATTTGATTCTCTTCCTACTTCCTTTCAAATGTACTCTGACAGGTTCACTTCTCTTCATGATGATTATGATGAAGTGACATATCTTTCAAGCTTGATGGATGTGTCAGCAGAAAAATTGGCAGGAAATTGCAAAACATGTGTTGAATGCAGAGTGTGAAACTTACATCCTCTTTAGGGTCACCCTGTGGACTCCAGGATGTCCGTCAGAACTCCAGAGCACCACCTCATCTTTGCCGAGTTGTAGCATCCTCCTGCCAATGTTGACCATCGCATTATGGCTCCTGAGAGCATCCAGTACCAATATCACCTCTTCAGCCACCCTCGCAACGAACACCCACAGCCTTATGGTGCTCTGCCTCTTTTGTCTTATCTTATAGTGTTTGTTTTTATGTCGTGGTGAAGATGGCAATTTCCAAGTACCCGATTTAAGCAAGACCTCCTAGGTTGCGCCCTATGCCTTCACTATCTTCTAGGGCCGATTCAATTCCCTTGTTGGTAAGCCCTCTGCCATGTCTGATCGGCTGTGCTGGTGTAGACTTAAAATCAGCACATGATTTGATTTGGAGATACAACCTAATTAAAAAGTTACAAAACATCAGAGTGAAATGCTACACTGGATCTCTAAATTTTTAATACAAAGATTCTGTGCCACATCGTACGGTACAATAACAATCAAATTTAAACAAGCTCATTTGGAACTCCCTCAAGGAGCTGTTCTTAGTACTACTCTTTTCAGTATATATATAAATGATCTGCCTAACACCATTCAAAATACTGGCGTGAAAACCACCTTATTTGTAAATGATTAGTTATGTAGCACTCCCAAAAAACACAAAATATTAAACAATTAGAAATAACAGCTCAATCATATTTAGAAATTTTGAAAAAATGGTGCTCAACAAATCTCATGACAGTAAATACAGAGAAAATTAAGTATCAATTATTCTCACTAGCCAGAAAACAATTTGAATTAAACTTACAATATGATAATACTATTTTAGAAAGAACAGATAAAGAAAAATATCTTGGAGTAGTTTTTGATAAACTAACCTGGAAAAACCATGTAGGTTATGTATGTGAAAAGGCTACAAAAAGATTTAAACTACTGAAAAGATTAGCAGGCTGTAAATGGGGCAGTTCCTGGGAAATATTAAATATAACTTACAATACATCAAATCAGTAATAATACATTGCGGAGAAGTACTAATAACATCATCATCAAATAATAAGAGAAAACTAGAAGCACACAAAATCAAGTACTTAAATTAATAATTAGATATTTATTAAACAGCAGTTTAAAATTAAAACAGCCCCAATAGAAGTGTTGCAGACTGCTACTTCTAATAAACCACTAAATTTAGAACTTGAAAAAAATGGAAATGACGTGTTATTTATGGACGCTCTTTAACTGCAGTGGTTCTCAGCGTCCCATTCTATACTGGGCGTGAAAGACCGCTTAATTTTGCTCAGAGGCCTCTCGTATCGGGCTTGAGGTTCTTTTACGTGCCATAAATCTATGACACGGGACCAACGGCTTTACTTCCCTTCCGAAGGAAGCCATGCTAAAGATTTTTACACCCGAAAAAATCCATCATCCTCCGCTGGGTTTGAACCCGCGACCTTGGGTATATGAAGCTAGCATGGTAACCACTACACCACGGAGGGCAATTTAGAACTTGAAGCTCAGGCTATTTTACAGTATGAAAAAATGATAAGATTTCCAAATTTCATTAAATGGAATAATAATTCAAATGCATATAATTTAAAAACACAATTTGGATTCATTAATTAGAAAACAAGTTAGAAATACCAACTCAAAGAGAAAATCTCATCGCTTGCATCAACCCTACTGAGACTATTACAACTGAATACCAGTTAAATCTAAAATATGAACTCGACAAAAAAAATGTTAGTCCTTTTATAGCTAAAGCCCTTATGCTAGAAACCTTAAATCTAAATTACCCAACTCATGAATGGACACATGTATACACAGATGGTTCCCTCTCTGATACCAATGATGGGGCTGGAGCTGGTGGTATATGCAGTTCTTTTCCTTTTATAGAAATGTTGGGAAAAAATACCACAAATTTTGATGATTAAATAGAAGCTGTTTATGTAACACTGCAAAATTTATTTCCCTGGCTGCATCAATGCAAAAATATAGTTATTCTTTCAGATTCACAGGCTGCTATACAAGCAATAGTAAGACTCCCTAAAATGGAAAAAATTAAAGAAATCCAAAAGATGATTCATCATATTGGGGAAAAAAGTTGTATTACAATGGATTCCATCTCATTGTGGAGTGGATTGTAATGAAAAAGCAGATTTTTTGGCAAAGAAAGACACCCAAATTAAACAAAAAACTATGATAAAATTTCCTTATGAGTCAGTCAACTGCATTGTAAAAAGACAAATAGATACAAATTATATAAAGAAAATAACACAAAGAAATAAAAATTCAAAGTGGCTACAAATTTTACAAAATCCTAATTTAATTCCAAAATTACCAAGAAAATCGGCTGTTGTCAGGAAATAAAGACAATTGAAATCCGGAATGGAGAAAATGGAACAAGTGAAATTGGGAGCTCAAAGAATACAACTTCACATAAGGACATCAGAAAGGAAGGAACTACTCCAATGCAGAAGCCATGTCATGACTACACTGTCCAGAGCAGCACACCCACTGCACTAAGGTTGAGGAGAAAAAGCATGCCAGAGCCATCAGTGTCATTTCAGTGATGCCTGCAGCTGGATGGAATTGTGCAGGCCTGAGAAGGGAGCAGCTGGCAGACACTGATGGCAGTGACCAGATCAACCTTGGAAGACATTCCACCCTGGAGCAGTGTTTGCTACTAGTCCTATTCAGCCCAATGGGACTCTTTGAAGAACAGGAATGGTATACTTTTCAGAATATGGGAGTTACCTGATGAGAAGGCCCAGAAAGAGCAGCTGATTTGCTCACAGAGTAAGATGACAGAAGCCCTGGGGGTAGTACTTATGGGAACTTAGCTGACCCAACTGAAGAATTGCCAAGCTCCAACAAAAGTACTACTACTGCCTGAGATTATAGGCAGATGCTGAGAGGTGGTGCAGTTTATGTCATGTGTGTGCTGCAAGTCACGACCCACCAACCAGGAGCTGGGGTCGCAAACAGCATGTGGGAGCACCCTTCAAAAACATTACCATTGACATAGCAGGACCAGTTCCTCTATCAGATAGGGGTAACAAGCATTTATTGGTTGTCATGGACTATTTCACCAAGTGGCTGGAGGTGTATGCCATCTCTAACCAGGAGGGGAAGACCATTGTGAAGTGCCTCATAGAAGAGCTGCTCTCTGCTTTGAGGTACCGTTGGAGCTATACAGCAATCAGGACACTAACTTTGAGTCTAACCTGATGAGGGAAACACTGGGGCAACTGGAGGTCAACAAGACACACACAGCACCTCTCCATCCAATAGTCAGCATGGTTGAACAATATATCAAGACTCTGGAAGAAATTTGAGGCAAGTTCAGACAGAAAACAGAGATGTTCATGTGCTATTTTTCATGTTGGCCTAGCACTCTTCAACCCATGACACCACCAGGTTGACACCAGCCAGTTTGGTCTTTGGCAAGGAGCTACATCTACATTGCGACCTAATATTTGGGAGTCCTCCTGGTGCAGAGCAGCCAGCAGCCGATTATGTGGAGAATCTCATAGATAGACTTCACGACATGCATGGAATGGCCCATCAACACAGGCAAGCAAGCAGATGATCATTGTGCCTGGCAGGCCAACAGTTGAGTTTCCAGCAGGGTAATCTGGTGTGGCTATATTGCCATACCCAGAGCAAGGAATGTTGCTCCAAGCTTCAACAACCATGGCAAGGGCCATAGCTTGTGTTGAAAAATATTAATGATGTCGTCTGCCACATTCAGAGACTGCCCTGAAGGAAAGGATGGTGGTATTTAGATTGTCTAGCCTGCTACAATAGTGATGGTAGGATGGCCAGCTCTGAGGAGGGATTAGTTGACTACCTTGACACCCTGAATCACTCTCCGTACATGAACAGTTTGGTTTCTATCTTTCATTACTTCCTTTCCATAGTTGACTGATTGTCACACCTGGGTGTAGAGTTTATACCTGTATTTAATTTATATTTACAATAATAAACTCTACTTCTTGAAATTTCTTGACATATCATCATCAGGAGGTATAAAAGAAAAACAGCAAGGCTCTTAGGGTTCAGTTTTGATAGTGAGTTTGGAGCATACATATACAGTAGAGAGAGAACCAGTCATAGTGCTGAGAGATAAAATTGTACTACAACATTGAAATTTTGACTGTAAACAGAATTTGAAGTAATAAAAATTTGTTACAACTTAAGATTACAAGGAAATGTTTGTAAATAATTGCACTTGCAAGTTTTATACATTTTGATTTATCCTATATCATGGTACGTATGTATATAGGTATGATTTTTGAGGCAGTTTGCCCCACTTTATGAGGTGGTTCTGGGATGATACTGTGATGTCCTCGACTTCTATACCAGGCAGATGCTTAGACTTCTGGATTCCTCATTGTCAGAGTTTAGCACCACTTACCAGTTCCAACCCCACATTCCAGACTAGTTATTGAGTTTAGCATGGGTCTTCTAGTTTTAAGTGATTTTACCTCAGGGTTGGGAGAGAAACAGTTGTGGAGGTGTTGTGCATGAATACTAAAGAAAATGCAGCAAGTCTGACTTTGATAAATTCTGGTTTTATTAATATTTCAAGAAATTGAAGATTAATACTTCGTTGCCGCGTTAAAGCTTTCACTTATTAGTTAATGATATTTTTAGGCCACGTCCCCATAATACAATGGAATAAACTACTGCAAGTTTGAACTTCTAATTCCCCACTGCACACATGGCTACTCCTATGAGCATAGCGCCAACTTCTATATACACTTCTAGTCTCGTTGTGGTCCTAAGTCAGAGTGACCGAGCTTGGCTCAGTAATTTTCCAATGAACCTCAGTTAACTCCCACTCCATGGTTACGAGACTGTGTGACGTAGGAATAGCTCATTGGCCACATATGCATCATCCATACTTGGCTTTTCGCTGAATGGCCACATGACCTGCTCACCAACGCTACCTCTAGCATTATGCTTCTTGAAAATTCGAAAATAGCATGGCTTTGCCAAAATCTAACCATGTGAAAGTCTTTAACGGACTCAAAACTTTTCCCAACGGTCAAACACATTTAAACATGAACTTGCAATACATGAAATAAAATTGAATATTTTCCATAATACTCGGTTACAATGTTATCATTTCCCTTTGCCAAATTCAATGCACAATTTACTATCTAAGAATCTGACAGTGATATTAAAATGAGTAATATATATAATAATAAAAGAATATTAACTAATATTATTAGCAAATAATTAATATAGAGGAAATTTCATAAGACATGGAATTTCAGTCTCATTTTACAGGATGATTAATCAATCCCATCCCATCCTATCCATCCATCAGAAAAGGTGTGAACAAAATGTATAATATAATAATTTTTTTTTCTAGATTTTTTCCCATCTTCATTCTGATTATGGGTGTATTGGCTCCATTGACGTCAGGAGTTGTGAGCAGTGCAGCAGTGGCATTTGTATACAGAGCTTCCAGTCTGCAGATGGCACCTCTGTATGCATTGGTATGGGGAGTTGGGCAGACAGTCCTTTCTGCTTGTATTGGTTTCACACGGATACTAGCAACTTTATAACATATGTTATGTTTCCTGGGTTTTACAAATTGTTATGAAGAGAGAAGGACACAAGTTTTCCCCTTCTCCAAGTTCTATTACATGCTCATAATGCTCTTATTTTGTACTTTATCTACAGTATTTCTATGGTCTCATATGTATCTCTTTGATTTTTTCCAATTTCCCATTTCCTGTAATCTGTCACAACCCTTTTCTGGAGAAAACTCAGTTCAGAAGATTGTATTTTGGACAGATGTAAGAATACAGCACTCTCCACCATGAGTGACAAATTAATTAAAAATAATGAAAACTTTCTTTGTCAATTCAACCATAGTATCAATTATTTTGGCATATATTAACCATGAAAATCATTGTTACAGCCATGATAGGTTGCCTTGCAATATCTGTATTTCTATGTTTCCTAAGTTACACGTGTGCAATTGTGTTAGTATTTTGTGCTAAGCTCCATGCCAATCAGTGTTGTTATAGTTGCTCAGTATTAGTATTAGAGTTATGTTATATAATGTTGTGTTTATCACTTTATGATGTAGCATTTTAAGAGCAGTTACAGCTCAAATACAGTTAATATTCACATTAAATTCTTACCTCAAAAGTGAGGTTATTGTGGAGTTCACAAATTTGCCAAATATAAATTGAATAAATGAGGGTTTTGTTAATTTTTCGGGAGTTCCAAACAAATATCACTAGCCATATGGGTGAGAGGCTTTGATACATAAGTTAAGTCATATACAGCAATTTGGCTTTTGAAGTAGTTCTTATTAAAGTTCTTGGACATTGAAAATGTTAAGTTCTCTTCCATTATATCAATACTTCTAATGTATTTATTGTAAAGGCTGCAGAGTTTAGTTTAAGTATTTTGTGGGGTTATCAGCAAGCATGGATTTTCTAAACTATGAATATATTCATTTACAGTATTTATATTTTTTAACTATTATGAAGGGCCTTTGACCAATACCTGAGGCTGAGACAATATGCAGGTGTATAAATAGCATAGTTTGTAAAGTACAAGCACTTTGTCTAGAAATCAGACTGCAGTTTCAGGTATGTTCAAATACATTGTGCCATGGAGTATTGGGACAATATAAAGATTCTTTAAAGTTCAGAACTGCGGAAATACTAATTAAATATGTGAATTAACAGTTTAAGTTTTACAATAGTGTGTTAAGAAATCTCTGTCAAGATTTTAGAAATGATAGCAGATGAATGCAGATATATTTTTGGTGTTACAATGTTACATTCCAGTTATGTTAATGTGTGTTTGCTTCAACTCTAAATTTTGTTTATGAAGTACACTAAGCACTAAAGACTAAGTACACTAAGCACTAACTTTCTTAATTAAACCTTTCTGTGTACATTAAAACAGAAGCATTAGAATTTACTTTTAAACAAATTATTAACAAGAAATGTGTCAGGATTTAGGGAAGAGAGTAACTGGAATGTGCATGGATTTTATCATAACCAACTGCTAGTTACAGGTAAATAATATGACTATCAACCTTAAAAATCATTTTTGTAAAAAGTTGTTAAATAGCATTTGAAATCCACTGTTGGAATTATTGATATCGGGCTGTAGCGACGTAGCTCATTTTTACAACCCTTTTTGTAAATAGGAATCACTCTCGAATACTTTAAACATTTTGGAAAATTCCCTTCATTTAAACATTTATTAATACAGAAGGTGAGAGGTACAAGAAAATATGGTAATATATCTTTAAGAATATTGTTAGGTAAGTCATAAACATCTTTAGTTTCGAAGTTCTTCAATTTTCTAGAAACATCTTTAACCTCTTATAGAAAACAAAATCAGGCTTGTAGGCCGTGGTCCACTGGGCTTCTCCCCTTGTACCCCAGAAGTTTCGCCTGTGTCTGCGGCAAGCATCTTCAATGGCGTATACATCTCCGTGGCCTCTCAATAGCGACTGATTTGAAATTCAATGTAACCTCCATCGAACAGATGTCAATCAGAAACTTCTCCAGATATCTTAAAACAAATATCATTGGAAATAATAAATTTACAATATCCTTCCCCTGAATGGTTACATATTTTTACAGTTGGTTGCAGTCTACCAAATGATGAAGGCACTGGTGCTGGAACAACATGTCCACTCTTCTCATTTTATCAAAAATTAGATATGCATTCAAAAAATTTTAATGGCAAAATCATGGCAATTCTCTGGTCTACAAAATCTCTTTTTATCATATAAAAAATTTGAAAAAAATTGTAATTTAAAAGCAGCCATTATCGCCATAACACAAGATACACACCAAAAAGATTTAACGTTCTAGAATGTCGTAAAGTAATACAATTAACTTATTTACATGAAAGAGGGGCAATCTAATGAAATGGCTGAATTTTTGACCAAAAAGGGAAGTAAAATTATCACTAAATCAGCACTTAGTTTAATTCCTTTTTGCTCTATTAAAAGAATAATATCAAATAAGTACGCAAACAAAATCAATGAAAATACACAAACAAAACATCTGGAAAACGGTGGAAAAATTTACAAGATTACATATTTCTACATTACCAAGAAAATCTGCAGTAGCAACATGACTGTTTACAAAAATACTTATACAGGTTTGGCATAGCAGAGACCTCTATATGTCTTTTCTGTAACCTTAATGAATAAATGGATCGTGATCATCTTCTACATTGTCCGACTTTTACAGTAAATAACCTCCCAGATAAATATTGAAGTGCAAGAAAACAAATGATTTCATTATCAAGTGTTTAACATTCGATTCCAATCATATTATTATTATTATTATTATTATTATGACAATAAAGTAGCAAAAGCTGGATGCCCCCCTCCTGTCAAAGAAAGCTTAGCAATGGTTGTCATAACCAGCTATTTGTTATTATTTTTCAGTGATAAAATTAATTATATTTATCTGCTGTTCCAAATCTCTCTCTTCAGTAACATAATAATAATCCAGTGGATTTCAACCCCTATTTAACAACTTTTTGCAAACAGAGTTAATAAGGTTAGTAATGTCATTTATTGTATGTTTGTGTGCGCGCGTATGTGCATGCATGTGTGTATGGGTGCATATGTGCATGCTATTTTATTTTATCTTTGGAAAAAAAGGCAGTATTAAAAATATAATAATTTATAAAAAGCAATAGAATAAGAACTTCTTGTTAATAATGCCTATACAGTGTAAAGAATAATATTTGGAATAGTTTTTATACATTATTCTACATTCTATAGAACCTTCCCATAAGTTCTGTTGATGTGTGGACAAATTTAGTTTTACACTACAACAGCTCTTTTCTTACTTAGCAGTGACATCCACAGCAATAAATTTTGTTAGTTAGGGGATAAACTGAGCGCCAATGATTTCCCGTTTCCTCAGTTATTGAAAAAGACTGTGTTTGTAACATACACTGTGAATAATATGTAAGTCCAACTTCTTGACATGTTCATCCAAAACTCTTCTTGAATTTTCAGTAATTTTGTTTTTATTTCTCACATCACAGCTTTGACAACTGCTTGTCACATTGTTATAGAAAACTTGGGATCAGAATTTTTAGGAAGCAGAACTTAATTACAGACAAAATATCTGTAACCTTGACTTGAAATATTAATTATTTTTATACCTGGAAAATCATCTAAATAAATGGTCTTAAATTACAGTATACAAAATTTATACTTATATACTGAGACTGAACATGGACCATCATATATTCCTCTACAAAGACTAACATTACCAAATCCTTTAAGTTATAGGACTTATTTATTTGGCAGGCCTATCTATCAGCCCTAAAATGAGTCCATCCAAACAAGGAAAATAAATATTCCCCTTTTGGAGAATTCTTCCAGAAAATTGTTGGAGTTGTTATTATTACTCATTTGTGCTTTACTATGAAGCATGTCCAGAAAGTAAGTACCATTTTGTTCTAGTGTTGCGGTTGCACCCATGCGCACTCATCTCTCTGGTTCACTGACGCCATTACAGCCGGGTCATGTGTTTACAGTTGTTAGTGATTGTTCAAAATGTTTAAGACAATTTCTAATACTGCCCACTGTGAATTTCATTCATTAATACAATTTTTAAACACAAGGAGTGTAAGACAGTTAAAATTCATCATCAACTTGTAGAGATCTATGGTGAAAATGTAATGACAGAAAGTGGGTCAGGCAATTCAAAGATGAACAGTCCATTGTTCATGGTGTTGTGTTATCATTGATGTTTTGCTTAAACAAGTGGATATGGCAATTCGTAAAATCAGATGGTTCACAATAAAAATGCTTTGTGATGTCTTTTCCACAATTTCAAAAACTGTATTGCATGAGATTTTAGCAAAGCTCATAAATTATCACAGACTGTGTTCCATTGGGTTCTGAAGATGCTGACAGGTGCTAACAAAACGAAGTGACTGGACTGTGCTTTAACAGTTCTTACCCTATATAGATATAAGGGTGATGAATTCTTAAGCAGGATAGTGAACGGTTATGAAACTTTGGTTTGTAATCACACTCCAAAATCAAAACAACAGCGATGGTTTAGTGACACATAGGATCCATCAAATGACAAAAATTCATAATGTCGTCAGTACAAAAATCATGCGCACACCAAGTTTGGAGGAGGTGCTTTGACAGTGATGACAACTCAAAATACAGTGTACAACAGTGGCTGTTTTCACTGGCAGCTTTTTCATTGATTCCGTGCTATGACAATTCCTGAATAATGGTGACGACAGTACCGAAAAATAGGTTAAGGAATGCTCTTTCATATACAAATAAATGTTGCAGTGAAAACCTATATTTGAAGCCTTTTTTTCCAAACTGGTATTTACTTTCTGGACATGCCTTGTAATATGAGAAATGTCCATTGTACTATAACTAGGAATAATAACTCTGGGCTGTTTTGCCTTGGTCTGCTGGAATGAGATGTTCCTGATGTTTCGTCCACAACTGCAGTGGACATCTTCAGTAGCATGGTCAAAGTTTCCTCGGAGAAAGTTTTGCTGCGTCTGAAGCGCTGACTGTCAGAGTTGCTGTATTTATGCTGGTTGATTGGGGGCAGAGCTTAGCCTCTTCAGGGCAGGTGCTTTCTGATTAGCCTGCTTTGATCTTACCAGTTTTATGGCATTTCCTGCCTTCAATGATAGGATGTCAGTTTCTGTTGAGCTTTAAGGCCTCTTCTTTTTTATTGAAATTATTCGAATGCTTGTAAATTTCTATTGCTTCTCGCTGTAGTCAGGCATGGTAAGGTACTGTGGATGAAAGGATGCTGATGTGCTGGAATTTATGATGTGTTTGCCCTTCACCTCAATGGCATGCTTGGCAACCACAGACTTTCCTGTGTGGCCCAGTTGACAGTTTTCATGTTCCTTGATTCTGGTGTTAACACTGCGTTGTGTGGTTCCAATGTATACCGAGCCGCAAGAACAAGACATGCAGTATTGATGACAGAGGCTCTGTGGGTCTTTAGCTAAGTGTAATAAATTATTCAGTTGTCTCGTGGGCTTGAAAACAGTTTTAACATTGTGGCGCAGCAATATGCACTCAATCCGGTCGGTGGTACTATTAAAGTATGGCAGAAAAACTGTGCCTTTACATTTTGGTTGATTTGGTTTTTGAGTGGTGGAATGAGACCTGGTGGTACAGAAAGCTCTATTAACTTCTTGGCTGGAATGACCATTAGATTGTAACGCCTGTTTTAAGTGCCCAAGTTCTTCCTGTTGCTGCTGTGGTTCACAGATGCGAGAAGCCCGATAGACAAGTGTGAGGATGAGGGTTTGAGTCCTTGTTGAGATAACGGTCAGTGTGGGTAGGCTTGCAGTAGAGAATATACCCAAGAGAGCCATCGACCTTCCTGTTGATCAGGACATCCAAAAATGCTACCTGCTCATCTTTTTTCCTTTTCCATAGTGAACTGGATACAATGATTAATGCTGTTGAGGTGTAGGAAAAAATCTTGAAGGGCTTGTTCTCTATGGGGGCATTTAACAAATGTGTCGTCTACATAGCAGAACCAGACTGTTGGTTTTTGTGGAACTGTGTCCAAGGCTGAAAACTCAAACGATTCCATGAAAAAGTTTGCCACTACCAGACTCAGAAGCTTCATGAAGTGAGTTTCTCACCTGGAGATGCAGAGCAAAAAATTTTCAATGGTTTGAAACAAGTTCTCTTATGGTCTGGAGGACGCATTCTCGGATTCAGTGAGTGGCAGCAGTTTGAAGATGGCATTTCTCTGTGAGGAATTTTGGAATAATTCCTGAGTTTCAGCAGCATAGAAGAAATGTAAGTGAGCACAGAAGAGAAGAATTCTATTTGCGCAGCGCTTCTAGTCAACAAATCAGACAGCATATCTCCTCCCCATAATAGCGAGTCATGAGAGAACGTAGGCTTTCACAACAGAGTCAATATAACAGAGTTTTTCCAGGCTGTTTTGCCGTGGTCTGCTGGAGTGAGATGTTGCAGACATTTCGTCCAAAACTGCAATGGGCATCTTCAGTGATGCGGTCAAAGCAGGCCAGTCAGAAAGCACCTGTGCCAAAAAGCCTAAACCCTGACCCCAACCAATCAGTGACTCTGACAGTCAGTGCTTCAGACACAGCAAAACCTTCTCCAAGGAAACTTCAACTGTGCCACTGAAGATGTTCACCACAGTTGCAGACAAACATCTCACTCCAGCACACCATGACAAAACAGCCAGCAAATAACTTCTATAGTTATATTGACTCCAGCCATGAAAGCCATGTTGTGTATTGTACTGTTGAAAATTTCCTCTGCCATCACGTTTGCCTTTTTGTAATCTTCTATATGTTTGGCCCAACTTCATATAACTGCCGAAGTTTCCTTTATCAGCATATTTGAAAGTGGAAGTTTTGCAAGTGTTTGTTTACAAAATATTTGAGCCACTAGGAAACCTTTTTCAGTGGCTGCTAGAAGTGTTGAAACACTTTTTGACATGACCTTGTGGTACAAGATAGCTCTATGAGACTTGTCCCAATAGCAAAGAATAATTCTTTACATTCAGTTAATCTTGTCTTTAACAAGCCAGTAACTGTTCTTTTTTTGACACAAGTTTAACAATGTTTGCTTTTAATAAATCACCAGTTTGAGAATTATTTCTAAAAATATTTATGATGTCATCATCAACATCAAGGCAGCTCCTGATAAAAGACACTGCAAAGGAATCGAGTAGCAACTACACAATGCATGCTTAAGACTTTTGGTAAATGCTGGTGAAATTTCTCTTGAGGCCTTCTTAGTAACCACTTAAATTTGCTGTCCCATCATATTCTGGCCTATTAGATTATCTATGCCAATTTCCAATTTATATATCTCATATATCTGAGTAAAACAAAGAAAATCTTTTCTCAACACTTTTAGTACCAGCTTGGAGAGCAAAATAGTGTGTGAAAAGTGCCAAGTAATTTTGGAGCAAACTGCAAGATAGTGAAACATTAGTGATTAAATGAGAATATTGGTTGAATTCAGATTCATCCAGTACAGTTGTAAAATTAGTGACATATGCACTGCATTTGAAATTTGTTTATATTTGTCAAGGTAGCCAAAGTTAAAAGTTGGCAGGGAATGTCACTGGAGAGTTGCCACCAGTATTGCAGTGCAACAATGAGATCGTCATCATTATTTCAGTATAACTAACTATTTATAGAAACAAAATTATATCTTCATCATGTTAAAAAAATAGTTATGCAATAAATGGTTTGTTTTCTTTGTTTTATTGGAGGGAGGGGTCCAAAAAGCCAAGAGGGGAGAATGTCCCCCCTCCTCCATTGGAAGATCCTGGATAACCAGAATGCAGCTACAATCTAGGCTCTGATGGTTGCATATATGATTGTTTAAAGACATATTTTTGGAGAGTGTAAAATTATAATTGCAGACTTACAACTTATTATTGTTGGTCTGACAACCTAAGTTGGTTTCAGTCATTAGTTTAATATTGCCCTCAATTGTACATGACATGGTAAAGTTATAATAGAAAGAAATGTGTTATATCAGCTACCTATTGTTTCTTTCTTAATATTTTGCGTTATATATTTTGTATGTTAATTTAATTTCACATTTTATATGCAACAGAAATGCATGCTTCTTATTAGATTAAAAGAATCTTGCACTTTTAAATAATTTTCTCTGCTTAACTGCAATAAACTGTAGTGTACCTAAAGTATATAGGAACTATGGATAAATAAACAGTATCTATAGAGCATAAGTTTTAACAGCCACTTATGTTGATTTTTGTTCTTAGCAAGTTCCCATACTTTTTCTCTTGCATGTGGATGTAATATGTCTGACAGTCTAAATTTAAATTTTAAAATGTGTTTTAATACTCATTGCAATTAAAGCAATAAGACATCTTCCAGAGTAAAATATTTAATTTATTTTTGTTTTCCATTTATACCCTGCCTTTAACTGGTCGTATTAAAATCATTTTACCTTTGAAACATATTGACCATTGGCAATGGTGTTAACTGGAATACAGTTGTCGTTGGGCTCCTGGTTATTTCTTTGGGTTTTGTGCATTAGGTCTCGTGTACACATACCATCTTGGCTAGAGAAAAATTATGATCCCCTAGCTGGGAATCAAACCTGGGACCCTTCACACAACATGCACCAACATAACATTGATTGTATGGGAAACACTGCAGTATTCTCAGGGTACTTCTTGCCAAGTGTTGCAATATCTGAAAGCTTGCTCTCTATAAGATACAATATAAAATATCTGTAGAGTTAAGTTTCTAGAATAAAACAATTTTGTACTGAGAATGAGCATAACCGTTTCATGAAGTGTTCTGTTTTTTGTTTGTGGTATAAAAAGACACTGCAAGGAGACATAATGTGGAGATAAAATTCTCTCGTTGAAGTTAAAATTGTCCTCCGTAAATTGTTACTCTTTCACACTGCTGTCAAAAACTATAGAAAAAGTATTATAAGGTATAATTGTAAGAATAAAACTGTGCATAGTTTCTTTGGTTGGCACATTGCCATCTCGTCCTAATACTGACTGTAACTTTGGGCTCTGTAGTGTTGAGCTTGTGATAGTGAATTTAGTGTGTTCAATTGAAGAAAAATATGTCTTAATAAGTAAAACAAACAGCACAAAAATTATCCAGTCCATTTCACTCCAAGCAGCATTATTTCTGTTTTGCTTAGAGTACATTTGTGATAGAATTTCGCTCATGTAGCTTGCCTGTACAGAGAAATTCATGTAAATATGTATCATGTACACACTTTGTAAGTTTGTAACATATATTTTTCTGAGCATTAGAGATGCAGTGAATAAATTAATTGGGGGTGTTTTAATTTATGTGAGGGATTGACATTCCCATAGCAGTCCATGAATTTTGACATTGTGTATATAAATATATGTATGTAATAAATTGTTGTATTATATTATTGTATGGACATAAATTTAAAAAAAAAAAAATATTATAAATACTTAATAACAACACATAATGTTGAAAATCTTTGATTTTTAAGACAGTTTAAATACTGAGTCATGATAAACCATGTACTTAAAGATGACGAATAAGTTATTCAAAGTGAACTGACTCATGAATAGTGCTTAGGGTGTTTACATTAATTATTGAATGATACTGGTTTCATTTTGACCATATCTTTCAACATACAGTTTGTGAGGTACAGTTACTTTGAGAAGAACAGCCTCTCTTACAGCTGAATAAAGATTTGTCAAGATAATCAGTCAAATAATGTATTACTACTTTTTATTTTTCAAATTTTTGTGTCTCACATAGAGTAGCAAGACCAAAACAGAAACAGGTGCCAGAGTGTTATAGCAGTATAAACATTGTTTCAATATTATTACTATTAGTTTTTCAATTTTATTACTATTAGTTTTTATAATGAAATCTAATGTGTGATTTATTAAACATAAAATAACTACAAGAATAATGATATTTGTAAATAAATTCAGTCTATGAACTTTGTTGAAAATGTAATTTGTTTGATTATTGCCTTTATTATTTCCTTGTCAATCAAAATCTGTCAATCTAATTTCACAAGAAATTATTTGTACTACTGCTCGTCACCCTCATAATAAAGCATAATTACAATTTGAAGCAATGTCAAAAAAAAGAGGCACGTGTTAAAATTCTTAACAGAGCAATGAAAGCATGCTCATACATAAAAGTAAAACCAGATTTATACAGGTTATATTAAATACTAATATTTAATATAACTATGGCTTTACACATATTTAGGTGTGGTTCAGATCATTGTATCTTGCCACCACCAAAATAAATTTGGAAGTTGCAGAAAGGACAGGATATCTTACTGTACCTAGCGAATACGAGGGGCATACTGAAAGTCATGAGCAACACTGTTTTACAATCTTAATATTTATTTTTAAGCCAAACCAAATACATCATCATAATCTACAGACTTTCTTTCATTTTTCGACATAGTCTCCATTGTTTTACACACATTTTTCCCATCGTTCTACAAGTTTGAAAATGCCCTTGTGTAGAACTCTGTTCCACCTGCCCGCAGACCCTGACACACTGCTTTCCGAATATCCTCCAGCGTCTCGTAGCGTTGGCCACGCATCTGCTCCTTCACAGAACCGAAAAGATGGTCGGAGGGTGCCAAGTCGGGACTGTAGGGAGGATGTGGAAGAGTTTCCCACCCTAATGCCCTGATCTTCTCCATAGTGGCACGGGCAGTATGCGGACGCACATTATCCTGTTGAAGAATTATCCTCATTCCAGGGCGTTTATCACGCAAAGCCCAACGGAGCTTCAGAAGTGTCTTGATGTAGCGGGCAGAATTTATGGTTTGTCCAGGTTCAAGAAAGTCAACCAGAATGCAACCTTGTGCATCCCAAAAGACAGTTCACATAACTTTTCCTACAGATTGCACTGTCTTCGCTTTCTTCTTCGATGATGAGTTCAAGTGGTGCCATTCCATACTCTGACGTTTCCTTTCTGGCTCATAGTGATGGAACCAGCTGTCATCTCCAGTCACAATACATGTCAAAAATTCATCACCTTCATTATGAAATCTCTGAAGAAGGTTTTGTGCAATGGTTCTTCTCTGAAGTTTGTGGTCTTCAGTCAATAAACGGGGGACCCAACGGGCACAGACCTTTCGATAACCCAAGCTATGGACCATTTCTTGCACTGCACTATGTCATATTCCAAGTTGCGCAGCAATTTCATTCACAGTGAAACGTCTATCTCATGTAATGAGCTCATCAATTCTTTCCTTGTTGCTTTCTGTAGAGGCAGTTCGAGGACGCCCGCTACGAGGTGCATTTTGCAGACTCGTGTTTCCATCTTTGAAATGTTTCACCCATCTTCTAACACTGCTGGCACCCATGCAGACACCTCCATACGCACGTTGAAGTCTGAGATGAATTTCAGGAGCAGATTTTCCTTCTTTCACAAGGAATTCAATGACAGCACGCTGTCGAAACGAAACATCAATGTCAGCCATTTTTCAAACACCGTCTGTGGTCACGTGATAGAAGCTAATGACGTCAAAATATGTCAGCATGTGGCTTAAAGTCTGTAGATTACGATCCTGAAATTCGTTTCATTATATTGTTGAAATTTAAATTTTTACACTGGGTTGCTCATGACTTTCAGTATGCCCTTCGTATCTCTGTTTTCAGTGTGTGTTATAAGTCTCTCCTAGCTTGTTACATTATCCTTGCATTGGTTGCGAGCCTTGTCAATGTGGTTGATAAAGTTGACAGCAGTGAAATCATGATTATTTTCACAATGTCAGTGCTTTCTAGATTTATAGAGAACTTACACAGGCTCAAGGCTAACATATTCTTCAAATTCATTGTCTAATCATGATAAATATTATATTATTGTTTTTTCCTAAGACTATAGTAGGATATTAATGCAATGCACCACATACAATTATTAAACCAATTTTAAACTGCAGATATGTGGCTTAAGCCTAAACACTTAACTCCTCTTACTTTTAGAATCCTATTCCTACCCAGTCCGAAAGCAAAGTTATTCAAAGTTACATTTGTTATCTGTTATTATTTTGAAATGAGGAGTTGAAAACAACCTTCCTCAAATGTTCTTCTAGAATCTTGAAGTACCACCCTACCTGCCATCTGACTGTGGGTGGAGAAGTGTTGTGTGTATCTGGTACACTCCACTTAACTCAAAGTTGATGCTTTAATCAGTGTGCAGGTTCAATCTAGTAGCGACAAAACAGTTCTTCTACAAGACAGTTTGCGATGATCTTGGCCTCCTGGTTAGGGATGGTAGATGTTTAGGTAGACAAAGATTATTAATTAATAAAGGTTTATTAAATTTGATACTGAGATTGACATTATGATGATTATTATCTTCTTGCAATATGGCAGCACCTCCTTCTTTAAATTTATTTGGAGAAATTGGTTTACTAAATAGAATAGTTGGTTGAACATGATACTTCTCCGGCCACTTGAAGTAATCCATGGTGACCAACAGATACTTGTTGCCCCTGTCTGACACAGAGAATGGCCCAGCTACATTAATGGCTGTGCATTCTAAAGATGCTCCCACAATGGTGCTGCATACAGCCTTGCTCCTAGTCTGTGGGCTGCGATTTGCCACACACACACATGTCATTGGTGGCACCACATCTCAGCATCTGCTCATAATCTCAGCTAGTAGTATCAACAGAGTTTATCAATGGTTTCGTTGGGTCCCAAATGTCCTCCCGAAATCCCTGCACACACTTTCTCCAGGTCTTTATTGACCTTACACCGTGGGAGGAAAAGCTGGTCTCTCTGGGTCTTCCCATCAGGTGACCCATACCCGGAACAGTACTCCTTCCTTGGTTTTCAATGAGTCCCACTATCCCCTGGATGCAATGTCTTCCCAGCTTGCTCTAATCCCTACCTCCACTTCCCTCAGGAGTGGTCCCAAGTCAGTGTCTGCCAGCTACTCCATCCTCTGACATGCACTATCCCATCCAGCTGCATACACCCCTGAAATGCTACAGTCAGCTATGGCACCCTCTTTCTCAACCTTGGTACAGTAGCTGCACTTTTCTGGACAGGGTCATTGTGACATGGCATCTACATTGTGGCTCCTTCCTGTACAATGTGTGCTCTTGGAGCCTCTGGCTCTCCAAGTTCACAAAGGTTAACAGTCAGGTGAGGGTGGAGTGGTCAGTTCTCAGGTGCATGGCTGACCATACAGATAATTGTGAATGTGCTCCAGTGTCTTCACTACTGCCAGGAGCTCTCGCTGGGTAATGCAATAGTTCTTTTCTGCCTTAGAGAGTGTTTTGCTGTTATAGACTATAACCCACTACTGGCCATCCTGGACCTGGAATATAATATCTCCAATGCCGGTACCTCTGGCGTCAATGTCCACAATAAAGTCGCTACCAGGCCTCTTCTGAGCATGTGTAACTGCTCTTCCATTAAACAAGGGTTTTTGCTATGTTGGAGAAACCTCTGGCAAACTGGCAACAATACCTGCATAGGCCCAGGAAACTTCACAGTCCTAGTTTGTCTTTTGGGCGAGGTAATCTCTCGCTGCTCGGGCCTTCTCCAGATCTGTGGCCACCCCGGATAGTGAGACTATATGGCCCTAATAGTTCACCTTCTTGGAAGAGTTAATACTTCTTTGCATTCAACTTCAAGTTGACTACAGCTTTTGTAGTATGTTGGATAGGTTTTTTCAGATATTCTTCGAACTTGTGGTGGCCTTGACGATGATGTCATCCAGGCGGCTTCTTAAGTTAACCCTATTATCACTGATTCCATGAGGTACTGGAAAGTGGCTGGCATTGCAGAGGCCAAAGGGCATAACCATAAATTATCAAGCTCTTTGTCGATAATGCTGTCTTCTCTTTGCCTGTGGCATCTAAGGCCTCTATATCAGGATCAAAGTTAAGAATCACCGGGCAGCAGCAGGTGTGCTAGGAGTGTTGTCAATCTGGGATAAGGAAAAATAGTCCTTTCTGTTGATATTCAGCTTTCTGTAGTCCATGCAGAAGCGCAGTTCACCAAGGCTATAAGGGGAACACCAAGGGCTGTCAGACTCTTCAGTGATTCCCCTAGATCACATGTATTTCAGCAGGTCTCATATCCCCACCTGTTTTGCCAGAGGAACATGTCTTGATGGTTGCCAGATAGGTCAGGTGGCTCTGGTGTTGATGTTATGATATATTTGATCATTGAGGCATAATCGCTGCTCTCTTCACTGAAGACAGACTGGTATCAGCTGAGTAGATATCAAACTCTCTTCATTTTTGAAGCAGTCAGATGGCTGCAGCAAGTTTCAACCAGGGCTTCAGGTCCTGTGATTGTGCTAGCTGAATGCATCCGTCACAGCAGTTCACTTGCTGCTGGCTTGCACTTCTCTAGCTCCGTCCTGGCCTGAATATCCTGGTCGGTGTCCAATGGGTTCAGCAGCCTCATTGGCACTTCCTCCTGACAAGGCAGCAGAGCCTGGGCAACACTTAATCTGTTCAACAGTGTTTTTTGGTCCAATAACAAGATTCCTTGACTGTTAATCCTCTAGGTGCACTGTTCGTGGAGGCTCTAGAGTCTTGGTCAAGTCAAGTCAAGTTTTGGCTGACGTCGACCATTGTCTCATGGCTCCTGAGTTCATCCAGTCCCAGTATCACATCCTGGGCCACCCTTGCAACAAATACCCATAGGCTTATGGTGTTCTGTCCAAATGTTAATTCTGGCTGGGCCTCCTTCTCCACAGGTAAGATGTCACTCAACGCTGTCGCTATTTGGTAAGGCTAACTAGATGTTTGTGTCACCAGACCCTTTACAAGTTAGATCTGATTAGAGTCAAATCTACTAATATCTGGCACACTTGGGTAGCTATGTGCAATGAAGCTTCATCCATATGCCTAAGACATGTAGCATCATTCAAGTTGATGGAGTTGTGCGCCTCCATTGCCTTCTGTCTGTTGATTGGTTTTGTCTTGGCAGTCTCTTGGTACATGTTCTGAT
The DNA here is from genome assembly GCA_030762935.1 of Hymenopus coronatus. Taxonomy (NCBI): domain Eukaryota; kingdom Metazoa; phylum Arthropoda; class Insecta; order Mantodea; family Hymenopodidae; genus Hymenopus; species Hymenopus coronatus. The sequence goes on from CM060884.1 coordinate 17,998,527, forward strand.
TGGCTACATTTCCAGGACACATCCCTGAAAGGGCATCGTCATCTTTGTGTTGTCTCTTTGTCCCTTGTTATTAAATACTCATCTTCAAGGTGGCACAGCTGTTGTCATGGCCACTTTCTATTGTGTTAATGCCTCATAGATGGTCTTGTTGCTGCTGAACATAAGACGCTGTTGATTCTCGTCATCACATATAACAAGGAGTAGGCAGTTTTGTGGGACTTGTAACTAGGGGTAGGTTCACTAGTTATTCAGTCACCACGGCCAACTCCTGCATCATCTTCCCTAGCTGTTGCAGCTTCGATTTAAGCTGATTCCTGAAGTGGTTTTTGTGGGTCTTCTAGGTCTCTACGGACGTCACCGACATTGGAATTGTATTCAGTACTTGTGCCGCCAATTCTTGGTGACTTGCAATCAGTTGTGTGGCTTCCTCTTCTGCTGACCATGGACTGTGGGCATTGACAACGGCGTACTGTCAGTGGAAGACTGAAAATAGATGTTCTGTTGAATGTTTGATGCATGCAGCAGATGTTGCTTCAGCTCTTTGACACTGCCGCCAGCTCTTCCTTCCAGGCATTGGGTTACATAGTCCTTCACTGTTCCACCAAGCTCTTCCATCTTTTCTGCAAGCTCTTCTAGTTTTCCTCCAAATTCTTTCACATCCTTATTCACACTATTCATCTATTTCGTTCAATATTGCCATTTTCAGATTTTCCATATATCGGGTTCCATTTTCTCCTAGATCTTCTCATCACTGATATCATTTCCATCCCTATCTTTACTATCTTGCAAAAATTTTGGAGACTTCCTCTTCTAGGTGGGTTCCATTCTAAAACTTGTTTTGGTGATCTTTATCTCAGACATTCTGTGGACATGCGCATACCATTCTACCTGTTTATATCTTAGTTTTTTTTTGTGGTAGTGTTTAATGCCCATATTTAGTACTTGTGGCACCGCAGGTGAATCTGGTTTCTTGAAACAATTTTTCAAATATAACATTTTTTGTTTTTAGTAAGTGATAGTTATTCTTTGATGGCACTATTCCATCGAGGAACAAAAAAAAAAAAAAAAAAAAAAAACGACTAGGTATCGCAAATTTTCAGCTAATTTCACAAAAACAAAATTTTAAAAAATGACAACTTCCCATTTCAGAAAGTATTACTGGAAAATTTATATAATAATGAGGAATATCTTCAAATTAGTATACTCAGCAAAAATTAACTTCTCATAAATTTTATATTTTAACAAGATCTACATTTTTATCTAATAAGTTTTTATCTACATCTTATAGTTTACTTGTTATACAAAAAAGTCCTCCAGAATGAAGAGGGCTTCAGAGACTAATCCTAGAAAGTTCAAGACACATTTCGTTTGCTTGTGAATTTCTTTAATTTTAATCACAAGTGTTACAGCCATTTTTGAGACAAATTTAAAAAAATGTTGCATATAAATGGTATTTTGAGATGGGTGATTTTCCTAAATGTCTTTGTGTCACATCCTTGAGAAAGTTGTTGATCTCAAATACCAAGTTTGGTACTTAACCCATGGTGTCTTAGTTTTGCTGTTCACATACAGACAGAAACACATATACACATATGGATCTTATTCTAAGAATGCTTTTTTTGGGATTCAGGTGTCTTCAAAACATGTATTTCCAGCGAAATATTGGTATTGAATTTCTGGGTGGAATGTAATACCTTCTCTACCTATTATCTACATTCTGTATGATAAAGAAATTAAAAATACAAGCTAAACATAAACTATAATGGTTAAAATTTTTAAACAAAAATCATTAAGGGGTATGTATGATACAGGATTACACTCGACTATATCACACATGAGCCTACTACTAAAATACTTTATTTCTTCAATTTATTCTGGGTAATCTGAATATCGAGTAAAATTAATATTAAGCTCTACTAAACAAAAATAGATGTATATGATATGTTGGCATGAATTAAATGTAATAACATGGGCAGTCTTGAGTTAGAGCTTCAAAATAATTTCTAAAATGACTTTGTTGTTTGATGCAATGTGAAGAAAAGAAGTTTTTCTAGCTGTGTTAATCCTTTGATTACCCACTATAGCAAAATGCATTCCTTGCCTCTGCATTCCTGCACATGCATACAGTGTATGTCACTTGCATGCGGACATGCGAGAACACAAACACACATCGAAATGTATGTGTTTTATTCCCCTTAATGACTAAGATGTTCCTACCTGTATTTCTCTTAACATGTGAAGATAGGAATAGCCATCAAAATTAATGCAAATCAAGAAAGGAAGCATTGTACAATATGAATAACAATATTTGACTTAAAATTATGAGGTACATCCAGAAAGTAAGTCCCAATCACATCCAGAGAAGGCACCACCAGTTGGATAGGAATGTGCATGTGCAGGAAAAGAGAGGAAATATATGATAACCTTGTAGTAAAGTTTCAGTTTTGTGATGGCAGTGGTTACTGCTCTGTGCTAGGAGAAAATGGCTGTTGCAATATTGTCTCCCACTACATGCAAGGCTCGTGCAATCATCTGATTTTTGCATGCTCAAAAGCAATCTCCAGCAGAGACTATCATCAATTGTGTCACGTATATGGACAGGACATTCTGTGTGACAGTATGGTAATACGATGGTGCAGGCAATTCACGGAAGGAAGAACCAATATTCATGGCAAAGACCGTAATAGCTGATCACCCCTGGTGATGCCAGAAGTGTTGGAAAGTGTGCGGCAAGCAATTGTGCAGAACCAGCACTTCACAATTTTAGAACTCTCTTGACAGTTTCCCCAGATGTCTCGCTCACTTGTGCACAAAATTGTCTCCCGGTGGCTTGCTTTTCACAAAGTATGTGCAAGATGGGTATGTACACAACTGACAGATGAACACAAAACCAAAAGCCTGGCTGTAACATTGACATTCCTACAGCAATATGCAGCGGAAGGTCACAAGTTTCTTGACAATAGTGTCACTGGGGATGAAACATGGGTGCTGCATGCCACACCAGAGACAAAACAACAATCAATGTATTGGCAGCATAGTGGTTCACCTGTGAAGACCAAATTCAAGCAGACAATCTCTGTCAAAAAAATCATGTGCAGTCTTCTGGAATTGACGTGGTGTCCGCTTGTGTGAATTTTTACCGCGAGGGGAGACCGTAAATGCTGATCGATATTGCCAGACTTTGCATAAACTCAGGCAGGCAATCTAGAACAAGAAACGTGGAATGTTGATAAGAGGCATTATGCTTGTGCATGACAATGCAAAACCCCATACAGCCAACGCCACACTAAATGTGTTGAATAAGTTTGGATTGGAGGTCTTTGAACATCCACCCTACAGCCCCAACCTCGCTCCAAGTGACTTTCATCTCTTCCATCTCATGAAACGTTTTCTGGCAGGACACTGAGGTGCAGAATTAAGTGCTTTGTGGCTGTGGACTTTGGCAGTAGAATCCTATGACTTGGGCATACAATTAATGGTGCACCATTATGATAATACCTCAACAATGGTGGCGATTATGTTGGAAAATAACAAGTGAGTCTATGTAATTATACCAATAAATATTTCTTACTTAGTGATGTTTTTGTTCTCTTTATCGGTCATCAAAACTTACTTTCTGGATGCACCTCGTATATTGTGTTTGGTAATTGGGTAGTCCTTTCATCTTCGAGGTTTGATTCCAGAAATACATTTGTATTTCTCTTGGTATTTCATTGTTTGTTATATAAGATTAAAGCTATAAATATCTATAACAACATGAAATATGCGTTGAAGCTTTCCTGGTGGCATACATACTCTGGATGCTTTTGAGCTTCAAGCAAGGTGAAGTGATATAGAGTCATCAATGCTACAGGAGTGTGCAACTCTCCCATCATCAGCATAATGAATGGCTTAGTCAGGTGAAATGGCTAGAATATACATTGTCCACCTCAGTTGTGAGCAGCAACTGTCATCAGCAATAGCTAATTTTTACATGGAACACAAAATCCTTGCCACAGTTCCACTCAAATTGTCTCATTTCTACAGATATGGGACGACCACATGGAATGGACACACTGCTGAGCTTCCTCACACACCTCAACAGCCTGTGATCTCAGATTCAGTTCATTATGGAAGTGGTCATTCCTGGACATCCTGGATGCAGTCTACTGAAAACCAACACATACGGAGCTCTACTTGAATGCACACAGCTTCCATCACAAATCACAACAGGTCAGTGTACTCAATACTTTGGCACACAAAGTAGTCTCTGACCCAACACACCTGTAACACACCTTCTGCCAAAATGGCTACTCCAACAATGATGCCACAGCAGCACTCGCTAGAGCCAAAAAAGGGAAGCCTCATACACCAGCAGCCATCAGAAAAGCTTACTGTCACTGTCTGCATCCCATTTATTGGCAGAATACTCGCAAAATACACCAGGACCATACACAAACTGCCTCTGAAGTTTTAAGAATCTAGTGAAACCTTGAAAGACCAGCTACTCCTCAATGTGCTGGGGGTGTATTGCATTCCCTGCAAGTGCAGGACCCCATATGTAGGGCAAACTAGCAGGACCATAACCACCAGGGTCAAAGAACACAATATCTGCTTAATGCAGCCCAAAAAGCCTGATCTAGCAGAACATTGCTTTGAAATGGACCACAGAGCTAACTTCCAAGACACAACCACCGTAGCAAATGTTATGGTTACTGGGAGTGCAGGGTCATCAAGGAGGTGGTGACTATCTCCTTCAAAAGGACCACGCTGAACTGGAATGCTGGGATACAGTTCAGTTCCTCATGGAAACTAGCCATAATATTTTAAATTGACTGGCTCTGAAAGCTTAGATACGGTCAAACTAAGCAGTTTCGTTTTTTATGAGGTTCGTGCTAACAACCAAGGTGGACATTATATACACTGGCCATTTTACCTGGCTAAGCCATTCAACATCCTGACAATGGGAGAGATGCGTACTCCTGAAACGGCAATGGCTCTCCATCACTTCATCTGGCTTAAAGCCCGAGAATGTCTATCCATAATAATAATTCAAAAGAAGTTAAACTATAGAAACATATCTTTTGATATTTGAAAGATGGAGAAATTTCATGTTTCTTTAAGCAATCTTAGAAAATAGTCTTGCTGATATTTTGCAACTCTAAATCTTCATTTACCATTGTTAAAACTACATATCCTTGTTTGAATATATTTGCACATGCATATTTTGCTACTAATCAGCAAGACGCATATCCATCAGATATAAAATTGTGCACTTATAAATCATATTTGAGTAACATCTTAATTAATGAATGCAGTTTTGTTGCCAAGTGAGAACTGGTGTATGTAATTGTGACCGAAATATATCTAAAGCTATAACAAACATGTAATAAACAATTCTTGTACCTCTATGCAATGATTACTTAAACTTGTAAACACCAGGAGCTGTTTCATGAGAATGAGTCTACACCGAGTATGAGTTTTGTCCATGTACTTGCAAACTGTATAATAAGCTTTGAGATCTTCTAAAGTATATAAATGTAACACAAGATTTTTAGAAAAAAAAACCCATGCACGTGTGTGTGAGAGGCCGTTGAGAGAACCCATTCAATATGTTTCCATAAATATGATGTAAATTTATAGAAAAATCTACTCCTGCAAAGATCACATTTTGCACATGGAACTGGTTTTCATAATTTGCAGCTACATTACTAAGCATCTGAGTTGTATAGATGAGCTGAGATATATATATATAAGAACATAAATATAAATCTCATGTAATGCAGAAATAGAAAAGCAAAACATACCAATTTTGCCAATATAAGCATAAAATTAAGAATATGATAACTTAAATATTAAAAAATGGAAAAGCAAGTGGAATGGATGGGATGCATCCAGAACTCATTAAAAGGGGCACAAACAAACTTTTGAGATGTTAAGAATTCTTTTTGAAAGATGGATTAATGGTGAAGACGTCCCAAATTCATGGAAAAAAAGGCTTATATCTGTTATTCATAAGAAAGTATGATTATAATAATTATAGGAGTATTGTAGTCCTTAATGCAAATAGTAGATTATATGGAAAAATTTTAAAATATTTTTTGGAAGAATATAAAGGAAAACAGAACAAACCGACTTCAGAGCGGCACAATCCACGATAATCATATTTTTGTGTTGAAACAATTGATAGAAAGAAACATGCCAAAAATCAGCCATTATATCTTTTGTTTGTAGATTTACAAAAGGCATATGATTCAACACCCTTGAAGAAATGATGGGAATTTTTAGATCAAACCATGAAAAACAGAGTTATTTTGCATGCCATATATGGAATATATATAAAGGTATCACACCTAGAATAGGATTGGGAAAAATGTATCAGAGAAATTCTTAGCTACAAAAGGTTTAGGAAGATTATAACCAGCCCTTTTGAACATATTTATAAAACAAGCTTTACAAAATTGGAAAACTAAATGCAGATATATAGGAATTCACATAGATAATTCTACAATTTATATCTTAAGTTACACAGATGACCAAATAGCTATAGCTCAGGACTATGAAGATTTAGAATAGGTATATGAGTAGAAAACTTATTGAAGAATATAATAGATGATTAAAAATTAATTTAAAGAAAACAATCTATTTGTCATTTGGAGATGAACAAAAAGATATAATTTTAGAAGACAGCATGGGATGCATCAAAAGAAGTGAAGAGAGAATTTACTTAAGAGTGAAGATAAATTCAAACTGTAGTCAAGAAGAGAATATTAAATACAGAATTCAAAAATGCAGAACAGCAATATCCATGGTGAATGAGTATTATGGGACAAGAATATAACCTTAGAAACCAAATTACAGATATATAAACCAACAATTAGAAGTATGTCAGCTTATGGTACAGAAACTTGGACACTGAATAAGAATTTAAATTTAAAATTATTATCTTCCAAAATGGACTGTTTCAAGAGATCTGCTAAACTAAGTTAAACTACTCTAAATTAGAAAATATCTCTAACAAAGTGATGAGACAAACTATAAAACTTAAAATTCAATTTTAGATTTTATAAGATATAAACAGGTAGAATGGTACGTGCATGTCCACAGAATGTCCGAGTTAAGATTACCAAAACAAGTTTTAGAATGGAATCCACCTAGAAGAGGAAGTCGTGGTAGACCTAGACTTAAATGGATGAAGTATACTGAAAGAGGAATGAGGTAATTAGGAGAGTAATTTTATTGGGAGGATAGAGAAGAGTGGAGGAAGAGGATAAAAGCTTGAACTTCGGATACAGGAAGATGTTTGTAATATAATTTAAATATTCTCTTAGGGTGTTAAATAAAAGTGATAGTGATATGTTGAAAGGTGATGATGAGAAGAAACATTTAAGCCTAAATATCTACACATGTTTAACATCATTATATTGAAAAACTGCAAATAATCTCACTTCATTTAATTATGTATCTAGTAAAGGATAGCTAGTAGAATTTTTTCTCGTCAATGTCCATCACGATCTCTTACAGAGATATTAAAACTGCATAACAAAATAACTGTGTAGTTCCAGGTAAGCAATACCAATACATATACAGTGAATTATGTCACCCACACTCGTAACAGCTAAGAAGATAACTAGTTACTGTGTTAACTACTATAAACAGAAGCACTATTAACAGTGAAGTATTCTTCATGTTGGAGTTGTATTGAGTCACACTTATTTACACTTAACATATTAAGTGGAGATTTTTAAGTGTAAATAAGTATGACTCAATACAACTCCAACATAGTTACTGTGTATTCGTTATTTCTGTAACTTATTGGGTAATTAGTTACTCTCTGTCTCCAATTATTCCCTTCCCTACCAAAGGTCTTAAAATTGTGACTTAATTAATCTTCCTCTAAACAACAGATGTTATTGAATTAATTAAAGTGGTACTGTTAACACACACTTCACTTACTCAGCTGAGGATGCGGGCAACGGTCCGCGAAACAATTGTCCTACTCAATAAAAGTAAGTGAAGTGTGTGTTAACAGTACCAGTATTTAATTAATTCAATTTGATTATGCCTTCACTGTAAGCAGCTTCAAAATTATACATTTATAACAGATGTTATACCTTATGCAAAAGAATAACCAAAACTAATTTGTTCTATGGCAAAGCCAACCTTACAATAAAAATATACAGCTTCTATAAAATACAAAGGAACAATAAATAAAGTTTACAGGAAATGAAATGGCATTTTATTTATGGATGCTCTTTAACTACTGTGGTTCTCAGCATCCCATTCTATACTGGGCATGAAAGACCACTTAATTTTGCTCAGAGGCCACTCTATCAGGCTTGAGGTTCTTTTACGTGCCATAAATCTATGACACGGGACCCACGGCTTTACTTTCCTTCCAAAGGAAGCCATGCTAAGGATTTTTACACCTGCCAGGTTTGAACCACCGACCTTGGGTATATGAAGTCAGCATGGTAACCACTACACCACGGAGGGCGACATTTAGAGGAAATAAAAAGGTTACAGAATTTTTATTAAGTTGTTTATTGTTCAATTTATACAATAATATACAGTCGTATCAATCGTTCGTTTTGATCACTTTCTCCTCACTGCTATGAGAGGCATCAAGCATTATTATCATTATTGCACACTGTTAACAAAAAATTAACTGGTGACAATTATAAGACTTCAGGTAATAATTAAGATCAAAACAAAATGTTTTATTTTTGTTGTTGTGAATTTTGAGCATGAGCATTAAAATGCTGAGCTAACACTAAGTTAGTAAAAATATATTTCTCTATGTTTCGATAACATTATGGGAAATGCTTTGGGAAAATAAAATATCTTATTTTGAATAAATTCAGGGCTCGAATGCAAACAACATAACTGTTTACAGTTATAATCAACAGAGCTATAAATAATTATTTTTACAGCCTTTATGTGGAACTTCCTCCCTGAATAACAGTAATATCTATTATTACATAAGAAATCAAGGAGATTTCCATGAGATCATGTTCTTTAAGGAGATAAGTTATTACCAGAAGCATCTAACTTATTGGCCGACTCAAGTTTTCTTGTAATTTAAAAATATGCTCGCTGAATACATACATACTTATCTCACATAGATATCACTATTTCACTTTGTGACTTCTATGTGTTAGTGCTCAGTTCCTAACAACAGCCATTAAGCACTGTGTCTTCATATCACAGTCATTTGGACAATTTTTCTTTTATCAATTTGTTCCTGTTTTAATCGTTTATTAACCTTCTTCTTGGTTAAAGCACTGAGATCTTGGAGGTTGATCTTTAATAATGACTACATTGAGTATTAAATATCACATAAAGAATGCAGTCACTTTTGCACCTTACAGAAATACATGTTAGATGTGGATGATATTAGAATATTCATTACTGTTTTTTGAACTGAAACTTAAAAATGCAGATGTTTTTTTTTTATTTTAGTAAAGCATTGCTTGTTTTATTTGCCCAATTGTCTGTGATACAATTCTGATACTATATTGAAGAGCAGTTCCTGCACTTTGTAATTATTTCTATACACTGTAGTTGCTTATGCCTCTCTTAAAACAGAATATGATACACCCTTTAACACCTAAAAGGTTCCATTTTAGCTGAAAATGAAGGGTTACACAGTAGTGGAAAGTTCCTCTTGAATACTAGTAGATCTCACCAGAGATTTGGCACCTCCAAAAGCTTGTGCCAAGGACTCAGATTTGGTTGCTTCTTGTTGCTTTTTGAAGTGGTATTCATCACAATAGCCCTAGTAACAAAAATAAATAAAAATCATTATTGGTTTTATCATTACTTACTTAATCCTCTTAGCAGCATGAACCAATTTGATAAGTTTTTAAAATCAGATGGAGAGAACAAGTTGTGCAAAATTTTGACAGTGGAAAATCAGTATTATAAAATTGGCATATTATTTTAATTAATGCATTTTAGAAAAACCTATATCATGTTATTATATAACATTAAAGGAAATAACAGCAGATGCATTTACATTCCAATGGTTATCCTTTCATAGTGACGATCCAGAGTGCATGGATAAGGTAACATTTCTTTGCATTTACCTCACAGTGATTAAATAATGCAGTAACGTTTTATTCTCCACATCCACAACCAAAATTTCACAATTCCACCAAAATCTTGAACATATCATATTTGAATTTTGTTTTGCAAGATGGAAGTAACAATATAAACCTGCCTGTGGAATATAGGATGAACTTTCTCACCTCAAATAATCACAAAATTATCTTTACCATATAATATATGCAAATTTTCACAAATTGCTATATTCAGCATTGGGATTAAATTACATGGATTGTGAAGTGTTTAAAGAGGTTAAGGCTTCCCTATCCCTCATTGACTGTCAAATAGAAGAGAAGAGGAAATTGAAGTTCACTGGAAATAATAAGAAACATTAAGGCATTATCTCCCATTAGACCTATTTGGCAGAAAACAAATGTTAGCTAGAAACTCTGTCCACTCCTGGTAGTACTAAGTGAATAATATTTTTGGTCCCTGACAGGGACAACATTGAGATGTACAAAATCTGTCAACATTGGTGAACTTGAAATTCTACAATGGAACATAGGAGGGTTATCCCTAGCAAAGAAGTCTGATATATCCACAATACGAGATGGACAAAATACTGATATATCTACAGTAATAGAAGCAAACATTATATTCCTCTGAACAGAACTACAAATGCAATATATGAGCAAATCCAGACAAATAACAAGCACATATTTATAGGGGTAAAGATAAAGTTTTTCAACAAATTTATTATCATCAAAGAATGGATGGAGATGATAAAATGGAAGTAATAAAAATAGACGTTTGGAAACAGAAAAATTATATAAATATACAATTCTCCAATAATGTGTCAAATATAAACATCTCAACAAAAGAGTGTTAGTTGGTGATTTCAATTCTCACAACAAAAGTTGGGTATTCTGATTAAAATGCAGCAAGAAAATTAATCAAGCAATATATAGATTCTAACAATACTGTCGTTGTTAACTGTTTCTTCCACATTATCCATGTGTAGGACAGTAACTCAAAGAACAGACTGAACAATTCAATACCATAGGCTATGAAGTCTGGAACTTAAAGTACTTATGACATTGTAAGTTGCCATTGGGGTATGTCATCTTAAAATAATTTGAGTTCTCCTTGTGCTTTATGATAAAATGCAAGTCAGTTGGAGAATTTAATGATGTGTTATCCATGGTAGTTCGGGGTTAGAGAAACTGATGGAGACCAGGAGGTCTGTGGTTCAAATTTTAGCTATGGTAGTACCTTTCCAATACTGTCCTTGTTTATATGGCCAATGATCTTCCCTCATACCTCCTTTATAACAGCAACACCGCAAATCCTGATTTACCTAATGCTTATCTCCCAGCAAATGAACAGATCTATTTTATATAATCTGGGAATGGGTCACCAAATGATGATAAGCTCTACATAAATCAGAAATAAGCCACAAACAATCACATTTCTAAAGGAAAATGTTCAAGATAAGCCTTTATGATCAGAAAAACTAAGGAACTTTAAAACAATAGAGATAGGGTTAGAAAACAGGCTGAAAAATCCAAAAATCCTAATGTTGCATTTAACTGGAATAAAAATTCAGCTTTACTGGGAAAATAAATAAATGATCATAAATCCAAGACATATTCAAATTTCTGAGCACTCTGAACTATAAAAATGTTGATACAAAAGTGCACAAGTGCCTCTCAAATATGGAAAATGAAAATATCACTCACAAGGGAGAACACATTTTAGAGAATGGGAAATAGCTTTGTGATGACAAAAGCATAGCTGAAGCATATAACAATTATCTATTTACCTCAGATCATATCCCAAAACAGCATAAGAATAAGAAAAAACACATTAAAATTTAGATGAAGAAAGCTTGGAAATTTTGGAAATTTTACATTAGCCAATCAGTCAACTCCCTGAAATGCAGCAAAACCCCAGGATTTGATATCTAATTTTTAAAACAACTACAAAAACTAGTACTTACTGATAAACAATGCTTTGTATGTTCAACCAGTTCTGTAACTCAAATATACCAAATGAGTTGAAGAAAGTTATTGTAATACCTATATTATGAGGAAAATCATTAGTCTGGTCAAACTATTCTCACATTTCATTAATTATTGTAATAGCTAAAGTAATGGAGAGAGTGATAAACAAATGCTTAAAGTACTTCTTATATGAAAATTATATTATTTAAGCAGAATTAGCTGGTTTCCATTATACTATTCCATAAATCAGTAAAAATCAAATTCAAACCAAAATATAAATGATAAGTTGCATAAAAATACTATACACTAGCCATGTTTAACAATTTTAAATGACTTAATACTTTCCCGGTACTGGTTATTATGATTTCTTCTTGGGACATCAGCCAGGTAAATTTTGGATTAACTTCCAAGCTTTCAATACCGTATTCTGTTGCCATCATCAGGGAACTGGAGAGAAGTTGCTCTGATGGTGGTATTTAACCTGGAGGGGAAGGCTGTCATTGGTCGGCACTGGCTAATGGGAGTTGAGGAGGATGGGGCAACCGGCTATGAATTATAGGATGCCAAGTTTTGCTTATTTGCAGACACCTTTGTCTTTGTTAAAAATATTTTTATTTGCTTTTATGTATATTGCTTCTTTTACCTGTCTATCATAATATCTGGCAGTTTTTTTTTTTTATTATTTTGGTGGATGAAAAATTGCTCTTATGGCTAGTATTGTAAGTATGATGTGTCACTGCAGTCTTTTCTGGGTAGCCCAACCTAATGCAGCATTGGTGTTCTTTGATGTGCTCTTCCACAGTCCTCCCTGTCTGGTTGATGTAAATTTTCCCATATTCAACAGGATTTTGTAAATACCGGCAGTGTGGAGGCCCAGATTGTCTTTGACCATGCCCAGATGTTTGATTTTGGCAGGGGGCTTTAAAACTGTTCTGATACTGCATTTAGACAGTATTCTTGCTATTTTGTGGGACGCTGCACTCACAAACGGAATAATGGCTGTAGCTAAGCTTTCTTTTTTTTTTTTTCCTCTGCATTGTTGTTTGGTTTGTGGAGGAGTTTCCTGAAAGCTTTGTTGATATATTGCATGGTGTATTGGTTCTGTCTAAAGACTTTACTTAGGTGCTGGATTTCTTCTGGAAGGTTATGTTGATCACAGACTGTTATCACTCAGTGTATAAGTGTAGAACGTTATTGTGTGTTTCTGTGTGGGGTGGTGGTAGGTATTGTTGAGATAGAGATCGATGTGTGTGGGTTTTCTGTACACTTTGTGTCCTAGGTGGCCATTTTCCTTTTTGTTGATGAGTAAGTCGAGAAACGGTAAACAGTTGTTCTGCTCTATTTCCATTATGAACTTATGTTGGGATGGATACTGTTTAAGTAGTTCAGGAAGGCAGTCAAAGTGTCTTTTCCATGTGACTAAACTACAAAATTTGTCATTTACATAGTGGAAGAAGTGTGCAGGTGCAAGAGGTGCATTTTTAAACACCAGTTGTTCAAACTCTTGCATATAAAAGTGGGCTATGGCTGGTGACAAGGGAGATTCCATAGCCGCCCCATCTGTTTGTTCATAGTAAACGGTTGTTGAAAAGAAAGTAGTGTATGATGAAATAAGCGTGGATGATGTTCTTGTCAAAATGTGACCTAAACGATTCTAAAGTTTCCTTGAGCTGTACTCTGGTGAAAAGTGACTCCATATCAAATCTGACTAAAACGTCTGATGAGCTTTTGTGAATTCAGATGAGTTTTTGACATGATGAGTGCAGGTACCAATCAGGGGCTGTACAAGTTCAGGCCATATGTTAAGTTGGCGACTCGCATCTTACTTCTCATTTACAAAGTCATTCGTTGAGAACTGGCGAGCAACCTATAGTGACTTTTCCTTGAGAGCACCACAGTGTCCCTGTCATGGCCAAATTATATAAATATTCTGCCACTGCTGACTTTTCTGTCTGTCCTAACCGGCTGAGTCTTTCATCTTCTTTTAGGCACATGCTGATGTGCTGCATGGTCTGTCTATGTACACTGGCCATAACTACATGGTATTCTGCAAACACCAGATGTGCCATTTGTCCTTAGCAGAGTTTAACACATCATTTAGTTTCTTTGTTGGATTATAAATTATCCCTATGTTATGTGGTTATGGCAGATTTCCTATTCAGTTGTTGTTTGTTCTTCTTAATTTTCCTTGTATGTGTAACTGTTCTTACTGAGGGCCTTGATTGAGTGTAGCATTTCTTTGTCCAGTTTTTGGGGCTCATAAATCTTCTTGGCTTGTTTGGTGAGCATGTAATTATTCCCAATTTTGACAGGGATGATGATTTAAGGTTTTATCTAGGTATATGTCGGTATGAGTGACTTTCCTGTAAATGGTATGACCCAAATGTGAATCAACTTCTCTTGCTACCAGGATGTCCAGTGTGTGTTTCTTTTTCCATGGTGAACTGTATGTTGTGGTTTTGACCATTTAGATGATGAAGGAAAGCTTCCAGTTTCTCATACCAGTGCTCCAGATGACAAAAATATTGTCCACATACCTAATTCAAACTTTGGGCTTATATTTTGCTGTCCTCAGAGCTGCTTCTTCAAACTTATCAATGAAGAAATTGGTAATCTCTGGACTTAATGGACTACCCATAGCAAGTCTGTCTATTTGTTCATAAAAGGTGGTGTTCCATTGGAAACAGCTCATCATTAGACAGTGGTGAAAAAGACTGGTGATGACTGGTTTGAAAATTTGACAATGTGCCGTAGTGCCCTTATAATAGAAACCTTTGTGAATAAAGAGATGATGTAAAGCTGAGTAGCTGATCTTCTGCACCCAATTGTGTGGAATCTAGTTTCTGAAGTTGAGATGCATGTATGGTTAGGGGTTCAAATAGAAGAAAATTCAAAGGTTTACCTGAACTGCATTATTTCACCTGATTCATTGTGATCTTGCAGTTAACACTTTTTAAATAAAACACTATCAGAGTACACCCTACAGCATCAGCAGTTCAGATGGAAAGGTCTTTTGTGACCTACTTATTGGAGTTTTTTTTATAGTTAAGCCTATGCTTATGCCAGGATTGCTTTAAGAGGACACAGATTTGCTTTTCGCCAAATTACAAGTAATCAACTGCTAAAATTGGTGCAACATTACCTCTTGCTAAGTGAAATATAATTTATCAAAATGACCATATTAGGTCCCTATAATATTATGTGAAAAGATATTGTGAATGACATAGATGACATTTTTAATGAATAATGTATAACAAATATGGGAATTTTGTCATTGTCGGTGAAAGCTGTGAATATATTAAAACAGATTTGAGATCTCCTTCATTCATCCTCAATTATATGCAAGATTGAATGACAAAAACTTACTACAGAAAGAATGCAGATATACACAAAATACATAATTACTGTGAAATATTCTTTAAAATTGGAAGTCTGTTCTATTTTGGGGCCAATTACAGATGATTATAAAAAGCAAAATTCCTTTGTTTGCATTACAGTCAAGGGCCAGCTATGCTGGCTTGAACTGAGATTTTCAATATGGTATTCTGAATATTCTATTGAGAAACAACAACAACAACAACAGCAACAGTAGCAGTAGCAACAGCCTGCCTGGGTAGTGTGGTGGTAGCGTGTCTGCCTAATGGTCAACAGGTCATGAGTTTGATTCTCGCTTAAGGTAAGTTGCTCGGATAAGGTTTTCTTTCAGGGTTTTCCCTTATCCTGAGAAGACGAAGGTCAAGTAACTTTAAGCTTCATGGACCCAAGATCATTTGAGCATCACATCACCTATTTGACATTAAGTTTAAAACAACAACAACAACAACAATGATGATGATGACAATGATAATGATTAACATCCAGTATCAGCCTCTGTAAGTTGTGTCTAGAACCTTTATGAGAAACTAATCCACTTCTTTAAGACATGTCTCCCTATGCTTCAAAGTGATACTGCAATGAGACCTTTTTAAAGATCTTACTATTGCTAAACCTCCTGTATCTATCTTGTACTTACAATGAAAGCAGCTCTGTAAACATTATGTATCAGTTCACAGGAAGTTGATAGAAAAATAAGCTTCTGAAAAAATATTGTCAGAAGCTTGGATTTAAAACATCAGATGTATTATTTTCTCTATTTTTTTTTTTTTTTTTTTTTTTTTTTTATATTTTTTATTTTGATTTTGTGTGTTTCAATTTTAATGCTTGTTTATTGACTGTAAAGTGGTCAGTACCCACATGAGACTAGGATGCTGCTATGAAAGAACCTTTATTCGTGTAACTCATCCCAAAAGAAATGTGATTTGAGCTTTTATTAATATGGATGCTCACTCCATTGTGTGAAATTAAATGGGCCACTCCAGGGAATACAGAGAAATAATGATTGTTGGAGACTTATTTCACCCCAGTCATTACCCAAAATTTGCTAGTCATAATTTCATGATAAGCAGTGAAAAATGTTTTGTTAAACATATACAATAGCTCTCCAAGTAAAAATGGCTCTTCCACATTTAATACACAGTTTCCATCTTAATTAATTGGTTGAATATAATGAACTAAGAACTCCCTGAGAAGCAGCTAGTTCTAAATTCAAATAGTTCATACATCAGTGAATCTATTTCACTGAACTACAGAAATTAAAATTAAACTTACTTTAAGCCTATTGCCAAGGAAAACTGCACGTTCCCTCTTCCTGATCATAAATTCGGTTGGCAGAAGCCATCTATGTTCATGACACTCCTCAGCAGTAGGCCGTTTGCTGGTGAAAAGAAAACATTTTTAATCAAGTAAAATGTCCATTATACTTAATCATATTCATTATAACAGCATGAACTTCATTATTTTGTTACAAAAATGCTATTAAACAGGCAAGTGAGGCATATCAAACGGAGACAATGGGCTAAAGTGTAAATAATAATAGATGACAAATGAAGATGGAAACTAAACTCCTAGGCCTACTGCCCAACTGCTGCATCCCCCATTTCAGCCCATTTCAGGCATCATGGATGATATGCAGTACTAGAAGGTGGGACATGGTTAGCGCCCCAATCCCCTCCTAGCCAGTTAATGTGGTCTTTGCAACCTGAAGCCACTACTTTCTCCTCAAGTAGCTCCTCAACTGCCCCCCCCCCCCCAGGGACCTCATTGAGTGCACCTTGGACCAGGTACCCTAGCTGGAGAAAATCCTCTCGTACTGGAAATTGCACCAGGGCATTATGCAGCAGTGCTGTGGCTGAGTGGTTACACCACTTGCCTCTCACCTATATGGCCTAGGTTTGATCCCAAGCGACCACATGTGAGATTTGTGGTGGGCAAAGTGGGGCAGGGGCACGTTTTCTCCAGGTTCTCTAGTTTTTCCCCCATCGCATTCCACTGGAGCTTCATCTTCATTCCATGTATCACCAGTCATCACCTGCAGTGCCACAAGTAGTAAAAGGAGGTGTTAAACAGTACCAAAAAAAAAAAAAAAACAGGGCATTATAAAAATCTTATATTTCATTCATAGCATTTTCTGTTTGACAAATTTTTCTTACAAAAACTTAATCTTTTATTTGACGAGTCGATTAATTGCACTAAACAACACTTGCTTGGGATTTTTGCCAGCACATGCTTCGAAGGACTGGTTTCCTTCATTTTCAACTGGACATCAACTAATTTCTTGCGGTGAAGCTGGCGATGGAATTAGTTGATGTCCGGTTGAAAATGAAGGAACATGTTCCGGCAAAAAGCCCAAGTAAGTGTTGTTAAGTGTAATTAACGACTCATTAAATAAATGAATATAACAACGCTGTTTACAAACTTCCATAAAAAGAAAAGTGACTTATTAATCTATTTACTTCTTGTTAATACACGCGAACATTTCATTATAGGTATAAAAATACGAGGGCCGTTCAGAAAGTAGCCTCCGGTTGATTGCAAGAAATTCACCAAGTTAAATAAAAATATTTTAATATATACATCTTACAACTACATCTTTGCACTATTTTTCTACATAGTTTCCATAACAATTGAGGCACTGATCGTATCTGTTCACAAGCTTTGAAATTCCTTCTGCATAAAAATCACCCGCTTGTGCCTGGAGCCAGCCTGTGACCGCATCTTTGAGCTCTTCGTCGTCATCAAACCGCTGGGACCCGAGCCATTTCTTCATATGCATGAAGAGGTGATAATCGCTTGGCGCCAGATCTGGGCTGTAAGGTGGATGGTTGACAACGTCCCACTTGAAGGACTCAAGAAGGGCTATTGTTCTGCGAGCAGAGTGAGGACGGGCGTTATCGTGCAAAAAAACGATACCGGAAGTCAGCATACCACGGCATTTGTTCTGTATAGCCCGTCGTAATTGTTTTAGTGTTTCACAGTACACGTCTTGATTAATGGTCGTCCCACGTTCCATGAATTCAACCAACAACACCCCTTTTGCATCCCAAAACACCGTTGCCATCAATTTTCGGGCAGAAAAATCTTGCCGGGCTTTTATTGGTTTGGTAGGCGAATTTGAATGTGCCCACATCTTTGATTGTTCTTTTGCCTCAGGGTTCACGTACTTAATCCAGGTTTCGTCCCCGGTCACGATTCTGTTTAACAATGGTTCACCTTCGGCCTCATAACGTGACAGAAAGTCTAATGCAGAGGCCATTCTTTGAGTTTTGTGGTGGTCGGTAAGAATTTTGGGCACCCATCGTGCACAGAACTTACGGTAACCCAATCTTGCTGTCACTATCTCGTACAAGAGAGTCTTAGAAATCTGTGGAAAATCAGTAGACAACTCCGACATTGTGAAACGTCGGTTTTCACGAACTTTTGCATCAACTGTCTGAACGAGTTCGTCCGTGACCAATGATGGTCTACCACTCCTCTCTTCATCATGAACGTTTTCTCGTCCCCTTTTAAATAAACGTACCCATTCACGGACCACTCCTTCACTCATAACTCTTGGTCCGTACACGGCACAAAGCTCACGATGAATAGCTGCTGCAGAATATCCTTTGGCTGTAAAAAACCTTATAACAGCACGCACTTCACATTTGGCGGGGTTTTCTATTGCAGTACACATTTCAAACGGCCACCAACACTAAACTAGCGCAGATACGACTTTCACTCGACCACGGCTTGATGCCGACTGACCTGCTGAGTGCGTGAATGCACAGATGGCATCGCTACTCCCCCCACTACCCGCACTGTGACCGATCGGAGGCTACTTTCTGAACGGCCCTCGTAATAAAGCTACCTAAGCAATAGTAAAATAATTTCAAAGCTGATCAGTATATGATACATGAGCATAAAATACAAGTAACAAATAAAATTTACAGTTGAGAACAGTATGGCATATTTAAAATTCAAGCTAACAGCAATGGTTGGCAGCACAAAAAATCTCATTCAACATAAATTGTGCTCTACACTTTTTTGTAGTAATTTTTGTCTACCTCTTACAGTTTAAATTAGATTAGATTTTAAGGGGGTTGTATAAGCCCCTTATTATGGCTTCTCAACACTAACCTCAACAGACCTTTAGTGAATGCCCTACTCTATCAGTCCCATTTTAACATTCAGTAGTCTGAAATACCAACAAGTTCTCATTCTTGAAAGCACAATTTTGGATTTCATAGTAAGAAGAGAAGCCACATAGTAGAAATGGATCATCAAAGGCCTATCTAACTGAAATACTCAGTACCTCCTGTTGACAAACATGATGTACCAATGAAGAAGATGTACCAATGAATGAGCAATTGTATAATATTAAAAATAATGATAAGTGGGTCAGAATAATTTTTGCTACAAATGGGCACATGAAAAGTGTACAGACTTCACAGCTTCTGAAACATTCTAGGTGTGTGACTTTTGTATACCAGCTTCATGAAAATTAAATTAAATTCCTATGTTATTAATTTGGCATGCCTGTCATCATACATGCATGCATACATACATTACATACATACAGTGTGTTACCTGAGCCACCAAACTGCCCTGCGGTTGCACAGTAATGGGCGAAGGCTGGCCACTGCGAAACAGTCTGGTTGCTTAGGGAATGCACCACATGCACTACATGTATGCATGCATGCACACACACACACACACACCATTGCAATCTGTAGATTATAATGACCCCCCCCCCTCATGTGCACGCATGCACACACAACATTAGTCGCCTTCCGTGGTGTAGTGGTTACCATGCTAACTTCATATACCCAAGGTTGCAGGTTTAAAACCGGTGGAGGGCGATAGATTTTTCGGGTGTAAAAATCCTTAGCATGGCTTCCTTCGGAAGGGAAGTAAAGCCGTTGGTCCCGTGTCGTAGATTTACGGCACATAAAAGAACCTCAAGCTTGATAGAGAGGCCTCTGAGCAAAACTAAGCGGTCTTTCACACCCAATTTAGAATGGGACGCTGAGAACCACAGCAGTTAAATAAAGACATCCATAAATAACATGCCATTTCCATTTACACACAACATTTCAATCTGTAGATTCTATTATGGGATTAGACTCTATAACCCCACCCAACCCATGCACACACGCACACACACACACATAATAGAATCTACAGATTGCAATGTTGAGATTAGACTCAATGACCCCTCCACACACACACACACACACAATCACACACGCACACAATAGAGTCTACAGATTGCAATGTTGAGATTAGACTCTATGACCAAACTCTAAATGTAGATCATGTCAAGAAATGCAGGTAATATATATTGAATTGTCACTGAAATATTTTCTATCATTTTTCCATTTACCTTCAGGGTCATTCCGTCTTGCCTTCAGTGTGGTGACAAGATAGAGATAAAGCAGATGTCTTTAAATCTGTTTGTACTTTCACTAATGTGGTTCTAAGTGAGAGTTGAGTTCTGTTATATTGTGAAAATATGACCTACTATATTATAACATTCTTGTTATGTGTTATTTAATGATGAAACCTTAACCTTTCCATCCTGCCCTTTGCTCTCCTACCGATGTTACTACTTCATACATTTGGTTAAAATAAACATTTTTTAAATCCAATCAATTGATGTATCATTTGACAGTCATTCTAACTACCATAATGCATTTTATTATAAGAAACATTTGATAGGGTTCATCAATAATATGCCCACAATTTCATAGTACCTACTGGAGCCATTAAAAGATCAATTATGGTAAAAAAAAATTTTAAGATAAATATCTTCACAAGAATGGCAGTTTGTGGCTTCCACCAGCTTATCTACAGGAACATTCTTTAATGAACCAAATATAGAGTGTGAGTGCAAACAAAGCAAAGAAAAATGTGACCATTACCATAGAGAGCTCTGCACAAAAAGAACATGGTCAATAAGTGAATATACAAATATGAGGCAATGCTGCACTTTACAGGGTTATTGTAATTGTTTGTTGGGGTCGTGGAAAATATACCATTTTTATTGCTGTAGTAACCGTTAGACAAACTCTCAAAGTTTTGTTATACATAACTCTAGTGACATCAGTTACCACCAGATTGCAGTAACAACAGTGCTTAATAAAATGGTGGATAGTGGTAAGGAGAAAGCTTATTGTACTCTTGAATATCATCAACACTGATCTGTTACCATAGCCCAGCAGCATTTTCAAACAAAATATGGGAAGGAGTCTCCCTCCAACAATTCTATTCACAGATGGTACACACAATTTGTGCATACTGGTTGCTTGTGCAAAGGGAAAGGTGAACAAACAAAACGTTTGCATTTGGGGTACAATGAACCCCTATTATTATGTGGAACATTTGTGAGACTCCCTTAAAGTGAATGTGTTCTGTGCCATTTCTTCAATGAACAGAAAGTGACAAGACTGACTTAGTTGAACACGCTCACAGAATGACTATTACCCCACTCAAGTGACGACAGGGACAATTATGTGTTGCCACAGGATAGTGCACCACTTCATTTAAACCAACGTCCCATCCATTGTTGTGGAAGTTCTTGAACGGAAGGTGATCTGATGCTCTCACCACATCCACCAGATCTACGGGGATATGTTAAAGATCAGGTATTTGTTCCTCCTCTTCTGGTGGATATTCAGGAACTGAAGTAGCACATCCAAGCTGCCTTCGAAACCATCACCGTTGCCATGTTGACTCATGTGTGAGAAGAGATGGACTATCGAATAGATGTGTGTAGACTGATAAAAGGCGCACATATCAACCATTTGTATTGAATATAAAAAATCTTTATGAGTTGCAGTAAACAATAAAAGAAGATTCATATTCCTATGTTAATTGCACTATGAGTTATGAATTTTTGTAACCACAACAAACATTTATAATAACCCTGTATATGTAATGAAATATTATAAACCTGAATGGTTATTTGGCTGGAATATATAAATATATTACTATAATTAAGCCCATGTTTTGCATAAAGATCTTGCTTTGTAAAAGATAAAAGATTAAGTTTATGATATGTTATCAATTATTAGTGTGTAATTTGGAAAATTTAACTGGATTTAGTTATGCTTACAAGTGATATAAGAAGTATTCTTTAAAAGAAAATAATTACCAATAAAATCCAAATTAGGTATATTCTTTAATAATGCATTAAGCCACTTTCTCATCTATTAAGCTTATATTGATTGTTAAAACACTGCCACAGTTTGGAATAAACTTATGTGCACAAATAAACACATATTTGATATTAGCAAATTATTGTACCTGGGACTCCTCTTAAACACCAGCATTAGGAAACGAGTTGCTTCCTGTGTTAATTCCTTGAACAGATGCTCAAACCTATATCGAACAAAGGTCACATTCTGTCGTGTTTCCTCTGGGTTTTCTCCTCGGAATGGTGAAACTCCAGAAAGAAGAATATATGTTAGAATACCAACACCCCAGACATCAGTTTGTGGGAATGCTGGCTCACCAATTAATACTTCTGGAGCTGTAAATAAGAATATAAAATAATGTTAATGTAATCAGTATTACATTACTGGTAGTTTATTATACTTTCTCTAGCCTGTATGTACAATAAACACAGAGGACAAAGAAGGTATTGTATTCCAGCAAAAAATTTGATGCCAAGATTTTACCTGAAATACATGTTTTGAAACCTGTGAATAAAAAAAAAATGTTTTAGAGACGTGTGTGTGTCTGTCTGTCTGTCTGTCTGTGTGTGCGGTGGTGTGTGTCGGGTGTTGGATATGTGTGTGTGTGTGTGTGTGTGTGTGTGGTGTGTGTGTGTGTGGGTGTGTGTGGGGGGGCGGGGGCGACATAGCTCAAAAACAAAAAAAGATAGGTTAGGTTAGCTTGTCTTATTCAAAATTTGTTTGCCACTAATTACCTCCACGGGGGGAGGGTATTTGGGTAAAATGCACAACAACAAAGTGTTTATGCTACACAAAAAGACATACGGATTATCAGTGGCAATGGGCCCCGTTATTCATATAGGCCCTTATTTAAAGCCCAAAAAATTGTTACTCTTACTGGTGAATATATATATATCTTGCAGATCCTTTACAGTAATTTCACAACAAATCTTGATGTACACACAAGATGCAGGTGATTTGCATAGAACAGCAAACAGTTTAAAACTGTTTTAAAAGGATGTTACTATTCTGCAATACAAATTTATAATAAACTTCCATGTTACCTAAAATTATTAAGTAGTCCTAATCAACAATAAAATGTTCAAAAATATTTTTAAGTGTTTCCATAAGCTCACTCCCCATACACTGTAGGGGAGATTTTTAATGCCATGCAACAGGAAAATATTCCATATAGGGAGCAAATTGCATGTGTTGATGATTTATACTTAGTCATTATTGTTTTACTTCCATTAATGCATGTTGGGAAGTTTGCTCTTGAAATGGTGGTAGATTAGAAATTTTCATTTTCTGTGAAATATTGCACGATGGCTAGAAAAAAAAAAAGAAGCTGATATCAGATATGCTATTATTATACTGCATATCATAATTGTGCGACATGTTCAGTATCCCTGAGCATTGCTAAAAGTGGGACCAAACAAACAAACAATGCATACTTCTTCTGGTCATTTTGTTCATCATCACGATCATCATCATTATCATCATTATTATCTGTGTATCAACTGATTATTAAAGTTGCAAGCATCTTCTGCTTTATAATTTGTGATATTATATCATAAGTTTAATCAACATAAGATTTTTTTATATAAATCTTGATTTATATGTACATATAAGGTATAAAAATATATGCTGTTACAACATGTATATTTTAGACAACTATGTGTGAATTAAAAATCACTTAGAAGATTTAAAATTATTTAAGCTAAATCTATCAGTGAAGTTTAGATTTATGTCAAAATGCTTTATTTTGCCTTTTTCGTACTTTGCACTTATTTGTTATTTACTATTGTACCTTTTTCTGCCATTTTTTGCATTGGATATTACAAAGTTCCTTATTTTATTAGTGATCATAGAAAAAAATAATAATTCTCTGTCACTATAACTTAATACTTGTTTAGCAGTAACAATTATAATTGTTTGCCACAATACAGCTGATGTCTTGTAGTGGAAAAGGAAATTTACTAACAATATGTTCAAGTTTAAGTTGACACCATGTTGAAGACAAGTGAACATGGGCAGTAATAATCTAACAGTGAGCACCCTTAGACACCACCACCACCACCACCTCCGCTTCTACCACCACTGCTACTGCCACCACCGCCACCAGTGAGCATTAAAGTACAAAACTTAATAAAATTTGTTAGAGAATTTGGAGGTAATATATCTTTTTTTAAACAGAGGGAGTCATCTTACTCTGTAAAGTATGAAAAAAATATGTAAACCACAATAACTAAGCATATTTCTGCTGTAGCAAAGACAGCCAACTAGAAGAAAGTGTATACTCTATTATTGGCTTGAACAAATAAGCAATCAGCTTTTTTACTAGATTTGTGTAAAGCATTCCTAGAAGCAGCAATCCATTTTTGGAGAAACACACTAAACAGTCCACACCAAGCAAATCCACAAATAGCAAAAATTATGTACATCTTTATTATGAAGATACAATGAAAAGCATTCCACATCCGGTTATGGGAAAGAAAATGTGGATCTCCATTAATGAGGCAACAAATGTAATTAGAAAGATATAGTCAACATTATCATTGGAGTCATGGACTATACAGACCTTCTAACTTCTAAGATACTTGTAAAAGCCAATAACATAATAATCTGCACCTTGCATATCCTGTGGCTGAAGGTAATTCCATATTATAATGTTCTTCTATTTTTCACAGATGGCACACCATATATGAAAAAACTGATAGAAACTTAAATAGTCATTTTCCTACTATGTGTTATATGTATTGCATCTTGTTTTCATTGTGTTGTTGAGGAGCTCCATGGTTTCTCAATGTTGACTGTTGGATATTCAATACCAAGAAGATTTTCCTGAAAGTTTAATCCCATGCCCAGATATTCAAAAAGTCACACCTAAACTCGCCTACCTTCATGACCAATTTTAATGAGATGGGGAACTGGAAACACTGTTTTTTTTATCTTATACAATCATTTTCAAAACAATAGGTAATTAATTCATTTTCTGAAGATGATGTTACTTCAATTTGTGATGCAAAAAATCCTTTCATTGAAGCAAAAACCAAAAATAACCTTACTTTTTTTGCTGCCCATAAGCAAATTTACTCAGATTTATTACCAGGGTCGGAGAAAGAGGGCTATCCTTGGTTAGCATCCTTGAAAAATCTGAAAGAGGTAGTGGAAAGTATCCAGACAAGATAGGAATTGCTGTAAGTGGTAAATGCAAAAAATGCCAGGCAATCCAAACCTTGAATTAGCAAAAAGTGTGTGCTAAATTCTCTGTGGTTAAAATGTAGCTCCTGTGCACATGACAAAATTTCTAGTTGACAATCTGAAGAAGCATCTTGTAATTACGTGCAACAAGTAATTAATTGCATTAAAAGCATTTATCTAGCATTTTTGTGATTTTTCCTACCTTCATTAGAACCTGAAAATCTGTTCTCCAGTTACCACTAAGACATACATATTTCCTCACGGCAAGGAAAAATATGTGAAAGTGTGGTAATGTAAAATACTCAAATGATCAGAGAGAGAGAGAGAGAGAGAGAGAGAGATACATGCAAGCACATACGCAAGCACATACACACACACACACACATGAATACAGTGAATAAATAAAAAGTATTTGTATTTCCTTTAAGACATATGAAACTACATGAAAAACTCTGATGTGTTACACTCACATGACTTTCTCTACCGTTCTATAAACTTCTTACATAAGATTATTCTTCTTTCTGCACCTTGTTAATCAAGGTATTCAGCACAATGTTCTTATTACTTAGTTCCTTATAAGTAGGAAGAAAATAAGGGAATGCACTAGGCTAAATTGATAGTCAAATGTTTTAAAAGCTGTCGTTATGTGATTGTCATTACAAATCGCTTCTTTTCTTGGCCAGGAGTAGAACAAAAGAAAAACGGACACTCCCGTCTGAGAAAACTGTAAGTACTTCACAACTGAAACTAATAACAATGAATAACTCGAAAACGGTAAGCTCCACAAAAAAATATATGATGTAAATTGTGTATTTTAACAAGGCCTACATTTTTTGTAAAGTAAGTTTTTGTCTATCTCTTACGGTTTATTAGTTATGCCAAATTAAGGAAAATTCATCCAGAATAAATAGGTCTTTAGAAGCTATTCCCAGAAAATTCAAGATATACATTTTATTTGTCAGGTAAATATCTTTAATAAACGATATTTTAATCAAAATCGTTAGGGCCATTTTCAAGAAAATCAAAATTTTCGAAAAATGTTCCATGTAAAGGGTAGTTTGGGGTGGGGGGATTTTTCTCAAAATCTTTGTGTCGCATCCCTGGAAGATACTGAACTTAAATACCAAGATTGGTATTTTAGCTACTTTTCATTTTTGAGTTATCATGTTCACAGACACAAGGACTTTTGGATTCAGGGGGTCCTAAAACATGTATTTCCGGTGAAATCTCGACATCAAATTTTTGGGTGGAACGCAATACTTCTCTAACCCTATGTAGATTGTACATACGGGGCAAGAGAAAGTAAAAAGGAACAATAATATGCAGTATACAAAATAAAGTATGCTTACTCTACCAATGGATATTATAATCAGCAATGCTTGGCATTGAAAATAAGTGTTCTATGTTGAGAAACAATGAGGATATAAATGAATGTGATCAAAAACTTTAAGGATACTTTGCATCTTCATGTTGCAATGTAAAATATTAATATTTAATTTATATTACTGACTTACCAGTATATTCTGTTTCACTGGTACGTTCTATAACAGTTCCTAGTTTGCTGACCTTCTGCGCACTTCCAAAGTCAACCAATTTTACTTGTATACTTCTGACACTAGCCATTACAACATTATCTGGCTGAATGTCAAGATGGCAATAACCTTTCCAGTGAAGATACTGAAGTGCATCTAGAATCTAAAACAAAATATTGCTTTAAAAAGTATCTTAAAATGAAAGCATTTCTCATTATGAGTTTCATAACTTTATAGAATACACAAGGGATGATCAGAGATTAAGTTTACAAGGCCCATATGCTTGGTGCTTCATCTTTCACGTGAACTTAATGTGCAGTAATTCTAATGCATGCAGTTGGCAACTGTGCAGAATTTCAGCCAACTGCCACCTACAGTTCTACTACAAACCAAACTCAAATGGCGATTCCTTTGGAAAACTGGTCTTGCAAAGAAATCTGCTCAATTATTCAATATCTGTGTGTGAAACATATAACTGTGGCTGACAGCTGGTAGAGGTTTAAGAAGGGACTGTAATGTCTCATCAGCATGTTACAGAATGTTACCAACAAGGATCACAGTGGCAGACCCAGCATGGCATCCACAGATTTGAACTCAGCTGCATGGAGGAGGTGATTCAGGACAACAGGAGGATTATATTACAACATATGGCAGTAGAACTGGAAATGTCTAATGGACGCATTCATCTCACTGTTCATGATATTCTGCATACCGGAAAATTTATTCTTCATGGGTTCCATTAAATCTGTCCAACCAAGACAAGGAGAGGCATATGGGGGCAAGTCTGCAACTTTTGCAATAGTTCTTCATGAAAGGGAACAGTTTTTTTTCACTGCATTGTCATGGGTGACAAAACATGGATCCACTCCTACACCCCAGCAATAAGCAGTAGTGGAAACACCCCTCTTCTCCAAAGACAAAGTGGCACCATTTCTGGAAAAGTGATGGCTACAGCATTTTAGGACTCACGCTTGTGGAGTTTGGAAAGACCATTGACCGAAACTGTGCGATCATAACATGATTGCACAAAACAATCAGGAGGAGACGGCCAGAACTCCTTTCCGAGGGTGTCATCTTCCTTATGACAACACATGACATCATACAGCCTAGAAGACCATCACATTGTTGGAACAGTTTTTCTGGGATATCATCGCTCCAGATCTCACTCCAAGCAACTTTTACCTTTTCCCTCATTTGAAGGAACACTTAGGAGGCTGATGATTCATTTCAGATGAGGAGGTGCAACACTTCATAACAATATGGCTGAACACGCAAGGACAGGATTTTTACCAGGAGGGACTACTCAAATTCATCCCACAAAGCTATAAGTGCCTCAATTGATAAACTAACCTAATGTATGTACTATCAAATGGCTGTATTTGTTGTACAAAATAAAATATACTTTTCACTGCAGGCTCTGTAATCTTAGTTTCTGATCATAGCTTGTATTTTAATTCTTGAACTAAATATCCTGTATCATGATAATTATCATGAAGTGACATATGAAGAACTAAGAGGAAATAAGCATAAAATTTATATTTGTATTGAGTTATGCTTATCAATAACATGGTTTACTTTAATAAACAGCCTAAATTATAATTTTATAAATAATTACTTATTAGCAATTCTTTAGTTTCTTTGTTTGTTTTTAAAATTAAATTATGTTGTTTTTTTTTATGTTCAATGCACATTGAAAGCCTTTTCTTGACTCTTGCTAGTTGTATTAGCTATTTTCATATTGCATCTAGCCTGATAGAAATGCTAATCTCTGAAAGTCTATTTTTTTTTTTTGAAGAATTAGAGAAGTATCCCAGGTAGTAATAATGAATTACAGGATTCACACAGAAATTTTATGTCCATTTTCCTGAGTTTCCCTAACACAGTTCAGAAATTTTCCTTGACTAGTCATGCATACTATCATGCACATACTTTGTGAGTTTTACATCAGTTTTTAATTGACAACACAGATTGAAATGTACATATACAAAAGCATGTACTATTTTATTATTTTAATTTATCTTTTTATTAGTATCCCTCCCATAGTGGACCAACACTCTCCTTTAATTCTTTTTTGTTAGCAAATTATTAATATTCTTTTGTTGACCCTCACCATTCATATAGCAGTCCAATGTTCTCCTTTGATGTTTTAAAATCATTATAGATATGCAAATAACCTATCAAACAATACAAAGAACAAAGTTGTATGAGCATGTTTTAAAAAACTATTAATATATAAAATATAGTTTTATAGTAACCAGGGGCAGAGTCTCAAGGCGGTTCCAGGTTTGTATACCCCAACAATTTTCCCAAACCTTCAACTGTGTTTTCATCATTCTATTACAACTTTATTTCCTAATTATCTGTAGGTAATATAGTTTCGTGCTACTACGGAGGTATCAGTTTGCAGCCATGATATCACTCTAGAGGCAGACGATTATGGTGTGCAATAGGCATGTTCAGGGCAAAGTGCAAGGTGGCAAACTCTGTTTGTGAGAAATCTTGCCGCTTGTTCGTCAAACTAACTATTTGGTACCAACACAATAGGGCAACTGTTAATTAATGGAGTATATCTATCAAATCAGATATTTGTCCAAATACATAAAAATGGGAGGGGGGAGATGTATGGATTTTGTGTAATCTTCATATTGCTGTACAATTCTCAGTGCTATTACTTTTTAATTTCTAAATTAACACTTAATAACCACAATGGAGGTGCCCAATTCTAATATATATAGCACGATCTTCAGCAATCTGTCTTAACTCCATTGAAATGAACTTCAACAATGAAATCAGTATGCTTACATTCATTGTTAAAGCAAAGAAAACATTTCTGTAGTTTTGCTCTATTTGTGTATCAAGCTAATTTTGTGTTGGTACATCGGTGAGTAGGTATAATTATTATTAAAGAAGCACTATGAGGAATATACTTTCAAAGTTAAACATCTCCAAAACTAAAGACCATGAATTTGGTTGATCTGCATTTATTTCTTGATTCAAAATCGTGAGGAAGTTCCATTTTTATTAAAACCAGAAATATTGGCAGTCAATATTTCTATAAATTCTATTTTACTTCCTTGAGGTCCTGGGTCCGATTCCCAGCTGGAGCAGCAAATTTTTCTTTAACCAGAATTATTCCCTATCCTCCACAAAGTCTGGAAGTATGTATGTCAGAGTGAATGTGTGTGTATGAGGAAAATAAAACAATTCAAACCCAAAGTAAAAAACCTGCAGACAATGAATTGTTTCTAATGCAAAGCTCCGCGATATGACCTGAGTTGTTAAAGGGGGACTATATAAATAAAACAATTAAAAAGAAGAAGGAAAAAAAAAAAAGAAACAGAATATTAAAGTCATTACATAATAACCAGCTCTTAACTATTGCTTAAGCTTACTGTATTTCTCTAACCCTGTTTATCTACAAGGAAATTGTATTTAAAGTACTTTGTAGAAACTTATCTCAATCAACATGATCGGACAAGACTTTCCATGCTTCTAAGGACACCTTCTCTTTAACCTGAATCTCTTGGATTGCCTTTTCCTCTGGAAAATGGGGACAATTGTGGGAACTTTACATATGTTAACCATTACAGTTAATGCTGATGTACATTCTCTGTCATGTGAGATATCACCACAGTTGATACAGTAGACTCAACATTGCAGAATTCACTGGTGTTGCCAAAGCGCTGATGTTTATAACATCTTAGTGAGTTTGGTATATATGCCTAACCTCGATGGATTGATACCCTGCCTGAATCCTTTTTGGGAGATCTATCTGATCAAAAGTAAGAAACAGGGTAGCGACGAATTCTCTGCTCACTTTTTGAGCAGGATGCACAGAAGTAACGTCTTGATCAACAAGATTTTCTCGAATTTCCTCACTGGTAAAACTGTCCAATGTGCGGATTCTTATCACACCATGTGTGGAGTTCAAGGACTTGTGCATGTTGACCTGCATTGGATAACTAGCTAACACTTTGGCCTTAAGTATTTTCGCAGCCTGGGACGTTGACCCATGTATCTACAACTATGTGTAATGAAACTGTTTTTGGAAAAGTTTTTGTACTAACCAAAAATAAATAGGAATAGTTTGTAGAAGGTATATGAAAGTAAACAATTTTGGTAGATCCATCCTGGAAACCTTCTTACAGTATTGCAATAGGAAGACAAGCTGAAAACTATGCCTGTTCTAGGGTACTGCAAACAAGACCAACCACATTGGAAATATACTATCAGTTCATATCACCAAAGCTGTTTGTAACTACATATCAAGAGGACTTACATCTTTGGGCTGTCCTAAGAAATGCTGGGAGGAACATTTTCTGTAGGTTAATAACAGGCCTCCACAGGCCTAATACTTGGAAGGATGATGATTATTACGATGATGCTGAATTTGGTAAAGGAAGTCGTGTGAATCAATTTTATTTTTATCATAAAAACTTATATCAAAGAGAATACTTCACATGTAGCTATTTTCTCAATTGCCGAATTCATTCAGAATGCATACAGCCGAGCAAATAATAACTCTGTGTCTTCCACTCTGTCACTAATCAAAGTGTGGGCAATCATTTGCATGGCAGTGTAAACATGAAGTTGATTACTGCAGCTATTAAATGAAAGTGAAAGTAACATTATGAACAGTCCACATATACAACATGTATAATTTTATATGCTGGCAGTGATGGTGAATTGTGAAGACAAAATGAAAAACTTGATAATAGAATTGTCATTAGATTAATTAGTTAAGATACCTGTATGACTACAGCTGCTACCATATCTTCTGAATACTCATGCCTGCTTGATAAGTAAGTTAGGATATCAGCCCCCTGAAGCTTTTCTTGAACAAGGACTGCTGTCGAAGTACCTTTAGAAAAAAATTACACACAAGTTAACCATATAAAAAGCAACAAATGTCCAAACTTACTGACATAGTGTTGAAGTGCTCTTGAATAATTTTAATTTTAAAGAGAGGTTTGTAAACATCCTCATGTGCCATTGAAGGGATAAATACATTAAAAGTGTGTTGAAGTTGCATTTATGATTCTAATAAGTTAACAAATGGCTCAACACAGATGGCCATGCTGAAGAATAAATGATGCATCGCAATCTAACCTGGATCGGATCAGTGGGCAATAAAGTGGCAGCAAGACTTGCAATCCGCTCCACAAGATTTGCCACTTGGTATCCCGCAGTAGCTTTTCCTTCTTTTTTTTTTAAATTAAGTGCGCCCAACTACATGGTCATCAGCGCCCTTATGAAACAAATCATGTCAAAAGCCAGAGCTAAAGACCAGTAAAAATAAATATCATAAATATAAGAATTAAACATAACTCCATTGCATGACAGCTCACAGGGAACCTTGGCCTACTGCCCAGCTGCTGCATCCCCCATCTTGGTTCACTACAGACGCCATGGAGGGTGAGACGTGGTCAGCGCCTCAAGCCCCCCCCCCCCGGCCGGTTAATGCGGTCCTCATGACTTGGAGCCGCTACTTTTCCATGAAGTAGTTCCTCAATTGCCCCCCCAGGACCAGGGCTGAGTGCACCCCGGGCAAGTTTCCCAGCGGGGAAAAATCCCCATGCCGGTGCTGGGGATCGAACCCAGGTCTCCCATTTATTTGGTAAGCAGCTGCGCTACCACTGTGCTAAGGAGATGACCAATATAAGAATTAGAGAAAGCTAAATATAAAATTCAATGTATATAAAGCTAATCAGGGCAAAAGTCATAAATAGGTGAATTTAGAAAACTATTTCAAAAAAGGATACTAAAAAAGGATAAACATAACTAATCCTCATTTGAAAGGTTACATTTTATAAACATTTTAAAATCTTATCTACCTCTTGTTTATTGTCTGCCTGGGCCTCTGCAAGATTGACTAGCAGTTGCAGAAATTCCTGAATATATGCTAAATCCATACACTAAGCAATACATAATGGACAGACAAATGTTCTCTACATAATAGAGAGATAGGACCAGGTTCCCTCTTAAGATGGTAATTATGTGTAAAATTACAGTGGCCAATATCACTTCATGTCATTTATTGGAAGGCCCTTCAGCACTCCAAGCTGTTTCCATGGAGAGCTGGCCACTCTCCATGACAGTATAAAAACACTGCTCTGTGCATAACAATCTTAAAGTCTTAAGATGTTACACAAGAAATTTTAGATTTGGGCTCTGTGGTTGCCATCTTTGCTGTATTCATTCCCTGTCAAGCCAATGTGTCCAGGAATCCATGCACACTCCACATCAATGCTGAGTAAAGCACTGAGGGCTTCCTGGATATGCTGCATGACAGGATGGAAATTGTACAGCTCACTAAGGATCTGAAGTGCACTAAGGAAATGATTCATAATAAGGTAGTTACTCAAATTTTGACAGCTCGGTATATTGCATACATCTCTGCACTATAAATGGATGTTCTACTATGAAAACCGAATGTATTTTGTTCAGTTCTATAAACCAAGGCACATCCAATACCATATATACAAATTTGGCCATTGTAATTTGAACTCTTAAACACATCTATGGATACCAGCTACAGGCATCATAAACTTCCAATATGCCATTATCTCGAGATTTACATGGGTTGTCACACATAACTAAGGTGGGTGTACCCTCTCCCACATGCTAGGCATCAGTATCATACTTCTGAAGAAGCTCTTGGAAACGAATGCATGCAGGCCTTGAACTAACTCAAGATGATTCTATAACATTCGTTCAGGCCGGTGTGAAAAAATGGAGTGAACATTGGATGCGAAGGCATGCACTTAAGCCCATAGTCATAATTTGCTAACATGACATCTTGGAGGGTTCTGCCGATTTAGCATAAAGGCTAGCAATTTGACTGTTCGGAAAAGCTCCAACAGCCACATGGATGACCCCATTATGGGCAGTGTCTAACCCTTTTAGCACAATTGGTCGTGCTGAAGATTAAACAATGCATCCATAATCTAACTTGGATCGGATCAGTGCTCAAAAAAGTTGCAGCAAGACTGTACGATCCACTCCCCAAGATTTGCCACTTAGTATCTGTAAAATAACAAGGGAGCAACCACATTGCACTTTCATCTGTGCTATATGTGATGAACAATATCCAATATTAACACAAGGAATCTCATCTCATTTGTGAATAGTAGTAAAATTGGTCCAAATTGTAATGAAGATGGTAATCATTTCCTGTGGTGCCAGAAATTAATGCAAAGTGACTTCTCAGTTGAGAAGTGAAAGCCATTTTCAGAGTTCCAATCTAAAAGATTGGCTACACAATGCTGTAGAAGACATTCCAAAAATGGTGTATGCTGCAAACTATAATATATGGTAAAGTCATCTATAAATAAGATAATACTTCTGGAGGAATACATTTCAAGAGAGACTTAATCGCTATAGCAAAATCTGCGATGCTTAGTACCAATGGCTGTGGCACTTCATTCTCTTGAACAAAAATATTTGAAAAAGCTGATGAACTCCTGAATAAATAATGGTAGGCATCCACATATGTTCCAATTGTATTGGGAATATAATACCTCTGCTCAGTAACACATATTATAAGCCTTTTTGAGGCCAAAAAATATCCTAATATTTTGACAGCTCTTCATGAATCCGTTCATGATCTGCGTTGAAATTGAGACAAGTTGATCAGCTGAGAACAACATTGTCAACAACCGCACTGGGTGTTGGTCAGTAGGTTGTGAGTTTTCAGCCACCATACCAACAGTCTATTGATTATTCATTCCATCATCTTGCAAACACAACTGGTGAAAGAAATAGGATGGTAGCTGAATTGAAGAAGACAGCTTTCAAAATAGGTGTGATGGTGGCCTCATGCCACTTTTAGAAAAGTGGCATCAACCCAAACTTGATTATACACCTCGGGCAGGAAATCCTTACCTTCAGTAGAGAAATGTTGCAACCTTTGGACGTGAATTCCATCAGGGCCTAGTGCAGAGTTTTGCAAAAATTAATGTGCATAGTTCAACTCTGCCAAGGTGAAGAGGCAATTGTAATCTTCAAGATTTCCAGAAAACCTTGAGTTTCCACCTGAGTCTTAACAGGAAGAAATTCAGGGGAAAAATTATCTGAATTAGACACTTGAGCGAAAGCACTGCCAAAGTGTTAGCCACGTCAAATGTATAAGCAATGGCTCCTTCAGCTGTTTTAAGACTGGCCATTGGCATATGAGTTAATTTTTCCACCACATCCCTTAACTTATCCCATACAACAGAAGAAAATCTATGTTGGTTAAACAAAGCTACAAACTTATGTAATGAGTCTTTTTGCTATCCTTAATAACTTGTTTAGATTTGGCATGTATCTTCTTATACTGTCAGGTTATCCAATGTTGGGTGACGCTAGAAAACCCTGAGAGCATGCCTGTAAAGAGGAATGGCAATCCAGCATTTATCTGTCCACCAAGGTACTGGAAATCAACGACAGGGTTAGACAGTTGACTGCAGAATAGACTGCTCAGAAGGAAATGTTCCACTTGATTATTCACAGAATCGTGCTCATTGGTAATCAAAAACAGCATATTGGGTAATTATTTCCAGTTGGCTTGATTGAAGTAAACATGTGGAACATGTATCTTATGTTAGGAGATTAATAAGACATTGAAAGTGGTCACTAGGCTGTAAATCAGAGATGATATTCTGCTGTAAGGAAAATGCTAACTGAGGTCAACAAACTGCAAATTGAAAAACTATTGAAAACATCAGAAAGAAATGTAGACTCTCCGACGTTCAGAAATTGGCAAGTAGCTAACCTCTCACACAAGCCTAAGATGAGCTCGAAAGTGGATGATGGGCATTCACATTGCCTACCAACAGAAAAAGTGTTGGAAGCTAGGAAATTAGAACTTCCAAATCATTGAGCAAGAGGTCATCAGATGGAGGCAGATATATATTACAAATGATGAATCTGGTGGATGGCAGATTAATCCTTACAGCAACTGACTGGATAATCAGATTTTAAGGATACAGATTCAACAAATGTATCTCTGATAAACATCATAGATCTCCCTTTTGCAGGTATTCTCTCTTCTGGTGATAG
Source organism: Hymenopus coronatus (assembly GCA_030762935.1). Classification (NCBI taxonomy): domain Eukaryota; kingdom Metazoa; phylum Arthropoda; class Insecta; order Mantodea; family Hymenopodidae; genus Hymenopus; species Hymenopus coronatus. Next base: position 18,034,863 of record CM060884.1, read on the forward strand.
ATCACCCCTTACAGGAGAGTACCATTTGATTTTAAAGCTGTCTTGAGGATGGAGCTTAGTTTCTTGCAAACATATGATGAAGGATCATATGGTTAAACATCAGTTTAAGCTTTTTCAATGTGTTCTTAATCCATGCATGTTCTATTGTAGGATAGCAATGGTTTTTATTATGGGATAAAATCTACATTGTGGTCATTTCTATTTTAAGGCTGCGGAGGTTGGTTCAGTTTATTCTTTTTTGTTGTCAGGCTAACACCTTCTACAGGAGGATTGTGCTACCTCTTTGTCACTGTTCTTCTGGCAGTGAAAGCAGTATCCTTCTGCTCCATCTCCTCTACTGGAGAGGACCCCTTTACAATTGAAAATATCAGTTCGAGTACTTAAAACCAATTGGAAATAGAGACCAGTGAAGATGAATGTCACTGACCTGTGTCCATCCTCAAAGAATCCTCAGAAGAGGATCTGCTTTGAGATTGATGTGGACTTTTGTTTCCCTTTGTTGTTTTGGGAGCAGGTGTTATGCTTTCTTTGAGGAAGTTGGTTCCCTCATAGCAAATCTTGAACTTTATTTCAGGTGTATCATATATTACCACCTTGCCAGTCTTATTGTTGACATCGATTTGTTTGGTGGCAATGTAGCTCTAGCACTTCTTACAGTTCCAGAAGAAGCAGATGTTCATTCTGACTTAGATGTCGAAGATTTGGAAAGTGATCTAACAGAGAGATCCTTTTCTGCAATAGTGATCCCCCAGGTCTGAGTTGCAATTTCCCAACTTGATACTGATTTAGCTACAACTGAACTATAGGTGCCAGACTTCAGAACAGAGGGTTGGCAGATTGGCAAGAGTTTCTGGGCTTCCAAGAAGGACATTTTCTTTTTAACCCAAATCTACTGGAATTCAGTTTTCTCTGCGAAACAGGGACAATTACAGAAACTTAATAATATTGTAGTTAACACACATTGGAGCTGAGGTACATTCTCCATCATGTGAGATATCATCACAGTTGACATGGGTAGACTTGCCATTGCAGAATTCATTATGTGCGAGTTCAGTACATACAGACTAATCTTGATGGATTCATACCCTACCATAATCCTTTGTAGGAGGATTTACCCGATAAAAGTTAAGAAACAGGGTACGGTCAGTCAAGATTTCTCCATTTACTTTTCGTTGAACACCATGCACAGATGTGACACCTTGATCAACAAGATTTTCTTGAATTTCCTCACTTCAAACCATCCAATGCGCGGTTGTTTACCTCACTGCATGTGAAGTTCAAGGTCTTGTGCATGTTAACTTGCACTGGATAACTGGCTAACAGGGGATATAATGGGCTCACTGTCCCACCCATCCTGCAATTTGGTAAAGTACCTAATCCTGGCCAATTGACTAAGAGTGGGTTAGTCCCTAGCCTCCTCCTTAGATGAAGCATAAGCCATAATAATATGTTTCAAAATTTACAAAACAGGTCTCACACCGGGTGCTTCTACCTGCCCTGTCATCATCCAGGCATGCCATACCTCTGATTATTTAACCTGGGTCCTCCCCATCCTAAACTTCAGGCGAGATAGAGCACCCAGCGGACCTTCCTGCATAAAGTTGCGCACTGGAGGCCCAGGCTCAGAGATGCTGCCCTCAACGCACCAGGATATTCCTTTCCACTGATAGGCCTCCATGCACAGCCTACACGTGAATGGGAATTTTTGCTGCCTTCCTCACCACTCAGAGGAACCCAAACCAAGGGAGTCAGAATTAGTGGGGACCCTGGGTGCGCCAAATCCGTACCTACCACAGTACGACCCTGTTCCAAGGCTTGGAGGTAGTGCCGCTCCTCATAACATGTTACTTTTTAACACATGCAACAATAGGTGCAGCTAGTTAAAGAAAGCTGACTGAACATGGTGAATAATAAAACTATAAGCTCTCCAAAGTAAATTGCTAACATATGTATGGCAATTATGGGCTAGTAAGGCATTGTCACAGTATCATAGAAGTTTTCAATGAATGCCTTTGAGGTAAACTCAACTGGGTGACCTGAGCATGCTTCATCTTCGTTGTTTTTTTTAACACATTTAAACTCATTCATGCAAAAATAAACAGTCTTTAGTGATAGTTTGAGACTGCATGAACTTCTTACTCTGCTTTGATCTGTTTTGCAGTCCAGCTCTTAAGTGGAAATTTAATAACAGCATGTTTCTATGGCATGTGTAACACTGATCAATTCAGAATGTTATCAACAAATAACTGGACTTCACATCTATATCAAAATTTTCTAAAACCGTTTCACAAATCATTCTTATTAAATGAAGTGAAACTTCACAAAATTTTCTACCATTTCATGACATTTTCCAGATTTATGAAACAACCTTCATGTTTTTCATCACCAGTATTTTACTATATCATTATTGAAATTGTGTAAAACAATATTTGAAAATAACAATAAGGATTGAAAACTTTAATAATGACTAGGATTTTAACAATAGATATGACCAAATTGAGCCACATTTTATATTTATGTGTGTGTGTATATTAAATGCTCTGGAGATAACAATGGAGTAACTCTCTTTTATAACTATAATGATAATTAATGATTTTAATGTATATTTAAGTGCATGCCATATCCTGTGGAAAAATAGTATACCTACCTGGAGGCTTGTATGCTGCCAAAAGATTTGCCATTCTTTCATGCCTGAATGATCTTAAGACCTCAAACTCTCGAGTTACACTTGCTTCTGTTTCAGGACGCAACTCCAACATCTTGGCTACAATCACACGATCTGAGGCTTTCTCAATGCCTTTCACCACCACAGAGAACCGTCCACTATAACAAAGAAAACTCTGTCAAAAAGTCCTTTCATCAAATCAATATTAAAAACACTCATGATAATCCTATTGTCTTATACAGTTTTATCTAAATCTGTAAATTTGCAATACTTGGAAGAATTGAAGTAAAAAACATGCTGAATTTAAAGCAAATGAACACAGATTTGTTTGTTACCAATAAAGAACACAGCAGATCAGCAGATGTAACCTTAAGTGGTGTAAATAAGAGATGCACATCTAAATTTCAGATAGGCATTATATGAATTAGTAAACACGTATGTTCTTCACATTCTGTAGCTGTGAATAATTCATCTTACATTTTCATTTCAGAATACAGGTCACTCTAATCATAAACTTCTCAATACTTCATGTAGAAATAGAACCATTCACAAAACAAATCACAGAAATGTCTTGCTTGTGAACTATATTTTTGTAGTTCAAACTATTATTGTTGTTGTTGTTGTCTTATGCTAGATATTTCCTCATTTTATCATTAGAATTCTTATACTCCATAGATTTCAAACATATTATGTTGATGAATAGTTGCTATTGGTGATTTGCACCCATTCTTTCATTAGTATGATACAAAGAGCCATTTGATGACCAAAAGATTTCATGCTCTGAATATGTGCTCTGTATTAATTTTAATTCTGTGGTACTATAGCCTGCAAACCCAACTACTGGCTTCACACTTGCACACAGCAGAGGCAGGCCATCATCCAACTGATATAAGGAAGTGATCATGCGTCTCCCAAACACAAGCTATCTCTTTGTACACTAAGTACATAGTGTATAGAGAAGGTATTGTATTACACCCAAAAATTTTATACCAAGATTTTACCAGAAATACATGCTTTGGATTTCCCTTTTTGAAAAAAGGTTCGTGTGTGCATGTGTGTGTGTGTGTGTGCGCCTGTGGACCGAATAGCTCAAAAACGAAAAGACCGTTAAATACCAAACTTGGTATTTAAGTTTGGTATCTTCCAAGGATGCGTGCGATACAAAGATTTTCAAGAAAATTCCCCCACCCCAAACTGCCCTTAACATGGAAAAAATTTTGAAAATTTCGATTTCCTCAAAAATGGCTAACAATTTTGATTAAAATCTCTTATATTTAAGATATTTACATGCCAAATAAAATGTATCTCTTGAATTTTCTGGGAATAGCAGACCTCTTTATTCTGGTTGATTTTTATTGAATTTTGCATAACTGGTAAACCATAAGAGATAGACAAAAACTTACTACACACAAAATGTAGATTACGATAGAACACACAAATTATGTCACATACATTTTTTTCATGGAGTTGATCGCTTTCGAGATATTCCTTGTTATTGGTTTCAGCTTTAAAAAACATACATTTCTCATACAGGAATTTCTCAACTACTGTCCATACAAACAAAGGAACTTCAGTTACATAGCAACCAGCTTTTGACTATCACTTTAACCTATGGTATTCCCTTATTTTGCTTCTACTATTTCTGCTAATTTTTCTCATTAGCATGAAGTAAATACAAGCATAAGCTTTTTAGCAATAATTTGTTGCAGCCCGCCTGGGTAGTGTGGTGGTAGCATGTCTGCCTCACATTCAAAAGGTCGTGAATTTGAATCTCGCTAAGGGTGAGTTACCCAGATAAGATTTTTTTTCGGGGTTTTCCCTTATCCTGAGAAGACAAATGTTGAGTAACTTTGAGCTCCGTGGACTCCGAGAGCATTTGAGCATCATTTCATCAATTTCATTCATCATCCGATATGACCAATCAGGTTAAAGGACGTTAAGCTACAAAAAAAAAAATTGTTGCAGAGATGTAGAGACGGTCATGTGAATGAAAAACATCAGATTTTTTAAATTTTATTCATGCATATAGCTTCTTACGTTAATATGCTCAGTGAACACTGCAATTTTTATACTCTTGCAATTGCTGGATATTTGTGTTTTAAATTGTAATTGAAAATGACAACAATATGTTAAGTTTATGTTTAAGTTTTTTGCTGATATTCTTAAAACTTCAGTTTCATTGTGAATGACTCCAGTTTGTAAAATGAAAGGCTTATATTTCTGTGCCTTTCTCAGGTTTAGGATTCATGTGTTAAAATGTTTAAATGGATTCTCTGCAATGCTACTATACCTACCTTCATTGCATCTGAATATTTCCAATTCTTAATTGTGTTGCTGGTGATAAGGCCACAAGTAGGTGAGGTTACTGGATGTGACCTATAATACAGGTTGGCACACAAAAAATTGACTCTGAGTATTAGACTGCTCATTGTCACCCACCAATTTGCATCTATTGTTACAGTTTCTATATGCTTAACTCATGTGGTTTCTTTCTTTGCATATATTTCTTTGTTATCTAATTATTACACGCTTATCTATTTGTTGGTGTATCTGCTCATGGCTGACAGCAATTCATGAGTAATTGGCCGGCAAGCAGTCTGTAAACAGGACCGGTTTTTCTTTTAATAGAGTTGCTGCAATGATTGTTTTAATTGAATGAATGATATTTCTGGATTGCTTACCAATAGTACAAAAAATAGGATAATGATATATCTAATATGAGTTAAAATGAGTTCTTTTCTCCCTACTTTTATTGTACTTAATGCCAGTTATGTGCATAATGGAGTAAAAACGTACTTTCTTGAACTGTCCTTATCCTCAATATCCTTAATGTTGTCTACATTCCATAACAATTTTTGTCTCATCTTCTCCATATATCTTACAAGTTCCTGAATTCAAAATTTTGCATCTCTTTTCCATTTTAGTAGCAGGAAACTCCAAAACTTGGTTGTTCTTATTCCAAAATACAAGGCCAATTACACTCTGGTTCTTTACTCATTCGTTACATGTTTCCCCTTAAAATATCTATTACTTAAACTGCTTAGACACATAGGTACTGCTATTACAAACTATGGCACTTCTAGAATATTTATGAGTTGGGTTTGTAAACTTAAGTATCACTTACATTGTTTTCTTTCTGCCTTATACAAATGTCAAAATGGGTGAGGCTATTTAATACAGGTTTGTTGCGCTAAGGGATTGTGGCCATAATTCTTGATATATAATATGGCTGGCTTCTGGTTGCTGCCACATCATCTTCTACTAAAAAGATTAGGGGTGCCAGGATGGTCGCCCAACTCCATGGCACAGACACGTTAGAAAATGAGGGAACAGCCATTAACAACCGGTCAATCATGGAACAAGGAAGCTCTCGCGGCTGGGATTGGTGTTGTCATCCGGACAAATAACAAGAATGGAATGCTTGAATCCTCTGGTATAAAATGTGGCAATAAGCTGCATATGTTGCTGTGTAGCCATGAAGACAGTCTCAACAGGAGGTCGAAACATTGGCAGACGCGACAGCAACCAGAAGCCAGCCATATTATGCACAACACTGGCCGTGGAAGCCTACGAGAACAAATTCTTGATATAGTTATCAGAGTGTGTGGGTTTTTTATTTTTTCTAATTATTTTCAGTTCTAGAAATGTCTTTCTCAATTTCTATCGTGAACTTTATGTCAAGCAATTTGAGGGAGTCCTGTATGAATTGTTTGGTAACTAGGGCAAAGATGTCATCCACATATCTATGCCAAGTCTTGAAGATATGCGGAAATGATGAAATTATGTGTGTTTCCAAGTAGCTAATGTGGAGGTCTGCCAGTAGTGGTGATATTGGGTTACCTATTATGACGCCAATAGTTTATTGGTATAACATCTTGTTAAGGGTGAAGTAATTCTGATCTAGGCAAAGTTTCATTAGTGTAGGTAGTCTTTCAGTTCTTCTTTTTCTATTTCATTGCGGGTTAGCCAGATTTCTAGGTGTGTAGCATCTGAGAAATGGGTATGTTCGGGTACATTGTTGTGATGTCAAAGGATACTAAAGTGTCTAAACTAATCACAGACATCACAAAACTGAGCTCACCAATAGATAAATCTTGCTTCAGAAAGTTCACTTATCATCCAAAACTACACCACAGGTTTCAAAATATTTTAAAAAAACATAAAATTGCACTTTGCCCCAAAAATAAGTTCAGCCTACAAAAAATGCCCTGCAACAACTTAAAAGACTAAATGCCAGAAATCAAAAATCAGCAATCTACAGAATAGACTGCACAGATTATAATAAATTTTACATACAAAAAACAAAATGACATCTTGAAACTAGACTAAAAATACACTTAGAGTAAAATATAAACAAATTGACAAATCAGCTATTGCACATCACTTCTGGACTGCTAACCATGAAATATCACCAAACATATTCCTTATAAAAGCTGCCAGATATGCAGCAGAGCTTGACATCTAAGAGAAAATCCATATTGTTAAAAACCAACATCACACATTTAACTTTGAATTGCTGCCACAAAACACATTGTGGAAGTTCATCACTCAGTCACTAGGGACCGACACACCTCAACACGGAACATCTTGCAGATGATGATGATGATGGTTAGTGTTTATGAGCGCTCAACTACAAGGTCTTCAGCGCCCTTATTAAACAAATCATGGCAAAAGCCAGAGATAAAGCTCAATAAGAAATATTATTAATAAGAACAAAGGATTAGTCTAAAAATTAATGTAAAAAGGTCATCATAGAAAAAGCCACAGATTGGTGATTTGAGAAAAGAAGAAAAAAAAATAATCAAAACTAATACGAAAACAACTAAATCCGAAATTTGAAGCGTATCTTCGATAAAAATTAAAAAATCTTAGCAACCGCTCGACTATCATCCGCCAGGACTTCTGCAAGACTGACCGGCAGTTGCAGTGATTCCCGAATATGTGCTAGATTAACACAATCTAGCAACACATGACGGACAGACAAATCTTCTCCACAAAGCGGACACAATGGAGCAGATTCACTCTTAAAAAAGAAACTATGTGTAAAATTACAGTGGCCAATACGCAAATGAGCCAAAATTACTTCCTCCGTCGGGAATGACGAGAGGAAGTTACCTAGTTTGTTGGAAGCTCCTTCACTTTTCTAAGCTTGTTACCGTGGAGATCTGACCACTCTTTGTGCCAGCACGAAAGTATCGCCCTGCGCACAACAGTTATACAAGAAAGTTTTGTACTGGGCTCGGTGGTTGCCGTCTTTGCTGCAAAATCTGCCAGTTCATTCCCCGGCAAGCCAATGTGACTAGGAATCCATACATCTTGCAGAGATTCAGTTGGAAACCATTGGCAATGAAGACCACATGGCTTCGTAACTGGTCTGATAAAACAATATTTAAGTGATACTTAAAGTGTTACAAATCTGACTCATCAATTCTAAACAACAGCTGATTAAACCAGATGTGATTTCTGTTTACAGTACTTTCATGGTTATTCAAAAGACATTATGTTATACTTATATTTATATGAGCAAAGAACTCAAATACTGGAAAAAGGTAGCCTTTAATATTATTCATGAATGATGTTAAATCATATTTATTATACAGCAAATACTCTGCCAGAAAAAAAAAAATCTGATGTGTTCCATTCACAAGACTTTCTCTGCCAGAAAAAAAAAATCTGATGTGTTCCATTCACAAGACTTTCTCTACATCTCTGTAACAAATTATTGTTAATAAGCTTATTCTTCTATTTCATGCTAATCAAGATAAATATTAGCAGAAATGGCCTTATTACTTAGCTCTTTATTAAGTAGAAGAAAAATAAGAGAATGCACTAGGCTAAACTGACAGTAAAAAATGAGGTTGCTATGGGACTGAAATCCATTTTGTTGCATGGACAGGAGTTGACGAGCTCCTGTATGAGAAAAGTTTAAGAATTTTAAAACTGAAACCAATAACAAAAAATATCTTGAATACGGTGAACTCCTCGAAAAAATATATCTGACATAAATTGTGTGTTTTTTTATGAGGTCTATATTTTTGGTGCAGTAAGTTTTTGTCTATCTCTTACAATTTACTAGTTATGCAAACTTCAAAAAATTCATCCAGAATAAAGAGATCTTCAGGGGAGGCTATTCCTAGAAAATTCAAGATATACATTTTATTTGTCATGTAAATATCTTAAATATAAGAGATTTTCAAAATTGTTAGAGCCATTTTTGAGAAAATCAAAATTTTAAACATTTTTTTCCATGTAAAGGGTAGTTCAGGGGGGGGGTATTTTCTTGAAAACCGTGTCTCATCATTGGAAGATTCTAAACTTAAATACCATGTTTGGTATTTAATGACATTTTTGTTTTTGAGCTATGCACGCGCACATGTACACACACACACAGGAACATTTTTCTAAAAATGCTGTTTTTGTATTCAGGGGGTTTCAAAACATATATTTCTGGTGATATCTCAGTATCAAATTTTTGGGTGCATAACGCTATCTTCTCTATACACTGTGTACATAGTACATGTAGAGAAAGTAAAAATTACCAAATTTCAATTTTATTCCTCAGTAATTGAATCTATAAGCTATCGTGGTTTCTGAAAAGAAGAGAAATGGCTGAAAATATAATTATTATCTCTCCTCCATCATATAGTGTGAAATTATTACTAAAGAAGCAGGAATGCCAGTGGAGCATATGTTATATGCCGGGACAAAAAAAAAATGATCATGTACATTGTGCGCAAAAGGTGAAAAAGGATTACATCCTAAGTGCATTAGTTTACACAAGTGCTCCAAATAAAGACCAAATTATCAATTTTCAATTAAATAACCTTATAATTAATTCAATTTTTGCAATACATGTAGTGTAGTGCTTTTTTCGTGGCTTGAAGTGTACAACTAAATATACATTTATTTTTGTTAAGTAGTATTTCATTTTTAATATTCTGAGAAGCAGACGTACTAATTATAACCAACTTTTTATGTAGAGTTTTAAATTGAGATTGCAAGATTCATGGTGCAGCGTTAAAACTAGTGTGACGAAACCATGACCTTAAATGAAGACTTTGTATTCTTGATGCAAAACACACCGAATTCATTGATACTGGTGAGTTATATTTTGTAAATTTTTATAAAACCTAACATAGTTTATACTTATTTTGTTTGCAATTGAAGTTACTTTTATAGTGCTAAATGCCATTCCTATTATTTTGATAGAAATGTGTGATATTTTGTCTCAAACTACAAATAAAATATTATTTTGATAATGAAATATAATGTTATTTAAATTTATGAAATTGTATTTAACAATGTAAATTGTTTTTACTCATCTAAATGGTATTGTTAAAATATGTTGTCACGATATGACTACCTTATTGTAAGTTAAAGTGACATAAAATAAATAAAAAATAAAAATAAAAAAAATTAGTGTTCTTTATTAATGTAATTAAATATGGCTAGATATTAATTCATTATCCAATAATTCTTCTACTTAATAGATAATTGAATAAAAATGAATCTGGCAAAATTCATTTTTTAGATTATCATTCTAGCTTTAAAGTTACATTTGTTATTCATTTTTTTCTAAAAGCTAGGGTTTCAAGGCATAGAAGGCTGGCATTTTTCACCCCTAGGCCATATTTGAGCTTGCATTTAAATGCCGGGCAACCACCATCGATTTCATTGATGTGTAAGAGAATAAGGGAAAAGTGGAAGTATTGGATGCTGAAGGAGTAAGCAGAGAGTAGAACGCCAAGGAGAACAAAATTTCCGTACCAAGTTTGAGGATATGCTGAAAGGCAGAATACTTACTACTACTATTACTACATATTTGCACATATTATAGGTACCTACTTATGAAGAAGTTTCTCTTATCAAGTAAGTCTGATCAGAAGAATGAAGTGCAATAAATGCCTATAACTAGCCCTTACTGGAAATTTTGACTGATAGCTAACTGTGCTCTCTAGATTGAATTACATGACCTAGATATTTCTTTGTGTGTGATGACTCTGTCTAAACCATGTGTACAGTTGTAAATTATGTAACTAATATGCTGATTTTTAAACATTGCTGGATTATGAATATACTTTAATGCAAAAACTATCACAAATTTTGCACGTGTCACACACGTGATCTTTGTTCCCCCATTTATCCTCTGCAATTTAATCACTGTTATCTAAAGCATCATTTTCAACATAATTCTGAGACTGGTATTTCTCAACATACGTATTTTAACCTTAAGACTTACCGTGCCAGTTCTGATATAAAGCTGTACTTCTCTGTAAGAGAACCTTCAGTACTCCATTCAAGAGGTGTGGTCTCAACAGAATAATCTAAACGCAAGGTTGGTTCCTCCAAATTTATTTCCTGGCCTGATTCTGTAATTTGCTGTAGATGCCTCATTGCTTTTGTTATTTGAACCTTTGGAGCTCCTGTAAATAAGGTTTATTGTAATACTCAAAAAATACAAAAGCGAATGTGATCTATAATGTTTTATTATAAAACCACACTGATATTATACTTAAATATGCAAGTAGAGAGATGATTTTTCTAGTAGAGTAGGTATTACATTCATTCTGCTTACCGTGTGATAAAAGATTAGAAAAAATGGTGTTTTCAAAATGTACTCTTGTGCTATCTATGATTCCCAATCTATTTTTTAAATGAAGCATTCTAGAAAGACATTAGAAATGATTTCACTACTATAATTAATGCCATAAGTTGCAGTAACTTTGACTCAAATATCTTAAAAGATTTGTATACCTTTATTGGGTGTAGAATGGAATCAAAGTCATAGTTACTGATACCAACTCATAGATGGTAGCATAGGCAACATAAACAGCTTCCTCTTTGGATTTCACCGATCGTTCATGAATTTGGCACCATACAGATTAAGGAATACCAAACAAGAATTTGCTCAATAAATGAAGTCCTGAAATTTATTCTACAGGATATTTTTCTTAAATTTGTCAGATTACGAGAAGTACTGTCTTTTCATTTGTATTGATGAGGAATTTTAAAGAATTTGAGTTACCTAACTAGAAGAGAGAATCTCCTTTTTATCTTAGTAGGCTATAAGAGCAATTGCTTGTATATAAGTGACAATTAAGAAATCAAGCACATACGGAGATGAATTTATCAACAGCAAAGATAGGTTCACTGTTAATATTTGTAAGTGTCTATATTACATGGCTCAGGTCTGTACATGATTCTTAAATTTGGAAAAATACTGATATTTATAAAGCAAAAAACAGAACATACTGATACTGTTAATTAGTGAATACCACTTTGGAGTAATACCATGGTGAATGCCACTTTTCCAGCCTCCACAATTTTTTGAATTGACATGTGGCAACTGCATTAGAAAGAAGAGAGTTACTATACAATAAATTTTGTGACAAATCCAGCAATACTTTCCCATACTACAAAGCAAGATTCACCTAGCCACTGAGAAAATACCATCTGTAATTTTGTGTTGTTTCATACTTTATAGTACCTGCTAAAACAATTAGAGACGAAGTTTTTGAAATGTAGGATGAACAGCTGAATGGTGAAAAATATTTGATATTTTCCACTCATATGGCTGTCTCTACCGTTTATTGTTTATTAGTGGGTAAATAAACTATTCTTATGAACATTTTTTACTAACTACTCAATTTTAATTGAGATAAACCTTTGTAAAACTAGCTATATACACGTTTCATTAAATACAAAGGGAACCGTGACAGTCTAACTTTTAAGAACTGATGCTATATGCTGGCTTTAAAATTGCAATCATGAGAAACATATGAAAATCAAGCCTTAAACGGAATGACAGTATTTAAAAATTACAACCATTAATAAAGAATATCTCAGGTAGACACACCCTCGCACTCACATACACACTCTCACACACTCATACTCACACACATGCACACGCACGTATGCATTCATGCGCATTTGCACATGCATGTATCTTTTTATAAAACGGTTGCTTTTTATTCAGGCCTTCTAAAAACATATATTTTATGTGAAATGCTAGTATCAAAGTTTTGGGTGGTATAAAATACTGCCTCTATCTACTATGTGCATGGGAGAGAAAGTAGAATGGTAAAAACTAAAAATGAATATTTAAATAGTAACAAATCAATAAATAAAATTCATATGTAATACATGTCAATACTGTAAACACTCTTGAAACAAGTTAAAGTGTATGGGATAGTTATGCTATGAATTAAAACCATTTTAACATCTAAGTTTTATTTTGGTTCACTACAAAATGTAAATCATTGTAATATTAATAATGAAAGGTTTACCTGTTGGTTTAGTTTTGATAATAGCTGTTGGTATTCCCTTTTCACTCCATCCTATTCTGTTCCTTGCTGCTAGTCTAAAGTGGTAATGTTGTTCTGGTTTTAAGTCATGAATGAGGAAGAATTCATGATCAATGTTGTTTGCAACATCTATCCAATCCACATTATCTGCAATAAAAGTAAAATAAAAGCAACATTTTATTGAAGAACTACACAAAACTACAAGCAGTACTCCAATACCAATGAATTATGCTTTATTGTATATTATAACATTTTATCTACATTTTACATACTTTACTGAAAATTACAGATATTTTTCAGAATATGTATTAATAAAAAAGGTACTCTTCACTACCAATGTGTGGGGGTAGTATATTTGCCTCATTTTCTGAAGGTCCCAAGTTCCTTTGGCTGGGTTGATTAACCAAGATTTCTTTCTGGTATTTTTTCTTATTCTAAAAGAAGGGGAAGAGAAGGATTTGGTGCTAGAAGTAACTCTATAAGGGGAAAAATGTCCACCATCTGTGTCACTGAGAATTGAATCCTGTGTTTTATATATGTAATGAGAGGGGCATTTCTTATACCTCAACAGGGATTCGTTGTGAACTTCGGGCACCCAGTAATACAAAGGTCATAAAACAGCATTGTCAAAATTAGTGCCTTTAGTTTAAATAACTGTGGTATCATATGGTAATCTGAAGGAATTATCTATAACACACATAATTTCTTCAAGCCTCTTCAGAATTTGAAACTGGTAAATTTATTATTTAGAGATATGAAAAAGATTGCATCACAGGCTTGTCAATTATCTCTAAGATACCTTGATGTGCAGAAGGTGAGTCAATTTATTTACCCCCTTAATATTATGAAAACTTCTTCATGATATGTCATATTGAATCCACATAATGCAGGGTTACTACAAAAGAAATAGACAACTTCAACTGCCTGTAAAACAAAAACTATTAGAGATAGCAACCTAATTATTTTGGAGGTATGTTGAGAAACTCTCAAAGTTTCGTTTGTTACTATTGGTAACGCTGTAGTGTTTTGTTTGTTGTTGCAGAAGCTGAAATGGTGGAAAATCCTGTGGAAAAGGCATATTGCGTGTTGGAATTTGCTAGAACGCAATCAGCAACTGTTGTCCAACGACATTTTAGAACACGTTACCACAAAAATGAAATGATGCGCTCACAAGAACCAGCATCGTCTTCATCATGTCGCAACATGTCGATGCAAAAGACACGCCGTATGACCTTATCTTCTTCACTCAGAAACTTCAACATCTGTAATCTGTAAGGCATCATGTGTAGTCGCTTCCGCAAGATTTTCCATACAGTTTGCTGTGGAATTTGTAATTGCATGCTTGCCCTAGATGTCGATTTCTGTGGGCTTCTTATGTAGGCAGAACGAACATGTTCAACGTTTTCTTCCGAAACTCTGAGTCTTCCCGAGCTCTTCCCTTTGCACAAACATCCCGTTGTCTCGAATTTTCTATACCAGTCGTAGATTGACTGTCTAGTCGGTGGCGTTTTGCGGTAACGTGTTCTAAAATGTCGTTGGACAACAGTTGCTGATTGCGTTCTAGCAAATTCCAACATGCAATATGCCTTTTCCACAGGATTTTCCGCCATTTCAGCTTCTGCAGCAACAAAAAAAACACTACAGCATTACCAATAGTAACAAACAAAACGTTGAGAGTTTCTAAACACACCTCCAAAATAATTAGGTTGCTATCTCTAATAGTTTTTGTTTTACAGGCAGTTGAAGTTGTCTATTTCTTTTGTAGTAACCCTGTATGTGTTATCAAACAGAGTCATATTTAAACTGCACTTAAATTCATTAGCACTAATACTGATAATTAGTAGCAAGTACATACTTTATTAGTTTACTGTACTATGTTGTCTATGGTTAAGTGCAAGAATTGGTTTAACATTCTTGAACATTGTTGTCTTTCTTGGTCTGTTTGTTACTGTCTTGGAAAGAGGGATGGGAGGGCAGTCAGGTTTACAGAAGCTAGTGTGGAGGCGATGCATGGAGAGCTACCAGAAATGGTCTTGAACTGCCTGTTCTAAATGGAAATTTCAAAGTAAACATTGCATTGTAAATATGTGAATGGATTGTAGAAAATAATTTAGGTATTGGTTTCTAGAATGAAACACATCTGAGAATATCTGTTCATTTTAATATGAAACAATTTAATGTAAATAGACCTTTAACCATTAAACTCTGAAACTTTACAGCCTGCCATCTAAAGGATTATAGGTACTTAACAACTATCATAGTAATTTGGCCATCTTTGTGACTTCTCAGAGTTATGTTGAGAACTTTTAGAATGCCTTTCTGCTACTGCAAATTGGCAGCATTTATGGTGTACAAGTAAGTGATCATGAAGGATAAGGTATGTAATTACATAAGGTTTTGGGCTTTAATGATATCGCAAAAAGTTTTATTTAATTTTTAAAATTTAACTTTTCGTATGGTGCACATGCAGGGTAATGGCTAGGAACATTAATTAAGCATAAAGAAAAAGAAAACACCAATTAATTCAAAGCTACTTACCTACATCCTTGTACTGCAAACTATAGCAAAGAACACCAGAGTTGCCATCATCCTTTGGTTGTTTCCATTTCAGAAAGACTTCTGTGTCAGATATTCCAGCAGCTTCAGGAGAGTCTGGAGCTGAAGGAACACTAGCCAGCACCACCCTAAACACACATAGCTCATTGCATAGTCTTATACAGTACTGCTTTTCATTTACATCTTCTTGATGAAAATAAATAGATTTATTTATTGAATATACAAGTACATAAAACCCTATTTCACCCAAAGGTATATTAGGATTATAATTATATACAAATGGATTTACAATAATATCAAGTAATATTATCACCTGCTATATGCAGGTCATACTGGTGAAAGAAAACAAGATAAATAATGTATATTATATGTTACATTTATAACGTTTTATAAATGGAACCTAAAAACCTTTGAATTCCCTAAGACAGCACTTTTTTCTAAATATTTTATAAAGTGGTTTGCCATATCTGATATCACAACAATTTAAATAAGTATCAAAGATTCTTCTTTTATGCTCTAGGACTGGGCAGTGAAATAAAATATGTTCAACGGTTTGCTGTTCAGTACATATACATTAATATCTATTCTATCTTTGCATCTTAAATCTTTCAAAATAAAAACCAAATTTACCATGTCCAAAACAAATGGATTAAACCCTTGGTTATCCAAACTCAAGGTCAACTGAAACCTGGGTTATCCAAAATGCCTCCAAAAATTACAAATAATACCATACTGCGTGGAAATGCTTTGAGGGTGAGAATGTACTGTCTATGGCTAGTATGTTGAGATAAATATCCGAACTTGAGTTGCTTTTGAGCTACTGCATCACCAGTTTAAATACTACCAACTCTCCATCCCCTTCCAAGACCATAATACCTGCATCAGTCCTAAGCTGTCATATTGGATCTGCGATACAATAGTGCATTTATAGGTTGGTTATTTCCATTGCATATTTTTTTGCTATGGCAACTAGGAAGTAAGTTATGATTACTTTGCTGATAAATTTAAGTGCTAAAAAAGAAGTTAAAAAAAGAAATTTGTTGAAAACTATTGCACCTAATTATAGAATTTATGTTCAACCATTTCAGAATGGTTGAAGTCTAAATCTAATTTTTAGAGCATAGAAAAACACTGAAAAATTGGACTTTAAAAAGTAGGCATAACTCTTTACCTTTGGTTCACCTGAAAATGAGAAAAAGGCATGTCTTTGACTGGGCTGATACTACAAGAAAAAGTTAAAATTTTAGCCAAGCTGTTAGGTGAGGAAGGAAAACATTTCTGTGCAAAAGCTTTGGGTGGTTAATCAGTTTTAAAAACAGATATGGCATTCGGCAATTGATTATATATATGTGGAGAAAAATTATCTTGCAGACCCAGACACGGTTGATATTTTCAAAACAAGACTTTGAAGATTGCATTCAAGGTTACAAAGGAAAAAATTTAAAAGCCAATGAAATGGGTGTTAATTTCAAGATTTTGGCTACAAAATCCTTAACTTCATCAAAAGATCACAAAGAGCGGATAATTTCTCTTTTGACATCAAATCCTTTGGGCACACGTAGATGCCACCAATGTGTATTGGGAATTTGAAAAAACCTCAAGCCTTGCAGAATGTTGCCCAAAATGTACTACCAGTTTTTTGAGACCAAAAATGTTTTTGGATGTCTACTGAATTCTTTGCTGAATGGTTTAGTGATCATTTGTACTGAAAGTTGAAAAAATGTTAATGAAAACATTTGTGTGTAATCTTATTAATTGCCAATGTGCGCATCCTTAAAAGGTGGTTATATTGTTGCACATTTCCCTCCCACAAATGTTACCAGTCTAGTTCAACCACTGCATTAGGCATGGTGGTTATAATTAAATGCCTCTGTCATATACTATTTTTGAGAACCATCCTGCAAGATAGTGGCATGCAAAAAAAAAAAAATATGAATAAATTATTGAAGGCAGTAAATATGAAACATGTATTGAGTTTTAATAAAATTGAATCACCTTTTTACAATTTAACTCTACTTCCCATTTGTTTCTTATCTTCAGCTCTGACACTACAGCTGATTGTGTCCAGCTTGATGTTGTGCTGCCCTCTACACTTCTTGTCAGTAGGATGTTATCATCCATGCCAAGAACTTCAAAATTCATAAAAGTTTTTTGCTGTTGAAGATGCTTTTGTGAATTTGCAGTTCCAAAGGTTTCTTTACATATTTTATCAACTCTATTTCTTCCTTTACACTATGATTTTCACACCTTGTATCTAATGGTCTTCAAGTGTTCTTTCATCCTAGTTTCCAAATTTTTCTTTGTCTTTCCGATGCCAAGATTGCAATAATATTTGTAACTCATTTTATAAATCCTGATTGCTGAGGTTTTGGTGTGGTATCTTTCAATATGTGATTAAAAAAGTTCCAGATATTATATCTATTTTGGAGACACTTTTTGTTTAAGTCTTTAAAAATATTTTAAAATTTCTAGAACATTTTGGACAAAATGTAAATTTGCAAAATTTAACTGGTGATTTTTTCAGGTTTTTTTTTAGAGTGATAATTTCATGTAATCTTTTACTTCTTTTGTGCCTGTAAATAAATTTGTCACTAAATTTTGTGTTGAAATTGTTCAATTTGGCAACCTGAGTATGTATGTATATTTCTTCTTGTACTCTGCTTTATACAATGGAACATTGATTAGTCTGTGAACTAGACTATGAAATGGCAAATGGTGCTGTAATGGCTTAAGCTGGTTTCATTTTATGTATTTGCCAACATTTAAACATGGAATTTATTGGTGTGCACAAGGCAGGGATAATATGAAAGCCGAAACTCTTTAAAAATGCTGGAGAAAGCTGTATGATTGCTTCAAGTTTTAAAAACTTGACAGAAATGATTAAAATTCCTGAATGCAGGTGAGGTGAATGGATGGGTTATCGTGAACAATTTGCAAGAAATTACAGTATTGCAATCAAATACTGACATATTTGAAGAACACAAAGTAAATAACCTGGATGACAGCGTGACAGCTGATTAAAACTTTGTTCTCTTTTAAAAACCTTCCAAGTATAGTATAACACAGAAATTACAGTACATGTTGCTCTAGGATTTGCTAAACAATGCAGTGAATCAATGCCGGCTGACATCCTACTAATAAATAGACAGCGCGACAAGCTGGTCGAAAATATTTTGAAAAATGCAAGAAAAAAAAATTATTGAGATTCTTTTCATGAATAATTCATATTGTAACAAAATCTTTTTATTACTTCAAATCCTAATTACAATAAATGTCTTTATTTAAATGCTGCGCACAATTTTATCTCCTATCACTCTTGTTTGTGAGCAGTTGATAACATTTTTCTTATTAAACTGCTCTCTCTCCAAACTAAAACTGCAAGGCTGCCAGAAACTAATAACAATGCCAAATGGCTGATCTTAGTTCCTTTAGTTTAAATACATGTGACAAGTTTCAAAAATAATAATTTCAAGATAAGAAAGTCTCTTCTTCAATGGAATTTAGGGAGCAAATTTTGATTCTCTTTGCACTGAAAATGATCTTTTTCTGAATACTGATTCACTCCTCAAGAACTAGGAGCTAGCATGCCAACCATCCAGTCAGGATGTCATCAAATGACATAAGGTTGCACATTTAAATAAAATAATTCACTAATTAGTTGCATTGTCTCCCTGCCTGAACCTGCTTCTGACGATTCTTCACATAAATTGGCAATTCAGTTAATAAAATCATTAGCTGAAGACGTTTCAGTTACAATCGTGATTTCTGAGCTTGTCTGTAAAATACTCCAAAACAATTAAATCAAATTAAATATGCTTCCCAGATCTGAATGTTGAGTCTATTATAAGGAAATCTGTATAGTCTTTTCTAAAATCCATATATCGATAGATAATGCCAAAATACAATAGATTTAAAGTTAAATGTGTGAAATTGGAAACTGGAGAATGAACAATATATGGCTACTAATCAAAACGTTACTTTCAACATTGAGGTTTATTAAGCTATTGCTTCCTAAATATCTGGGGGGGGGGGGTGGAGGACACAATGTTTTGAGGTAAATTTAAACTTGAAGCCTAAGAAATACATGAAGCTTCAGACATACATTCTCCAAATAATCACTAACATTTAAACAAATGAAAGCAAAATATCTTTGAGAAGTTAATGCTACAAAAATGCATAAATATGAGCTTTTTATAAACTTTGCAGATGATGATTGGTGTTTAAGGGCACTCAAGTACAAAATCATCAGTGCCCTTATGACACAAATCATGTAAAACCCAAGGATAAAGATGAATAAAATATATATATATATATATATATATATATATATATATATATATATATATATATATATATTTTTACATATATGTATGAGTTGAAAGGTTACCTTCAATTGAAAATTTTAAAATATCCACCAGAACCTTTGCAAGATTGACAGGCATTTGCAGAGATTCCCGAATATGTGCTAGATGAACACTCTAGCAACACCTGATGACCGACAAATCTTCTCTACATAGCAGACAGAGAGGAGTAGATTCAGTCTTAAGAAGGTAATTATACGTAATATTGCAGTGGCAAATACACAATTGAGACAACATCATTTCTTTATTTCAAGATAGAGGAGAGGAAGATACCCAGTTTATTGGAAGGTCCTTCACCACTCTAAGCTTGTTTATGCAGAAAGCTAACCACTCTTCATGCCAGCATGGAAGTATCGCTCTGTACACAACAAACCTAAAGTCTTCTGATGTTACACAAGGAATTTTAATGCTCGGTTCTGTGGTTGCCATCTTTGCTGCCAAATCCGCCAGAGCATTCCCTGGTAAGCCAATGTGACCAGGACTCTATGCATACTTCACATTAACGCCAAGCATCCTGAATGTGCTGTACATTGTACAGCTCACCAAGGAGTGAATGTTGAATGTTAAGGCATGCACTTAAGCCCACAGCCATGATTTGCTACAGTTGCTTGAAACTAAGTGTCAGGAAATATAGTCAGGAAATATCATTGTAATATAATGGTTAAAATAAAATCGGAGGTTTTTAAAAATTGCTGGAACATTAGAGTTTACTTTAATGTAATTATAGCTAAATAACCCTTAGAAAGAAATATTCAATGTTAGTTTAATATGTATTCGAATGGAGCTTGTATGAAGCACATTCATAATCTTCTTCTGCTTTTGAACTTGTAAACTGGTAGTATTTTGTATATCCAAAACCAAGAATAACAAATGTTTACATAGACTTAGATATCTGAGCACTGGTTGTTTACTAGAAGTACAAAAAGCATGCATATAGATATGAGAGGAAGAGCAATTATTGCACAGTTTGTTTTTGTGCATGCAATACTATTAATCAACAGGTGAGACTGTTGATATTTCTTAAATTTTATAATTATTTTTTCTGTTATAAATTAATGAAAGTATCTTTCTTAAGACCTTCTGAAGCTTAAAATAGTGTTACCTTGCACGAGCTTGAGTCTGCCCAACATTATTTCGTGCTACAACTTTGTAGATACCAACATCTACAGCTGAAGCAGGTTCAAATTTCAAAATTGAGCGACCATGTTCATCTTCTAAAAGTTTCAGTCTATGGCTCTCTGTAAGTACTAGGTCATTCCTAAAACAAGAAGTTTTATTGCATTCATTGAAAATGACACTAACAATCTTTACAGATATTACTGGTTGAGATAATTCAACTCCCTGACAAGGGAAAATCTAGAGAATACTGAAGAACTGAAATTTAAAGAGCAATTAACTCAAAAGTAGACATTTTACTTAAACAGTCATTATGTGTTGCACTATTAAAGACAAGAAAGTTACTTACTTAAACCACTGGACAGATGGTTTAGGTTCTCCTACAGCATAACACACCAATTCAGCGGGTTGGTTCTCGACAATGGGTAAAGTTTGTGGCTTTTCACGGAGGAATGGTGGCTGCAATAGAACAAAAATAATTCTGGGGTATTCTTTCCTTCAAATCTTAATATCCTACACTTACCCATTATTTTTCTTTTATTATTCCTTGTTACCATTTTTCATTCAATCTGAAAGAGAGTGCTCTGGTGCTCACTGAAAAGCAAATCCAGATTTCATTGGGTATATATTTTGAGGACCCCTGAATCCTATTTATAAAAATATATGTGCATGTGTGCATGCATGGATGTGTGTGTGGACAGCATAACTCAAAAACAAAAATCTGATGTGTTCCATTCACATGACTTTCTCTACATATCTGCAAGAAATTATTGTTAAAAAGCTTATGCTTCTATTTACTTCATGCTAATTGAGAAAAAATTAGCAGAAATAATCTTATTACTTGCTTCCTTGTAAGCAGAAGTGAAATAAGGGAGTACCATAGGTTAAAGTGATAGTCAAAAGCTGGTTGCTATGTGACTGAAGTTCCTTTGTTTGTATATATGTATGCACAGGAGTTGACAAATTCATGTATGGGAAAAGTATAAGAATTTAAAGGTGAAACCAAAAACAAAGAATATTTCAAAAAAGATCAACACCATGAAAAAAATACATATAACAAAGTGTGTGTTTTAAGGTGCTCTACATTTTCTCTTACGGTTCAGCAGTTATGGCAAATTCCGTAAAATTCATTCAGAATAAAGTAGTCTTCAGAGGCTATTCCCAGAAAATTCAAGATATACATTTTATTTATCAGGTAAGTATGTTTAATATATGATATTTTAATAAAAATCATTAGAGCCATTTTTAAGAAAATCAAAATTTTCGAAAAAATTTCCATGTAAAGGGTAGTTGGGGCTGGGGGGATTTTTTTTCAAAATCTTCATGTTGCATCCCTGGAAAATACTAAACTTAAATACCAAGTTGGGTATTTTACAGACTTTTCGTTTTTCAGTTCACCCACACACACCCCCAAACCCACCCACCCCCACACCCACCCACCCCCACCCCCACACAGAGAGACCTTTTTCTGAAAATGCTTTTTATGGATGTAGGGAACCCTAAAACATATATTTCTGGTGAAATTTTGGTATCAAATTTTATGGTGGAGTGCAATGCCTTCTCTATACACTATGTACATAGTACGTATAGAGAAAGTAAAACATTGGTTTAAGTTCTGTATCTTCCAAGGATACAATACAAAAATGTTCAAAAAACTCTGCCAACATCAAACTACCCTTTACATGTAACATTTTTAAAAACATTTTGATTTTCTCAGCTTTGAACAGAATACCATATGCTTAATATATTTTTATGATAAACAAAATGTATATCTTGAAATTTCTGTGAATAGCCTCTAAAGACTTCTTCGTTCTGAATGACTTTTACATAACTTTTGTATAACTGGTAAACCTTAAGAGAGAGATAAAACTAGCCACACAAAAAATGTAGATCTCATTAAAACTTGCAGTTTAAGTCACTTTATTTATTCGGTATTGTTAATTGTTTCTGAGATATTCCATGTTATTGGTTTCAGTTTTAAGGCACTTTTCAAGGGGAAACTCATCTTTCTTTTCATCTGTTTTCTGTTTACTTCTAGCAAGCAAGAAAACCAAATTTCAATAGTTTCACATAACGACAGCTTTTAAAAGATTTACCTAACACTATAGTCTAGTGTATTCCATTATTTCCCTTCTACTTATAAGGAACAAAATAATAATACCATTTCTGCTAATTTTTACACTATTGGCATGATGTAGATAAAAGAATAATGTTTTGTAAGAAAAGTTTGCTTCCAGAACACACTGAGAAAGTAAATGGAACACATCAGTTTCATTTTTCTTGTGAAAACAGTCCTCATTCAGTAAAATGCAAAATTATTAATTAAATTGTATTGAGATAACAATATTGAAGGTACATTTGAGGATCAGTGAAATTGTGAATTTGTAAACAAATAAGATATATGAATATAAATTGAGTCAGATTAAATATAAAATACATCTATTTTTAGTGGGACATGTTTCAGAAGTACTTTGTTTCATCATCAATTGTATGAGTTGATTAAATTAACTAATTTCTATTTATAAGTTGGCAAATGCTTCAAAATATACCCAGTTAAAAGATATGTTAAGTCTTCTTCTTCTTGGTACCGTTTAACGTCCACTTTTACTAATTGTGGCACTGCAAGTGATAACACTGGTTATATATGAAATGAAGATGAAATGCGATGATGGGAGAAACCAGAGAACCCGGAGAAAACCCACCCCTGCACCACTTTTTCCACCACAAATCTCACATGCAGTCGCTTGGGATTGAACCCGGGCCGTCTAGGTGAGAGGCAAGTGGTCTAACCACTAGGCCACAGGGCGGCCTATGATATATTAAGTCATTGTTTGCATATCTATTTTGACTAAATTTCTATTCACTGATAATAATTAATAACTATGCTACTGTATATATCTTCCAAGTATAAGAATAACTAAACATTTTTAGTAAAGGTGCAGTGTATAATTATTAATAATTGTATCTTACCAACTTTGAATATGTTCATTACTACATGCTTTTTGCAAAATTACTGTAAAGAAGAGTTCTCAAACAGCTAAACAAAAATTTGTTGGGTAAAGAAAAACTATACTGCAGAGTTCCTGCAACCAACCCAAGGCCTTACTGAGCAGCCACTGGCTAAAATTCAAAGAGTAGTCTTCTTTTTTCTCTGTTTAATCTCCTCATACACTTATACTGCCAGGTCTTACAACCCAGCAATTGAGACAGACACTTGTTGAGGAGCAGAGGTTTAGATCAGATGAAATCCAGGATGGGTATTCAACTCAATGCCTAGTATGAAAATGGGGAGGAGGATGATATGAAATGATGGTGAAATGGATGACAGGAAATTTGATCATAGAGCCATTGGTGAAATGAATGGTAGAGGAACCGGAGACGCTGAGAAAACCCATCCAGAGGCCACTTCATCCACCATGAATGCCACATGCAGTCCTCAATGGCACCTAGATGAGAAGCAAGCAGTCTAACCACTTTTCTATGGTGGTGCCAACAGAAAATTTACACCCTTGGTAATATAATTAGTCACAGAGAGGCGAAGACCACTCGAACAGAGACTCCTCAAATTGTACAATATTTGTTTAAATCTAACATGTATAAAATACATGAACTCCCAGAGTCTGTCTCACTACATAAACAGTGTAAAAACCGGACACAAAGATTCTGTATACTTTACCTGTCCTTCTCGTTTGTATTCTATCAGAGCTTCTGCTTCAGCATGCCCTTCTAATCTTGTACCCAATTCTTTTCTAAGCCGTCTTAAGGAATAAACTTCAGCTGATCCATATTGATTTATACGTGCTCTTTGCTCATCATCAATCTCCTCATCCATTACATCTGTAAAGCGGCGTCTTTCACGTATGATTGGTGCCTGAAAATTTAAATACAACTTTATTATTATTATTGCTTTATTTGTCTTTTTAATTGTTGCTGGACACGTCAAATTAAAAAAAATTATAATAAGCACATATTATAAATAACTATTTATAAAGACACTATTAATACAAATATTGCATACTTTTAAGTACTTAGATAAAGCTAATTATCTATAGTGCAGAAACAACCTGATATACAACATTTTCTAAGTTCTTTTTACTCTCTCTACTTAGTACATAGTATATAGGTAGAGAAGATTCCACCAAAAATATGGATACCAAGATTTCACTGGAAATACAAATTTTCTGTTCCTTGTTTCCAAAAAAGCATTTTTAGAAAAAGGTGTGTGCATACATACAAATGTGTATGTGTGTCATCCTCTATGGTGTAATGGTTACCATGCTAACTCCATATACCCAAGGTCGCGGGTTCAAGCCTGGCAGAGAATGATGGATTTTTTTGGGTGTAAAAATGCCTTCCTTTGGAAAAAAAGTAAAGCCGTTAGTTCCGCGTTGTAGATTTACAGCACATAAAAGAACCTCAAACCTAATAAAAGAGGCCTCTGAGTAAAATTAAGTGGTCTTTCATGCCCAATATAGAATGGGACGCTGAGACGCAGTAAAACAGTGTCTATAAATAAAACTCCATTTACAGTGTGTGTGTGTGTGCGTGCGCGTGTGCACGTTGAATTTTCTGGCAATTAGACTCTGAAGACTTCTTCATTTTGAATGACTTTTGTATAATCTTTGAATAACTGGTAAACCTTAAGAGATAGACAAAAACTTATTGCACAATAAACGTAGATCTCTTTAAAACACACAATTTGTCATATAATTTGTTTTGTAGAGTTAACCATTTTTAATATATTCAGAGTTACTGGTTTTAAGGCATCAACATTTTTCTCAAACATGGTTTACTCCTAGCAAGCAAAGAGAATCAACCATATTTCAGTTGCTTCACATGGCGACCGGCTTTTAAATTGATGCAGTTTAGCCTGTGCCTTTCCTTATTTTCCTTCTACTTACAAAGAAGACAGAAATAAGAAAATTCTCCTAATGTTCATCATGAAGTAGATAAAAGAATAATCTTTTGTAAGGAAATTTTGTTTGTGGAACAGCTAGAGAAAGTCATGTGAATAGAACACATCAGATATTTTGAGGATATTATTCTTATGAACTTGTTTATTTTATGGATCCTGTTCATCTGGAGGATGTACTTTAGCTTAAGAGGAAATTTAACATTAGAACACCTGAAGGCGGTCAATTGACTGCTTTTGATTTTCGAATTGCTCTTATTGTTGTTGTTTCATAAATATTTTTCACACCTTTTGTGATCTTTATTCCCTTTTAATGATGTATTGCCATCAATATTTATTTTTCATTGCAGACTAATTTTTTAAAATTATGATAAATTTACCATTGATTCCCAGAGGCTTGTCAATTGACTGCTCCCTTTCTGGCATTTCTTACAGCATGTATTGTGTAGTTGGAAATGACAATCATTAATGCACAACAGACATGTTTTTAGCATAAGTAATGTAGTGCAGGTGTCACTGTCATCTCTATGTTTAGCTTTTCTTGTCACATATCTTTCACGGATAGTTGAGCTCATTCCTGACATTCTTAGCAGGACAGGCTCTTTACTAAGCACAGAATGCTATTTCTCAGTTGTGGTCTTTTCGAAATTGAAATTCTGGAAGCTTTTCTGAATATATCTCCAATCTATCTGAAGTGGACGAATTTGATTGACAGTGCATTTCTGAAAATTAAAATTCTGATAATGTGTATGATCTTCCTTTGGAAAAGGAGAGTGATACTGAATCATTGGAAACAAGCTTAGATCAAATGCCAGTCCCCATGGCTGCGCTCACTAAGGCGTCTCGCTTTGGTGCTTCGTGGGCAGGGGATCATGGGTTTGAGTCACGCCTTGGGCATGGGTGTTATATGTTTGTATAAAGGAACAGTAAAACCAGTAATCATACAGGGGGGGAATGTAAATTGGGGATAAAAAAAACACAAAAAAAACAAACAGCTGACGAAGCTGGAAAGTGAAAAGTTTCATGCTTACACTGAATAAATATTTCTCTTATACACAGGTGAAGCAACTGCACCAAGTGTTAAGAGATGACTTGGATATCCAGCGTACACCTGTTGTTCTCCATGGAAGAGGGAGAGGAAGATGCAGGAGAGGTAAGAAAAATATTGTAACGACTACAATTGTTAGATATTATTTTTTGTATGATATCTATACATTTTATATACCAAAAATTTTAGGTAGTACAGTACACACCTCTGAAAGCAGACCAGACATCAGTGACAAAGAATTTAGTGCTGGTGGCACACCATGGACACGCATCACACTACAAACTGTACAGGTAGGAGAGACAAGCAAAATGTTATTTGTAAAGCTCCTGGCCCTACAGGGCATGCAAAACACTATGTTCTGGAAGAAGCTCCAGCACTTCAGTTGTTTATTAGTGAATGTATATTGTGACTGTCTAAGAAACGCACTGAAACGGAGGCACAAATATTGCTTGCTGATAATTCCTGGGCTTTAGACTTGGAAGAGTTAGAAACATTCATAGCTGTACTGTATGCTCGAGGAGCATATGGAGAAAGATCTCTCTCTCATTGAGAGAAATATGAATGGGGACCTACTTCTTTCAGTCAAACAATGGTAAGAAACAGATTTCTAGAAATTATGCGCTTTCTTCAGTTTGATATCAAAGCTATGCATCAGCAACATAAAGACACTGACAACTTTTGTTTCGCCTCTGATATTTGGATCAAATTCATTGATAATTGTATTGCATGCTGCAGGTCATCTGAATTCTTGACTGTGGATGAACAGCTGTTTGCATTGTAATGTCGATGCCCTTTCACTCAGTATATGAACAGCAAACCCAATAAGTATGACATGAAATACTGGTTGCTTACTGATGTTAAAGAGAAATATATTCTTAATGGATTTCCATACCTGGGAAAGGATGAAACCAGACCTGCAAATGCCAGTCTCGGAGAACTTGTTACTCTCCATCTCATAAAAATGGAAATGGCATGTTATTTATGGAAGATCTTTAACTATTGTGGTTCTCAGCATCCCATTCTACATTGGGTGTGAAAGACCACTTAATTTTGCTCAAAGGCCTCTCTATCAGGCTTGAGGTTCTTTTATGTGCCGTAAATCTATGACACAGGCTTTACTTCCCTTCCAAAGGAAGCCATGCTAAGGATTTTTACACCTGAAAAAATCCATCGTCCTCCGCCAGGTTTGAACCTGCGACCTTGGGTATATGAAGTTAGCATGGTAATCATTACACCACGGAGGGCGACACTCTCTCCCTCCATCTCATGGAACCCTTTTCAGGAAAGGGACAAAATGTAACAACTGATTATTTCTTTACCTTTGTCACACTGGCAAGAGAACTACAAAGGAGAAATCCAAGCATCATTGGTACCTTGTACAGAGGTATGTGAGAAATACCTCCATCGGTGAAAAGCATCATTCAAGCATCATTTACAAAACTGATGGTATTATTCTCACATCCTACCAAGGGAAGGTTAAGAAAAATGTGCTTATTCTTAGTACTATGCATTCCGGTGTGACTGTAATTGAATAATCCAATAAGATTATCCCTGAAATGGTCAGCTTTTATAATGACACCAAATGCAGAGTAGATATACAGTGATAGAGCTATAAAGAGGTGCTGGCCAATTCATGTCTTCTATAACATTCTAGACTTAGCTATGATCAGTGCTTAAACTTTGTATAAGCTGTTGACAGGGTCTACAATATCCAGACAGTCTTTCATAATGAATGTTGTGGAGGAATTGGCTATGCCATACAGGAATTCACATTCATGTCGCCTACTGTCACTATCACTAATAACTGAAGATTGTACTGAAGGAACATCTAAGCCAATAAACGCTAGATATTCCAAATAGGGTTATGCAAGAAGAACAAATCAAAAGACTGTCGTTTGAATCAAAAAAATTGTTTTAGGTTCATGTATAAGCAAAAAACTCTGCAAAAAGTGTTATTCCAATACCTCTCACAATATTTAAATGTAACAGCTTTTTTGTATTGATATAACTAGTATTTGTGTTACTTATATGTCTTTTACGAACAGATTTGTTTCTAATAGCACAGAGGAAAACTAATTCTACTTTTCAAGAAAGCATGTATAACTATATACCTAAAACAATAAACAAATAAATAAATAAACCCTTTCTTACTTAGTACCATTTACTTAAGGTGTATTCTAAAAAGGTGAATAAAATAATGATAGAATCAAAGAAGTAGATATATCATTGAATTCACAATATAGGCTATTTGAATAGGCAAAGGAGCTTAGTAACAAAGCACTAAACATAGCTAGATGTGAGTATAAAACACATAAATGTCTGAAACTAGAAGCTTGACTCTCCAGCTTGACTCAAACCTGGTTGCCAGCTGAGAAGTCATATTCTTCTCTCCACTGCAGTTGTCTGGTAAGTAATAAGTAATACATTTCCTTAACCTGAGTCAAAAGAAGACTTTAGTACCTGATGGTGAGCAGAAACCATGTATACACTATATAAACTCATTCTGGAAGCCAATAATGCCAACTAGATTCGAACCTGGTTTGTAGTTCAAAAGTAATGTTGTCCACTCTATTACGCCACAGTATGCTCGAAGACAATAAGCAAGATATTGCACATGTTTTGGGGCAAAAATTATAAAATATGCATAAGAATGTAGTAGAGGTCAATTGACCACTAAGGTACATTTTAGGGGGTACTTGAAACTTGGGTGTTCTAATCTTAACGATTACGTTTATGACCAGGATTGTACTTAATGCCAATTAGAATTACTTATTTTTATTACTATTGTAAAATATAATATATAGAGAAATGTAATCAATTTTTTAAAATATGTATTATTTCTTTTGATGAATCCATGAATTCATTGTATTTCTTAAGGTGAATACATTCTATTCTAATCTATTCTATTCTACATGGAAAGAATTATTCATGAAACATGACAGATGAGACATGTTATTTACAGATCAATAAAAATTGAACCTAGACTCCTTGATTTTTACAGATGATTTGGTATTAATAGCACCCACAGAAATGAATTTTCAGTATTCTATACACAGTTTAAATAAAATTGAAAGAAGATACAATATGGAAGTCAATAAAATAAAATCAAAGTGGTGGCCTTTTGTGGAAAATATCCTGAAAGGATACATGAATTTAAATATTTGAATTATAAACTGACCTTTGAAGACAAAGCTGTTATGGCAAACAAATTATATTTACATAAACAATGGGAATAATTAATAGTATTTTGAAATCATCTTTATTACAAAAGAACACATGATTATAACTATATAAGATTCTCACATGACAACTATTTAGTTATAGTAGTGATGCCTGGACAATAAGAGATGGGATAAATATAAATATAGAATAACAGATATAGGATATGAAATATCTGTCCTATACCATTCTATACAAAGTGGGACCACAAAAAATGAGAAGAGCTGAGTCTAGATGCCCAGTCTCCATCATATGCAAAATTAGCAGAAGAACTGGATGTTCCACCTCAGGGCTGTCATCTTATAGAATTCCAAGAGCTACATTATGATACCACCCTCAAGGCAAAATATTGCTGATACATCCCAAAAATGCTGGAAGGAAAACTCCTCTTTGAGACCATTATCGCTTAATGCTACAGAATGATGATGATCAAGATGATTATGGTTATAGCATATCTCTCTGTACAGTTTCAATATTAGATACCAGTGCAAATGCAAAAATCTGTGTGTTTGTGTGTTTATGTATGTGTGTGTTATCCAGAACATTTTAAGAACTATTAAATGTTACACATTTGAATATTTTGCATTTTATTTTCTTTAAAAATTACAGAAAAATCTTTAAAAAGAAATTTGTTTGTTGCCCTCATTTGATGTCTATATGCATAATTATTTGTGGACCAGAGATAAGTCTGACAGTAAAAAGCCAGAATAATTATGAGAGACTCACCCTCCAGTCAATGTTTTCATATCCAACTCGCGGTCCTCGATGTTTAGCTACTTTGACATATTCTCTTAATCTTACAGGAAAGTCTACATCCCTGAGTTGCAGCAAATATGTATCAGGTCCATACTGATAACTAGAATAACATTAAAACAAATAAATTAATAATTTTCACAACTATTAATACATAAAAAATGAAGTTATTAACAAGATAACGATACAGATATTAATAATAGTTAAAGTAAATAACCAATGCTATAAATAAACAACAGGAAGGAGGAACCTGCTGGTATAAGTAAAGAGATTATGAAACACAGCCTAATTAAAAAGTATTTGCAAAGATAAGTGAAGTTATGTCACAAAATATCTACCTATTTATTACTGTATTAATTTTTATAACCATTTGTGGTCATCATCATCATTGTCATCATCATTATTATGATCAAAGGAATCAAAATACTGGAAGTGGTACACACTGAAGCGTAATTACACATTGGTTATAAAATGAGTCAAATTTACACTTTAATTGCTTTGCTAAGTAATAAATTACCTGGACATGTTTCGCAGGTATATGTTGCCTACATCATCAACAGGTTTTGACTGGCATGCCTGCTATTGATATCTTCTGTGGACTCCTCTCCTTTCTCTGGTGGCTGATAGATGAACTGACAACCCGCTCTACAAGTATCTATCAGCCACCAGAGAAAGGAAAGGAGTCCATAGAAGATACCAACAGCAGGCATGCCAGTCAAAATCAGTTGATGTAAGCAATGTACACCTGCGAAACATGTCCAGGTAATTTATTACTTAGTGAAGCAATTCAAGTGTAAATTCAACTCATTTTATAACCAATCACTATTATTGTTATTATTGCCCACTTTCCCCTTCAAGTAAAAAGGAAACATTCTAAAGTGCTCCTAATATGTATAGAATAGAACCATATAAATTTCTTATGAAATATCAAATGTTATACAACTACATACCTGATTGTAATAGATTAGGAACTTCGAAACTTCAATATCATTTATAAATACCATGATATATATCACCCCTTTAATAGGGGTAAATAAACAAACAGCTGACGTGAACATAAATTCTTGACATAAATATGTCCACTGTTGAACTATTTTTAACAAAGTTCAGGTAAACTTTACAGTTACTAAATTAATGCCAAAGAGTGTGAGCAGAGTAATTCCTATGGACTATATACAGCATAAAAAGAAACTTCTTTTTGGTGTTTATTTATTGATATATTATCTAAATGTTCTTAAAAAAAAAAAAGGCAAGGAAAAGATTTTGTTTTCATTAGACTTCTCAAAAATAAAGGAAATAAGAAATGTATACTCTTCTTTTCATAAGTGCATAAGAGAGCCCAAAATATGCCCAAATGTAGCAAATGAACCCAATATCACCCTCAAATTATGAGCATTGTGCATGCCAAAATATCGCAATTTAATTCACTAGATCAAGTCCACTAAGATTTGTTCCTCATCAGTGCACCTTCTGCTTGTCATAGAATACATTTGGTATTCGAAATACATAGTAAAAAGTATTACAACATTAACTGAACAGATTGACATAAACTTTGACAGTGAAAGCCATTTTAAATAATTCTCTGCCCAAATTCTCCTTCCTCTCTATCTCTTCCCCTTCCTCTACACCTCTACCTCCATCTTCCATCCATACACTGTCTGTCCATCCGTCTCCAAAATTAGCGCATATAATAAAAATTGACTACTAAAATATCCATTGATTCATTTCACATTTCAGTTATCACATTATTTTTCATTCCCTAGCTCATGATAAAAATAATTTACAGCTACATCTGCATGCCAGTGCTACAAAACATTTAATATTTTGTACTATTTAAATTAACAGTCACTTTAAGTCTACTTGAAGGAGATTTTATTTTGGAAGAATACTTTTTTATATTACTTGCTATGGTGATGCTATATGCAGAAACTCCAATCAAATCTACACTTACTGGCTTTCAGATTTTACTGGCCCTATTTCATAATCCAAAGGTTCTCGTGATGGTACTTGGGCTTCCCATGTTCTGGGTTGCTTAGGTTCCTTAGTAGGTTCAGGAGTTGACTCGGGTGTGTATACATATCCTGGGGGATAAACCATCTTTGATGGATGAGTGAAGGCACCACCAAGTGGCCGTCTTCTGAACCACGTTCGACAAGATGCATTGCTGTACCAGTCCCTAAAATCACAATATAAACACATATTTGTTAGCAATATTTAAGCACTGTACTGAAATAAAGATAATGAAATGCAGTAAAACCAGAAGTTATTTTTGGAATATCAAACTTCAATCACTTAACATATGCCCGAAACCTTCCTAAGCATAAGAAATCTGTTACATTTTAGAAGTTCTCAAAAGTCATACTGGAGTACAAGGGACAATAATAAAGTATTATTTTTATTTTCTTGCTGAAACACTGATAATAGCCCTTTGTTTAGAAATATGCTGTATTCATATTAATTTTATGAGAATTATTTGAAAAGTTCTTGGAATGAAGCACATAATGATGTCACAGATTTTTATTCCACCCAAAAAATGTGGTACCGAAATTTCACTGGAAATATATGTTTTGAGACCCCCTGAATCCATAAATAATTTTTTTAGAAAAAGGTCAGTGTTTGCATGTGTGTGCGTGTGTGTGTGTGTGTGTGTGTTTGTGTGTGTGGGTGGATAGTGTGTCTGTGGACAGGTAAAGTCTGTTAAATACCAAACTTGGTATTTAAGTTTAGTGTCTCCCAAACTTGGTATTTAAGTTTAGTGTCTTCCAAGGATGCAACATAAAGATTTTAAAGAAAATACCCCCAGCCTAACAATCCTGTATATAGTAACATTTTTGAAAATGTTTATTTTCTCAAAAATGTTTGTAAAGATTTTGATTAAAATATTGCATTTTAAATATATTTACATGAAGAATAAAATATATATCTTGAATTTTCTGGGAATAGCCTTTGAAGATCTATTCATTCTGGATGAATTTTGCTAAATTTTGCATATCTGGTAATTGCAAGACTGAAAAATTTAATGCCATAGCCATTATTTGAACCACGGATCTCCTAACCTCTAGCCAGTTGCTCAACCACTAACCTAACATGGTAACATGCCAGCATGACATTACATTCCTCAACTGATTCATGTGTTTCCCAGTAAATAACAAGGTGATCTCAAATTATTTTGAGACAAACATCCCAATTTTGACTTACAATGTTGTAAATACTTTAAGTACCCGGCTTTATAATTTAGCCAATTTTTATGGTCAATTGGTATTAATTTGTTTTTTCACACAAGCCATGTGTAGGATAGGAATTCGATAGGTATAGTCAGACTCAAAAATCCAATGCTGGGATTTGAACCACATATTTCCCCATCTCTAGCCACCAAGGCAAGACATTAAATTCCTCAACTGATTTGCTTGTTTTCCAGTAAATCACAAGGTGATCTCAAATTATTTTAAGATGACATATCCCAATGGCAACTTACAATGTCATAAGTACTTTAAGTCCCAAGTTTTATAGCTTAGCCAACTATTATATTAAATTAGTATTAGTTTGTTTTTTCACACAAGCAGTGTGTAGGACAGGAGTTAGAAAGCAGAGTCAGACTGAAAAATTCAATGCATAGTTGGGATTTGAACCACAAATCTCCCAGTCCCTAGCTGGTCGCTTTAATCACTGAGCTACCATGGCATTAAATTTCTCAACGGTTACGAACGTTTCCCAGTAGATAGATAATTTATTTTATCTTTTCAAGTAATAAACATCATACATACATACATACATATATCGTTACTTTCCTGGAGCAGGTATGAATTTGGTATCATTTCAAAACCAAAGGGGAAAAAATAGAGAGCTTTTGCTGATGAAATGTCTATGACTGGTATCAGGCCTGGCACAAGATCAAATTGAACACGATCTTATGACACTTTAATTTTGGTGCTCTGCATAACTTGAATCATATGACTGACAGTGATTCTGTTTCCACTGGTGCCACATTACAAATGTATAAATTCATACATATTTATCAAAGAGCTCAAATTTTTGGGGAGGAAAAGTAAGCAGAATTCAATATAGATGAACCAGAAAAAATAAAATAAATTGGCCAGATGAATAAGGTACTTGTATACATGATAAAAAAAAAGGCTGTCTCCTTAGCACGGCGGTAGCACTGCTGCTTGCCAAGCAGGAGACCTAGGTTCGATTCCCAGTACTGGCTTGGGGATTTTTCCCCCCACTGGGAGACTTAGACTGGGCTGCACTCAGCCTCATGAGGTCCCTGGGGGGCCAATTGAGGAGCTACTTGATGGAGAAGTAGCGGCTCCAGGTCATGAAGATCGCATTAACTGGCCGGGGGGGGGGTCGAATCGCTGACTACATCTCACCCCCCAATACTGCACCCCATCCATGACATCTGTCATGGACCGAGATAGGGGACGCAGTGGTCGGGTGTAGGTCAAGGCTCTTAGTGAGCTGTGCCATGGATACATGAAAAAACAATGTTAATAAATAGTTTTAGGTGCTGAAAAACTACTCTGTAATGAATATAATGATGACAAAAAACACACTATGTAGGTATAGATGATAATATTATATTCATTTCAATTTAACCTTAACTACTTAAGTATATCTATATTAACCCATTAACACCTAGCATTACCATATGGTAATGCATGTAATACATTCTTAAAGTTGTTTCGATGCTTTGAACAATCACGCTGAAGGAGTATTACCACTGCTTATCACTCTATAAAGGAAATGTGCTTACAATAATGCAGTAGTTATTGTTGTGTCTGTTACAATAATAACACATAGACAGTTTGAAAAGTGCTATCGCTGAATGTGGAGCAAAAATGGACATCTGTTTCGAGTAAGTATGATTACATTCTAAATTATAATATGCATTATTTCTTGGAAGGAAGGTAGTTTATATACTACAATATATATTCCCTGAGAGTTACAAATAATTCTGCTGAAAAAAGGCGTAGCTGTGGCTTCCTAATTTCAATGTTATCATATAGTAACACTAGGCGCTTATACTCAGTAACACAGATATTTATGTATATTATTTTAGGAAAGGGCTCTCACTAGCAGAAGTACTGGAGATTATTTGTAGTGAAGATATTGATGGTGATGGTGATGTGTTTATTGAGCCACCAGTACCAAATGTAGATACAGATGAGGATTCTGGAAATGAAGATGAAGGCGGGCAGGTGTTAAATAATCATTTCATAAGTATACTAATGTGTTGGTTTTGAAGCACATTGCTATTTTCTAAGCATTTTGTTTCATTATTTATAATTACAGATTAGCTGACAACCTGACGTCTCGTCAATTACTGGCTAACGCAGAAATAAGGTTACCAAACAACGAAAGAATAGGCATTGACCAAAGTAAGTACGGCCCATCAGCACATCCACCCGTACTAGAAGCAGCTGCACTTAAAATTATATTTGACACAATATCTGAAAATGTCATCAATTGGGCCGCTGAGAGGGAAACACTGAAAGGCTATGGGGGAAAAGGAGCTGATTTTAATACTGGTAAGCTTACTGCATTCCCAGTACCAGATTATTCAAGATATGAACACATGTCAGTAATTGACATTTTTGAAACGTTTCTTGACCAAGAATTCATAGAAACCAGGCGCTATGCATTATTTTTGAATTGCCAGGACCCAAAGATAACAGCCAAAGAAATATGCTGCTTCATTGCCATTCTGTATGTATGCGGATACAACAACTTGCCTTCTAAAAGACATTTTTGGGATTCTAATGATGACATGAAGAACCTGGAAGTTTCGCAGGCGATGAGAAGAGACAGATTTCTTCAAATATGTAAGTTTCTACACTTTGCAGACAACACTAAAATTGATCATAATGATAAGGCATGGAAAATACATCCTATAATGGAAAAATTGAAGAAGAGATGCATTGATTGTTTCATGCCCGAGGAAAACCTTTCATTTGATGAATGCATGGTCAAATATTTCGGGCACCATGGGTGCAAGCAATTCATTCATGGTAAGCCCATTAGATTTGGCTACAAGATCTGGAGTCTGAACACCAAAGATGGGTATTTAGTGAATTCTGAGATGTACCAGGGTAAAGGACCAAAATCCATTCTGACTATGACAAGTTTTTTGGCAAGGCGGCAGGCAAGTCCATTACTTGTACTGCTTGAGGAAGTCCCAGAGGGGAAGAGGAAATTAAGCTACAGCTTCTTCATGGATAATTTATTTTCCAGTGCACCACTTTACTCATTTCTCAGGTATTGTGGCTATTCTGCAATTGGTACTATTAGAGAAAATAGAATACCTAAAGGACGACTCCTGGAAAACAAGCAAATATTTTCCAAAAAAAAAAAGTGTGGGTATTTTGAGACAGCACTAAGAAGAATGATGGACTTCTTTATGTCCAATGGATGGATTACTCAGCAGTTACAATTCTCTCTTCTTCATGTGGTGCACAAGAAGTTGGTCAAGTAAAGAGATTTTCACAGCAGAGAAGTGTAATATAAAGATGCCAAGGCTAATCGCCAAATACAATAGCTATATGGGAGGTACTGACCAAATGGATCTGAATATTGCATGCTATCGCATTGCGACACAAAGCAAAAAGTGGTACTGGCCTTTGTATACATGGAAGTTAGATATGGCCATGCAGAACAGTTGGGTTTTGTACAACAAAGTAGGGAGACAAAGAATATCTCAGCTGGAGTTCAAAAGAGAAATAGCTACCATATATCTAAAGAGATACAAGACTGAACCAAAAGGAGCAGGAAGACCACAGCTCCACCGATATCGCTTAGTGGTCGCATATCAGATGCCGTAAGATTTGACAGAAATGATCACCTAGTCCAGCAAACAGAAGAAAAGAAACGGAAAAGGTGTGCAAATGAGAACAATGTGCATGAAGTGTGGTGTGGGATTGTACATCTAATATTTTATTCCCTTTCATATTCGCTAGACCTTTTATGATAATGATCTGATTTCACAAGCACTGAAAGCATTGATTTGTGTATATGAGATGCACATTTTTGTCAATTTGCAATTGTTTTTGTGTCTAGCTTAAACCTAAAATTCAAATCGCAATACTGTGTTGCAGTAGTGGCATTAAACATAATAATAAAGAAATAGTAGTCTATTGAGGTATAAGAACATATTTATCATTAAAATGATACTTAAAAAAACTAGGTAGTGGAAGCGCTTAGCATTACCATATGGTAATGGCAAATATTTTCAAAATTGAGTGACAAATATTTTTTGGGTTTTTTATTCAGTGCATGTGCGCTACTTAAAAACATAATTACCTAAAAAATAAATAAAAATTACAAAAAAATAATTCAGGCGTTAATGGGTTAATGTTTGTTTTTCTAGTAAATGTTATTCTCTATGTAAAAATATACTCTATTTACTTACTTCCAGTTGTTATAATAATTTCTCAAATTTTCTGTGCTGATCTTATATTGATCAGAAGGCATTTTATCTGCAATGTTGAGCCATGGGTGCTTTAATGCCAGCTTTACATCCATTCTGTAAATAAAATATTAAATATTATAAAAATATATAAGAATTGATGTCTTAAAAAGAGTATGTGCTATACTTCAAGATAGAAATAAATTTGATTAGATTAGGTGTGGATATATATTTCTGCCTGCATATGTGTCATGTCAAAAGCTGTTATCATGACTGTTAGACATGAATACATGACTTAAAACTTAATTATTACTATGCATACAGAACCATGCATACTGGATTACCATTTGAGTGTACTAGGTAGCTACTAATGAACATTTTAATACATAATTAAAATCCAAAAACAGAACCTTAACAGAAAAACAGTAGTGTGCAATAGCTTAGGCTTATAGAGGGAGCAATATAATGACAGTAATGACCACTGAATATCAGAAAATTATTTGTTTATGCAAAAAACAATTATGTGGAAGTTCAAGAGAATAGGATTGGAAATGAGAATTTATATAATGATTACAAAAATATGTATTTGCTATAATCTGTGGTATACACATTTTGCAATACAATAATTAATCAACCAATTATGGTTGATTTCTGGAATTGACTATCTAGTCATTTTCCTGATTCCATCCCAATATTTTCTCCATCCTTTGTCTTAGTTCTTTCAAGTTTTTAAACCCTGTTCTTATCCATACAAATCTTTCTTTCCTTAGTTTATTGCATATCTCTATGTATTTATCTCTCTCCCAAACTATATTTATTCCTCTATATATTCTCAAGGATGTTTCCTCTTTTACACTCATAAAAATATCTTGTCTTTCAATATCTTCTAACATTGATTCTATTACTTTGCAAAACCCTCGCTCATTATATTCTGCATTTAACCATGAGCTTCCCATAGCTATTTTCTTTGTAATTTCCCGTATTTTTACTGTACATGACCATTCCTATTACTTTTCTCCTGAATGCTAAAGAATTCTTTAATAATATCCCTATCCTCTAGATTGGAAATGTACAGATATTTCATAGATCTTGTAATAATTTTGACCTTGGTGGAATGCGTCCTCAGTTCTAACTGAGCTGCCCCATTTGGTGATGTTATTGGTAGACCTAATATATATTTACAAAAAGACCTATTAATTTCATCAAGCTCTCTCCAAGCCTCATCTACTCCCCATACCTCTGCCCCATACAGCATTTTGTTTTCCACTGCTGCTGTATAAATTATTTCAAGCCATTTAATATGCATGTCTGGCAGTTTTCTTATAATATACAAAACCATTTTTCCTTTTGCTACACACAGCTTTTTTGGCTCACTCCAGCCCCAATGGAACTTAATCTAATCCCAACTAATCAAATCACCTTAAAACCTCTATTTCTCTTCCATTAATCTGCCATTTCTCATCCTTATGTGATCTGTATCATGATCTTGGTTTTCTTCTTATTCACTTTCAATCCCCATTTTCCACAAAAATTATTCATTGCCTCAATTGCCTCCCTCAACCCCACACACGCACATAGGGACCCAACTACCAAGTCATCCGTAAACAGTAACACTGGAATTTCTTTATATTGATGACTGGTGAGTGTACATTATACCTCTAGGTCTCCTATAGAATATCGTCAATATAAGGATTAAATGGCATTGGACTACGTTTACAACCCTGCCTTACTCTGTAGACGTTCAGTTACCATATTGTTTAGCAGTTTTATACAGAACTCATTCTCTGACATATTTTATATTTCTGCTTTCCCAGAAAACATTGCCTTATGCCAGTCCTCTGATGTCAAATGCTAATATGTATTGCAGAGAGTTAATCTTTTCTTCTTCATTGCTTTAGTTAGAAGTGTCTTCTTGGTAGTATACAGAGTTATAAACACAAGTCTTTTTGAAGTTGATGCTGAATAATCTGAATTGCAACACTGTTGAGTGGATCTAGATGCTTCTTCTTTAACGCTGCTAATGTAATCCATGGATTAGCAATTACTTCAAGTTTCAAAAGCTCATCAGTCCTTGATATTGTTTCTTTTTACCACCTGAGCCTACTTTTTGTCTTGGTGTGACACCATGTGGCAATGATGCTGCTGCTTTTTTAAGTCGTAAATAGCCTGTCTTGAAACCTTTAGACCAGCAGCTACATGAATGACAGAGGTGCCTGCCTCCAATACAGTCAAAGCACAAGTCTCCTCCTCAGCAGTGAGCTTCTTATGTTCCATTATTTGCATTAAAAGTAAAAATACATGTTTATAAAAAGAGTACTCAGAAAAAATACTTGATAACTGGAAGAATATATAAATGAAACTCCGTGAATCAACAACACAAATAAATAGAGGTGGGATACTAACAACAGCAGGCTGCTGCTGCTGCTCACTCCACAGTTACATGGTTTGCAGCTCCTAACGCTGCTTTGGATGGTAGTGGGAGAAGATCAAACCAAAAGTAGTATTCATGTAAATGAAACAATGTAAAGATTGTGGGCACTGTACTTACTTATCATAACCTACTTTTGCTAGCTGAAAATCAATATACTTATAGACTCATCATTTTATTTCAGAAAACTTCACCATAGAGATTAAATAACAGAAACTACTATTAACACAATCCACTATGCTATGAACCTAATGTTGAGTTCAAAAGCCAACTAACATACACAGCTTTTAATTACTATTTTCCATTGTTAGGTTAGATTAGCTGATCAACCAAAATCTCATACTATTTCATAACATTATTTATTCATAGAATAAATTTGTGCCCTATTTTAGTTGGTTTAATCAAAATCCTTATTGCAATTTAAGGCTAAGCTGATTGTGAGATAATCATAAATTCACTATCACTACAGCATTTTAAAACAAAATTTTGCATATTAATTTTAACAACAAAAGATCAAATGCTGAAGGGTGGAGATTCAAAGATGACATTACTTCTACTCCTAAGAGCTAGTAGGACATTTCAGAAAACAAAGCAGTATCAGAATTGGAAGAAACTATTATTTACTGATCAATAGGAATTGGCAAGATCTAGAAGAGCGGAAAAAATAATTTAAGTTTAATATTTAAATTTGCATATAAAACATAAGAGATCTGAACAAAATGATAGCCTAAAGCATAAACAGAAGACTAAACTTTACACTATGAAATAAGGTGTGAAATCAAATGAGTAGTTTGTGTGTTTATGGCTAAGAAAACGTTTACTGTCGACTTCTCTAATCATTAAGGCAAGTTTATTAGAAAATTCTTAAATATATACTCACAATATAAATAACTTGCCTATTAGCTTTCATAAAATCTAAAAACACTACTGCAATTTTTCTAATATTAACTTAAATACTCATATTTCTAAAAATTTCAAAAGTATATCTTCAAAACTAAGATATAAAATCACAAGTGCATTAAATGCTTGTTACAGTGCACCTTTTTGCAGGTACAGAACACTGTAATTGCTGAACAGACAGAACTTAAAGCAAATGTAAGTATAACCACCCCTCATAATATGTAAAAAAAAATTAAACTAGTAACAGAAGCAACACAAATATCAATATAACAATAATTTGTAATAAAATATCCCTTATCTTTATTTCATTTACATCATTACAATTACTGCTACTAGGTGAAGGAATTTTCAATACCTGGGGAAAAGTTCCAGAACTTAATGAAGCATTACATATATCTGCTAACGGCTCAACAGTATATGCTACAAAGGCTTTAATTACTGAGTCTGGTATACCATCTGAACCACATGAATATTTATTTTTTAGTTTTTTTACATCAATAATTTCGATTTTTGTAACTGGACTCAGATAAATTGAGTAGATGTTTTCCTTACCAACATATGTGGTTTCTTTATGTGTGGGTTGCAGGGAGTTTAAGAGTGTAGAAGGTATTATATTGCACCCAGATTTCACCAGAAATATATGTTTTGAGGTCCCCCAAGTAAAAATAAAAGCCTTTTTAAAAAAAGGTCTGTCTGTGTGTCTGTCTGTATCTGTGTTCGTGTGTGTCTGTGGGCAGCATAGCCCAAAAATAAAAAGTCGGTTAAATACCAAACTTGGTATTTATGTTGAATATTTTCCAAGGATGCAACATGAATATTTTCAAGAAAATCTTCCCACCCCAACTTCCCTTTACATGGAACATTTTTCAAAAATTTTGAATTTCTCAAAAATAACACTAATAATTTTGATTAAAATACTTTACGTTTAAGATATTTTTATGACAAACTAAATGTATATCTTGAATTTTCTGGGAACAGCCTCTGAAGACTTCTTCTCTCTGGATGACTTTTATATAACTGGCAAACCATAAGAGATATACAAAAACTTACTACACAAAAACTGTGGATCTCATTAAAAAACAATTTATGTCATACATTTTTTGTAATGTTAACTCTGTTTCAAGATGTTCCGGATTATTGGTCTCAATTTTAAGGCACTTAAACTTTTCTCAAACGGGAAGACACCTTGGAAAGTAAAGACTGAAATTTCAAGTGTTTCACATACTGATACGGCTTATAAAGGACAAGAATATTACTTTAGCCTGTACATTTTTTTATTTTTCTTCAATTTACAAGGAAGCTAGTAATAGCACTAATTCTGATAATGTTTACTTTGATTAGCATGAGACAGATAAAAGAAAATCTTTTGAATAAAAGCTTTGTTTGCTGACAGTTAGAGGATATCATGTGAATGGAACACATTAGATTTTTTCACTTCTACTTACAAGGAACCAAGTAATAAGGACAATTTCTGCTAACTTTTATCTCGATTTGCATAATGTAAATAGAAGAGTAAACTTTTAACAATAATTTGTTACAGAGATGTAGAGAAAGTCATGTGAATGGACCACATCAGATTTTTACTGAACAATTTCCTCCTGCTCATCTGAATAATTTCTGTTTTATATGATTGAGAAATGAATATCCTCAGCAACCCTATGCATCATAAGATTTCATATTGTTTCCTTGGACTATGAAGATATTAAAGTTTGAATTATATTTTACATATTCTGCGCTTCATTATCATATTTATTTTTCTACCTTTATGTCTTCTGTATCAATGGCAGAACTGAAAAAGAAAACCTAAAAGCTTTATACAAACCCCATGTATCTTACACAATAAAACCTCTAAAACCCCCCTCAAAATTAAAACAAAAGTTGATCTCTTGAATATTCCTGTTAGATATTTTAACCTTAATAACAAAATGGCCCTACAGAATAAAATTTATAAATGCCTAAACCCTATGTTATACTCCCCTAAAGCTCCAACCTCCAAAATGATCAAAATACTAAAAGAAATTTATTTGTGAATTTATTATATTTCAAACCAGAGCAACTTATTAACCACACACTCATACAAGTGAATGAATTTCATTTCAGGTTACTAGAAACAAAGCCAGAGAATGTACAGATACAAAGGAATGGAAGCTATGTTATTTTGTGTTATAATAATAATTATAATAATGATGATGATAATAATGATGATGATAATTATAGTAATCATAATTATAATAATAATCATAATTATAATAATAATAATCATAATAATAATCATAATGATAATAATAATAATCATAATGATAATAATCATAATGATAATAATAATTATAATAATAATAATAATAATTATGATGATAATAATAATTATGATGATAATAATAATAATAATCATAATTATGATAATAATAATAATCATAATGATAATAATAATCATAATGATAATAATAATAATCAT
Organism: Hymenopus coronatus; assembly: GCA_030762935.1. NCBI lineage: Eukaryota > Metazoa > Arthropoda > Insecta > Mantodea > Hymenopodidae > Hymenopus > Hymenopus coronatus. Next base: position 18,078,985 of record CM060884.1, read on the forward strand.
AATAATAATAATAATAATCATAATGATAATAATGATAATAATGATAATGATAATAATAATAATCATACTGATAATAATAATTATGATGATAATAATAATAATAATAATAATAATAATAATAATAATTATGATAATAATAATAATTATGATAATAATAATAATTATGATGATAATAATAATAATAATAATAATAATAATAATAATAATAATAATGATAATAATTATGATAATAATAATAATTATGATAATAATAATTATGATAATCATAATAATAATTATGATAATCATAATAATAATTATAATAATAATAATAATAATAATAATGATAATAACAATAATGATGATAATGATAATTATGATTATAATGATAATAATGATAATTATGATAATAATAATTATGATAATAATAATAATTATGATAATAATAATAATTATAGTTATAATAATTATAATAATAATTATTATAATGATAATTATAATAATAATAATAATAATAATAATAATTATAATAATTATAATTATAATGATAATTACAATTATAATAATAATTATAATAATAATTATAATAATAATAATAATTATAATGATAATTACAATTATAATAATAATCATAATAATCATCATAATAATCATCATAATAATAATTATAATAATAATAGTAATGATAATAATAATAGTAATGATAATAATAATAAACAACAATCACTATTTAAATCTTAAATCATCTTAAGTAGTTGCTACTGCTACTGTAGCTTGCTTGAATGCACTTGTTTTTGTAATATTAATATATTTTGACATTTATCCTGTAATATTTCATATATATAAATTACATGTATCATGTAATTACCATTAGCAGAGGAAACAAATTAAAATTGAAAACATTCAAAATTAAGAATATGCATTTCTACTTATTTTCAAAGAGAGTATTAAAATAAATATGTTAGTTACAAAGCTTCACTAACCTGCCCTCAGGTTGATATACAAGCAACTGGGAAATGAAGTCTTTAGCTTCTGCAGAAATATTTGAAAACCATTCATCTCGGAATTCATACTTTCCTTCCTTAATACGGGTTAATGTTTCACGGTCATTTATTCCACGGAATGGTGAATGACCAGACAGAAGAAGGTAAGTAATTATGCCAAGTGACCACATGTCAGCAGGTAAACCAACACCATCACCATTCACAACCTCTGGAGCAACATATTCTGGCATGCCTAGAAAAACAAGATAGGTATCTTAACATTCAGCAGTATGCTGAAATAAGAGAACTGTTTGAAGTACATAAGCACTCAGATATTATAAGGCTAACAAATTTAAATACTAATATTGCACACTAACATGGCAGACACATGAGCATATCAAGAAGAAGACTATTATGTAAAGCACCAGCTAAATAATTGTAATCATTAATAAAGTATTTTATTTCAATCAGTAATGAATTTTTATGCAGCATTTGTTGTACATGTGGAGGGATAAATGTGCATGTGTATGAGAGTTGAGGTTTCTCTCCTTAAAGCAATTCCACTATATATGCCACACCATTCATCACACCATAACCTTGAAAGATGAAGATAGAAATTAAATAATAAGATGTTCTGGAAAATGTTTGTATTATAGGAATTCTTCAAGCATTTGCTTATTGACCAAGAAAAGTCAGGATTGTCATCTTAGATATTGAACCCTGGACCTCTTGAAGATAAACAAACCATAGGCAATATTGCAATGCTGCTTGCTGTTTTTCACCCTTGCTTCCCTTTAATTTCTCTTTTCCTCTTATACATATTTGACATGCACTTCTTAAGCATTTTGGGATTCAATTATTCTCCATATCATGAAAGTATTGGTTTTTATTTAACCAAATTTAACTTACATAAGTTACAGAGTGGTAACTAAAAATTGTCTGATCAAGAAGCTTCAGTAAAAGTGGTGAAATATATGGTGACATGGCATGATGGAAATTGAATTGAATATATTTTTTTAAACTTAAGAACATCTTTCAGGAGATGTTGCCCACATCTTCAGGCAGTTATCAGTGTTTATGCTGGAGATCAATTGTCCCTCTTACAGTCAGGTTGGATAGTTGGATGTTGTTGTTAATTACATTTTTTCCATGAATTATCATATGTTGCTACTGGATTTTATGAACAAAAATTTAGACTGTTTTTTTTTTTTTTTTCTTTGTTTTTGGCCATAACTTCCGGGTCTAAAGATAAAAGAAACAGAATAAAAAGATAAAATTTGTTATTTTTGTAATATTTTATGATAGCTGAGTAAGCTGTTGATAAATTAGTATCTCTATCTCTCTTTCTCTTCTTTTTATTTTGTACATATTACCCATTAAAAGTTGTTTCATTACATTAAACTGATTGATTACCATAGTCCAATGAAGCAAGCTTTCCATATGCAATTCTTCTAGCAAGGCCAAAGTCCACAATCTTGAGATCGTCACCTCCTGGATGTGAAATAAGAAGATCTCCTATCTGTGAGGACAAACAAAAGAAAATGAATACCATTGCAGTTATATTCAATTTCTTAAGGCAAATAAAGCAACTGCTGATAGATTTTTGAAGAAAAGATATGTGATGAAGCAAAATACTGTACATTTGTTACAAAATTGGCCGCCAGTAGCACAGCCCATGTGACCTTCACTGCACATCCCTACGTGTGCATCCTACATCCATTCTGAGGTCACACGTGCATCAGTCTTAGTTCTGATCGAGTTCACACATGAATAGCATTAGATATGTTCAGAAGTGTTTCATTTTGCTTGAAGGCTTTCAAAATGCAATATACAATACCACAGTGTTTATGTACGATACATATGTGCTTACATCATCTTGTAGGGAAGTTGTAAGGCAATTTGAAACTAAATTTTCTGGTGTGCATGTTTTGAGTAGAGAGGCTGTTTAGTTGCTTGTAAATAAATTCAGGGAGACGGGTTCAATTTGTGATAGGAAAAGAAAGTAAACAGGTGTGTGCTTGAGGAGCAGAAATTAGATGGAATCGGAGAAAGGTTAGAATGGTCACCTCGAAAATCTCTTAGGCACCTTACACAAGAAACTGGCATTTGGAAAGCTTCAGCATGGAAAACAACAAAACTTTTAAAGCTCAAACCATATATGTAAGGTTACTGTTGTCCAGGAATTACTACCATGTGATCACAAGAGTCGGGTAAATTTCTGTAACTGGTTTTTGAGGAATGTTAATGATGGAACAATCAATCCACGATTAATACTGTTCAGTGGCAAAACATGGTTTCATTTACATGGTCATGTGTCATTACAACACAACTGATATTATGCTGCAGACAAACCCAATTTTGTTCATGAAACTCCTTTACATGATAAAAAATCAGGGTATGGTGCGCAATAAATGGATGCAGAATAATAGGGACTATTTTTATGAATGTACTATAAATGCAGAAAGATGCAGAAATAATATACTGGCACCATGTTTGAAACAGATGATGGATACAATGGTCAGGCTGGATATTTCCAGCAGGATTTTGCCACCGCACATACAGCTAATGAACCATTACAGTTTATTGCAGAAATTTATGAGGATAGAATCATTAGTAAGGGTTTATGATCTGCTCGGTCCCCTGATCTTTTTATTTGTGGGGTAGCTTGAAAAATAAAGTATATAAAACTAATCCCCACACATCAGAAGAATTAAAACAAATTATCAGAATAGAAATTAACACTATTTTGGAACCTAAGCTAATGTGTGTGAATGAAAATGTCCTCAGAAGATGCCATAGATGTATTGATGCAGATGGACAGCATTTCCAACGTCTCCTGTGATTAGGTATGTTTTATGTTTATTCTGATAATTGTTAATGTGATTTGAGATTTTAGTTGATATCCACACAGGTATGACTGAGTGACGAGCTGTGCAACTACTAGCCAAGTGTAAAGTATGTAATCGGGAGAAGACCATGCACCTGATGGCCAAGTTTTGTAGCATACTTACTGTAAATAATACTTGCCTGAAGGAAGTATTTATTCATTTACAATACAAATGCAAAGATCCAATCATGATTTTATTTCCCAGATCAGGATTTCATTGGAAATACATATCTTGAGATTTCCTGAATCAAAACAAAGCATTTTTACTTTTCTATCATTTATGCTTTTGTAATTCACAAGAGTTTTTACACCATACTAAAACTTTTTTACATATGCATTGTTAGCACTGATACTTTCATATACGTACTGTATGAGACCCTTTTGTTATTTTTGTTTTGTAATTATTATAATTTATATAAAGTAATAAGTAGTCTGTGTATACATTTTATTTTTTACTTGTATTGCAAGTAGTGATGATTAGTATTATTTACATATGTACTTTATTTTTACTTTCTGTACACGAACTATGTACATAGAGATGGACGAAAACTTAAAACACACAAAATATAGAACACGTTAAAACACAGAATTTATGTTATATACTTTTTACTTTCTCTACATGTACTATGTACATAGTGTATAGAGAAGGTATTGTAATGCACCCAAAAATTTGATACAGAGATCTCACCGGAAATACATGTTTCAGGAATGCCTGAATACAAAAAAAAAAGCATTTTTAGAAAAATGTCCGTGTGTGTGTGTGCCTGTGTGTGTGCGCAGCATAGCTCAAAAACGGAAAGACTGTTAAATGCCAAACTTGGTATTTAAATTCATTATCTTCCAAGAATGCGACACGAAGATTTTCAAGAAAATCCCCCCACTCCAAACTACCCTTCACATGTAAAAATGTTCGAAAATTTTTATTTTATAAAAAATGGCTCTAACGATTTTGATTAAAATATTGTATATTAAAGATATATACCTGACAAACAATATGTATATCTTGAATTTTCTGGGAATAGCCTCTGAAGACTACTTTATTCTGGATGAATTTTATGGAATTTCACATAACTGGTAAACCGTAAGAGATGGACTAAAACTTTTATCACAAAAAATGTAGAGCACATTAAAGCACACAATTTATGTTATATACATTTTTGTGGTGGAGTTGTTCGTTTTTTAGATATTCCTTATTTTTGGTTTCAACCTTGAAAAACATACTTTTCTCATACAGGAATTTGTCAACTCATGTCCATACAAACAAAAGAACATCAGTCATATAGCAACCAGCTTTTGACTATCACTTTAACCTATGGTACTCCCTTTTATCGCTTCTACTTACAAGGAAGCAAGTAATAGACTATTTGTGCTAATTTTTCTCGATTAGCATGAAGTAAATAGAAGCATAAGCTTTTTAACAATGGTTTATTGCAGAGATGTAGAGAAAGTCATGTGAATAGAACACATCAGATTTTTTAAAATACTGTATTACTTGATGTAATCTAAAATATCACTGTTTTACTGTTGATATTATATGATTAAGCAATAAATAAATTAAAATAAACTAAGTAGATAAAGTATTGTAATCCACTCAAAAATCTGATACTGAGATTTCATAAATAAATAAATAAATAGTAAAAAAAAAAAAAAAAAAGAGAGCATTTTAAAGAAAAATAGGAGTTAGTGGCATGTTCCTGTGAATGGCCTATCTCAAAAGCAAAAAGCTGGTTAAATACCAAGCTTGGTATTTAGGTTCAGCATCTTCAAGGATATAACACAAAGATTATCAAAAAAAATTTGTCCACCCCAAAACTTTACATGGAAAAATTTCCATTTTTTATGTTCTCAAAAACATCATTTACGAGGGGCATACTAAAAGTCATGAGCAACACTGTTTTACAATCTTAATATTTATTTTTAAGCCAAACCAAATACATCATCATAATCTACAGACTTTCTTTTACTTTTCGACATAGTCTCCATTGTTTTGCACACATTTTTCCCATCGTTCTACAAGTTTGAAAATGCCCTTGTGATAGAACTCCATTCCAGCTGCCGCAGACCCTGATGCACTGCTTTCCGAATATCCTCCAGCGTCTCGTAGTGTTGGCCAAGCATCTGCTCCTACACAGAACCAAAAAGATGGTAGTCGGAGGGTGCCAAGTCGGGACTGTAGGGAGGATGTGGAAGAGTTTCCCACCCTAATGCCCTGATCTTCTCCATAGTGGCACGGGCAGTATGCGGACGCGCATTATCCTGTTGAAGGAAGATCCTCTTTCCAGGGCGTTTATCACGCAAAGCCCGACGGAGCTTCAGAAGTGTCTTGATGTAGCGGGCAGAATTTATGGTTTGTCCAGGTTCAAGAAAGTCAACCAGAATGCAACCTTGTGCATCCCAAATGACACTTCCCATAACTTTTCCTACAGACTGCACTGTCTTCGCTTTCTTCTTTGATGGTGAGTTCAAGTGGTGCCATTCCATACTCTGACGTTTCGTTTCTGGCTCATAGTGATGGAACCAGCTCTCATCTCCAGTCACAATACACGTCAAAAATTCATCATCTTCATTATGAAATCTCTGAAGAAGGTTTTGTGCAATGGTTCTTCTCTGAAGTTTGTGGTCTTCAGTCAATAAACGGGGGACCCAACGGGCACAGACCTTTCGATAACCCAAGCTGTGGATCATTTCTTTCACTGCACTATGTCCTATTCCAAGTTTCGCAACAATTTCATTCACAGTGAAACGCCTATCTCCTGTAATGAGCTCATCAACTCTTTCCTTGTTGCGTTCTGTAGAGGCAGTTCGAGGAAGCCCGCTACGAGGCGCATTTTGCAGACTCGTGTTTCCATCTTTGAAATGTTTCACCCATCTTCTAACACTGCTGGCACCCATGCAGACACCTCCATATGCACGTTGAAGTCTGAGATGAATTTCAGGAGCAGATTTTCCTTCTTTCACAAGGAATTCAATGACAGCATGCTGTCGAAACGAAACATCAATGTCAGCCATTTTTCAAACACCGCCTGTGGTCACGTGATAGAAGCTAATGAGTCATAATATGTCAACATGTGGCTTAAAGTCTGTAGATTACGATCCTGCAATTCATTTCGTTACATTGTTGAAATTTAAATTTTTACAATGGGTTGCTCATGACTTTCAGTATGCCCCTCGAAGCAACTAGCAGTTTACATTGTTATTTGATTCAGGAGCTGGGACTGACTGTAAGCAACTTGCAGTTTACATTGTTATTTGATTCAGGAGCTGGGACTGACTGTAAGCAACTAGCAGTTTACGTTGTTATTTGATTCAGGAGCTTGGACTGACTGTAAGCAACTAGCAGTTTACATTGTTATTTGATTCAGGAACTGGGACCGACTGTAAGCAACTAGCAGTTTACAGTGTTATTTGATTCAGGAACTGGGACCGACTGTAAGCAACTAGCAGTTTTTGCATGGCATGTAAAATATATATTTTTAGTTTTCAACAAATAGATGAACTGCTCTTCATATTGAAGCTTTTGTATGGTAAACTGTAAGATATAGACAAAATCTCACTATATAAAAATATAGCTCTAGATAAAGCAAATGTAAAATAAATGTTTTGTGGCATTAAGCAAATAATTATACTTCTTCCAAGTGGTAAGTTACTATTCATTGTTTCTTGGGGTTATACAAGGAGCATGGAAGTTCAAGGCTAAGAGATAGTGTTTTTTTAAAAATCCAAGTAATGTCTTTGCCTAGTGAAATGTGTGAGTTTATTTTTAAAAACATGAAGATAGAAGAATAAGTTTTTGCAAGAATACTGTGTATAAGAGTGAGTGAAAGTATTATGAATGCAACACATCAGGTTTTTTTTAAAAAGAGGTCCAGGTGTATATGTGTGTGTAAATAGAGAAAACTCAAAACAAAAAATCTGATATGCTCTATTCACATGACTTTCTCTACATCTTTGTAACAAATTATAGTTAAAAAGCTTTTCTTTTATTTACTTCATACTAATCAAATTAAACATTAGCAGCAATGGTCTTATTACTTGCTTCCTTCTAAGTAGAAGGTAAATAAGGGAAAACACTAGGTTAAAATGATAGTCAAATCTTTTAAAAGCTGGTCACTATGGGACTGAAATCCGTTTCTTTGCATGACCAAGAGTTGACAAGCTCCCATATGAGAACATTTTAAGTATTTTAAAACTGCAAACGGTCAACCAGGGGAGAAAAAAAGAAAATGTACATGACACAAACTATGTGTTTTAAAGAAGTCTACATGTTTTGTAGTACCCAAGTTTTTGTTTATCTCTTACGGTTTGGCAGTTAGGCACAATTCTGCAAAATTCATTCAGAATAAAGAGGTTTTCAGAGGCTATTCCCAGAAAATTGAAGATATACAGTTCATTTGTCATATCTTTATTATATGGCATTTTAATGAAAATCGTTATAGCCATTTTTGAGAAAATCAAAAAGTTTGAAATTTTTTCCATATAAAGGGTAGTAGTTATGATTTAAGGGATTTTCTTGAAAACCTTTGTATGGAATCCTGGAAGATACTGAACTTAAATACCAAGTTTGATGTTTAATGGACCTTCTGTTTTTGCACATGCACGCGCACACACACACACACACATTTTTCTAAAACTGACTTTTTTTTTATTCAGGGGTCTCAAAACATGTATTTTTGGTGACATCTCTGTATCAAATTTTTGGGTGCAATACAATACCTTCTCTATACACTATGTATATAGTATTTGTAGAGAAAGTAAAAATTGGTTAAAAATCAAAGTTGCTGTTTAAGTTAATTATATTTCAAGGATGTGACCCAAAGAGTCAAAAAGAAATTTCCCCACCCCAAACAACTTTTTTTATGTGAAATGTTTTATTTAATAAAATGGTGTAATGATATTGATTTAATTACAATATGATATGTGCATGGCAAATAAAATATCTAACTTGAATTTTCTGGAAATAGCTTATGAAGTGTTCTGCACTCTAAATAACTTTTATATAATTACTACACAAGAAAACATAGATCTCATTAAAGCACATATTTATATGAAATTTAAATGTTATGGTATTCACCATTTCCAATATATTCTTTGTTATTAGTTGGAATTTTCCAATATTTATTCTTTTCTCTGATAGAAAGTCACTATACTTTTTTTCTTCTTCTTTTTTTCCCATGCTCATGCAAAGCGCATCACTTATCTATACACTTTTTAAAACTCTCATGTGTTGCATTAACATCACTTTCTCTATCCTGTATTATTAATTAATGTGTATAAAATGCCAACTCTTATAAAAGCTTATTTCTAATTCATTATAATCCAGATTTGCAGAAATTGATACATGTCATATTTGATTACAGATACAATGAAAACAGTGATAATCAACTGTTTAGACACTAGTTAGGGCCTTAAAATTTTCTACTCTTTACATGCAATTATAAGATCGAGTGAATATCAAAAGGCTTTGAAAGAATGAAAGAACTGAATGATTCAGTGCATTTTCATCTATCTCTTATCGTTTACCCATTATATAAGATTACACAAAATTCCGTCCTAATGAAAAGGATTTCCCAGGCTATTCTCATAAAATTCAAGATTTATTTACATTGAATTTGTCAAGTGAATATCTCTAAAATATGGTACCTATTTTTACCAAAATTGTTAAGTTTTTTTTTTGTTGAGAAAATCAAACATTTAAAAAAATGCTCATGCAAAAGGTAATTTAACATGGAAAAATTTATTTCAAAATCTTCATTTTCATGTTTGAAAGATATTCAACTTAAATACTCAGTTTGATATTTATTCAACTTTTCATTTTTGACACACACACACACACACACACACACGCATGCACATATGCGTGCACCCACACACGCACGCGTGCATGCATGCACGCACACACACACACACTTTTTTCTAAACATACTTTTTTTTTTGATTCAGGTACCCCAAATTATTTCAAGTGTAATCTGAACATAACATTTTTGGGTGGAATATGATATTTCTCCTACTTACTGTACATAATAAATTAAGTAAAAATATGACTGCCTCTTTTCCTACTGAACCCATTGTATGCTTACAACAAAGTAAGGAAAGGTGTAAGGTTAAGTTCATTTGATTAACAAGAAGTATATTGGAGGAACAGTTTTTGTAGTAATAGTTTGTAGAACAGTGGTACACATGATTATTATGCATCATAAGGTTCTTTGTTCTGTGGACTTTTTTCAGGCATCTTAAATAGTGCTATTTTCTCCATAAAATCTAATTAATGTCTTCATTAGTCTTATGGGAAAGTAAATAAGGGGGCTATTTATTGAAATTAGGAGAATATTAAATGATGAGCTAATCAGTTCTTTAGGTACAAGAACAGGTGACAAATGCATGGAGAAATCAGTAAGAATAAAGGATAGGTACCTACTGCAGAAATGTGTAAATAGTATAACTGTTACAACAAACAAATAAAGAGAGAAAGAATGTGCTTTAGCTCAATGATTGGTGACTATAAAAATATAATACAGCAAATTCAAATCAGTTAGTGAAAAGCCAAACAAATAATTTTAATATTACACAACAAATTTTGAGGTCATGAGAATAGTAGTTTAAAAGAATTTGTAGATCAGGTTGAAAAACCTTTTTACTACAATCTATTAAAGAAAGCATCAGCAAGCCATTTTTGAGGAAATAAGTGAAAGTGATGTTACATAGGGAAAATGAGATGAACTGTGTCATAAAACAGTAAAGCATATAAAAAATATGTTAGATTTTGACTACAGAAAAAGCAGAGAATCAAAGTTACAGGTGTATGAAACCAGGAAACACAGTCTGGCTAAGTTCATTATGAGGTCTTTTGTTATGCTCACACAATGGTAATTTATTTTGCTTTAGGTTTTTATGGCTAAAAATTATGATCTATTCAGTAATTACTTACTGTCAGTCCTAGATGACCAATATTCTGGATATGCATATGCTCCAAACCCCATAGCACTTGCCGAATATATCCTGCTATATCTGTTTCAGTGATGTGTATCTGTTTTGTCAGATTGTCCAATAGTTCACCACCAGCTGCTCTGTGATTGGAAGTCAAGGAAATTGTACCTGAAGAACTTTGTACTATGGCAACATTTATTTCATGCAATAAGAAATAATATGCACTAATATTTGTAATAATTACATTCAATAATGTATGCCTGCTAAAATATTTGCAGTCAAAGTTTATAATAATTATTTATATTATCAGTATCTGCCTTTGTCAACATAATGTTCTCTGATCTTTCTCATTTTAAACAAACCAGCTTTTAGAGGGAGCAATTAAATTTCATGTTCTGTGTGTTGACTAGTTTTGCTTGTTGAAGCTGGCAATTGTTTTCTCTTGGCTGCACTGTGGCTGTGAATAGTGTGTTATTTATGGACGCTCTTTAACTACTGTGGTTCTCAGCGTCCCATTCTAAATTGGGCATGAAAGACCGCTTAATTTTGCTCAGAGGCCTCTCTATCAGGCTTGAGGTTCTTTTACGTGCCATAAATCTATGACACGGGACCAACGGCTTTACTTTCCTTCCAAAGGAAGCCATGCTAAGGATTTTTACACCTGAAAAAATCCATCATCCTCACCAGGTTTGAACTCATGACCTTGGGTATATGAAGTTAGCATGGTAACCATTACACAATGGAGGGCAACTGCACTGTGGCTGAGTGGTTAAATCACTCGCCTCTCACCTAGATGGCCCGGGTTCAATCTCAAGCGACTGCATGCGAGATTTGTGGTGGACAAAGCAGCGCAGGGGTGGGTTTTCTCTGTTTTTTTTCCTGTGTTTAAAAAAAAAAATGATATGGTGCATGTTGCAGTCCCCTGGATTATTAATTGACATGGCAGCAAATAATGCAGCATAATTAAATGAGCAATATAGACAGGGGGGTGAAACTTACTGGCAGAGTATTGGGGAACCACCTGAGAGTGGTTGACCTTGAATAGGGGCCACCTGAAACCATGTATGAATACTATGCGCAATGTTCATACTTAGAAAAACCTTTAGGCATGTACTAATGATTTACCAGCTTTTCTTCAATCTAGTAATATTGTATTATATGTTGATGACATTTCCATTGATATTTTCGGCCCTTACAGTGAAATTAAGTAGTCAAATATAAAGCACATAGAGCAAGAAATACAGAGATGGTTTCAGAAAATAAATTAATAATAAACAAAGAAAAATCTGTTACTGCTTCATTCTGTCACACTCAAAACACTGAAGATTATAAACCCCTAAATAAAAAATAAATAATCAAGTAGTACAATATAGTTCAGCTATAAAAATTCTAGGAGTATGGACAGGCAGACATTTAAAGTGGAGCATGCACATTGAAAAGCTGGGATCCAAATTAAGTCAATTTTTTTTTAGGTATTTAAGGTCTTAAAATAAAGTTCTAATATAAGTACTCTGCAATGTCTGTATTTTTCATTTGTTAGTAATTTAATGAGGTTTGGTGATATTTTGGGGAATTATGACACAAGAAATTTATTTTGTAATAATTACAAAAGTGAGCAGTTAGGTTTATGATAGGATTGAACAATACTACTTCATGTAAAACTGTGTTTCAGTTACTATACTATATATACCATTTTCAGGCATATATTATATACTAGAAGTAATAATGCATATCAGAAATTACCTGGAACAATTTGACGCTAAGCATGAAAAACATAATTACAGTACCAGGAATAAACAAAAGTTAAGCATGATTAGTCATAATACAACTTTGTTCAGTAAAAGACAGATTTACAGATATTAAATTGTATAATAAATTGCCAAAAAATTTCAAATTTCTCACGCTATTTAAAAAGAGGGAAAACGTTTCTTATTGCAATATAATTTTTATTCTAAAGGGATTTCTGGAATTTTTATATTACATTGTATTTGAAATGTTAATTATTATTTACATCTTTTCTTCATGGATGTATTCATATTGATTGTATTGCATTGTGCACACTGACGATGCTGTGATTTGTTGTAATTCAAATCTAGTCTAGTCTATTTAAAGTATTAGGCAGCAAGTTTCTTGGATGATTAAAAATCAATCAGAAGTAACACTCTCTTCTACAGAAGCTGAATTGCATTAAGTAGCTCTGCAACAAGCTGTATAAAGAAAACAGATCTCTAATTATAAACGTTGAAGCTCCCATATTGGCAAATCAAGATAACCAATCTTGTATTAAATTGTTGAAAAAGTCAGATTACATAAAACAGAAACATGTTGATATAAAATATTACTTTGTAAAAGATTTTCATAATGAAGGTAGAATTGAATTGCTTATTTCAGAAAGGCCCTATGTCCAGCTGACATTGTTTCAATGTTTTTGAGCGAGTTTTTACATTTCTCAATGCAAATTTAGAGATATCAATAATAGCTAGTGTGTCATATTCCATTGACATATATTGTATTTATTTTCTGGTAAAAGTTAAATATTTGCCATGGACATAGGGCCATTCTGAAATAATTGAGAAATCAAAAATGTAAAACTTTATAATCATAATAAATCTGTCTAATCAGCTTATAAGGGATCAGAGGAGGGGAAACCACAGGCCAGCCCTGCAGCACCATGGAGGCTATGCAAGAGCTAGAAGGCTGTCGGAAGAATACCACTTCAACAGCACCTAGCCTCAAAACAGTGCAACCAAGGGGAAGAGGACTTTACTGGAGAAAGCAACTGTGCCATTTGCCTGCAAAGCCTTGAGTCACACCTGCTGCTGACCTGAAAGATGAAGAAGGGAAATGAAATGAAGAAATGAAGGAATGAAGGGAAAGGAATGGTGGCAGATATCAGCACCCCAGCATTCACCTAAGCGGCCCCAGGAAAACCATGAAAAAACCAGGGCCAGAGTGTGCAGTTGATGGGGAGTGAACCTGGACCTCCAGAATGCTGTTACAGACAAAACTGCCTGAGCTGCCTGGCTCGGTAAAATAATGCAAGAAAACATATTTGTGTAGCAAACAAATTTATACATTTTCCAGCATCCACTAAAGCTTGGGACGTTCTTACTAAAGTATGATTTTTGTTTTGTGCTTCGCAGTTATCACAGAGCAGATGAACATCTTAACGCATTCAGGAACACCAGTTTCAGGCAGTCACACAAGAAGGTGCATGTTTCAATGCGAACTAAGTGATAAAGGTAATGAAATGTCTTATTATTTTGCAAATTATGATTACCAAAGACATTAAGTGTCAGTTGCCGAAGGTAGAAAGATCTTGGATTGGCACTTAGATATGCAAATTCTGCATAAAACCAAAGTTCAGAGCCAAGATTTCTTTTTTTTTTCTTTGCAAAGCCTTTTACTTTCCTTAAGAGCATTATAAAATATCTCTGCTGTTCTTTTGTACACCATCAGATCACAAACCGCACACCATCTAGATGCTTCATTCAAAATTTTGTTTTTAATTTTCATCATTAGCTACTCACATTCATAGCAAACGTCTACTTCAAGGCCTGTGGAAATGAAGGTCAAAATCCTGGTTAAATATGTTTCCATAGAGTTCATACTTGACAGGAGATAGAGGATGTGCTTGTTTGAAAACTCATATATAATCTTTCTATTCAAGTCTGCATTCAAGTAAAGATACGATTTACCAGCATAATGGGATTCTTTTGTTGGAAATGATGATATGTATTCATGAACTTTAGCAACTTCTGGAATTAAGTTGTCACTCTTTGACTTGCCCTGCCCATCAATTAATTATTCTAAACAACACTTACTTGGGATTTTTGACAGAACATGTTTCGAAGGACTAGTTTCCTTCCTCTTCAGTCGATGTCCGGTTGAAAATGAAGAAAACTAGTCCTTCGATACATGTTCAGGCAAAAATCCCAAGTAAGTGTTGTTTAGTGTAATTAATCGACTTGTTGTCAAATAAAACACTAGAAATGCTTCTCTACAAACCTGAGCATGATTTGTTCCCACCATACAATGATATTTGAAAGAAGACCTCCTTGGTCTACATTGCTGTATATTTTCTGCCTTCATTAAGATTTGGAGATACAGATCTTACTCACTTTTAGTATTAATATCAAAGAAATGTGTAAGAACTGATAATTTATCATCCTCGCTCATCAAATCAAAGCACTTGAAATTGCATTTGCAAGGTTGTCCAATGTTTTTGCTGATATTGGCTTATTTTGATAATTAGTATGCTCCAACCCTTTTATTTTAGCTGTTTTCATTACTTTTCATTTGTACTGCTCAGGATGATGCACACCTTTTTTTTTTTTTTTTTTAGTAGGTTCAACATCTGACTCAGATTTACTCATAATAATCATAAATATAAGATACCATGAGGACACTTTGATGTCTTTTGCTGCTTGCTCAACAACAGCTTTGAAGCTAATTGTAGATTAATTTTTTCCTCTATTTTCCCTCCTTCTTGCAAGTAACAGCCTTGTGATACAAAACTTACATAGAGCCAGTATTGCATTGTTTATGTGTTGAGTACAAAAAACACCATATGTACCTATGTACTTGACATCAGGCTCTTTTGCATTCAACAAGAATTTCTCTATTTGAATATAAAGGCTCTGTCTGTACTTAATGATGAGTTATCTCTAAGGAACACAAAGTATGTAACTCCAAAAGCAAAACAGGTGGATTTAGGCCTTTTTGAAATAAGCAATTCAATTAATGTAGAGTATATTGAGTCAGTGATGCAGAAAGCTGATATACTGAACAAAGGCTTGTGCAGAAGTTAGTTTTGCAAGCCTAGACATGAATTAGGACTGATTCCAGTATAAAACAACTATGTGTTTTGAAGTAATTGTAATTGCTCAATTTGAACACAAATGTTAAATTGAGTAGGAATGTTGAAGAGAGCAGTTAAATATTTCATGTTCCATGTGTTGACTGGTAGCTCCATGGCACGACAGCTCACGGGTAGCCTTGGCCTACCGCCCGGCCGCTGCGTCCCCCATCTCGGTCCACTACAGACGTCATGGATGGGGTGCAGTATTGGAGGGTGAGACGTGGTCAGCGCCTCGAGCCCCTCCCGGCCGGTTAATGCGGTCCTCATGACCTGGAGCCGCTACTTCTCCATCAAGTAGCTCCTCAATTGGCCCCCCAGGGACCTCACGAGGCTGAGTGCACCCCGGTCCAGGTCTCCCGGCGGGGGAAAAATCCCCACGCCGGTACTGGGGATCGAACCCAGGTCTCCCGCTTGGTAGGCAGCTGCGCTACCACCGCGCTAAGGAGACGACCTGTGTTGACTGGTTTTGTATGTTAAACTGTTTGCCCAGTGAATTCCTGACTTCCTCCTTTCTTCACTTCTCCAGCTCTTCATGTGTGTTGACCAAGTGAAGTATGTGCATATGTGTAACCAAAGTACTAATAATCACAATAAAAAGTGTTGTCCTATATAATTCCACAAAATGAATTAGTTTCTTACAACATCCAATTACTTGAAGTGTGCTGCATCCACACATTTTGTGTAATTATTAACAAACCAAACACCAGCTTCAAAACTGCTTTTGACAGTTTTTACCTATTTCTTCTTGAATCAAGTGGATAGCAACATGCATGGTTAAGCTAACATAAAGGAATAGATATTAGATAATACTTAGTAAAGTAACTAATCCAGCTTCAGGATGCTAAGTACCTATAGGTAGGACCCCTGAAAAATGGTAAATAAGTTCAAAAGAAAGTGTTACCAAGTATAGGTCTCAGAGATTAAAAATAACCATTTTTTTCATATAGCAGTAAATAAAATAGACTATAATTATTTGATTACATACAAATGCAACCATAATATACATAATTTATCTTAAATTGTATAGACAAGAAGCATCTCATACCAAAACATGCATATTCAAATTAAATTCCATATACAAAACATACTGATAGATTTGGCACACTATTTTAAGCAATTTGGATGACAAAAACAATGTTACTAGCATATTCCTAGATTTGACTGTGTTCAGCTTTATACATTGCTATTCATCTTAGAAAAGTATGGAATTAGGGGAGTTGCAAACAGATGAAATTCATCATACTTAAAAGGGCGAACACAATACACTGAAATTAGTTTTAAACAAGGAATGAGCACAACAAAAGTTAAATCTCTGCAGAACTTGTTAAACATGGTGAGCTCAGTGCTTTTTTATACTTTACATAAATGATATGTATCCTGCAGCAAATTGCAAAATTATAAGTTATGCTGATTATCTGTAAGGCAAATAATGATCATGACCTTCAGTCACCAGCTACCAAGGAATCTACTAGGATAATTAATTACTTCAAATCCTTGAGACTCAGTAATAATCCTGGAAAGACTAATATAATTAAATTTGAATTACAAAATAAAAAAAAAAAAGATACTTTTTCGTTTTAACTTGAAGACATCAGGAATCCATTCACACTCTTAGGTGTACAGGTAGACACACCCCAACCCCACCCCCCACGCCCACACCCACCCACCCACCCACACACACACACCCAAAAGGAATGTATTAGAACAATGTTCAAAATGGGAAGATGCGAATCTTGTAAAGCAGATTTTAAAAGTGAAGGAATGTTCACTGTTGTCGTCTTTGTACATATACAGAGTTCATTTGTCTGACAGAAATGCACAAACCAAAAACAAATAGTGAAATACATGGTCATGACACTAGCTGTAAATTGGACCTGCACCAAAATAGTCATAATATAAAATCTATAAACAAAGATCATTTGATAATTGTGTTGTATATGCACAATAGACTGCCAATTGAAATAAAAAGTGAAAACAATGACTATAGATTTAAACAAAGTGTGAAAAAATATATTCTAAACAGTCCTATATATAATATTAATGATTTTTTAAACTGACCTACTGTCATTTTATCTTTTTGTATGATCCAAACTATTGTAATTTTTAACTACCTATCTTTGTACTTGACAATGCTCAAAACTTGTATCCGAGTCTATGGGCAATACATCTAAATCTGAACACTAACCTGCCATAATATACTATATAACTAAAGAACCATATGTATCACAAAAGACAAACCTTTTTTCTCAGATCCAAAAGTCACGCTCAACACCATTTCCAAAATTTCCGGAAAAGCACTTCAAGTCTGGCAAAATTGTCATACAAGGAGATCACATGTTCTCTATGTACTTTTAAGCTTGGGACCCATGACACCTTCACACAGGATTCAACAGCCGGTCCCGCTTTTGTGCTTCATAGCACTGGGGATCGTGGGTGTTGGGCATGGGTGTTATATGTTTGTGTATATGTGTGTGTTGTAAAAAGTAAGAAAACAGTAATAATACGGCAAAACAAGGTAAAAAGAAAAAGGTAAATAAAAGTAGGGTATACTGTATTTAAAAAACAAGAAAAAAACAAAAACAAATATGCAATAAATATGTATGGTCTTTCATACCAGTAAAACAGGCACATTCACAATTTCACCCTTAGAACTACTTTTTTAATGATTGCCTGAAATTGTAGGTACCCAGAAGTTGGCAAATGAATCTCCAGATGTTTAAGAAGTTCCACAGCAAATGACATTTGCAATATGATTGCTTCATTGTTTCAGATAATGCTTTTATAATCAAACAGTTTGACCATATTCACAATGAAAACCGTCCCAGGATCTATTGTTCCAAGTCTCTTCATTTTTCTCACAGAGAGACCCCATATTTTAAAAGGTTTGTTTAATATCATCTTTCCTTACCTCAGATTTGAGAGTATTGAGGCTGTAGTTGTCTGAGCATCAAACAGGTTTTTGCTCACCAATCTGAAGTAGTTAAAAGGTGTGACAAAAGGGATATGAAAATCCTTCTAAAGTGGTTATGACATCAATAACCATCTGGCTGTGCTCTCCAAAGAAGGTAGCACTGGCAGTGATGATTAGCAACCTTCTTATTTTCCAATCAAGCAAAAAAGTGTATAGCAGCATCTCCATCTGGCATGGCCATTGACTTTCAGAAGTTGATCAAGGTGATGAAAAAGCTGTTATCTTCATTTCCTCTTCTGCATAATACTCCTGGAGAAAATAAATGTAACAATTTTTCCTTTTCTTGACATTAAAAAATAGTAACTTTCCATTTGTCGCACAATTATTTATTGATTTTTTTTTATAGTTTTTAACACCCACTTGTACTACCATGGCACTGCAGGCAGTGACACTGATGATACAGGGAATGAAGATGAAGCAGCAGAGGAATGTGATGGCGGGGGAAACCAGAGTAAACTCGCCCTGCACCACTTTGTCCACCACAAATCTCACATGTGGTCGCTTAGGATCGAACCCGTCTAGTGGACTAACCACTCAGCCGCAGCACGGCCTTACTTGTAATTGTGTGGACCATATGCTTGCTATGTTGAGCTTTTAAGCCCAACAGTACACATGCATCATTGCAGGAAGGAGCTTATCACATCTGGCCACATGAAGTCATGAATGTACCTTGCTGGATCTGCAACAAGAGCAGCAACATTGTCACAGTGAATTTCAAAATCTTGAAGAATTTTTCATTACTGCTCTTGAACACCCCATTGCATTTGCATTTTGCAGCATTCATGCCAAGAATACTTTTCTTTAGCAGTACAGCTCAACAATCTCAGCAGCACACTGTCTGTGGTCTTGTCATAGATAATGGACACTTGTTAGTCATTAAAAGCTGTTTTTGCTTCTCCTTCCTCTGCATGGCTGCACACTGAGCATATATTGTTCTACAGATTTGTGCTATGTGAGTATCTCCACCAACTTGTCAATTCCAAAATATTGGTTTTTAAAATTCAGCACAATAAATACTTTTGGAAACACATATTTTGTATTTCAATTGAGTCATTTAGACAAGAAGAGTATTCAAATAATGAAATGAGTGTCTATGGCAGAGATCAAAGTAAGAACATATTTGCTTTTTTTTGAGAAAGCTACTGTGTCAATAATTGCTCTGCATATAATAAAATTCATTTTTCCCCTTTTTGTAAAATAAAAAGGTGTAGCTACATGTTTGTATTATGAATTAATGACATATATCAAATGCAGAGAGAAAAATAAAACGGTGATGAGTGAAAGAAGCACAACCACTGGGGGTAAAAGCAGCATGAAAATGTACAGAAAAGGAAAAGAAAACAAAACACAAATAAATACAATTAGTCATGCTTTAAACCCTGAATTATTCCAATTTCTCCAGAGATATATTTGTCTGCATCAGCACATTAATTCCTTTCTTTCAGCTTCCACCTTATTTGCATTTATAAGAGAGATAATTGTTGTTTATTTCCTGCATTTTGTTTAGTTTTGCTTTATTATTTATATGTTTGGTGCTCTCCTGCACATGTTTTATGCAAGGGCCTCTTCTACTCCAGTCTATAAGAGTATTGCAAGTCTTACTGATTATTTTGCTTTATGCATTAAAAATATATAGTCTTTGCTTTCAAAGTCTTTCTGGCATTTGATATACTTACGGCTTTCACCATGTTGATTTCCTTAGATGGTGATGAGGACAATGGATCACAAAACAACAAATAGTACTTGATAATTCAAACATTCATATGATAATTCAGTCTAGTGATCTTTACTGCTTCACATCAGGAGGCAATCAGATCAGATGGATGAGAGAGATTTGCAAGGTCGAGCTTTTATTGTTTGCAAGTAATATATCATTGATTAAAATTGCTTGGTCAAAGTTGAAGGTGCTGAGTATAGATACCATCAATTTTAGTTCACATTCAGTATATATCTATTTTAAGCATTGTTTTGAATGTAAAATGTGCTTTCTGGTGGAGTTAACACATGAAAATAGAATTTAAAATGCTCTTTCATCAAAATGTTTTACAAAATACTACAAATATTCAAAATTGGAGAAAAGAATTTTATTTGCAGCATTTTACATTTTTTTTTCTGTTCAATTCATTCATTGAAGCATGGAGACTTGCAAACATTAAAAACAAATGTTCTGCCATTTTAAAGAATTTGTATAAAAATATGTAAGTTAAAGTTATGGAATAAATTTTCTATAGATAAGATATCCACATTTGCTATATTATATAACCAGAGTGAGGATAGGTATACCTAAAGCTCCAGTATACACTCTTGCAAAAAAAATTCCAATACTTTGATATACAGAAATCAACAGGAAAGCACTGTAGCTTTGTACAATAATGGAGTGATAGTGAAACTGTAAAAATTTAACAACACCTGAATCACAAAATTTATAAAGTCCCCATAAAGTTTCTTGTGCTGTACTACATTAGTACTTAAAAATATAAACCAATTCCTGGTAGAGAAATCAATCGAAATAACAGTTTAAAGATTCTTAGTTGTTCCTTGACATTCAGATGAAGACCAGGTATAAGAATCGTTAAAATTCTTAAGTATTTTCTTATTTATAACTGACTATTGACATCTTTTGTGTAACATAATACTAAATTTTTGTAATGCTATGGCAACAGCAGTGTTTAAAAGGATACAGTTCAGTGATAAGTGTTAATGTTCTGTCTGTTTCATAGGCATCTTGCAAACGAATGATCTTTGGATGGTTGAGCACATTCAGAAATTCCAGTTCATTGTTCATGAATGGTCGTAAATCAGATTTACCATGCATAATCTTTGCAGCATAGTTACGTCCTGAAATATAAATTACAGCAAATTAATTAGCACAGATTTAAAAGTAAATTACAAGGAGTTCAAACTGAAATAATTTATTAGATAAAAGCATTCTCTTTACACTTTCTGTAAAATGGAATAATTAGTGTTTGTATCTTTCTTTCAGGGTTGTAGCATCAACAAAATTGTTAAATCCTTTGCTTGGTATGATATTACTACGGCTATAAAAAAAAATTACAAAATTTACTCACCTGTTAATCTTTCCACAGCATGGTATGTGACACCTTGAGTTCCTCTTCCCAATTCATCACCAATATCATAATAGTCCTCATATGGTTTTGATTTAGCTTTAATGTTGCGCCCTTTGCTGTAAGTTAATATTCCATATTCTTGCTCACTTTCCTCAATATGAATCATTATACTGCTTGAAATAGATCCAGCAACATTACGAGCGCTTATACTGTACAGCCCTTCATCTTTGGTTATAGCATCATTTATCAGCAGGATGCAAGTGTCTGGATCAATAAACTGAATCTGCATGGATATAAAACACTCTGGTTAAGTTTTTAAACATTACACAGAATAGGTATGGAGAAAAAGAACAGAGTAAAGCTCTAATGGATGGAGAAATTATTTGATAACTATTCAGATTCAGCTGTTTAAGATCTTTAACACATTGAAGCCCAAGCCCATGCATAGCTCGGGCAGGTACTTCTAAGGCTTTTAATGGAATTCCACGACTGTAACTCGGTCTTGGGCTATGCAGCAAAGATCATGCATCAGTTATCGTTTAGTTGTCTGATTTGTGCTGATATCTGTCCTCACTTTAGTCAACTATTAGGAAATTTAGGAGAGTTAGTAATATTGGTTGGTCTTGGGCCAGTCACGCCATTTTCCTTGAAGGTGGTGATCTGTTTGTTATGTTTGGTGTTCTTAAATGTTAAAATTCAGCATTTTCCTTGCTTTCTGCAAACTGAAGCTGAAATTCAGGATGCAATAAATGAAGTTCTGGAAAATTCCTATCCCGAGGGAGAGATTTTCAAGCTTCCAATAAATGGAGCATAAGCAGCTTCCAATAAATGGAGCATAAGCTGCTTTACGCAGATTTTTTTCAAAGTCATATTTGATACTTGTGATAAATTTAAAATAAAATATTAATACACAAGTTACGACTGTTTGGTTATTTGTTGAGAAATCCTTGAATACCATACTTTTAGATTGTACAAAGGCATTTTAGCAGATTTCCTTGATGTACTGTAAATAATAATTCAAAATAGGTGTAAAAACCCTGGGTTTCTTGGCTCTTCAACTAAAGAAATGCCTGGGCTTCAATGTGTTAAACTGATTTGGAATTCAAACGCAAATGTAGAAGAAAACATTGAGATGAATGTGATGTGCTTGCACCTCAAAATGTATTTTATTTCAATTGAGCACCAGAGAAATAAAGCTGTAAATGAATAATTAACAGAGACATCTGTTAGGAGGCAGAGAGATCACATAATATTTATGGAGTAATTTGTTAAGAAAAATAAACAAGAGAGTATTCAATATTAAAAATAAAAGCTGTATTAATTGTGAATTTATTTTCAATTTAGAAATATGAATGTGTTATTTACACACTTAAACTTCATTTAACTTCATTATTCACAATGTTTTTGGAAACATTCCATAGTTTTAACAAATGACCTAAGTGAAGTTTAAGTGTGTAATTATGACGCATTCATACTTCTAAAATGGCCAGAATGAGATCCCAAATACTGCACATCCTAGGTATCATTAAAATATCATGAAAAAACCCTAAAAATTGTGAAGCTATGCACGGAAAATCCATGAGAAATTGCATTTAAATAACTGTAAGTAGAAGCATTTACCACAAATAACCCCAAGGAAAGAAACAGGAACTAAAGCTATATGGAGATTTCTGTTAACACAACCAAACCACTGTCCTCTGGAATAAATTATTTCCAGTATATATTTTCACTTTCTCAACACGTACTGTGTACAAACGGTCTAGAGAAGGTGTTGTATTCCACCCAAAAATTCAATACCAAGATTTCACCTAAAATATATGTTTAGAGACGTCCTGAATCCAAAAAAAAAAAATCTTAGAAAAAGGTCAGCAAGTGTGTGTGTCTGTGTGTGTGTGCATGTGTGTGTGTGTGTGTGTGTGTGTGTGTGAGTGCATATGTGTGTCAGTGTGTGTGAGTCAAAACGAAAGGCTGTTAAATACCAAGATGCGACATGAAGATTTATAAGCAAACCCCCCCACCCAAAACTACCTTTTATGTGGAAAAAATTTTGAAAATTTTGATTTTCTCAAAAAGGCTTCTACAATTTTGATTAAAATGCAGAATATTAAATGATATTTTGGTGGTGTGCAATACCTTCTCTATCTATGTACCATGTGCTATGTAGAGAAAGTAATAAGTCACAAACTCACCACAAATGGGTATTTTAGGAGATACTTGAAACTTCAGTATTTTAGTGCTAAGAAATGAAAGCCCCAAAATTGGTAGAGTATGCTTTAGATATTGGAAAATAATTTGCAACCAATTTATACTAAAGTATCTTGAGCATTAGGTGCCTTACATTTGTAACATTTTATTTGTAAGAGATTGAAATATTCTAGACTCTCTGTCTTACATGACATACAAAGCTCTTAAGTGCTGATATTACCTTAATTCTGCTTGAGGAAGTCAACGGCTGCCAATCCTTGTACCACTTTATTTCAGGGTAAGGCACACCAATAACTTTTGCATCAATTCGCCCAGATTTTCTACTCATGATGATTGTTTCATTTGGTCGCTTGATGAATTGTGGATATTCAGCTATTTCCAATTTGACTCTCTGTCGAGCTTCTCCATGTTCATTAGTTGCCACAGCTTCGTATTCACCAACATCTCGTTCTAACATTCTAAGCAGAGAATTTTCATTTTAATGGTTATTTATAAGAGGTTGAAAATTAGGGTAATTATTTCTTTTCTCATGCAGTATCTCAAAACCTAAAATCTAATTCATTCATTTGGAAGCGCATTAAATGTATTCCCTTCCACCTTGTTCATTGCTTTTCACCACCAGATGAAATGTGAATCCAACACTTAAAGACTGTGCACTCATTATAATTTTATGTTGATAGCAGTGTTAAGCATGTGGGATGTAAGGTCTTGCTGTCCCTTCCTACTCTTATGATCTCAGTTTATGTGACTTTGATTTTATTTCTAAAGTGAAGATACTAATGTGTGGGAAATATATTGTGAAGTAGAGGCAGTGAATAATGCTATCCATGCCTACCTAATTGATGGAAATGAACTATGTGAACATGCCATAATAGATTTAACCAAAGCATATAATGTAATTGACCATAATATTCTGTTAAGTAATTTAAATTCATATGGTATTAGCAGTGTAACCAATAAATGGTTTAGGTCATATTTGATGTACAGGTAACAGATAGTGGAGATAAATTCTTGAAATAAACTTAATTTAATAATTATACAAAGAAATCCACTATAAAAGAAATAAAGCAAGGTGTGCCTCAAGGCTCGATTTTAGGACCACTACTTGTTTTGCTTTGCATTAATGACCTGCCTTAGAATGTAAAGAAAGCAAAAATTGTATTATTTGCTGACGAAAGTGAATTTCAACAGAAGCTGTCTACTATTACTACACTGTTAGAATTAGGTTCATGGTTCCAAAGAAACAGATTACCATTAAATATAAAGAAAAATATTGCAATAACTTTCCATTCATGTCAAAATAAACAAGGAATAGAATTGCACATTATGTTCAATACTAAAACTATTCAGTACAAAAATTATTTAAAATTTTTAGGAATAATACTCAATGACAAATTAAAATGGAAATCTATATCCTCAAAATGTTGAAAAGTATGACTAATACAGAAACTATGATGAACTGTTACTATACATATATTTACAGCTACTTACATTATGGGATAATATTTTGGGGAATGTCGTCCAATGTGGATAAAGTCTTTAAAATTCAAAAGCATGCAGTGTGAATTTTAGGTGTAAACCAACTCACGTTATGTAGGAATTTTTTCAAGTAATTTCACATCCTTCCCGTAACTTCCGTTTATATTCTAGAATTAAGCTGCTTTATATATTCAGATAAACACAAAATTATAGAAAATAGACATATCCACAACCACCAAACTAGACAACAATGTGATTCTACATGTACAGTACTGCAGAACTAACATATTTAAATATTATGTCCTAAATATAGGGTCAAATTATACAATAAAATGCATAACAATCTCAGAATCATTAATTATATTCAACCCTTTAAAAGAAAGTCTTTTCTACTAGAACATACTTCTGCTCCATAAATGAATTTCATGGCACATTAATTATTTAGTTTTATTTTGTGTTATAGAATGTCAGATGACAAATATAAACATGCACCTTTTAATTTTATTATGCAAATATTGTGTTATTACATAATATTGTTCTACCTCTGGTCTTGTTTGTGTTGACAAATCCATGTCACGTAATATTATTTAAGGAAGAAATGAAATGAATATAACCACATAGCTGATCAGTCATCTCTAAGATTGCACACACACATATCACTAGATCATGTCACGTAAAATTATTTAAGGAAGAAATGAAATGAATATAACCACATAGCTGATCAGTCATCTGTAAGATTGTACACACACATTTCACTAGATCATGTCACGTAAAATTATTTAAGGAAGAAATGAAATGAATATAACCACATAGCTGATCAGTCATCTCTAAGATTGTACACACACATATCACTAGATCATGTCACGTAAAATTATTTAAGGAAGAAATGAAATGAATATAACCACATAGCTGATCAGTCATCTTTAAGATTGTGCATACTCATATGGCTAGATCATATGTCAAACTGAATGCTTTTTTGTGTTACCTTCCACCTTAACATACTGCTGGTAGTGATAAGAAGATTGGGGCAAGAAGTGCATGTGCCGTACGCGCGCGCACTCACACACACACGCAGACACCCCCCCCCCACCCACCCACACCCACACACACACACGATACATGAGTGAACCTTAGTATGTAAGAGACAGAATTTGATATTGGATTCTTAAAAATATTTCTGAAAGAAAATAGAGAAGTCTAAATTACAACTGTAAGACTCATGACCCTTTTGTGGGTAGGATTTTTATATATGTTTTACTTAAACATGCCAAAGTGTAACTCTTATTAGAGAGAAGTTTGTTTGACTTAAAAAAAAAAATCACTTCGCTCTTCCACTGGTTGGTAAAAATGTAAAGAATTTCATACATGAAAATGAGAAATAAATAAGAAAATATTGGATGTTCAAAATTCAATTTTCAATTCTATTTTTATACTATATATTCAATTCTATTTATTATATTTTCACCCATTGGAACTACTTTGACACTTCATTCTTTGTCATTGATATGTCTGGCTGCAAAACTTAAGATTCTGGGTTCATATTTTCTTCTTATGCTGAACAGGTGATTATAAAAGATGATAGTGATCTTGCAAGCATTTATGAATGTTATTAATCATATTACTTTGTTAAGAACAGCTCAATGCATTTACACTGTGTAAATACCATATGTTGTTACTAAATTTCAGGTTAAAATAATGAAAAGCAAAAAGAAGACAAATAAAAAACAAGTACTTCTCAGATTTAAGTTACAATTAATTACTTCTGACTTGACTTGCCAGCAATTTACTGTCTAGAAGCATTCAGCACACTGCATAGAATCTGGAGTGATTGTATTTCAATCTAAAAATTAACAAAATCAACATGCCAAACATACAGTTTGAGTTCTAACATCATCAGTGTTTTTCCAAGTGAAAGCATCAGATTTTGACCATAGAGTTAAAAGGGACTATATAAATGAAACATTTAAAAACTATATAAAGCAAATAAATAAATATATATATATATATATTGTTGTTGTTGTAGAAAGTGAAAGGAATGCAGATTTCATTGCTATCTGTGGAGAAACATTTCTTTTAGGAAAAACAAAAGTCATATATCCTTTCTTCTTGCATATATTTACAATGCTTCAAAAACACTCAACATTTTGGCATTTTAGTTCTGTTTTATTTAATAATGAGGCTGGGTTTATATATTTTCTCTGGCTCAAGTGTCTGGCTCAACTACATTTTTCTTTCAATGTGGGTTTTAAAATCCTCTGGATTCTCAAGATTCAGTATTTATGCTTTCTGAAGTATTCATATCCATATATCATTGTCATCATCATTATTATTATTATTATTATTATTATTATTATTATTATTATTATTATTATTGCTAACATTTCATTTTAAATATGTGAAGGGATTAATTATGTTCAATAATGGTGATTTGCAAAGAATGCATATAAAAATATTAGTGCTCTCTAGTGATAGAACCATATATAAAACTAGAATAAAGAAAAAATTAACTTGTAAACTTACTTATTTATAAAAAGGGTAGCTTGACCATTTCTTGTGTAGCTAGAAGCATAGCGTCCTCCCATTTCAATTAATTCATCATTGAAGTAATAAGTCATTTTTGGCTTTGGATAGCCATACACAAACCAGAATAGGTTACAGTTATGGCTCTTCACACCATACTGAGTATCACTTTCTTGTCTTAGGAACCTGTTAAGAATAATGTTCATGAAATTATCTGGAGAAATGTTTATTATAATTTTGATTTACATATAGGTTTCAAATAAAGAATGTAACTCTACTTCATTAGGAAGTACTAACCGTGGAGCTTGTGCATATCCATCATGAGGTGGTTTCTCTATATCAAAGTCCTTAGGGAAGTATGGTGACGTCTCTGGTCGGAAATCAATTCCTGGCTCCAAATATGGAAAGAACTTAGGTGGCTCAGGTTCCAGCTTTTCTCTAAAACACAAGTCACAAAATAAAATTATTTAATAAAAAAATCAAGCACAAAATATCACTAAACTTAAATATAAAAGTTATATAGCATAATTTTACTAAGATCACAGGGAAAATAGGCAGTAGAGAAGAGACTTTACAAGGTAATTTATTAACCCATTAATGCTGGGATTCTTTTAAATTGCATTTCTCCTATATATTCCCATATCAATTATTCTTAAGGGCAGCAAACAAAATAAACAAGGTCATTTTCAACATATTTAGTTTTATATTTATTAAGATAATACCTGTTGCTGAAAAGCAATGCTAGTCACTTGCTAGGTTATGTTTTCATTTTAAGTATTTTTCACATCAAGCAGTTTTAAAGGAGATAAACCTCTGATTTTATTACAAAAGGAGATTCTAATAAAAGTTAAACTTTTCATGGATAAAAAGACTTTTAACCCCTACTCCATTAACCACTTAAATCTTTACACCACTGCTGATGCAAAACATAATTTAAATCACTGATGATTCAACTGTGCTGATGTTCAAGGGAACAGAGTAGGTATACCCCTTTATTTTCAATATAATGGGTGAAAAAGTGCATAATTACTGAACCTGCAGTATGTAAGGATACATACACCAAACAAGCACAGGTAACTAGTATTTCATTGATTTTTGCTTTCATTATCACAGATTAGCATTTAACTCGAGTATAATAATAATTAATAAGCAGGCTGATTGCTATATTTTTTTCATAGACTGACATGGATAGAAGTTCATGGGAATAATAGCTAGGCTGTTTGTGCATCACAATGCAGTCATATGAGACTGAACATTTATTCACTTCTTCTCCCTGTTCTAAATAATACACATATAAGCCTCCTGAAATATTGTATAAGTATTTTCTGACACCAAAAGATGTTGTAAACAACAATAGTGTGAATATTGTTCTACTCCATTTAGCCTGTAGAATTATTTTCATCTGGAGGTATTAACAAATCTTGTCTATTATGCCATAGTTGATACATCTATTGAACTCATCTCAGGCTACCATAAAATTAAATGAAGCCTGCAATGAGTGTAAAAATCAACATGTTGTACCCATTCAAATGTGGATACAGACTTTAACAGAAATATTTACTGTAAAACAGGAAGCTAGGGCAGGCTGGCAGGATAATTCTGTGCATCATGGTGAAGGAGCTAATCATTCTTTTGTGTTTTTTCACTTTACAAACACTGGCTTTAAATTACAGTGAATGAAATTGAAGCTACAAGGGTGGATCGAAAAGTAACAAACAATAACATTTTTCTGCCTTGGTATTGCAGCTGGAATGTTGCAATTTCACAAAGGTATTGTTTGAAGTTTTCACTACAGAAGGTATTTTTTGTTTCATGTGCAGCTATAGTGAGAGGAGCATGAACTATGCAACAGAGATGGCATGCATGCTACTGTTGTCCACGTGTGAAGAGCAGAGAGATGTGGTTTGATAAAGGGCATAAACCAAGTGAAATTCACAGGGACCTGCATGACATATATGGGGATGGTTGTATGGACCGTAGCAATGTCTCCTTGTGGTGTGCATTCTTCCAAGAGGAACATGTGAACCTTTGTGGTTCCCCACTCTCTGGGAGACCGGTAACAGCTGCAACCCCACAGAATATCAGAGGCATTGAGGTGGCAATTTTTAATCACTGGCTTGTGCAACTGTGAATCTTATCGCAACAGTTCAACATTTCCTATGGTGCAGTACGATATTGTTCATGACAAGTTGAAATTTCATAAAGTTAGTGCTCGCTAGGTGCCTAAGAAGGGCCAGCAAATGATACGCTTGGATTACTTAACACGGTACACCACAGAAGGGCATGACTTTCTGAAAGGAATTGTCACTGGTAACGAGTCATTGGCATACCACTGTACACCCGAAATAAAGCAGGCAAGTATGGAGTGAAACAGCTGGTTCCCCAGTAAAGGAAAAATTCAAAGTGACTCAATCTGCTAGGAAAGTGCTTGTGACAGTGTTCTGGGATATGCATGGCGTTTATTGGTGGACTTTGCTGAACACGGGGACCACTGTGAATGGTGCAGCCTACATTAAAACTTTGATGAAGTTGCATCATACCCTTTGTGACAAATGTCACAACATTAATGCTGACAATGTCAAACTTCTTCATGAAGATGCTCGCCCCCATGTTGCTGCTGGCATTTCTTAGAAAATTATCAAATTTGGTTGGGAGGTGCTCCAGCATCCACCACACAGTCTGGACCTTGCACTGTTGGACTTTCATCTGTTTGGTCTCATGAAGAAAATCTTGGCCGGCCAATACTTTGCAATGGATGCGGAAATGAAATCAGCAGTCCACAGATGGCTATTATCCAAGGAAACAAGACTTCTACGAACAGGGCATAATGAAACTGGTATCACAATGGGACATATGTGTTGAGAAAGTTGGTGACATGTCGAAAAGTAGGTAAAATGTGTAAGTTTGTGATTTTATCTGCTTTTTTAACAATTAAAGTTTTTTGTAAAAAAATTATTGTGCAAAACTTTTTGATCCACTCTCGTGAACCTAGTGCATCCTATTTTTTCTGCCTTCCATGTGCTGAACAATATGATCAATCCCGGCAAATCTTATTTTAATCCTATATACGGCTGTCGAATAATGCCAACAATGTGACATTCCTCCTGCTCTTTTATGCAAAACCTTGCAACTTTTTTTACATATTTACATTTTCCACTTCTCTCTTGTTTTGTTTCTAATTGATACCCGTCTCTCATTGTTGGCAAATCTTACCTTGTCCTTAATGCTTGAACAGCTTCATGCCATTTCAATGTGAAATGGCTTAGGTGGAAAAATTCTTGTTATCAGAAAGCTAACATACTCTTATGTACGAATGCACATGGAGACAATGTTAAAGATGTTAGCTTCATCCCAGCTCTTACAAATACCAGTCTCCGCAAGCTCAAACCATCAGTTCACCCTGAAGACGAGGAAGATGCACTTCTTCGAAACGTTGGTGTCAAGCCAAGTTTTTACCTGGCTAGAAGCCCGAGAAAATTTGGAATTAATGTTAAAGGTGAAAAACAATGGACACTCGCTACCTATTTATAAAAAAAGTGCTAGTACTCAGTTTTAAGAGATATATGAAGATTTCTTGGAAGTTTCAGCAACAACTACAGTAGGTTGTTTGGTTTTACAATGATTAGTAGATTTTGCCAATTGACAAAGCTAAAACTAAAAGCGAGATATAACCTTTGAACTCCATTAAGAGCCAAACGATCCAATATCCCAAAAAGAAAAACCAGGAATCCATCAGATAACTGCAATAAAGTATCCATTAGAAAACCCAAAAGAAATATCAGCATCTGGACCTAAGAACATACATACAACATAAAAAACAAATAAACAGACAAGCCAGCAGTTGCAGCACATTTTTGGAGTTCCAACAATAAAATAAAAACACAAAGCTAATAATGCATGGAATCATCCCATAGACTTATATGTTTGGGAAAAAAAGGACTTGCACTGGGCCATGAATTTTTAAATATCAGCAGACATATTCAATAAGTGCATTACACCGTCTACAAGCCAAAGATATGGAAAAGACAACACCATCCATGTCAGTCGAGAAACTACAGCTGAGGATAAAAGCAACAGCTTTTGAAACATGTCCCGTTTAAAAAAACAGTGAAGCAATAAGTGTCTATACTTTGATTCATAAATTTAATTCAGTATCTTCACTTTCACATATGAGGGCAGGAATATCAGTTCTAGGAAACACTCATATTATGAGCTTCTGCTGAAATATGAACATAACATTTCACAATTTCAGTAAATTATCTGAATGCTTACAAATCAACTATGATAGCGTTATACAATATACCTTTCATCTAATGATCTGGTTTGTTTTGTTTATAAAATGGAGGATTATTTAGCCAAGCATTGAACAGCTACTCTGGAAACGTTAAAATTAAAAGAAAAATAAATGTTAGAACATTAGCACAATCTCTTGAACTGTAAAACTGTGTTGGCAACACTGTGTTCAATGCATCTTTTCGATATGTTTTTGTCAGAAGCTACAACTTAGAAGCTGCAAACTACAATGTATTTTTGTGTTACAAGTAAAATATAGTTGTTCAACTTAAAGCGCCCTTAAACACCATTCATCATCATCATCATCATCTTAAAGGTACCAAATTGCTGATACCTTTCTAGTCATTGTTTAGCTTTCCTTTAGTTGTGTCAAAGCAATTATAGTAGCAACAGGTCAAGAGAAATTGGGGTTGTTCTCAGAACTGTATACACTGCACTCCTGGTCATGTAAGTAATACTTCAAATGGACCTTGTTCTTTCTTGTACTTTTTGGTGTGGTGAAAAATTGCATGTTTCAGAGCTGTGCATTATTATACTTAAATAGTACACCCAATATTTCATGTTTCTAATTTTAGGGCCAAGAAATATTTGACAGAGCAGGAAATACATAGCATTCTTTTAGAGGTGCTTGCTGAAGATGGTGACTATGGGTATTCGGATGATTTGTTTTCTGGTGGAGAGGGTGAAGAAATAATACAAGAGGGATCATGACAGTGACTCTGAAATTGAGAGTAATGAAATAGTGTTTTCCGTTGATAGTGAAGATAATATTTTTATTGGTAGGGGCAAACAAACAAAAATGGAGTGTTTTCCGTTGATAGTGAAGATAATATTTTTATTGGTAGGGGCAAACAAACAAAAATGGATGAAAACTAATATGCATAAAACAACATCCCGTGTGCCAGCAAAAAATATGATCAAGATCTTTCCAGGTGTTGTAGAGGAAATAGAATCTTTCCATAAAAACATCAGTATTGACATTATAGATGAAATTGTATGTTTTAAAAGTGTACACATTCAAAGAAAAAAGCTAGAGAAAAATTATGGATGGATGGAATAGGCATGATTGTATGGAGATCTTGCATGAATTACAAGAGATTTCTATTCCTCCTCAGGTGTATAAGATTCAATGATAAAAAAATACAAGGGAAAGAGATATAAAATAGATACATTAGCAGCCATTAGGGGTTTTCTGGATACATCTGTGAAAAACTGCATGAACAGTTACAATCTTGGAGACTTTGTTACTATTGATGAAAAACTAGAAGCATTCACAGGCTTCATACAACATATTCCCAACAAACCAACCAAATATGGCGTCAAAATATTTGCTCTGTGTAACACTATGTCATTCTAAATTGGTTTGTTGGAAGTGTACCATGGCAAACAGCCAGAAGGAGTATTTTATGTTTCTAATAAGCCATTTGATATTTTATGTAGAGTAAACGAGCCGATAAAAGGCACAAATAGAAATTTGACAATAGATAACTGGTATACCAGCTATCAGCTGGTTGTCTATCTACTGCAAAACAAAATCAGGTAAAGCTATACGATGGTACCACCACACATATGGACATGCGAGCGGCACGCACGCACGCACGCACGCACGCACACATAACCAGTCTTAAGACTTTTACTGGCGATCCATACTTGAAAGTGTTGAAAACATTAAGTTGTTCAGATGTGAAAGTTACCAAATAGCCGAAATTTTGACTTCTTCTTGGGATCATTGGGGTTTTAGTTTCACAGATCCCTCGGCTACACCCTGTCGTCGCTCCACAGTAGCGACCTTTGGCTGCAACTGCTATACTCCTCAACTTATAAAAAATATCCCTCAACTACGTTTTGTGGCTTAAGGCGTTGGGCTACGCTTTGCAGTTTAGGGCCCTGATTGTTTATAACAGACCAGTAAGTAACTACAATGCTGCTCTAATGACGAAATAACAAAAGTGCCCATGTATAGAAGTATTGCCAAGTGGTGGAACCATCGTATACAAATAATCAAAATTACTTGCATAGGAACTCTGAGAAAGGATAAAAAAGAAACCCCGGCAGAGATTTTGCCCAACAAGGACAGAGAAATTGGTTCTACAATATTTGGATTCCAGAAAGACATTACCATGGTAACCTCTCATAATACTAGATTGTACCATGACAAAGGGTGGGGTTTATACAGTTGACCAAATATACAATAAATATTCAGTAAGAAGAATGACAAGAAGATGGACAATGGCCATATGGTACGCATAGCTCAACGTGACTGGTATATCATTGTACAGGTGTTGTTTCAAGCAAATGAAAAGAATGAGAAACATCCACGTCAAGTTTTTGTAAAGAGCCTTTCTTTTCAACTCACGAAACCATGTCTTATTGAAAGATTGGTGATACCAAGTCTGCCAGCTGATATTAGCCTGTATCTGCAGTGTTACAAAGTTCAATAGGTGCAGATATAAGAGCAGCCAAGGAAGAAGAAATGTAGAAGTGGAATATGTGGAAGGGCAAATAATAGCTCCACAACAAGAAGATGTTCATCATGTAGTGACTGTGTTTGCCAAAATCATTCTAAAACAAAAGCTCTCTGTGGAAAATTCAATGCCATAGCCAGGATTTGAACCATGGATCTCCCTATCTCTAGCCACTGAACTAACATGTCAACATGCCGGCATAGCATTGAATTTCTATTGAGTGATTCAAATCCCGGCTATGGCATTGAATTTTTCAGTTTGACTCTATCTATCCAGCATTCATAAACCTTATGAAACTTCTGTTAAGCATAAGATTAATGTTCCTTGTAATCATTAAATGATACATTGTAAAGTTGTGCAATTAAATGTAAAGGAATAGCACAAAGTAGCCATTTATTTGTGCTGTGTACAAAATACATAGCACGCTTGCTCCTGTAATGTTAAAGAGCGTGCCCACTCTAGGGTTACATGGCAACTCAGTAAAGGATCATGTAGTAAACACCACTTTCCCAAAACCTCAGATAAGTATGTCAAAAGTCATTTCAAAACCTAGTGTCAAAGAACACAAAGTGATAATGGATCATAAAAGTAATAATCTAAAATGGACAATGAAAATATCTAGTACCTTCATAAATATGAGCATCACAAGCTTCTTGGGAAACACAACAGAACACATGATGTGGCATTAGTGGTATGCAATTATACAGAAGATTTAAGTGATCTCTTAGACACAACCAAGAAACTTTATAATTGCTAAGAAGGGAAGAAAAAATAAAAAACAACAACACACACACATCAGCCGGATAGAAAAAAAGTTTCCTTCAGATATCAACCAATCTCAGGAACTTTCAGCTCCAAAACCAAGTACAATTCTCATCAATAATTAGGTGCAATGAGAACATAACATTTTCCTAAAATAATATGCTTACTCAACAAAGCTACAGTGATACAAAAAAATAAAAGTTTTTATCAGTTGCTATGAAGCTATAATTTATAATGATTAAATGTTAATATTAAGATTCAAATTGTTAAATAACTAAATCTCATCATAAAGTATAACAATAATGTAATAATTAACTATTGCTGTCTAAGCGTCAATTCATTACCTACATTGTACCATATTATACCATCTAATCCTTTGTTGTTATCCTAGAAAAGCATATGTTATAATGTTACACAGTATCATACTATAATTGTTAACCCATTAAACTGGTATTGTTACAATGTATCACACAAATTAACCCTTAGTGTAAGTTATTATGTTAATTTGTTACATGTTACATCATTTTATTATAAAAAAAATTCAGTTGTTAATTGCTTATTTGTTAAGGTGAATAAAATTTGTTATATAGTTTATTGTTATACTGCTTAGTTATAGTTAACTGAATTAAACAATTTTAGAAGATGCTAAAAGACTTGTAATTAGGCGAGTATAAATAAAGCATTAAAACAATGTTATATGAATACAATGGAATAAATCTCACCTGAATGTAATAGCAAATGGTGATGGATCACTAAGTCCATATTTATTCTCTACCCGTACTCGGAATTTGTAATCACGGAATGGTTCTAAGTTATGGATATCACAGGCACAGCTTCGAATTCCTATAAATGTAAAAGTAAACCATAACAATAAAAATGTTATAAATGACCAACCTACATTTAAGTATTTAACTAGATATGAATTAAATATTCCTATAACATATGAAACAATAAGATTCCTTAGGTTCCATTTAACATGGGTTATTTTAAAAAGTATTAAACTATAAGTTAAGTATACTAACTCCAAGTGTTCTTGGGCTTCTAGCCAGTTAAGTTCATGGATTGACTTCAACGTTTTGAAGATGTACATGCCCGAGAACGCTTGGAGTTAATACGTCATCCGGAAAGCTTCAGCTCTTACTTTATTACATTATATATACTCTACAGCAGTTACAGTAAGGTAATACATTTGTTGATTAGTTTAAAATAATATTTTTAGCAGCATACCTATACATCTTACCCTCTAAAATTGAAGATTTTATTGAAGGACTATGTATTAAGTAAACTATAATAACTGTCAGGTAAAACTTCAATGAGTACAATTTATACAATGTACTTCTTTTCAAGCTTTAATGAAAACGTAAAATACCAACAATGTTTTCAAGTATCAGTAATGTTTATTTAAATATAAATTAGAATACTAGAAAGCATAATTCAATATTGTGCATATCCTCCTCCTGACTTTCAGAAACTGTCAATTATTGAAGAATGCCATTCAGAAAAACCAGTCATTATCCATATACACCATCACTGAGGAATTCCAGAATAGCCCCAATACTAATGCAAGGCTGATTTCTATAACCAAGCAGGTTAAGGAAGGCACACACTGCACTAACAGATGTCAGATATTTTGCCTGTCTGCCCGCCCACCCGCACGCCTTCCCGTCTGCATACATAGCAATGTAATTGATCAACTAAGTCCTACAGGTTATAATGGTAAGAGATATTTTGTAACATTAATAGGAGATTACAGTTAAATTACTAATGTATATTCATAAAGTATAAAAGTGAAGTGTTTGATTAGCTAGTGGAATACACATAATTAATGCAAAACCAGATTGGTAAAAGAATTAAAGAATTTTGCTGTGACAATGAAAAGGAATACTTAAATTTGAAGTTCTACAAGTTTACAAAAGAAGAGGGCTTTTATATATACAAACAGTTCCACTCTATACTCATGAACTGAATGGAGTTGCAGAAAGATTCAACAGAACAGTGATGGATAGAGCGAGATGTTTAATAGCTGATGGAGAAATTGACAAGAGATATTGGCCAGAAGGTATAAAAACAGCAACTTATATTGGAAATAGGCTGTTGACAAATACAGAGATAAGAAATACCCCATGGGAAATTCTTATAGGAAGGAAACCAGATGTAAAAAATTTAAAACTCTATGGAACTACTGTGTTTGTGAAAATTCCTGAAGAAAGAAGAGCTTCAAAGTTTGATACTAAAGCAAAGTTGGAAAACTAATGGGGTATACAGATAAAGGGTACAAAATTTTAGTTGATAACAAGATAATCATCAGCAGGCATGCAAGATTTATGGAACAAACTGCAAGATTAATAGATATACAGATGTTGAAGATGAGAATACAAGAGATGCAAATCAAGAGAATGGAACAAATTTGAAAGCAACAATGCAGTAAACAATGAAACGAGTGAGAAGATGATGGTAAATAAAAAAGAGGATTATGCCATTCATGCAAACTACTTAGTACTAGTGTTCTAGAAAACTATGAAGAAGCAATTAGTAGTATTGAGTTGCTAGGTAGAAATAAGCATTGGAAGCAGAGATCCATAACCTAGAGAAAAATGATGCATGGAAGGTAGTGGATGAACCTATGGATAAAAGTATAATAGAAGTAAAATGGATTTACGGGATCAAATCAGGTGGAAAGTATAAAACAAGGGTAGTTGCAAAAGGATTTCAACAAAGTATGAGGAAATAAGGAAATATATTTACCAGTTGCAAGAATGACTAATATGAAAATACTATTATAACCAGCATGTGTTAGAGGATGACAAATTGAACAAAAGATATGGAAACTGCTTTTATAAATGGAACAGTTAATTCTTAAGTATACATTTATCCACCAGAAAGCTATAACATTGAAGAAAATAAAGTGCATCTATTGAAAAAGCAGCTATATTGACTGTGAGAGAGCACATGAAACTCATATGAATGTTTTTGAGTTTATGTACAGAATTAATTTTAAAAGGTCTGGATATGACTACTGCCTATACACAGGGTACATAGGTGACAAAGAAAGAAAAAAAACAAATCTCGTGTGTGCTATTCACATGTCTTTCTCTATATCTATGTAACAAATTATTGTTAATAAGCTTATTCTTCTATCTATTTATTGCTAAAACATTAACAAAAATGCTCTTATTACTTAATTCCTTTATAAGTAGAAGGGTACTAAAGGAATGCACTAGGATGAACCAACAGCCAAACGTTTTAAAATGTAGTTGCTATGGGACTGAAATCCATTTCTTTGCGTGGCCAAGCATGGACAAGTTCCCATATGAGAAAAGTTTAAGTATTTTAAAACTGAAATCAATAACAAGGAATATCTCAAAAACTGATAACTCCACGAAAAAAATGTATATGATATAAATTGTGTGTTTTATCATGATTTACATTTTTTGCATCATAAGTTTTTGTCTATCTCTTACAGATTACCAGTTTTGCATAATTCAATAAAAATCATTCAGAATAAAGAAGTCTTTAGAGGCTATCCCCAGGAAATTCAAGATATACATTTTATTTGGCATGTAAATAACACACCCACCCACCCCACACACACATATACATGTGGACCTTTTTCTAAAAATGCTTTTTTGGGATTCAGGAGGACTCAAAACATGTCTTTCCAGTGAAATCACAGTATAGTGTACATAGTACATGTAGAGAAAGTTATTTATATATATATATAATATTATATGTGGATGACCTATTTTTTTGGAAAAGAAATAAAAAAGTATTTCTGAAGTAAAGAAGATGTTGGTAGCAATTTGGTATGAAAGAATTAAGGGAGAATAAATCAATACCTAAGAATCAATGTTAAATATGTTTCAGAGAAAAAAGAAAAGCTCTTAAGTCAAGAAGAATATAGTACAAGTTTGGCAGAAAATTACAGAGTTGTTGAGTTAAAGGGGTTTGAAATACTAATGGAAATCAGTTTTTAATTGGTAGTCGATCCTCGTGTTGTATCCGATAGTCGAAAGCAGTAGACAATGCATGTAACACGCATGCGAAACTAGTTCTGCGTAAAAGTAAGTTTTTGTGAAGCACATGTGTGTATATTCGACTACCAATTAAAAACTAATTGCTAGCTTCACAGTGTACCACTTCCAGTATTCAAAATTATAATGTAAATCAACCTGAAAGTCAAACCAGCAGAAAAAATGAATGAAAAATTGAAGTATAGAAATCGGATAGGAGTCTTATTGTATGTTGCAAATGTTAAACGCTCAGATGTTTCCTATGCAATAAATTATCTGAATCATTTTTAAAGTGCTTATGATGATAACCATTACAAATATGCAGTGGGTGTATTGAGATATATCATAAAAAACTTTAAAATTAAGGTATGGATCAGACTATAGTGAAGAAATGAATGTATATGTGGATGCTGATTGGGCTGCAGACCCAATAGACAGAAAGTCAACAAGTGGTATTGTAATTCAAGTGTTTGGAAATACAGTTATGTGGAAATCACAAAACCAGAAGACAGTGTCATAAAGGTCTGCTCATTCAGAATATTATGTGTTAGTGATGGTGTCAAAGAAATGTTACCCATAAGAGGAGTTTTGGCTGACATTGATGTAAAACTAAGTAAGGTGTGGCAATCTATGAAGCAAACAGTGGTGCAATAGCATTGGCAAAGAATGGTACATTTTGTAAGAATTCTAAGCATATAGATGTTATTTATGATTATAAGGGAAAGTCTGTAACTAACGTACAAAACATTTCAACTGAGGATCAAAAGGAAGATATTTCAACAAAGTCCCTGTGTAAAGTTTCAGAAATTCGAGTCTTATTGTCGCCCTCCATGGTGTAATGGTTACCATGCTGGCTTCATATATCCAAGGTCGTGGGTTCAAACCCGGTGGAGGATGGCAGATTTTTTCAGGCATAAAAATCCTGAGCATGGTTTCCTTCGGAAGGGAAGTAAAGTCGTGGGTCCCATGTTGTAGATTTACGTCACGTAAAAGAACTTCAAGTCTGATAGAGAGGCCTCTGAGCAAAATTAAGCAGTATTTCATTCCCAATATAGAATGGGACGCTGAGAACCATAACAGTTAAAGAGCGTCCATAAATAAAATGCCATTTCATTTTTTTTTTAGAGTCTTGTTGGGAATTAAGTAAAGCTAAAAGGGGATATAAAGTAATAAAAATGTAATTAAATTTTGTATAAAGTTTATAAAAAAAAGAGTTGTAATCTTTCAAGTGAAAAACTAAATTAAGGAGGTGTGTTGGAAATGCAACTTAGTTTTTCTAGTATAGCTACATTATAAATATTGCAATGAAAATGGAGACAAAAAGGCATAGGTTTAGAAAGCCTCGTGTGTAACTTTGAAAGTTGTAAAGTGTTATGTTGTTAATGCTGAATCTAAAAGGATGTGTGTGAAATAATATATTGAAGAGAATAATGTACCTATGTATAGAAGAAGTTTCAAATGCTGCTATCCAACCAGATATTCTAATATTCTAACAATGATATTCATTTTGTCTGCACTTGACCTTGCAAATATTAGAGCTGCATTAACGAGGATAAATGTGGAGAAAATAAGAATCTGTAAAATTAATTTTTATAAATTTAATTTTGTTGTAGACAGTAACTGCTTATATCTGTTATGTAAAAAAAGTGATTATTCATTTTGAAAACCTGTTTTAAAAATCATCCTACTACACCTTAGTGCTTAGCATTAAGTAGTACACTTAGATTTAAAAAGGTTTCTCTATATACGTACAGTCAAAAATCCATGCTCACACATACACACACACACATGCATTTTATCTTCTCTCTCACTGTCTGTTAGCTGCATGGTACCTAATCGAAGGTGCAATTTCTTTGCACGTGCCTTTGCACCTCTAAATTGCAAGGAACTATTATAGGGTGTTTATTTATATTTTTGAGTGATAAGAAGGTAATTCTATTGTTACAGGCTCCTCAGTTGCCTTTTCAGGGGCAGCTTCTTCTGTTGGTGTCGTTATGTATTCCAAAGGTGAAGTGATGTGTAATGGGAACTTTAATTTGACCACTTCCATGAGGAAGTAGAGTACTTCTTTTCAGCTGTATCCAGTTGACTGGTGATTTTAACCCTTTTAAACTTGAATCAATACTTCTATAAAATCAACTACTAATGAACAATAGACTGCTGCATCTATTAGGTATCTTATTTGATACCTAATTTACAAAATTCATAGTTATGAAAGTTGGTTAATATATACAAATATTTATTATTCAATTATTATTGATATGTATGTGATCAGCACATTCTTATTCTTAGCTGGGGAGAGTAAACTAATTAAGTATACTGGATCCAAGGGATTACTTCTGCATTTACATGTTTGAAGTTCTATGTGCAAGAAACACAACTGATCATGCAGTTGAATTAATTTCTGCTACTAAAATGTAAAGAGACTAACAAAATATTCTGCCAGGCATACTAATAGGCATATTGTTGTATATTTTTGTCACCATAATATGTATGTTGGGGTTAAGGTTGCCAGAACTCCAGTTGCTGCTCGGGCATGCTTTCTCCGGTGACTTACTCTTTAATCATTTTGAATAATTTTGTTCAAATGTTAATTTAATATTGTAGCAAAACAATAGGTTTCTATTCTTATTCTGACAACCTTTCATTATTGTGTCTGTAATATTCGGCTCACACATTATTAAAGAAACATGTCATGGCAATGTCTATTTTTGTGTTCATTCATTGTCAGTTATCAGTTCTCACTTATCAGTTTACCAGTAACTGTTGGAATGCTCAGATTGTGCATGAACTAGCTTTCGTAATTCAGAGTGGTGATCTTCTTGTTATGTGGTATTGAACAATAAGAGTAAAATGAAGAGACAATATCTATGTTTGTTCCTTGAAGAATGGTAGTAGGATGAGAATCATAAACAGTGGTTACAAAAAGTTGATAGTTATGGGTGTATGTATAAGTGCAGAATAGTGATATCTCATTTATTGTTAAATATGATGACATGAAGGCTATGCATTAATGAACATTTACAATCAAAAAGATACAAGTGAATATTATCACACAAAAGAAAAATCAATCTGTTCTGAAATTCCTGCCAGAAGGATTTTCTGCAGAAGACGACAAAATCAGTACAATGGAATTAACTTTGACTTATCATGATGTGAAACGCCACCATTCCTACAGTTCACAAGATTGTGCCACATGTTTTCAGAGACTCCTCTATAGCAACGAAAGTAAGACCGAGGCATTAGTATGCTAAAGAGAAGCTACTATGCAAATTAAAGCAAAATGTTCCATTTTCATTAGGTTCAGATGCTTCAAATAAGGGTGTGCATTTATTTTATTTATGCAGCAAATTTAACTATATTTCACAGCATGAAAATAAATATATATTAGCACTGCAACACAGACAGAATGCTACATAGACTGAATTGCACAGGCTAGATCAAAGCTATATGACTAACAAAAACAAGCTATGGTATTAGTTTTTTGCATAAAAATATGCTATACAGATTGAATTGCACAGGCTAGATCAAAGCTATATGATTAACAAAAACAAGCTATGGTATTAGTTTTTTGCATAAAAATATGCTATACAGATTGAATTGCACAGGCTAGATCAAAGCTCTATGACTAAAAAAAATAAGCTTTGGTATTAGTTTTTTGCATAAAAATATTTGTAAAACTACAAATTGCAAATGTTTAGTAATAAGCATTAAATTAATCCTTTTAGTAAGCCATTTTCTCTAGCAAAAGTAAGACTGAACAGTTATATGAAGAGTAGTTTATCATGCTGATGCATTCTAATTTTGCATTATCTAACCTTTGTACATTGGTATCAAATCCTGAGTTCTGCAGAAAATTTTCTATGATAAAGCCCGAAAGTTATTTATCTATTGTTATGTATAATTTATCCACTAATTAATTCAGGTTGGGTTCACTTTAAATGCATAATATTTCCCAGATAATTTATTTTTTACCTTTAATTCTATAGCTTCCCTGAAAACATGTTTTTATGCTCTTAACAATCATTATGTATGTTTATTTTTGTATTAATATTATATACTTTATGTTTGAGTATTAATTTGAAAGATAACTCATATAAATAACCTCCAATAATATGCAACTTCAAATTTTATATGCAAGTTTAGTTTAAAAATCAATTTGAATGTACAATTTAAAATTTGTAATTATTTATAACTGCAGTTTTTCAATGCACAATAATTTTGTATAGCAACCTTTCCCAATAATATTTTTGCAATAGTAACATGTGTATAAATGGTTGATTTTACTCATAATCTGCAGTTTCGAGAGAAGATTAATGTACATTATGCTTGAAGTACAAATACTGCCTATATGGAGTGTTAATCTTTATAGCAATGATCAAAGACAGCTGACATTGGATGGTCAGCACATAGCCCCTACAGAGAAATCATTTTTAAACCCATGGTTTGATTAATGTACATTATGCTTGAAGTACAAATACTGCCTATATGGAGTGTTAATCTTTATAGCAATGATCAAAGACAGCTGACATTGGATGGTCAGCTCATAGCCCCTCAGAGAAATCATTTTTAAACCCATGGTTTTTTTTTAATGATGATGTTTGTCTCCACACTGATCATCGGTCTAATGAGAACTTATGTTTTATTAATAATTTTAATTACACACAATAGTCTCAGAAC
This sequence comes from Hymenopus coronatus, assembly GCA_030762935.1. Classification (NCBI taxonomy): domain Eukaryota; kingdom Metazoa; phylum Arthropoda; class Insecta; order Mantodea; family Hymenopodidae; genus Hymenopus; species Hymenopus coronatus. The sequence goes on from CM060884.1 coordinate 18,123,072, forward strand.
ATGGACACAACTTTCTGCTCACCAAGCCCTGCTAGATAATAGTTTGTACAAGTCATCAGTCATAACTAGTTACTTCATGTAATCTCACATTTTTAATATATATGAAGATGGTTCAATAAGTGGTAGAAAAGCAAGAAACAGTGTTTGTTTTATAAACAATTCATACTACTTTTTGACAAAGTATCTTTTGAGGGATATACACTTGGGACAGCGAACCTCCAGCTTTTTTATCCTGCCGGAAAAATAGGTTTTGTCCACCTCTACAAAATACTCGTTAACTGCAACTATCATTGCTCATTTTATGAAAATTTCTTCCCACCAAGCCAAAATTTCAAGTTAGAGGAGAGGAAGAAGCACTTGGGACTATGTCTAAATAAATAAATAAAAATAAAAATAATAATAATAATAATAATAATAATATTATTTCACCCATTGGAAGCTTTTTATATTTTAATGGTTTTGTCAAAAGTTTCAAACTGCAGTTATTTCAAAATTATTTACTATTACAAATTATTTACAATCTTTGAAATAATCATTTAACTCATGAACATTATAAAAACATTGATTTAACAAAAACCTCTTAACCTTATTTCTAAATCTAACTGGATGTTTTTAAGTTATTACATTGGTAATCAGGTTATACATATGTATACCAGAATGTAATATACTTGTACTAGCTGACTGCAGGTGAATTTTTATTATTGAATCTGGTACTGTGATTGTGAATCTTGTCATTAGATGAAAGTATTATTATTTATAAAACATACATTTTCTAATATACAGGATGTTTCAAAAATACGGGGCATAATTTCAGGTATGTACTTCCCACATGTAGACAATCAAATTAGTTCATTATAACATGTGTCCGGAAATTCTTCATTTCCGAGTTATGCCCTTCACAACATTGGAATTCACTGGAACGTTTTTCTTTCCGCAGGTTGTTGTCATTACAGAAGATGTTCAAAATGTCCACCTCCTGCTTGAATACAGACCTCACATCGATGTCTCATTGACCTGCGAACACGATCCCAAACTCCAGGAGTATTGCGTATGTCCTCACAACTTGCCACAAATCGATTCCGAAGGGATTCCAAATCCGGCACCGGAGACGAATAAACCAATGATTTTAAATGGCCCCACAAGTAGAAATTGAGAGAGTTCAGATCAGGTGAGCATGGAGGCCAAGCAATTGGGCCACCTCTACCTATCCATCGATCACGAAACCTTTGATCCAAGTACCGGCGAGCCGTAAGACTGAAGTGTGCAGGAGCGCCATCATGCAAGAAGTGAATGTGTTGATGATTGATCAGTGGAGTGTCTTCGAAAACGTCAGGTATGGTGTTTTCCAGGAAGTTTGTGTACGCCTGCCCCGTAAGTCTGTTTACAAGTACATGGGGTCCAACTAATCGATCACCAATGATACCGGCCCACATGTTGAGGGAGAACCGCACCTGGTGATGAGATACAACAGTTGCACTGGGTTTTCATGCGACCATACATGCTGATTGTGGAAATTTGTTATGCCATCTCTTGTGAACTGTGCTTCATCTGTAAATAATACGACGGCAGAAAAGTTCGGATTTACACCACACTGCTGCAAGAACTACTGACAGAACCTAACTCGTGCAGGGTAATCTGCTGGTGACAGGGCCTGTACACGTTGCAAATGATAAGGATACAATTGATACTCGTTCAACGTCTCTGGACAGTCATATGAGGAACATTGACTTGCAACGCTAACCGTCGTGTGCTAATAGAAGGAGTCCTGTCCACAGCCTCCAGAATCTCCTCCTGCACTTCTGGAGTTGTAGATCTTGGTCGTCCCCTTCCCAAACCAGGAGAGGTGAATGTTCCATACTCGCACAGACGGGAATGGAGACGTACAAATGCCTTCCGATCTGGACATTGTCGCTGTGGGTACCTCTCCTGGTACAAACGACGAGCCAGCGCAGCATTGCCGTCCGCCTTACTGTACATGAGGTGTATCTCTGCCAGCTCCTGATTTGAATACATGTCGCACAGTCTTAACGCCTAAAGAACACTGAATTTAACCTTCCTCAGAATGAACTATCAGAGCGCCCTCCTAATGTCTCCTTTGACGGCAAAGACCTGCGGAAAGAAAAACGTTCCAGTGAATTCCAATGTTGTGAAGGCCATAACTCAGAAATGAAGTATTTTCGGACACCTGTTATAATGAACTATTTTGATTGTCTTCATGTGGGAAATACATACCTGAAATTATGCCCCGTATTTTTGAAACACTCTGTATATAGACAGGGCAAGGTGAGTATACGATTTTGTTGAAAGTTAGTTTTGCAATGGGCAGACATATTTATATTAAAAAATTTTACATATTACTTTCTTTTGCATTATGATTAATGTATCTGCAACAATAGAATTCCTCCACACTATAAGAAAATATGAGAGCAGTGATTGAACATAAACAAAATAAATAATTTTTATTGTACTAAGGTTGCATACCTTTTTTAGCACAGAAATTATATAATGTTATTAATCTTTGTTGTTGTATTATGAATAGGGGATGAATTTGTCTATTGTTATTCCTAAGAAATTTGTTTCATATGTGTACTGAATTAATTTGCTATCGTAGTTAAACACTGGATCAATATTCACAGTCCTCCTATTGGAGAGGGTAAAACCCATGCACGGTGATTTATTGGTATTATATATCAAGTTGTTAGTAGTAGGCCATTCCTTTTAGCTAGACATAATATTGGCAGCCTGCTGCTGCAGATCGTATAGTGTGTTCTCCTTAGTATAAAACTTGTATCATCTACATACAGTATGTTAAGTGGCAAATCTTCAATATAACAAAAAACAAAAGAGGTCTTAGATTTGAGTCCTTAGGATTTTTAACTACTTTTAAGTACCTACTAACCACTTGTTTCATTTCTTATGGATGTTATGTGTGGATGAGATATGATTCAAACCACATATGTGCTACACAACAAATACCATATAATTCTAGTTTAGATAATAATTTACTGTGATCATCCAAATCAAATGCTTTAGATAGTCCATAAATACACCAATTGTAGACTTGTTGGTATCAGCCTCTTCTAATACATGCTTTATGAAGGAATAAAAGGTATTAGCTATACCTTTATTTTTTCTAAAGCCATTTTGGTAAGAGCCAAAAACACATTTTTTAAGGAAAGGTGCAACACGATTATAAATTACACTCTTCAGTGTTTTTGAAAAACCTGATACTATGGATTTTGGCCTATAATTATCAATATTATTTGGATCACCTTTTTTAAGTATGGGTATGATACTGGTTGCTTTTAGGTTCTTAGGAAACCTACCTGAATTAATTGAACTATAACATATGTCAAAGACGGGATTTATAATAATGTAATGCATTGTTTGAATAAACATTCTGGCACTTCATCTGATCCAGCTGATAAACTTATTTTTAGTTAAAAAAAATCTGGATTATTTCTTCATGAGTTACTGGCCTAAGGTATGTTTATATCATTTCTGTTAATTTTAAGATTTGAGGGAGTACTAGTATTAGTTTGTGTAAACATTCTTTCTGCAACCGAGTTAAAGTAATTATTGAATGCATTAGTGATATCACTAGCATTTTGAATTATTAAGTTATTAACTGTCACTAACATTTTTTTATGTGTATCAGTCTTATAACTAGCAGTTTTGCTCCTAATGATGTTTGAAATAGTCTTGGTTTTATTTGACCAATTACAGACCTGCTCATTAGTATATTTTTTTCTTAGCTTCCTTTATCACCTTAGTATAGATTTACTTATAGCGTTTAAGTATTTTACAAATCCCTCAGTCTTATTAATTTTACTTATATTCTAGAGGTGCTACATCTGTTTACTTGAGGTTTTAATTCCCATTGTAATCCACATTTTCTCCTGCTTATACAGTTATAATTTATTAATTTAAAGGGAAAGGCTATATTAAAATTGTGTAAAAAGGTAGCCCTAAATTTAGAGGAACTACTGTCATTGGCACATTCTTCCATGTACAGTATTTTACATGCTCTTCAGTCACAACTGGCATGGCTCAGTAAAACTAATTACTACACCATTAGTCCTCATATTTCTTGCCCTGTATATAGGGGAGTTGATTGATAATTGTGGTTATATTATCTATAATTCACATACAATTGATGGACTTGGGCTGTTTGCTCTTGCTGTTTTAATGGTTTTAATATGTTTTGCTACAGAATATTTAAGTACTTCATTTTGTATAGGCTGGATACTGTCTTTAATAGATGTTTTCATTACTACACTAGGTTTCCCTATGCTATAATCAGTATTTAGCCTGGAACAGTTCAGTAAATCTGGTATATCACGGTCCAATTCTCTTCTCTTATGAGCCTTCTTGACACCAGATTATTTGATAACCCAAGAGTGTTTATATGAGGGCCATTTTTTTTTCAACCTCCGATAGGCTATAAATAAAAAACAAGTTCATAGAAAACAAGTATTTTATTATTAAAACTTTTGTGCACTTATGGTTACTTTTCAAAATAATCACCAAAAAGATTGAGACATTTATCATACCTGTGCACAAGCTTTGCAATACCTGTTTCAAAAAATGTTGCCGCCAATGGTTTCAAATGAGCATTGACATTGTTTTGAAGATCTTTGTACTTTACGACGGCTGCAGAGAGCCATTCAAAACAAACGAAGAGGAATGCTGACTTCAGCAATTGTGTTGATCTATGGCAATGCTCGTCCACACTGTTGGCACAACCCATTGGCTCCTTGAGCAATTTCAATGGGACATTTTCGATCATCCCCGTACAGTCCTGAACTGGCACCCAGCGACTTTCATCTTTCTCCAGAACTAGGAGGGAGCACTTGCAAACAAATGAAGATCTTCAAAACAACGTCAATGCTCATTTGAAATCATTGGTGACAAAATTTTTTGAAGCGGGTATTGCAAAGCTTGTGCAAAGGTATGATAAAGCCTCAATCTTTTCAGTGATTATTTGAAAAGTAATCATAAGTATACAAAACTTTTAGTAATAAAATAATTGTTTTCTATGAACTTGTCTGTTATTTATAGCCTATCGGAGGTTGAAAAAAAAAAAGGACCCTCGTAGCTCTACTAAACCACAGCATGAGCTGAGTTGTCAGGTTCCAGTGTTGTTTCTCTGGTCAACATCTCTTTTTTAAACAAAAACTTTGAAGTATATATATATTATTTTTACTTTCTCTACCCGTACTATGTACATAGTGTATAGTGAGATTTCACCAGAAATATATGTTTTGAGACCCCCTGAATCCAAAAAAAAAAAAAAAGCATTTTTAGAAAAATTGTCTGTTGTCGCCCTCCATGATGTAATGGTTACCATGCTAACTTCATATACTTAAGGTTGCGGGTTCAAACCAAGCGGAGGACAATTATTTATTTGGGTGTAAAAATGCTTAGTAGGCTTCCTACAGAAAGGAAGTAAAGCCGTTGGTCCCATGTCATAGAATTTAAGACACATAAAAGAACCTCAAGCCTGATAGAGAGGCTTCTAAGCAAAATTAAGTGGTCTTTCATGCCCAATATAGAATGGGACAGTGAGAACCACAGCAGTTAAAGAGTGTCCAAAAATAAAACATTTCATTTTTTTGGTGTGTGTGTGTGTGTGTGTGTGTGTGTGTGTGTGTGTGTGTGTGTGTGTGTGTGTGTGTGTGTGTGTGTGTGTGTGTGTGTGTGTGTGTGTGTGTGTGTGTGTGTGTGTGTGTGTGTGTGTGTGTGTGTGTGTGTGTGTGTGTGTGTGTGTGTGTGTGTGTGTGTGTGTGTGTGTGTGTGTGTGTGTGTGTGTGTGTGTGTGTGTGTGTGTGTGTGTGTGTGTGTGTGTGTGTGTGTGTGTGTGTGTGTGTGTGTGTGTGTGTGTGTGTGTGTGTGTGTGTGTGTGTGTGTGTGTGTGTGTGTGTGTGTGTGTGTGTGTGTGTGTGTGTGTGTGTGTGTGTGTGTGTGTGTGTGTGTGTGTGTGTGTGTGTGTGTGTGTGTGTGTGTGTGTGTGTGTGTGTGTGTGTGTGTGTGTGTGTGTGTGTGTGTGTGTGTGTGTGTGTGTGTGTGTGTGTGTGTGTGTGTGTGTGTGTGTGTGTGTGTGTGTGTGTGTGTGTGTGTGTGTGTGTGTGTGTGTGTGTGTGTGTGTGTGTGTGTGTGTGTGTGTGTGTGTGTGTGTGTGTGTGTGTGTGTGTGTGTGTGTGTGTGTGTGTGTGTGTGTGTGTGTGTGTGTGTGTGTGTGTGTGTGTGTGTGTGTGTGTGTGTGTGTGTGTGTGTGTGTGTGTGTGTGTGTGTGTGTGTGTGTGTGTGTGTGTGTGTGTGTGTGTGTGTGTGTGTGTGTGTGTGTGTGTGTGTGTGTGTGTGTGTGTGTGTGTGTGTGTGTGTGTGTGTGTGTGTGTGTGTGTGTGTGTGTGTGTGTGTGTGTGTGTGTGTGTGTGTGTGTGTGTGTGTGTGTGTGTGTGTGTGTGTGTGTGTGTGTGTGTGTGTGTGTGTGTGTGTGTGTGTGTGTGTGTGTGTGTGTGTGTGTGTGTGTGTGTGTGTGTGTGTGTGTGTGTGTGTGTGTGTGTGTGTGTGTGTGTGTGTGTGTGTGTGTGTGTGTGTGTGTGTGTGTGTGTGTGTGTGTGTGTGTGTGTGTGTGTGTGTGTGTGTGTGTGTGTGTGTGTGTGTGTGTGTGTGTGTGTGTGTGTGTGTGTGTGTGTGTGTGCGTGCGCATGCGCGTGCGTGCGTGTGTGCGCATGTGTGTATCATAGTTCAAAAACGAAAAGTTCCATTAAATACCAAGCCTGGTATCTAAGTTCAACACCTTCCAAGGATGTGACACAAAGATTTTTAAGAAAATCATCCCAACCTCAACTTATGATATTCTAAAAAATGTCAAATTCTTGATTAAAATATTGTATATTAAATATATTTATATGAAAAATAAAATTATATCTTAAATTTTTTGGGAATATTTTCTGAAGACATCTTTATTCTGGATGAATTTTGCAGATTTTTGCATAAGTGGTAAACTGTAAGAGATAGACAAAACCCTACTTAATGGAAATTGTAGAACTCATTAAAACAACAATTTATGTGATATACATTTTTTCCAAGGAGTTGATTGTTTTTGAGATATTCCTTGTTATTGGTTTCAGCTTTAAAATACTTATACTTTTCTTATATGGAAATTTGTCAACTCCTGTCCATACAAACAAAGGAATTTCAATCCCATAACAACCATCTTTTGATTAACACTTAAGCTTATTGTATTCCCTTCTTTCCCATCTACTTACATGGAAGCAAGTAATAAGACCATTTCGGCTAATTTTTTCTTGATTAGCATGAAGTAAATAAAAGCACAAGCTTTTTAACAATAATTTGTTGCAGAGATATAGAGAAAGTCATGTGAATAGTAAACATCAGATTTTTTTCCTTACCATCCTTTATCCATTTTGAATAAAAGAATTTAAAGAGTAGTAAATTTATTGTATGTAGCATCATTACATTTCTTTCTTTCATCTATCAATATTTTAATATTGAATTATTCATTGCATAACTACATGTAACAGCTTTTAAATGTCCTTAAATCTGGACAAAGAAGATATCTGGAAATTGTCTTTGAATTGTAGAGATGAGATAACAATTATGCATGTAAATATATAGAAATCAAGATCAACATTCAAGTATCTGCCTTTTATAATGCTTAGTCATTATTAATCATGTTAAATAGTTTCTTTGGCATGCTGTTTGTAAAGAAATACAACATAAAAGCAAACCACACATCATTAGCATGACAAGTATATTCAATTGGACATGCACAATGCCAGTGACTTACCTAGTTACCAACAGTTTCTCTGCTGAGGAGAAAACTATATATTTTATTGTGTTCTCAACTGTCATCCAGCAACTTCAATTTTAAGATGACCAACCTTTTAAATGTTCTTTCTGGGATGTAATAGATATTTATTTAAAAACTGTGATACATTTTTGTCAAAACGTCCTTATTATAATAAAGTAAAATTATTAGTGGTTAAAAGTGATATTTTAAGAACTCTTGTTTTTAAATACAAGGTAGGTTAGGTTAGATTAGGTACACAGTGAGACATTAATACTTTTCCATTTTAGGAATTTCTTTTACTGCTTGGAGTCTGCACTGTTAAATTGCTCCTTATTTGCTACCGCTTTGACTGTAATGATGGTTTTGAGGCTTAGATATATTGTGTGTTGTTATATTTATTATGTGCAACAATTTGAGTTAATTTTTACAAGTACTGTATTCATTATGGTTACTGTAAACTGTTACATAAATATTATAAATACTCTGTTTAGTACAATTATATTCTACGTTATTTTTGTAAACTGGCAAGTTTCTGGAGGCAATCAAAGAAGCTATTAAGGTAAATAGCTATTTTGTGTATTGATGCCTTTGGTATACACTGAGACTCTCTCATGTAGTCAGTGAGACATGTCTCATTGTGTACCACTTTTAATTCAATACTATGATTTTATGTTTTACTAAAACAAACTATTTACTATAAATTTGTTTTATTTTCAGCTTTGCAATGATAAGAGCAAAAGGTAAACCAAGAAAAAATGGAAACACTGAGGAGCAGCAAATGACTGATGCTGTTAACCTAGTTCTGAATGAGCATTACAGTAAAAGACAAGCTGCTAAAACTAAAGGAATCTCATAGGTATATGAGAGAGAAGGAAAATCCAAAGTGTTGTTAGTGTGAAGCCACAGTATGTTGTACAAAGGGCCCATCAACAACTACTTCATGCCAATTAGCCTTTGAGATGGCTGAGAAAAATAACCTTGATTTGCCATCATCATGGAAAAGTACCAACTCTGCTGGATTAGAATGGAGAGAGGTTTCAAGCTTCACAATCAAAATCTCAGCATCAGAAAACCTGAGGGTTGCAGTTTGTCCAGATTAGCATCCCTCAATCCTCACAATGTGAAGATACTTTTTTTCATAATTTGGCTGCTGTGTTTGACAGTGTACCTAAACCAGCTATCAGTTCTAGAATTCATAACTTGGACAACACAAGTGCACAAACCCAAGAAACTAATAGGAATGAAAGGTGTAAAAGAATTAAACATGCACTAGTGGTCAGTGTGGGAAATGAAATGGCGCTCTTAACTGCTGTGGTTCTCAGCATCCCATTCTATACAGGATGTGAAAGACCGCTTAATTTTGCTCAGAGGCCTCACTAGCAGGCTTGAGGTTCTTTTACGTGCCATAAATCTAAGACATGGGACCCATGGATTTACTTCTCTTCCGAAGGAAGCCATGCTAAGGATTTTTACGCCCAAAAAAATCCATCATACTCCGCCGGGTTTGAACCCGCAATCTTGGGTATATGAAGTCAGCACGGTAACCATTACACCACGGAGGGCGACAGGTCTGAGTGGGAAATAAGTAACTAAGTAACAATAACTACCACCTCATACTGGTCATACCCTTAGACATGACAATTTTTGGTCCATTGAAAGCATATTACCACACAGTTTTCGATTCATGGATGCTTAGAAATCTAGGCATACATCATGTAGCTCAATGTGTTGGGGAATCGTCCATGAAGGCAATGACACCTATCAACATAAGTTCAGGATTCAAACAAAGGAATATTTAATAAATAGGACCACCTTTGACGAGTCAGATTTTCTGATATCACCTGCTTCTAACAGGCCTGAACCACTTATGATCACAAAGACACATAGAGGAAATTCAGAAAGATTGTGTAGTGATAATGGGAACATTGAGCAGTAAAAGACACAGTAAAGATGATAGCACAAGCAGTTACATTTCATCAAAGCAGTTCTGTGAAATGGAAATGGAGTTTTATTTAAGGGCGCTCTTTAACTGCTGTAGGTTGTCCCCTTAGCATGGTGGTAGCATTGCTGCTTGCCAAGCAGGAGACCTGGGTTCGATTCCCAGTACTGGCATAGGATTTTTCCCCTGCTGGGAGACTTGGACCGGGGTGCACTCAGCCTCATGAGTCCCCTGGGGAGCCAATTGAGGAGCTACTTGATGGAGAAGTAGCGGCTCCAGACCGTGAAGACCGCATTAACTGGCCGGGAGGATTCGAAGCGATCTCACCCCCAATACTGCACCCCATCCATGACGTCTGTAATGGACCAAGATTGGGGATGCAGCAGACGGGCGGTAGGCCAAGACTCTTAGTGAGCTGTGCCATGGAGTTTGTTAACTGCTGTGGTTCTCAGTATCCCACTCTATACTGGGCACGAAAGACTGCTTAATTTTACTCAAGAGACCTCCATTATAAGGCTTGATGTTCTTTTACACGCCGTAAATCTATGACACAGGACCAATGGCTTTACTTCCCTTCCGAAGGAAACCATGCTAAGGATTTTTACACCCGAAAAAATCCATCATCCTCCACGGGTTTGAACCAGCGACCTTGGGTATATGAAGTTAGTGTGGTAACCATTACACCACAGAGAAACAATTCTGTGGATATCTCAAAGCCACTCCTAGCAAAAAAAAAAGACATGGATGGCCAGCAGTTAGCAGAAGAGAAGGTAGTTGAAGAGAAGGCTAATAAGAAAAAGGAAACAGAAATGAAGAAAACTGCCAAAGCACTATTTCAAAAATTGATAAACTCTGGACCAAAAGTTGCCAAGAAAGCCTGCAGTGATACAGAAAGGAGAGTCCTAATGTGACAGATGAAGATGATGAAGAAGTGCAGCTTGACTTATTAGATAAAAACCCTACAGTAGGAGATTATGTGTTAGTGCATTTTCCAGGGAGCATTACTTTGCCAAAATACTAGAGAGAAAGGATAAATATGGTGATATTTTTTGGAAAAAGCCAAAAAATCTTGGGTTTTCTAAGTCTCATAGTTCCTGATATAACTTCTGTTACAGCAGCAGACATAGCAATTATTTTCCCACTACCACTGCAAATGACAGCAAAATACCTCTCAGGATTTGCCAGTTTTCCCATTGACTTTGAAAATCTTGACATATGTGGCATGTATTTGTGAAACATACTCACTGAAATGTAGCTTCAACTTTTCATTCATTTAAAGTCTCCATGAATAGATTTGTGTGTTTCCTTAATTTTATGTGTGTTTTAAATTAACAAAACAAAGGGAAATGTGCCACTTGAGGTCATAGTGGGACAAATGTCACATTGTTTATAATAACTTTTACTAACTTGCTTTGTGTTTAGGGAAATAAGTATTTATATCATTCTGTACCTAAAGATCCCAAAGGCAAGTGTTGTCTGTGCACTATTAAAACGTTTAGTGCCTGGATGCTGTCTGAAAAGTGCCAAGCAATTTTAAAGCAGAATGCTGGGTTTTAAATTATTAGAAATAAAATGAGTACCAAACGGCTTAGGGAACTGAATCTTTTTATTTTAATTTTAGTAAACCATTTTGTTTGCCGTATATGTATGTATTATATGGATGAAAATTCTACTGAATATTTTTAAAAAATTTAAAACAAAAGATAAATTTTAAAATAAAATAAATGATCAAAACATAATCAATAACTAGAATAATTATAATTAGGCATACAAAACTATACTATACAGAAAGTTCAGGCTAATGAAATGAAATTACAAAAAATAAATTCATGTAACCTGAAGGCTGATGTAGCATAGATTACTGATTACTGTACAATTTAGCACTTGTGTTGTTGCATAGCTGAATGGTTGATTCAGACAGTCTGTGTTGTCTGGTAACACATCCGTAAATTCATTTTGATAACTACACTGATTATATTTTTCATGCGTACGAGGACAGCTGTTATCAGATGCATTCTTATCGCTGAAGCTAGAATATATTATATCCTACTCATTTTTGCCAATCTCAATAAACACTTTCATCAAGGTTTGAAGATTCAAAATCATTCACTTTAAACTTCTAAAACATCGGAATCTCTTATTCTTTTTCGGTTCGTAACCTTTTGTTAGATGATATTTTTCAACCACTATCACCTACCATCGGTTAGAGAAATTAAATTTGGAGCTTTATGTGCTTTGGAGTGTAAAGATAAGGTCCTGAAATACTCCAGAAAACCTTTATGGCTATGGCATAAAAAAATATACAGATTTTCGCGCTGGAAAGAGATAAAAGTACGAATCATCACGATTAGATTGTGATTGGCAATTCTCGCAGAATTTTCAGTTCACGATTAAATTGTGATTAGCACTAAAAGGGTTAAATAAGAATACCAAAACATTATTTTTCTTTTTTTGTCTCACTGTGTACTACTCTCCCTAGGAAAGAGCCCTTGGTATGGATTAGATATAACTGTTGTTGTTAGTATGCAAATAAAATACCACTATAAATATCCCAATTTGTTTATTTTAACTAATATCAAATTCTACAGTTTAATGTATTCTCAAATACGGCTATCATGCTTTTTATAAGCTACAACATTACATAGCAGAGAATACATTCATTGCAAGTTTCTATTAATCTAAAGTTATAAAATGGATTAAAGAGTTAGAAATATATCTATAATACCATAATTATGGTATTCATGCAAACATTGCCAGCTATTTTATTACTGTGTTATTATTTACTTATTATTTATTTCTCTTAGCTATTTGTTATATCAGCTTTATCTTAGAGAGTTATAAACTTTCATTGATCTGAGAATTTATCCAAAGGCAAATTATAAGCTTTTGTAACTGTAAAATGAAGTAGTTTCTTCTAATCTGGGACAAAACCTGTTTTTTAAAATATCTTAATGAAACTAATGCCATAAATGTAACTACTAATTTATAATAATTACTAAGGAGTTTACAATGTTTCCATGGTATGTAACTTTTATGAAATTAGTTTTCTTGTCCTTGATTCCTGAAAACATTTATACTCTTACAGAGTTAAAATTTTCATTAAATATCTATTTTATGCATAATACTAATGTATTGTATATCTTTAGCTATAAAAGTGTTATGATTTGATTATGCCTAAAGGAAAACACCTTTAATGCATGTGATTAGGCACTTTTGTGAGAACCTATTTATTATGAAACAGGTTTCTGCCATAACATACTGTAGTAGGAGATGTCTAATTATTTGAAATGGATTTTAATGTATGCAATAATGCATTATGATTAGGCATTCTTCTTAAATATTTTTTATCATACTAATTTCTTACTTAGCAGACCCATACTAGGAAAAGGAGATGGTTAATTGAGGGAAATTAATTTTGAAATATGTGATGCTGCATTATGATTAGACACTCTTGAAAGCATTTTTTTTTATTGTACTAGTTTCTGCCATAACCCACCATACTAGGAAAAAGAGATGGTCTGAGCATAAATTGTAATTTTGAGATCTCCAATTTACAGTTTACAATTAAGCTATAAAGGAAATATCAGCAATTCAGGTAATGATAAATAATTTAATGCTAACACTAAATACAACTGTTTGATTTGATGATGAAATTCTTCAAATAGAAAATACTTTTGTTTTAATTCAGTGATGGTTTTCTACTAAAAGCCTCCAACCACTGCTGCAGCAATGATTTGATTTGATTTGATTTTTAAGGAGACTATCAAAGACACAAGACTACAGAAAGATTATACTATACAGTTTTTACTGTTTTCTCTTGAAGGTTGTGCTGCCCCAAAGGTTGATTCTGTATCTTTCTAGATAAGTATACTTTAGAATGAGGTGATCAGCAATTTCTGCTGTTTTGTTACAGAAACATCAAACAGTTGCACAGTTTAGAGATATTTTCTGAACGCTCCATGTCCAGTTATTATAGAAATTACATTTCTATCTCGTTCTGCTGCAGCATGAATAAATGGGAGAGATGAAGCTTTAAGATTACTAAATTCTACACATTACTATTATCAATTTTCTTTCTGTTTATCAATTATCAGTATAAAGTTAATTATTTGCTCTTCTTTCACATATGTCATTTAGACTAAAAGTGGAAAAGTAAAAACCAGGTTCAAAATCTTTATTTTAATAGTGGGATTTGAACCTCAGATCTTTGGCTTCAAATGCCATAACAACTTGCTGGCACTACATTATATTCTTCAACTGGCTTAAGTATAATGTATTTCAGTAATCATTAATTAGGCGTTTACTTACAGACAATAATTACAATCAAAGCATTATGTAAGAGTGGAAGATAACTGAAAATGAATTTGTCTTCTTCAGCTTTCAGATCTAAATACTGGCATCCATTGCCTTTGGACATTGTGTTTTAAGTGATTTCATTCACATGCAGCATTGCTTATCAAAACTGTACTAAACGTTTTACTTTAACATACTTTTAATGAAATTCTGAAGCTGCACATATAATACATTGTAACAAGTAGTCGTCCACAACTTTCAGCTAACAGTTTAGATGTCTAGATACTGAGTCTGATATATGCTTTAGACAGCAGCACTTGTTTTCTTTACATATGTGAAAATGAATACATTTCTAGCAAATACTTCTTTCTGAAGAGTGAAGTAAGTATGAAAAACACAGAAAATATACTGTAAGGTTTTAGGTGTTTCATTATAAAAGATTGAAGGTAATCATCATGTCTAAAGACAAAATGGTTACAATATACATAATAATTTTAAAAGTTCATTATTTTTGTTTACATGATTCCATATTAGAACTATCATTAGCAAAACATATTGTTCTCATTTAAATTCATTTTTAATAAAGTTACACAGTAAAAGTTATTTTTATTTTTCAAAAAATTCAAATTAATATGTACTTACAATTAGTTGTGTTTGAATGTCATACTTGCAGCTTTGGAATAATATAGATGTTCAAAAAATGAATTTATATGAAAACTTGCAACTTACAAATTCATGAGTTTGGCTTGAGATTAGCCATATTTTAATTTTTTTTTTTAATGAACGGAATAAAGAATGTTCTTATTCAGAAACTAATATCCAACATAATATATTGATTTATATGATATACTTTAAAATATATTTGGAAATATTTCTCATATTAGGGTGCTACTAGTAACATAACAGGCTGCCAATAGAAAAACTTTTATGTTGCATTTCTTTACTATATCCATATCATATAACACAATGGATGAATGCATTAACTAATTAAGCATAATCTGCCAGAACTTTTTCATTACTTTAAAATCAATGTTTCTAAGACTTCTTAGGATTATGAACTGACCTTTGAATAACCAGAAATTCAGGTATCATGCATTTTTACAAGTCATTTGCATTAAAAGAAAGATGAATTATTAACTGCTTACATTTGCACTATTTTATTTGCCCACTACTCCTCTATATATGAGAACATCATGCACTATCTAGTTAATGAATGGAGAGAAAAACTGATTGTTTAAAAAAATAAATAACAAGCTCAAAAAATGCTCTAAATATATCACTGAACACTGAAAAAAATAAAAACACATGCATCACAAAAAATATATACCTACCATTAACAAAAATATAAAATAACAAAAAGGTAAATATTTTTCATCTGTTAGCTATTGAGTGATGCAAGTGTGTCAGGCAAGGTTAGGTACTTACTTATTTTGAATACAAATTCAAGTAAGCAGATGATCTGTTTGCTAGGTTTATTATTTTGATAAATCAAATTAAAAAATCTAAATCAAAATTCAAAATATTTTGACTACTGATTACAGACTAATAAAGATGAATTTATTTTTCATGGGTAATATATATTTGTTATTATCCTCCATCTTGGCAGCTATTGGCATTGCAAAAATAAGGTAAACAATAATTGAGTATTTTAATTTTGTTTTGTTAAATTGTTCAATTTGTAAACTCCACTTTTACATTTGAGAAACAGCTGATAGTGATAGTAACTCACAAAATTATAGAATTGAACATGGGATTTAAGTAAGTTTACCATGAAACCCATTCTCATTAATTTTCACATTCAAACTTGCAGACATTGCAGAGGATAGGGAATAATTCTCACTAAAGAAGCATTCTTCTACCAGCCAGGAATCAAACTCAGCTAAGAAGACAGAATGCTCATCACTTGATCATAATTCAGTATTGTTTTTGAAATTAGACATTAATTTTACATGATTGAAGAATAAGGGCAAAACGTTTCAAGACAAGCAATCCATTAGATAGTAACTTGATGGCTGCTTCATCACACATCATTACTACAGCCAAAGCACAGGACTGTGTGCTTTAAGTATCCATTGGTTCCATTACAGAGGTTTTGAATTTGATATAAATTCAAATTCTGAGAATAAAGGCAATGATGCTGCTATGCAAAATATTCTAAAAGTTAAATTTATTGTACTTGATATACTTATGCATAGCTTTTGTTTTAAATTATGGGATGTTAGAAGCTTTATTTATAACTAATGGTAATATGAATATTTGATGCATTAGCATGTCAGACCAAAGAAGCTACTAGTTCTCCTTTTTAAGAGATACATAAATGATATGAAAATTATCATTTTAACTTTTTTATCTTATCTTTTATGGATATTATAAAAAGCCTCTGCAGTTAAAAAATGATGTAAAAGGCATGTACCTCTAAAAAAATTATCTCATCTGGTTAATCAACTAGGAAACTTTACTGGATGTATTTTTGGAGATGCATATTAGGTTACTTGATGGCATTCGTAAGCATACCTTTAAGTAAATCTAAAGGGATCAGCATATGTAACATTTTCAAGAAAGATATTGATTCTAGCCATATTCAAGTTGAAATCTGTATACTACATAAGGTTTTACTATTGTCAATATATTATGTAAATTAACATAATTTTAGTAATAGTTTTGAGCAATGTTTTTATTCTTTAAAAAGCCAAGTTAATTATAAGAACACACCATCTGTTTCTGTAAGTGATGTTTAGAAAAGCAAATTATTGAAATTAAACAGCAGTGTCTAAAAGCAGATAACAGTTGTGCTTGAGTTTATTGAAGTGCGGGTATATTTAGTCTGCATAATACAGAAGAAATATCTTAAATATTATTTCTTCGGTTGATGGATTTGTAATTTCATACCTATATAATTTTAATAATGTTATATCAACTATATATGCATAGAGCCATGAAATAATATTTATATATTAGAAAGCATTGTAGGATGAAAGAAATACATAACATATATGTATGAAGTTATTTGAGGAACTATGTTTGTGTGCACATATATTTGTGTACAATCTTACACTATAATGGCATCCTAATATGAGTTTTTTCTCTGACAAGTGCACTAGTTTATTCCTTAATTTTGTCAGATTCTTTTGTTCCCTTTGCTTGTAGAAAAAAGAGCAGTGAGGAAAACTCACATTATACTGTCTGTGAATAGCACACAATGATGAATGAAATAAGTTACGAGTGCCTTGTTCAGGTCAGGACCATTAGTATGTCCATTAATACTATGCTCTTTAACTTAAAAATCAAGTCTTTTTCATATAAACTTATCCTCTTTATTCAGTAGGTTTCAGGAAATATGATGCATTTTGTGTCAACAATACATATATGTATATACTTATCCTATAATTTGACTTTTTGAAAATAATTTTTTTTTTCACTCAGGAGTTTCTCACAGCCATTAATGTTGTAAATCTTTTTTAATCTTTTATTCTAATTTTCATTGCTAATTTTTTATGCCTAACATTTTCAGAGTATGGGATACGACTGTAGTTACCTGTACGAGCAGTGAACCAGTCTCCATCAGGCTGTTCAGACATCTCTACTCTATATGTAACTGGAATACGAGGACCAATGGGAATAGAAGGCTTCCAAGACAGTGTTAAACGACGATCACTCATACGACTTATCACTGGTCTGTCTGCTAAAGGAAGAGGAGCACCTGTCTTTCGAAACTTGTCGAAGTCTGTGTATAGATCTCCTACAGGTTTCTTTGGCTTGCTTTCAAGAGCTATAAAAAATAAAAGGATTAATCATTTATTGAATTGATGATTTCAAAATAAATCAATGTTCCACAGTCTTGAGAAAAACAAAACACTCAAAGTCCAAAGTTAGTTATCATTAAATTTATTAACACAGAAAATCAGGGCTACTACTCTTGTTTGGGCTATTTAATATACCCAACTCTACATTACTGTAATTTACAAAGCAATTATATCAGCATATGTTAACCATAAGGACTATAAAAATAAGATTGTTATAGAGCGGTTATTTTCAGGAACAGGCATCACCTCTGCCTCTGCTCAAACAAACCAAAAGAAAGCACTCTCTTTAGTTGTAAGCATTTACCCAAGTTAGTTTTTGGCATTATTAATAATTTCCATTTTTATATGGATATATGCAGCTGGTATGTACCTACAATACCATTTAAAACATAATAATTAATTAATAATTGCATTTATGGTCAATAGACTGCATACACAGTTTCTGACATTGTCAAAGCTATATACAATATTTACACTATATAATATTTACGCCTAAAATATTTACAAGTACTATATAGAACCTTACTTGTTAAATGCAATTGAAGTTTACGTTTAAATGTACGAGTTCCATGAATTCTGGTAATTTATTGTACAGAAACAAACCCATTACACTAGGATCCTTGTAGCAAATACTGATTCTAATACCTTGCCTATAAAAGTCCTTGTTATGTCTCGTATCATAGTGATGAACGTTGTTGTTGCTTAAATTTCCTTTTTGCAGTGCATAGATGATTACTTTATATACATATAATGAGAATACTGTCAAGATCTGTTTTTCTTTCAATACTTGCCTGCATGAATCTCTAGGTTTTAAATGCTGCATTATTCTTATCACTTTCTTCTGTAGTATAAAGACTCTTTGCTATCTCTCAATTAGAATGGGATAACATGTGTGCTTTTTGAGTTAAATAAAGACTTACATTACACTTTGCACATGTGGTGTTGTAGTGGGTAGTGCTGCCAATGTATGAGATATCTAAACATGTATTTTTCATAAATTAGATATTTTGTAAGAACCATTCAGAAAATGCTTCAAGGAATGCTTAGACAAGAACTGAGGCCATCATCCTGAAATATATTTGCCTCCTAGTTCAGAGTCCATTAGTATTATCATGAAATTATCAGAGAATTTCTAGATGTTAACATTAGTGAAATATATTTAACTGTGGTATTCATTATAGCTTTGCATTGAAGCAATTCCAAAGCACAGCTAGTTGCTAAAAAGAATAACCTCTTTCTGGAAAGTACTGGATTAGTGATTGTATTATATTGGATTAAGTGATTGAAAATGTGAATGTAAAATTAAATGAGGGAATGACAGTGGCTATTGGAAAAAGAGAAGGAAATTTATACAAACTGAACTTAATTGTAAATGTTGGTGAAGGGAGCACTTATCTTGCACAAGATGATGACAAGCTATGGCATAGTTGTATGGGTCACATAGGAGGTGAACGGCTAAAAAGCTTAGTGTATCTGTAGATGGGTGTGGGAAGCTTAAGAATGTTGAAAAGGTTATGTGTGACATTTGTTTGCTTTCCCTCAACAAATCAAGGAATAGGGCTCAGAGACTATTGGAGAGAGGTTCCAACTTGAAGAAAACGTTTTGGATAGAGGCAGCTATGACTGCAGTTTATTTAATTAATAGGAGTCCTAAAAAGATTTGTAGAATAGTAAAGTAGCAGTGAAGTTGTGATACTGTTTTCGCCCTTATATCAGTAAGCTTAAAGTTTTTGGTTATGTTGTTTATGTGCATAAACATAAACCTGAGATTCAAGGAAAATTTTATGCTAGGGGTTTTTATAATAATGAGTATAGATTGTAGGCTTCGATGACAGGGAGGTGATTGCTGCTTGTGATTAATCATTGATGAAAACAGAACTAAGTTTATAGGGGAAGCATGGGAAGGCATATAGGAAGATTCAGAAAATATAGAGAAGGGCCAATCTTTCAATCAGGAAGGGAATGAGGCATGGTTCAAAGGAAGAATCTGAGAAGGTAGACTCTGAGGAAGAATGTGTAGATAATGAGGAAGATCCAATGGTAAAAGGAGGATAAAGAAGGAGCAGTACAACTACAAGGAATAAGAAATCTAGTTATTTAAAGGGCTATGAGACCTATTTGCATTAACAGAGTTTTTGTCAGAAGAAAATCAGGAGAGAGAAAAATTATACATTAATTCAAAATCTTCTCGGGCTTCTAGCCAGGTAATAACTTGGCTTGACACCAACGTTTCGAAGAAGTGCATCTTCCTCGTCTTCAGGGTGAACTGATGGTTTGAGCTTGCGGAGACTGGTATTTATAACCAAGCTCAAACCATCAGTTCACCCTGAAGACGAGGAAGATGCACTTCTTCGAAACGTTGGTGTCAAGCCAAGTTATTACCTGGCTAGAAGCCCGAGAAGATTTTGAATTAACACGTCGCCAGGAAAGCTATAGTTCTTATTTTAAATTATACATTCTTCACAACTGTATCAACTGTACAGGGAAATGAAGACAGGAATTTTTGAGAAAAAGAAAGTCCTTATCTTGTTCGAAGTGCAATTTCATATTGTGAAGGAGTCCTGCAATCTTATGAGGAGATATAGGACAGGGATGACCAGGATGAACGGTTCATGCAGTTAATGAGGAAATGAAATCATTAAAGAAATATCAAATTTGGGATCTGGCAGAAGTGCCAAATGGTAAAAAGGTAATTAAGAGTAAGTGAGTATTTACTAACAAGAGAAATCTAGATGGAGATGTGGATCACTACAAAACTAGGCTAGTTGTAAAAGGGAAGGTTTAAACTATTCTGAGACTTAAGCACCAGTTACAACACTCAGAGCATTGCTGTGTGATTAATGCAAATCAGCACTTTGTTCATCAACTTGATGTAAAGAATGCTTTTTGAATGGGATATTGAAAGATATTATGTATCCACTGAAGGAAAGAATGTCAGGGAAAGTCTGTGTTGTAAACTTAACAAGACATTATATGTGTTAAAGTAAACACCTAAAGAGTGGAATGCTAAATTCAATGTTTTTGTGAAATCACTTAGCTTTAATCAGTGTCAAACTGAAAGATGTTTGTATGTAAAAATGAAAGGAAGAGTTGTGTACTTGACACAGTAGGTTGATGATTTTATTATTGCATGTAATGAACTTGAAGTTTTGCAAGATGTCAAATAAAAGTTAATGAGAGAATTTGAAATGAAAGATATGGGAGAGTTGAGTTAGTTTTTGGGGATTAAAATTGAGCAGAAAAAGGAACTCAATGTTTTTAAGCAAGAAACAGTACTTACAGAAGCAGTCAGTAAAAATCTTAAAAAAACATCTTTATGAGTAACACATATGAGAGAGATTGATACCTCTAAACCAATCATAATTGGAAGTAAACTCTACTGAGAACTTATTTGAACATTTATTTATGCTTGCTGACTACATGGCCAGACCTCTGCCTATCAATAAAGTTTTACAGCTAGTATCAGTGCAATAGGATGGGTTAGAAAGGGTAGTACAATACATTCAGGGAACCCTGGAGTGGGGTCTGTGGTATAGAGGAAATTCAAATGCAACTCTGGTTAGGTATGCAGATGCAGATTTGCAAACAATCAGGATAGAATGTCAGTGTCAGGGTTTCTATTTGAAGTGTTTGGGGATACAGTAGTGTGGGCAACAAGGCAGCAGAAAACAGTGTCATTATCTTCAACTGAAGCTGAGTTCATTGCCTTGGCATCTGCTGTGGTAGAACATTTTAGTTAAAGAAATTATTTGAGGAAATGTTAATAACAGTAAACTGTCCAATTAGAATCTATAAGGATAATCAATCCTGTATCAATGTATAGTCTAGTTGGGATCAGAAATAGTTAAAACATGTAGATGTGAAATATGATTTTGCAACAAATCTTTGTAATGTCAAAGCTATTGAGCTTATGTATGTGTCTTCAGAAAATCAAAAGCTAATGTGTTTACCAAAGGACTCTCATTTGAATTGTTGAAGAAACACAGGGAGGTCCTTGGGATGTGTGAAATAAAATTATGTTAAAAGTAGATGTTCAGAGAAATTGAGGAGTGTTGATATCATGTAACTTCCCTGAAAGAAGGTTATGTCCTTCAGAGGTTGGCATGGCAGTGTATGTAGAAAGTAGAGCTAGGAGTCACAAGGGAACCACTCCAATATTGTATGTTTTATTCACTGAATGTTTATATACGTAAAAGGGAATGATGAAACCCAAATGCTTAAAGTGTGTTATTTAAAATAAAGAGTCACCTCTCCACTGCAACAACAGCAATGTAACTAAAGTAAAATTGTCAATTAATAAATCCAAACCTTGAAATCCCAAGATGGTGACAATATCTTTGTTGCTTTATTGTAGTATACCAAACACCTTACTCCATCTGCTTTATAAGCCATTTAGAGAAAACATAACTTATGATAATATTCCACATGCTTAGAAAGTAAGAAAACCTTATAAAGATAACAACGAATACCCTAATTCAATTTGGTTAATTAGTTTGTCTTCTTTTATTTTCCAGGCATTGTAAAGAACAATGGCAGATTTCATACATAAAGAGGAGTTGCTGACAAATCCTGAAGAAGTACGAATGGGTCATGCGTGACCATTACAAAATGATTGTGCAGTTAGAAATATACAGAACCAGAATTGGCTTGTTTTTTAAACTGTTAGCAAAACAGAGGAAGAGATATTTTCCAGACAGTTTGGAGAGAGCAGTATGGTGCAATGTAATAATAGCAATACCTCTGATGATAGGAGGAATAAAATTGAAGCCGGTGTCAGAGATGAGATAAGTGTTGGAGCTTGTGCAAAAAATGATGGAGGACTTGAAGAAATGGGAGCAGATTGAGAAATTAGAGAGGAGAATAGAGAGAATGAAGAGAAGATTAGAATAAATCAGATGTGTTCTATTCATATGACTTTCTCTGGCTTCCACAAACAACTTTTCTTACAAAAGACTGTTCTTTTATCTGCATGCTAATCAAGATAAACAGTATCAGAATTGGTTCTTATTACTTGCTTCTTTGTAAGTTGAAGAGAAATAAGGGAATGCACTGGGCTAAAGCAATATTCAAATATTTTAAAAGCTGGTCGCTATGTGAAACAATTGAAATTCAGCTCTCTTTGCTTGCTAAGAGTAAACAAAAGAGGAAAGAAAGATGACTTTCCATTTGAGGAAGTTTAATAAAACATATAATTTGACCGTCACTGTCACTAAATTCCTCCAAACATCAATCAAGTTTAATAAGCTTAAAACTGAAACCCAAAACTTGGAATATCTTGAAAATGGTTAACTATAAAAAAAAATATGTGTATGACATAAATTATGTATTGTAATTATGTTAATGCCAAACACATAAATTGGAATATCTTGAAAATGGTTAACTATAGAAAAAAAATATGTGTATGACATAAATTATGTATTTTAATTATGTTAATGCCAAACATATAAATTATGTGTTTGTCAATCAATTGCTTATAAAATTAAAGTGTATGAAATTCTTAACATAGGGTCAAAAACCAAAATATATAAACATTCCATTAAAAAATGTGAATTTTGTACATCAAATTCTCAACTACTCAAATTGTGTCATAAATTACAGATGAGCATTGCATTGACATACCATTATTAATAAAATACAACTCATAATTACTTAAGCTTGTATCTTTGTTACAGTTTAGTAGCAAATAACCCTACATGTATGTCATTTTCTGAATTGCTTCTAAGAATGTCCACATATAGTATAATAGATTGCTTTTTACTGCTATCTTATCCTGTCAAAAGCTGGCACAAAATGAGCAATAATTATGAGTTAATTGTTGTATGAATCATTTGTATCATTGCCTATGGTGGGAAATGCTTGTCAATAGGAGTCAGTATCACTTACTTAAGATGTTATTTTCTCTCAGACAGAAAACAAATATTGCATTTATTGATTTTTGTTCTAACTGGCTGAAAGTAAATATTGAGTTCTGCAAACATAACAATTTTCAACATCTTATAGCCATGGCAAATATAGCATTTTGACTAAACTTATTCAGCAGGTAATGCTTGGCAATAAGATTTATAGTAACAACAAAAGTTTGAATGTTTAATATTTGAGCACTTCTCAATTTATTGGACGAGTATCTACACTTTGAAAATTATACTGATAAAATATGTAATAATATTAGTTTATACTTATGAAGAAGCTAACATATTAATTATTTAAATTCTATTAATCAGAGTTTAATATTTTAGAGTTAGAAATTTGAAGAAGCTTAGGGCATCAGAAGCCAAAATAGATTGTTAATCAATTAAAAAAAATCTAAGATGTACATTTAGGAATAAAAAGCTGTGTATCATATTGGGGAAACTTTAAAAAAGCTAAAATATATGTTGCTTCATTCTTAGGTGTAAAAAGTTATATGTATTCCATGACAAACAATAAGGATCAAGTATTTAATAAAGGCTTGCGGCTGCAACACTAGAGGGCAGGAGTATTGTCACAGAGTATTAGTTCATAAAAATATAAAAAGAACATCAAATTAAAAATAAATATATAAATTTTCCCTAGAGCAAATAAAAAACCAACATATATTTCATAGAAAATTGAAATAGTCAAATAGGTAATGTTTATATGAGATTGAAGAATCATAAACACTCCCTTATACCAGGTGATCAAATTTATTTGGCTTTTACTGTGAAAAAATTTGAATTGATGTTACTATTAAAGAGCAAATCTCTATTATAACTGAATAATACTAAGCACCTACTGAAGAGAGCACAAAGTCACACTGAGGAGCAGGAGAGACCAGCATGGATATATCACCACTTTTGGTAGTCTGAATGTGAATTACTTCTAAGAGCTACCATGATCATTACAATGCACCTGTAGACTGAAGATGAGTTATTCTAAAAATGGATGCATCTTGGGATGTAACAGCAGCTCTCAGGACTGCATGTTCTGTAAGAATGTTGTTTTGCTTCTTTCCTCTCTTTTTCTTCTTTCTTTATTTGTGGACTAACCTCCCATCCACTGGTGCAATCTTATGATTGAATGGAATTTATGACATTATGGAAATGGCTTGTGTTCTTTGCACTTGTAATTAAGCTTTACTTCATTTTAATATACCTATTCTAATACCAAGATAAAACAAATAAAGCAATCTGTTCCAAATTATAAAATATATTTAAACATTCGTCACCTGATGTTCACCTCACTAACCTCCCATCCACTGGTGCAATCTTATGATTGAATGGAATTTATGACATTATGGAAATGGCTTGTGTTCTTTGCACTTGTAATTAAGCTTTACTTCATTTTAATATACCTATTCTACTACCAAGATAAAACAAATAAAGCAATCTGTTCCAAATTATAAAATATATTTAAACATTCGTCACCTGATGTTCACCTCATCAGAGGATTACTTATAAATATACGTGTCCTCCACACATGCAATTAAAAGGAGAAAATCAATCACGGTAAAATAAACAGAAACAAAGCAGTATAGCATTTGTTTATGTAACAAGAAAATATACCTAACTGAAGAATTGCACTGCAAACTAAGCCATTGGCATTTTTCTCTTTTTTTACAAGGCGTTGTCATGAAAGCTGCTGACATTCAGGGACAACACAGAGAAATTAATGAATGCAGCAGGCAATATCATAATGAAGTGTTCCTTGAATTATTCTACCATATCATAAATAGCTTTCGATCATGAACATACAAAGCTTGGTCTTGCACTCCATTCCACTGCAACGTCAGTGACAGCTTGCATGCACATGGTCCTGTTGTATATCAAATCTGCCAATTGTGGCATGTTCTTTAAAGTCTGCTAGAAATGCTTTGGTGGGCAAGGTAGTTTTGTCTATATGAAGTCCTGGAGGGTTCCGCTTACATGGCATGTAAACCAGCAAATGCTACGGCAGACATCAGTTTTGTCTTGGCCCCTAGATCCAGGCCTAGAAGTGTCTGCTTCTAACACTTATGCCATTCTGTCATGGTAAAAGTGGAATAAATTTGATCACTTGGTATTTTGCTTTGAACAGTTTTATTGACATTTGAAAAGTGATGATGCCTAAAAGCTTGTAATAGCAGGTCTATAGGTTAATAACTTTAGTTATTGCTACTGTAGTTGTATGCATATTTTTTGTGCTGATTTTCATTACTTCTACTATGGTAAGAAAAATAAGACCACTCGACCCCACTACCTCTCACTCATCTAAGTTCAAGCATATGCAAGGATCGGTCGATAAGTCCCGGACCTCACACAGATATGTCGCCACTAGACCAATTAGATTGTAGCATCGTATAATTTAACTCTACACTAGCTTGTATCCATAGTTACAGGTCAATAGCTTGTTTAGTTTTCAAATGACAGCATTTTAAACAAGACAACTTAGAGTTTTCACGAAAATGGAGGATTTGGAAAAATGAGCAGTGATTAAATACTTCCATTTGAAAGCCTAAAGAAATCAAGGAGGAAATGGACAGTACATTGAAAGACTCTGCCCCTTCATATTCAATGATTAAAAGGTGCATTGCAGAGTTTAAAATGGGACGTACGAGCACTAGCGATGAGCCTTGCTCTGGATGCACTGTAGAAGTGGCAATTCCAGAGATCATTGAAAAAATTCATTGTTTAGTACTGGAAGACCGCATATTAAAGTTGTTTGAGATAGCAGAGGCTGTAAACATATGAAAAGAACTTTCAGGTAATACTTTAAGTAATGTTTTGGGTTTTCACAAGGTCTGTGCAAGATGGGTGCCACGTTTGTTGACACCTGATCAAAAATTGCAAAGAAAAACTGTTTCTGTTAAGAATGTGGAGCTCTGCCGTAAAAATCCAGTGAATTTTTGAGACAGCTTATTACCATGGATGAAACTTGGATACATTACTACACTCCAGAAAGTAAATCACAGTCAAACAGTGGATTGCGCCAGGTGAACCAACTCCAAAAAAGGCAAAGTCAATTTTGTCAGCTAACAAGGTTATGGTGAGTGTTTTCTAGGATGCACAGGGAATTATTTTTATTGATTATTTGGAAAAGGGTAAAAGTATCACTGGTGACTACTATGCAAGTTTACTGTAACGTTTGAGTGATGCGGTGAAAAGAAAAAAACCTCATTTGGCAAAAAAAAAAAAAATCTTGTTTCATCCGGCCCATCGTTCAGTCATTGCAATGGGAAAAATGTGCGAATGAAAATGTGGTTGAACATCCACCCTGTCGCCAGATCTAGCACCCAGTGACTACTGCCTGTTCCCAAACCCCAAAAAATGTCTTGGAGGATGAAGATTTCACAGCAACGAGGAGGTCATTGATGCAGTAAACAGCTATTTTGAGGTCCTTGATAAATCACACTACAGAGATGGTTTAATTAAATTAGAACTCTGATATGACAAATGTATTAGCATTTCTGGAGATTAGGTTGAGAAATAAAGCAAAAAAAAATGTTTAAATGCTGTTTCCATTGAGAGGCCTGGGACTTATCAGCCAATCCTTATTATGCTTATTAGCAAGATGATCATCATGTATTTAATCACAAAAGCATGAAGTGAGCTAGGGAAGCAGATCTATTGAACAATATATTATTTTTATGGAAGTCTTGTAACATTTTCCTGATTACAATCAAACAAATAGGTACTTACAATCATATATCAGATCTGCTTCACAGCTGGCCTCTCCATGAGGGTTGAAAATTTTCAACTTGTATTTGGCAACATCTGAAGGTACAACATTCTCAATAGAAAGTCTCAGTAATCCTGAGCCTTCCCTTTCCATTCGAATTCTATCACTTGGATAGATCTTTTCCCCATTTCGAAACCATTCAAATTCTGGTTCAGGGAAACCTGAGGCACAAGCTGTGAATTTAGCTGTCATGCCTTTGTAGACCTCACAGTCACCAATCTTCTTTAGGAATTCTGGTGGCTCAATCTTCTGCTTCTTTTCACTGGAAATAACAAAATAATTCTTATTGACTGATAATTAAGTTCTTATGCACACCTTCATATGCATCTAATGATCCTGGGTTGATTTAAGTTTCAAAATAAATGGCATTATCATATTTGGGATGTAGAAACAAAAGTACATTATTGTTTGTGAAAATTGCAACACCAAGAAGGAAACTCATGATGGTTATGAATTTAATACCACATTAAGTACATAACTATGTACATGTCATTTAAGCCTGAACATTCAGTATTTGGCATAGCCTCCATGCGCTGCAATTACAGTTGCCTTAAGCTGTGGTATGGAATCAAAAAGGTTCCGAGTATGTTCCTGCAGGATCTTCCTCCATGCAGTTTGTATGCAAGCCCAAAAATCTGCGACACTGGTTACTGTAGGATTATGATGAAGTTGCTGACTATATCCCAGACATGTTTGATGAACAACTTATGAGGCAAAAGAGAAGTTTTGTTTTTACAAAAAATTGGTTAGTATAATTATGATAAAGAAAATGATTAATGCAACTAATATATATTCATATAATAGCTATTAATAAGGCAATATCTCTTAGTTGGATGATATTACTAATAGTTTTAATGCATACAATGAAAAGTATTAAAGTTCCTGGCCAGGGAAGAAATGGTAATGTTGCTCTTCAAAGAAGGCTTGTACATTCTTTGCAATATATAGCCAGGCATTGTCCTGCTGAATTGTGGCTTGTGCAGATGCCTGAAGCAGGGGGAGTACCATGGACTCTACAATCTCTCTTAGGAACTGGTTGCTATTCAAAGTGCCCTCAATTCATAGGAGGTGATTGGTGTTCCTCTACTATGCTGCTCAACAATTCCGACCTCCAGGTTGCACTCACCACATATAAGGTCATCACTATAGGACAGGTGAAATGGGACTCATCTGAAAAGACTACATTTTGTCTCTCAGCACACCATTGATGGTGTTCATGCACCCATTGCAATTTGTGGTTTCTGGACAATGGAATCCAACATAATGGCACATGTGTAGCCAGTCCAATCCATAGTAGACAATCATTGATGCAGATAAGTTCATACTAATTGCAGTGCTCCAGCACTGAGCCAATTCTGTAGATGAAGCTGTGTTGTCCATTATGGTCATGCAGACAGGATGGCATTCATCCCATGCTGTGGTCATCTTGCATGGTCCAGTACCTGCTGCGTAGATCTTCTTCTATCCACTGCTTCTACACACGCATCACTGTATGAGCCGAAATGTCATGGTAGGGTGTACCTGCTTCCCAGAGACTGATCATTCTGCCCTGTTTGAACTCACTCACATATTGATATAGCTCCCATTGATGTCAACAAGCTACACTGCCACTATCTCTAACATATCCACCTTGTTTGACAGCTCTACACTGACTACACTTGATGCAACGCTGACCTGGTCAGACAAACATGACAAAGCCCAGCTCTGCCTAGGCATACCCCATCTCTCTGCAATCTTAATCACTTGTTGCTCCATACTCTTCTAAACATCCACTATGTTTGGGTTCATTTGGGGAATTCTTTCATGATGTTGCAATTTTCACAAACAGTAGTGCAAATATTATTATACAGCTATTGGACATTTTGGATTTTGAAAGAAGGAAGTAGAGAGTTCTGATGAACTGTATAACAAATTAACAAATATATAACAATGAGGATCAACTTACAGTCAAGGTTTAGAATATATATTCTTATCTTTTAGAAATAATGCAATTAAAATTACTGATCGATGACAAAATAAAAGTTCTCACTAGAGGCAAAAAGAAGGTAAATAGTCTTAACTGGGCAGTCACAACGTAATCAGTAGAAAGCCTTACAAATAATATTACGGATAAGAGCTATAATAAAGCTTTATATTTTTGGCAATCACAATATTCATATTACTCACATTTTATCCACAACTTCAAGATTGGCTTCACAGCTAGCTTCACCTTCACAATTTAAAGCTTTACACTTGTATCGCCCACTGTCCTCTGGCTTACACTCTCTTACATACAAACAAACTGCTTCACCATCATGCTTCACTTTGTACTTCTGTGAATCGTCTCCAGTGCCAGGTGTGATAAGTTTGTCATTAAAATACCATGTAATATCTGGCTGTGGAATCCCAGTCACACGTGCTGGGAATTTAGCATCAAATGTTGGAAGCTGTAATGTTTCCATGAATATGTTAGATGTGATAAAATGCATCCACTGTAGATCATAAACTGTATTACTGTCAATTACAATATAGCACAGAGAGTAAGTCGTTGGGAATTGTATGGATTAATGAGAAATGGAAACAATTTTGTAACTCTCAATTATTGAACTTTGTACTTTATACTCATTTCATTATTCCATTTATGTCTTATGATAAAGTCTGAGCATTTGCATTTATAGTTTTTACAATAATATCAAAGCAAAAGTAAACTGTGGATAGATAGCCTTACTCATAAGTATTGATTTTGAATATATAAATGTAATTAAATATACTTTCACAAAAGCCCTATGTAGGACAAAGTTGGAAAGATAAAATCAGACTGGAAAATGTAATGTCATAGTTGGAATTTGAATCACAGATCTCTTGGTTTCTGTCCAGTGGCTCAGATTTAGAGCAACCAGATGGAAACTGGGAGTTCCATGGTTCAAATATCATCTACGGTATTGATTTTTTCAGTCTGATTTTACCTTTCATATCTGACTCTCCTTGTTCCAAGCTGGAAATTTGGATTAGAGTTGGAAAGTTGAATTTCATGAGTATAACTAAAACCTTATTTCCTCAGCTTTCAATAACTTATGCAATTTCTTGTTATTTTTTAATTATTATTGTTTTAATACTCTGGAATGTTATTGTAGATAAATTTGGTAATGCAAATAAATGAAAAAATAAATTTGAATACTTTATTAACATATTTAAGGTGAAAAATTATTGCCTTTAACTATGAAGTTCTTGTGAATGGAGTTTCATTATGTAAAACATTTACATTGTTGTTCCAATCAGGTTTTCTATTAACAATTACACATCAACTTTAACCTTTGCACAGTTAATGACAATAGATTGCTGCACTTTAAACATTCAACTGTTTAAAAACTGATTCTACCTATTAAAAACCTATTTTGTGTTTTTAAAAATCCAAAATTACAACTTTACCAATTCTATCAATTAAAACCTAAACAAAAACCTATTTTGTGATTTTAAAAACCTAAAAATCTGGTCTCTACTCAGTAACAAGATCTTTAGATTAAAAACAATGCAAAATAACCAACTACATTTATTTTTGAAATGGATAACTTGTGATGTTGTCTTCATTAGGCAAATTAAGAATTCCTATCTTCAGTAATAAAAATCTGCACTGGCTATGTAGACTGGCAATCTATTTTCAATAATAAAATCACTGGACTGGCTATGTAACACATATCGGTTTACTTCCGCTTTCCTCAAGACTCTTTGACTATGCTTTACATGGCAAGAGAGGTTTGTTATAGTTATACTCCCCTTCTTGTCTCTTCCCACTAATATGCCCACTACATCACATTGATCAGTCATGCTATGCCTGAATGAGAGGGCGGGTTACATTGCTAAATAATTGAGCTTTAGCCCAAGGAGCCCATTTTATGCCATAACAACAGGCTAGAATGCAAACAGCCAACAGATTAAGAATAAATTCTTTGCTATTAATAAAATTAATAGACATTTTTTCATCACAAACTTACTGGGTTTTGCAGCTAGTCTAATAGTACTAGTATTAGCAGTTTTATTGATCCTGTAAATCATATTATACTCTGGTAGTGTTGATAAAAAGTACGTCAAATTAACATTTAATATAGGTACACAATTAACATTTGATATAGGTATACAGATAATTTTTACATCAGAAGTACCTAGAGTACCTAGATTATATACAATTTCTCAGTGCCTACATTCATTGTTGAAGAAACTCCTGTGAGTAGTAACAGTGATCAAGCAAATGTGCCAAGAAAGGCTGTTTGCATTAAAACTGTGTTTCCTGATTCATCTGAACCCAGTACATTCTTTAGTGACTTAGTAGAATTAAATTAGTGTTAAATGCTTTTTTTGACATAACCATGTGTAGAATAAGAGTTTAAAAGGTAGAGTCAAACTGAAAAATGCAATTCCATAACTGGGAATCATTGGGGCATTTAATGCCATGTCAGCATGTTGCCATGGTAGCTTAATTGGTAATGATGGAGACCTTGGTATCTCAGCTATGACATTAAATTTTTCAGTCTGACTCTACCTTTTTGACTCCCCTAAACCTTTGAGAATGTGAATCCCACCTTTATTAGGATCAACAAATGTGCTCATTTGGGAATCCCGACTTTAGGGGGCCCCAGTGCAATACACCGGTTGCACCATTCCTAGCCCCCTCCTGAATGTGAGCACATGCTCATGATATGCGTCCTGCATAAAAAATTTGCAAGAGAAGAATTTAAAAATGTTCAAGTTGACTCCACATAAGTGTATTAAGATTTGTTTTGCTATGTGTATTCCATCATAATTATATTATTGAAATTTATTTCTATCGAGTATGAAAGCATACCTGCTGGAGGTCAGTGAATCTCTGAGTAAAGTTTGGTGGTTGGTAAACTTTCCTCACTGAGGCCTTAGCTGTTGATTCATCATCACCAAGTTTATTCTTAAGTTTGCATGTATAGTGTCCTGTATCACTCAGCTTTGCTGGATTGATTTCAAGGCCAACCTGAAATATGCACAATTGAATTACTAATGAAGCCATTGCAAACACCTCACAAATCCAAATATGCTATAAATCCAATACTAAAAAGCTTGTCTATAGATAACAACTGTGTAAAATTAACCATGATATTTAGTGGCACAAAATGTAGTATGTTTTCTCCTGGCAACCTGGCTATGGGAGTAACTGCAGAAATGACATTGAATTCTATTTATGGATGTTCTTTAATTGCTTTGCTTCTTATTTTCCCTTTCTATATCTGATGTGAAATACCACTTGACTTTGTTTAGAAGCCCTTTTTATCAGGTATTTTATGGGATCACTGCTTTACTTCTTTTCCGAAGGACGTAACACTAAAGATTTTTGTGCCTGAAAAAAATCCATCACTCTTTTCTAGGTTTGAACCCATGGCTTTGGGAACAACATGCTGTTATGCCCCCTAGCCGGAAGAGGGCAATAGTAAATTCAGTGATTGCTTGAAGTAAATGGTAAACAAAGCAAAACAATTAGAAGATTAAGGTAAAACTTCACTTATAATTTTGAGATCATAAATTATTAGTTAGTGATGTTAGGATTTCAGACAAATATATTTAAAAGGAAATGCAAAAGAACCACAATAAAACACATCATTTAAAGTTCATCTTCATATTGCTAAATATTTATACAAAAATAAGATAAATAAAGAACTAATAGACAAAGACTATATAAATATAACTGATATAGAATTGGAATGGAAACCATAAAAGAGGGAAACAAGCAAACTTAGAATGTAAAAAGCTTAAAAAGAAGAACTGGGTGCCTGATGGGATCAAGAGTTAAAGGATGTCATAGAATTAAAAAAGAACATTAAAGGTTACTATAAACATAAATTGATAAATGAGTTAGAATATTAAATGAGGTGTAGCCAAGGTTAAACAGCTAGAGAGGAGCAAGAAAAGAGAACATTGTGAAAACTATATGAAATGTCTAGAACAAGATTTTACTGGGACACAAAGCTTTGGATTTAAAATTCTTAATAAACCATAACATATATAAGAGATCATTTAACTATAAATGTTATTTCCAATAGGAGTGGAGACATATTATCAAGAATTGCAAAATAGACAAAAATGAAGGAAAAGAATGAGACGTGCTAATAACAGACTGCTTAAGTATGGTAAACTCCTAGTGTGACTGCTTTAATGAAAACAAGGAAGTAAACATTAATATAATTGAACCCATTAAGGAGGAAGAGTTCAAGAGGTATTAATAAAGATAAATAAATGGAAAAGTCTTGGGTAGATGGCATGCATAATGAGTAGGAGCCCTAGAAAATGGTGAATAAAATTCTTAAAAATCACTAAAAAAAGCTAAGAATGACAGTAAAAAAATATACATTTAAAAAAGCTTATGCACATGAAAAGCTGTAAATAAAATTAATAAATAACTTGAGGCAGTTTTAATATTTATAATGAATGCTCTTTTAACATTCCTAATACTTGTGACATATTCTTATTTTACAAAACACATCCCCAGTATTATTCCAAAGTTTTATAGGTTTAAATTAAAACACAACTCTGAGAGTTAGTGGGAAAAGGCTTGATCAGAATCAACGTTCGATGGTGAAATTCATAGTGCTTGGATATATTTCTCAACAAATATTGGGTATTCACTCCTGCCAATACTGTAGTCACAAAATTAATTTTCTCCCTACTTACTTCTGTTTACTTATTATTGGCCTTCAAAGCAATGTATCTTTCAGGTAGTTAAAGTGATAAATCAAGTTCCTCGACTTCTAATATAGGTGCCATCAGTTGGTAGTGGCTGGACTTCAATAACATCCTCCTTTTTCTGATGCGACCTTTGCAACCTCTGGTTGAACGGCTTGGAAGTGTTTGCTAATTTTAAGACATTAGCTTTACTTTCTAATTGTATTAATTTTAAAATGACAACAGCTGGTGGTATTTCAAAATTGACCACATTATTGCTTTTGCTATGGATAAAGATTTTTTCACAGATATCTAACTCTTAAGTATTGATGTCTTTTACTAATTTGATTTCTTGTCCAATTTCATGATTAGAATTCTAAAATTGGTTAACTACTGCTGATCTTTTCAACTGTTTCAATTGATATTTCTTTGATGTTCTTTTAAACATGTTATTAGATTTCTTTTGGTTCTTCCAAGATAAACCTTTTCACAAACATTACAACTCATATGATAAATTCCACATTTATTTAACATATCTAGTTTTATTAAGTGGCTTATTTAACATGTTTTTCAGATTGTATCTGTTGCTAGGGACCACAGTTGTGTTGAATTTCTCAAACAATGTTTTGAAAGCTGGAAATAATTTTGGATGATAATTAAATTTTTTTATATTATCATATGGCTTTTATAAACCATATTTTTTTTTTTCTTTTTCTGTTTTTCTTGTTTATTAAATATATTGTAAATTAACTGACCAGTAAATGCATTATGTTTAGCTACTTAAATGATATGGTATAATTCTTTTTGATATTCTTCTATTCTGTTCTTCTACGCCCGAAAAAATCCATCGTCTTCCGCCAGGTTTGAACTTGCAACCTTGGGTATATGAAGTTAGCATGGTAATCATTACACCATGGAGGGCGACATTAAACTTTGGAAGAATACATGTTGATGATTTTTTGGACTGCACTTATTATTTTTTTATATAATTGTCTACATGAGTAGGATTTCTGTAAATGCCAAATTGTAGCATATTATTATTTCTAAATATCTTTAAATCCAAAAATGGAAGCAAATGATTATTTTCAATTTCAATAGTAAAATTAATGTTCTTGACTTGAGTATTTAAAATACTCAAAGATTCATTTATGGCTTTGTTAGGGATGATAGCTAATACATCATCCACATATCTGTACCATACTTGGAATATTTCAGGGTGTTTTTTAATAAAATTAGGGCTCATATACAAACCTACTGAGAAAGGCAGCAGTGTGACTTAGCAGTTACCCTTATTTGGGTTCTAGAGCATGCAAGCATCAGAGGTAATGAGATGGCAGATAGTCTGGCAAGCGGGGTGTGGGTCTTGCATTTATAGGGTCTGAGCTCTTCTGAGGTGTGTCTACCAGAACTGTCAAGTATAGGATAGCCCAGCTTACTGCAAGGGCTCATCTTGAGATTTGAGGAAAATAAATTACCACCAGATACACCCATGACTTTATTTTGGGTCTGGGCCTAAATAAAGTTCTTTTGAACCTAACCAGAAATAGGCTCAGGGCAGTTGTTGGTTATCTCACTGCACAAAACACTCTAAGAGACATCTATGCATAATGGGAATTAATGAGGACCTGCTATGGAGAAAATACAGATTGGACTTGGAGACCTCCCAGCACCATCTTATGTGAGTGAGAGCAATTTTTGGAATTTTCAGTGATGTAGTGTTACCATTTACCAACTCACTTATTATATGACTATGCATCACAGTTACTAGCTTCTATTCCCTCAAATTAATGAGATAAATTTGTTATTCACAGATATGAAATGCTGGGCTCCTTCCTTTTGGAACCAGGGGTATAAGAAAAAAAAAAAAGGAAGAGCAGAAATCAGGGACATAGTTCGATTTATTAGGGCAATTGGACTATTTTTTTGGTAGTGTTTAAAGTCTGCTTTAACTACTTGTGGCATCACAAGCGATGACACTGATGATACATGAATGAAGATGGAGCACCGGTGGAATGCGATGGTGGGGAAACTGGAGAAAACCTGACCCTGCACTGCTTTGTCCACCACAAGTCTCACATATGGTTGCTTGGGATCGAACCCAGGCCATCTAGGTGAGAGGCGAGTGGTCTGACCACTCGGCCATGGTGCGGCCCCCATTGGACTTGAGTGAAACTTAGCTTGTATTGCACAAAGGGCTCAAGAGACTATGCGTAGGACCTCTCAGGTATCATCATCATAATCATACAAAAGTCACTCAGAAATAAGAGAATTTCAGACTATTCCCAAAAAGTTTAAGATAAGCTGTTTTATTTGTCATGAAAATAGCTAAAATATATGGCATTTAATAAAAATTGTTAGTGTAAATTTTTATAAAATAAAAAATTAATGAAAATTAGTTCATATAAATAGTAGTTTGGGGTAGGGAATTTTACTGAAAATTTTCCTTTTCATTTTCGTGTAATGCTCAACAAGCATTCACTGGATAAACAATACTTTGGGGTGGTTACTCACATTGCCATTGCTCTGCTACTAACTAGAGGTCGGGAGATTCGGGGTTCAAATCCCAGCTATGGCATTGCATTTTTCAGTCTGACTCTACCTATCCAACTCTATATTTCTTTGACATGTTCAACAATGAACATAATCCTTACGAGCTGTTTGTTACAACACAAACTTATAATTTCTTCAGATATGGACATGTAACAGCATGGCCTTGCCACTGGGTTCCATTGATCTCCTTTATTGCAAGCTTTTCAGTATTGGTTTTAGTGTACATTTGATAAAACACCCTTTGTAAAACATAGCTTACTTTCTTGCCATCACAGGTAAGCATTATTCTGTGTGATGGCAGTACAGGTTCACCATCTTTGGACCAAGTGACATCAGGAATTGGATTTCCAATGAATGGAGCTACAAGATGCAGAATGTCACCTTCATCAGTTGATGCATCACGCAAGCCATGAAGGAATGCTGGTCTCTCTTCTGGAGCATCTTCACGTCCCTTCCCTAAAAATTAAATGAAAATAAAATATTTAATGTTTTGTGTGAGATAAACCTTCAGAGCCAAGCAATGTAAACATTGAAATTGAGCACATACCTGATACATCCAACTTAGCCTTAGAGGACACAGATCCTTTTTCGTTGGTAGCTGTTACTTCATATTCTCCAGCATCTTCTGGTTTAACTTTCTCAAGGACCAGCACACTTGTTCCATCAGGCTGCTGTACAATTTTTATGTGTTTGTCATCAGGAGTGATTTCTTTTCCATTGTGAGTCCTGGAAAAGAAAACTTGGTTTAGTAAATTTTTTCTGATTTTAAGGTAAAAAAAAATGGAGTGTTATTTATGGACGCTCTTTAACTGCTGTGGTTCTCAGCGTCCCATTCTAAATTGGGCATGAAAGACCACTTAAGTTTGCTCCGAGGTCTCTCTATCAGGCTTGAGGTTCTTTTACGTGCCATAAATCTACAACATAGGACCAACAGCTTTACTTCCCTTCCGAAGGAAGCCATGCTAAGGATTTTTACACCTGAAAAATCCATCGTCCTCCGCCGGGTTTGAACCCGCAACCTTGGGTATATGAAGTCAGCATGGTAACCATTACACCATGGAGGGTGACGATTTTAAGGTATTTTAGAAATGTTGAAAATATGTAGATTCTGCGAATATGAGATCTAACTTTCCATGCATTCTGCTGATAAATTAACTGATTGATTTCTATCTTCTTATATTTATTTTACCTTGTTTTAGTTACCAAATGTGCTACTCTTGCAAACCAAATTTCCATTAAAGTAAATGAGGACCTAGATGCAATACCCATTTCTACTTTCAGTAAATTTTCAGGAGATGAAAAAAAATGCATTATGTTCCACTCATAGTTTAGAAGACAAACTAACATCAGTACTATTTGCATACACACTATAGGCTCTACAGTGCATTAGACAATTCCAAGCCCAAGCTATTGTTTTCTAGAAAAATGAATTTAAAGTTTGCAAATGTTAGTTTAATCTCATTGACAATAGAGTAATAAGCATTGAGTAGGATCTATTGAAATAATTACAGGATAAAATATAATTAGTATTTTGTTATATTTTAATTACAAGTAGACAATCACTTGACTGTACAGAGAAAATACAGCAATACTAAATACTAGTCACTCCTCCTGAGCTGCTGTGTAACCAAGTGGCCCAAGCACTAATGTTAGTAACAATATTATTAATGGATATTTTTTCTTGTATTACAATTATTACTCCATAATACACACAACAAAAATAATTAACTTGATATTAATGATAATCTATATAGTACTGTTTTGTTAAACGTAATACAGAATACTCTCAATTATTTGAGCAATGGAGGTCATGAATTTCACGGATAAATAACAATGGCTAGTTCAAAAATTCTTAAAAAACATTCCCCATGAATCTAATCAAGCTTTCTTTATAATCTTTAGATGATGATTTTGTATTCCATATGCTTTGTATGAAATTTGAGTCATGTTGTTTGAATTGAACTTTATTTCACAAATGAAATATACCAATATACACTCCACAAGTTTTGAGTATAATATTTCTCCAAGACAGAATAACAGGTATTGATTCCAACCATGAGAGACTCTTCAGGATAAGAGCAGAAAGAAGGAGGAATATGAATCCTATGCAATGTAAACATGAACACAGTTCTACACTTGCATGCAATGCATTGATGTAAGCATTTATGTCTGCATGTGTGAAAATGTTGCAATTTTTCTCTCTCGCTTCCAATATTCTTGTTTTCTCACTTTCTTCCTCTCTCACCTTGATGTAACTGGGATAACAGCAGTTTCCATCATTTTCCTAATATAAAACACAGTGTAGTCGAACATGCAAACAATAAATTGCTTACATTAAAACGTTATCTCTTGCATGTTAACTGTTCCTTCACATGATATTGCATCATCCTATATGCAATCATTGTTTGGCCACAATGAAATGTGTGAAATGCTTTCACAACATGAGGAAATGTCAGAATTTGAACCTCAGTTCATTTTTCATGTTTTAACAGTGAGAAATGTGGATGTATGCATTTTACCTAGTGAAGTTTCATCAGTTTTATACATACAGAATACACATTTGCAAAAACTCATTTTTCGTCAAAAGTGGTAATGTCAGGTTGTACCTAAGCACCTCAGATAATCATAGCTATGCAATGACTATTTTCTTGCAACCAATGATAAAATATATCACATAGTTTGACCATTATGAAATTATTAGTATTACTATAAACGAGTTATTTAAAAAAATAATGATGACATTTATTTCCAATGATCAGATGATCAGAAGACTCATGCTGAGCACTAACTATCTAATTAGAAGTCAGGATTAATTAATTAAAGTGGCATTAAAGCTTAAAAGATTAATCACTGATTCTGTTTAGAAGAAATTTTCTAATAATATAGGTTATCACATAATATAGTAGGTAATAATTATACTAAGAATTCTATATTAGGTACTTTAAGTAATTTATTAGTAACATGTTTACTTTTCTTTCACTGATTTAATATGGTTTAGAATTTTAAATAAATATCATTTTTGGAGAAAAAAAATGTTAACTGTACATTTCTGAATTACAATTCATAGATGCAATGCTTGTAGGCATAACGTCTCCTTTTACCTTTTTTCTCTATGGTTACTTTTTCACATGAAAACATAAAATATTTCAAGATTTCACAGCATGTTATTCTTAATATTTGAAGTACAACATTAAGTATTAAATATTTTTCAGCAGTTTAGGGCAGGATGTACAACATCCAGCAGTAAAGTATTAGACTACAAATGAAAATATTACATACCACTTGAGCGCAGGAGGAGGATGTCCTGTGGCTTTTACCTCCAGCTTAGCCGGGAAACCTTCAACCACTGTAAGAGGTTGCAATCCAGCCTGGAATGATGGCTTTTTCTCTCGAGCACCTACTGTAACCTTGGCTGCACCAGTGAGATCCCCAAGTTTGTTACAAATTGTAACAGTATAATTTCCAGCATCTTCTGGTTTTGCAGAGTCAATGAGGAGACCAATTATGCCGCCTGGTTGATTTACAAAGTTCACAGCCTGAGATGGTCTAATGGGATGACCATCCTTAAACCTGAAAATTAATTAGATTTAGATCTATCTTATTGGAAGCAAAATACAAGAATTTTTATCTCTCATTACAAATAAAACATAGTCATTAAATGCAACTTGGAAACAAGATGTGAAGAACAGTAAGAACATCTAATCTCTATAATTCATTTTCCTCAGTAATAAATTTCTTATGGAGATACTAAAACAAAGTGGTATAGTATAGATATAAGCAGCGAACCTTTTGTGTATTTACTTATTTATTTTTACCAATTCTTCCAAACTTCTGTTTGATTACAAATTATATGTTAACCTAATGTTACTTATTAGTAACAATACTCCTTATTTTCTTAATCTGGACCACTCAGTTTAAAAATTCTGTTTCTTTTATAACCCATTATATTTAACACTGGGCTGTACATACAATGGGATTATAAGTACCTATCTTATATATAAAATACTAATTTCATATAATACTATCGACATTGGCATTCTCTGTGATGTTTTGTCTAGCTTCCATACTCACCTTTACGTTCCAATATTCTAGGTTTTTTCTGATCTTAAATTCATCATTTTTCTACTTCTTATCTCATTTGGTAAGTAGAATTTTTGTAGAAAGAATTCCTCCCTCCCAATTTTTTTTAATATTCCAGAATGCAATGATACACATTGGACACT
Source organism: Hymenopus coronatus (assembly GCA_030762935.1). NCBI lineage: Eukaryota > Metazoa > Arthropoda > Insecta > Mantodea > Hymenopodidae > Hymenopus > Hymenopus coronatus. The sequence continues at coordinate 18,164,031 of CM060884.1, forward strand.
TCCCTTAATATGTCTATTCCTTTTCCTACTTAAGTACATAACTTCTGTTCTAAACCATACCAATCCTTCTTTACCCCTTTTGTCACAAATGTTCATATATTTCTCTCTTCTCCAATCAGTTTTAATGCCTTTTACAGTTTTAGAGATATTTTGGTGTTGAGGTTTGCACATAATCCTCTATTATTATTTTTAACTCATTCCAAATACCTCTCTCAATCTTTCATTTGCCATTTTGATCCCATATCAGTTTCTTACAGAAGATTTTGAGTTTTGTATGTCCAAGTCTCTTTGCCCTTAATTCTTACTTGTGTTACAAGCATCTTCCATATTCAGTAACAATATTTTAGTAGTTTTTCCATCACCTTGCTTTTAGAGCCTAATCTGCCTAGTTCCCTTAGAGCTATCGTACTAGATAAGTAAGAACAAGCATAGGACAAGTCTACAAAATAATCTGTTTATTATGTTTATCTTTCCATTCTTCATCTGGTATATAAAACATAAAAACATTTATATAAAACATTTTTCTCTCCACTGTTGAACCATATACCCTTTCCACCTGTTATACCTGTATTTTATTTACATGTGATCTAATCTTTTTCATCACCATAATCTTTGATTTAGTTTTGTTTATCTTAAGGGAACACAGTGGTGAAAATGCTAACTTCTATATTTTAGTTCTAGATTAACCGAATTTTGATCAATTGTATATCTGTTTTAACACATGTAAATAAACTAAATTTCATCTCTCTAAGATTGGTAGTTCCCATTTTACATATATTTTATTTATTAATTTTGTCCTTTTTTATAAAATGTCCCTTGTTTTCATTATTTTTAATTCATATTCAATAAGTGGATCTCTCTTAATGCAGGGGCAATTATTAACTATTGTTTGTTTTTAAATAATTGGTTATGAAGTTAATATTTTTTCAAATGTCCATCTTTAAACTTTTTTATAAACAAGAAAAATAATTGTGATAATTGTCAGCAAAATCCATGCTGACAGGTGAATTTCGCTTCAAAGACACTCTTTCTCCGTTTTCACCCATATCCATTCCTTTTTGCTTGGACTTTGGTCTTCCTGTCATGCTTCATAAAGTTGGTGTTAACATCTGCCGAGTAATTTCCTTTGTGGCTGTTTGGACTTCTCTTAGACCCTTCTTGTCCAGATGCGATATTCTTTCTCCATCAATCCACAACTGAAAACTTCTAATGTAAGCTCTTCTTCCTTGGGCTCTTGCTTGTTTCATTTTTTGCACCAATCTTCTTTGCAGAGCCCTCTTCTTAGGTGATAAATTTTTATTAGTAAAAATATCTGTTCTTTTTAATTTCCTAGCTCTTTTAAGTGCTTCATGTACTAATTGGAAAATTGCAAATTTCTATGATTGCTCTCTTACCAAGTTGCCTTCCAACTCAATAAGCTTCAATTATTTCCCATCTATAAAATTCAAAATCTAGTTTTTCCTTCATAATTTCTAATATTTCTTCTGCTGGCCATTTATCCCTTCTTTCCATAACTCCTATGAACACTAAATTAAATCTTCTCTCTCTTTCTTCCAATCTTTCCATTCTTTCCTTAATCATTTCAACTTCCCTTCTTGTTTCCTGCACCTCAACTCGAACATCTTTGATATCTATTGCCCTATTTTCCAATTGTTTACCTATCTGTCATTCCATGCCTTCTATTTTGTTCTATTCAATTTCACAAAAGTATTACTTAGCTTCCTATGTCTTGTGTAACTCGCAATAAACTTATAACTGAATCCGCAATCAGACGCAAGAACTTCATGACTTTTGGAAAACAAGTGTGTTTTACATTATAATTGTTTAACCTCAACAAATACCACATTATATTTTCTGTGACCGGATCATCTAAGGCATATTCAGAACTATTTGTGATCAAAGAGTACCCACTTCTTCTTTGCTTGTGGTAATCACCTATACTGTATTTTACACATTTCGCTGCCAATATGTACAGAAACAGTTTTTTTGCCAATAAAATTACAAAATCACTTTAAATTAGGTATACTAAAAAATTCATAAAATGATGATTTAATTAAAAAAACTTAAAATTTGCATTTTATAAGAAAAAACGTCAACAGTTGCAAATAAAATCGCGTTATCACAATTGTGAATTATACATGTCCCTATAAATAATACATAAACTGCCAAACATTAGATATCAACCATATATAAACTAAAATGAAAACTTCTTACCATTTGATTTCAGGTGCAGGAAATGCCATTATTTGTGCTTCTAACTTAAGTGGTTGTCCCACAACAGCTTTTACATCTTCCAAGGGCTTTATAAATGTAGGCTTGCGTGGATTAGCTGAAGAAATAATAAAGATTGTAATTAAAATAAGAATAATAAGAATACTACTGAGAATACTAATACTGATAATGATAACAATAAAACAATAACAACAACAATGATAACAACGACAACAACAACAATAATAATGATAACAACGACGAAAACAACAACAACAATAATAATAATAATAATAATAATAATAATAATAGCTGCTACAAAAGCAACAGTACACAAACAAAAATACAGTCCATAAACAAATAATTTTTCCACTCAACAACACTAAAGAGATATATTTTTCTCATAGCATGTTTCAGAAGCAACTTGTTTCCATCTTCAGGTGTATTCAACTATGGTGTTGTCTGACTTGGTCTGTAAAGGTCTTCCTATTAGCTTAATGTGCTTGGAGATGAGGCTGTTTCGTTAAGGGTATTAAAATGTTAATAAAATGCATGGTTTCCTGTTTATAAAATTTTCTCCATTCTGTCAACTCTATTGGTTTAGTTATTGCATGTAATAGTTTTTACTTGTTCCCTATATAGTGGCTGCTGTTCCAAAAACTATATGCATTGGCCGACTTGCCATATTTTTACTTTCTCTAGATGTACTATGACATACTGTATAGAGAAGGTATTGCATTCCACTCAAACATTTGATACCTAGATTTCACCAGAAATGCATGTTTTAGGGTCCCCTATAACCAAAAAGAGCATTTTTAGAAAAAGGCATGTGTGTATATCTGTATGTCTGTGAACACAATAACTCAACACGAAAAGTTGGTAAAATATCAAACTTGGTATTTCTGTTTAATATCCTACAGGGATGTGACACGCAGATTTTGAGAAAAAAAAAAAAAAACCACCTCAAACTACCCTTTACATAGAAATAATTTTGACAATTTTGATTTTCTTAAAAATGGCTCTAATGATTTTGATTAAAACACTGTATTAAAGACATTTCCATGGTAAATAAAACATATATCTTGAATTTTCTGGAAATAGTCTCTGAAGACCTCTTTATTTTGAATGAATTTTGCTGAATTTTGCATAACTGGTAAACTGTATGTGATAAACAAAAACTTACTACACAAAAAACGTAGATCACGTTATAACCACAATTTATGTTATATAAGCTTTTTTTTCATGGAATGTACCATTTCTGATATATTTTTTGTTATTTGTTTCAGATTTAAAGCACTTATAACTTTTCTCACATGGAAAGTTGTAAACTCCTGGCCCTGCATTGAAATGGATTCAACCACATAGCAAACCAGCTTTAAAAAGATTTGGCTATCATTTAGCCTAGCGTATTCCATTATTTCTCTTTTGCTTACAAGGAAGTAAGTAATTAACACAATATCTGCAATTGTTTATCTCGATTATCATAAAGTAAATAGAAGAATATGCTTTTTAAAAATAATTTGTTTCTGTGATGTAGAGAAAATCATGTTGAATGGAACACATCAGATTTTTATACCTAACATTCCTCATGTGCTCCTTCAGTCTTATGCAAATATGTCTTTTTGTTTTGCCTACAAAGATTTTTCACATAACATATGCACATTGTATTTAATACATGCCAATTATTCAATTTTGGGAATTTTATCTATTAACTTTGTATCAATAAGGTTTTAGAAGCTCTAACTACATATTTACTGGGATGAGATTTCAAAATTCGCTGGAAGACCTGGACCAGGGTGCAGTCAGCCTCATGAGGTCCCTGGAGGGCCAATTGAGGAGTAGTTGGAGAAGTAGCAGCTCCAGGTCATGAGGACCACATTAACTGGCCAGAGGGGTTCGAGGCACTGACCATATTTCACCCTCCAATATTGCACCCCATCCATCCATGATGTCTGTCATCAACTGAGATGGGGGACGCAGCAGCCAGGTGGTAGGCCAAGGTTGCTTGTGAGCTGTCTTACCATGGAGTTATTCTTAAATTTCAAAACTTTCAAAATGCTGCATATTGTAATCTATTAACTTTACAAGAAGTTAAAAAAAAACGAAATTAAGTTCTACTATTAAGAAAAACAATGTGAAAGTTCACTTTAAACCATCTTAACCCTATCATGCAAAATGTATTCTGCCTATTGCATCTACTGCAAATGCATATCGTTTGTTGAAGCTGCTGCTACCTGTGTGATGTTCCTGATTAATCCTCATGTTATTTGGGTTGTATTAATATTAGCACACGCACACTTAATGGAGCACAAATAAATTATGTAAAAAACGAATTTTAAATAGGAGGTAATTCAAGAATGTGATTCTTGAATCATAGCCTACTCTGTCTGTGGTTTAAGAAATTGTGAGTTGAGTAAAAGCTAAATTTAGTAATAAGGAAGTAAATTGATAGAAAAAACAAAGTATAAAAGTATGTAGTGTGCAATCATGTTTCATAAAACTAAAACAGTGGTTAAGAAAAAATCTGATGTTTTCCATTCTCATAACTTCCTCTACATCTATGTAACAAATTATTGTTAAAAAGCTAATTCTTCTATCTGTATCATCAAGATATACATTAATCAAGATAAACATTAGCAGATTTTGCCCATTTTACTTGGTCCCTTGTAAGTAGAAAGGAAAAAATATGATGTGTTTCATTCACATGATGTCCTCTAGTTGTTCGCAAACAAACCTTTTATTCAAAAGATTAATCTGATATCTACATCAAGCTAATCAAGATAAATATAAGCAGAATTAGTCTTATTACTAGCTCCTTATAAGTAGATGGGAAATAAGATAATACACAGGCTTAGTATCATCCTTTTAAAGACACCCACTATAAGAAACACTTGAAATTCCAATCTCTTTTATTGCCAGGATTAAACAAAAAGAAGTGAGAAGAAAGATGTCTTTTTATTTGAGAAAAGTTTAAATGGCTAAAATTGAAACCAATAATCTGAATTCTTAAAAATGGTTAATACTAAAAAAAGAAAAAAAAAGAAAAAAAAAAAAAAAAGAATGTACATAATATAAATTGTGTTTTAATGAGATCTACAGTTTTTGTACATCTCTTTGGGTTTGCCAGTTATACAAAAGTCATCCAGAATAATGAGGTCTGCAGAGGCTACTCCCAGAAAATCCAAGACATACATTTTGTTTGTCATAAAAATATCTTAAATATTCTACATTTTAATCAAAACAGTTGGATCCATTTTTAAGAAAATAAAAATTTTGGAAAAATGTTCCATATAAAGGATAGTTTGGGATGGAGCAATTTTCTTGAAAATCTTTGTGTGGCACCCTTGGAAGATACTGAATTTAAATACCAAGTTTGGTGAAACTGACTTTTCATTTAAGAGCTATATTGCGTGAGCATACACATAAACACATGCATACACACACATAACAAATGTGCTTTATTTTGAACTCGGGGGACACCTCAAAATATATTTTCAGTGAGATCTCGACATTGAATTTTACGGTGGAATATAATACCTTCTCTAACTACTATGCATCTTGTATGTATATGCATGCTAGAGAAAGTAAAAATGTAAAAAAATGTCTCCTCACAAGTTACAAAGTAAATAAAAGTAAAATTAAAATTTGTATTAACTAAGCATCTCAACAAAATTTAAAAAAAAAATATTTTATTATTTCATAAAATCTAAACTTTCCCAAATATATTATCATCAACTATCAAACATTCAATTATCACTGCATGAAAAATTTATATTTCACTGCACGGGTGGACCCTTCTACAGCCACAAATATCACTGTATCATTCTGTGTACTGAAGAAAATAATTTTCTTTGTAACTTACGTTTTACAGCTACAGCACAGATGGCTTGTGCTTCTCCATTTTTGTTTGTAGCAATGATTTTGTATGCACCACAGTCTGTAGGTACCACTTTCTCAATATAGAGTCTTACAGCTCCATCTGGTGATGTAGTTATTTTTACACGGTCATCTCCAATTAATTCTTCCCCATCTTTGAACCTGTAGAAATTGGTATAATTTTGTTTATATCCTTGCTTTTTATAAATTACTGTGTAAGAAAAAAAACTTATTTATATCATAAAAATGATATAAGTTTAAGAATTTGATTGTATACAACATTTTAAAAATATTACGAATGTGTGATTTAATATGGTGATCATGTTTTCCCTAAGACAATAAATGATTTAAGATTAACCCTCAAGTGTTTTCTTTGATTAATTGGTCAATCAAAGTCTGTTGTTTTGCTCTGAATTCAAATGAATCATTGTTGCACTGCTGGCAGTTCTATCTTCAAGTTGAAACTAAGTTACAGGCATTAGTGGATTTCAGGTGACCACACTTAGTGATAATTGCAGCTTGTTTTTGTTGTGCTCTATTTGGAACATAGTCAGTCACATGATCACTAAATTGTATAAGGTTTTTGTCTTAATTATTATTAATACTATAGTTTTCAAGGATTAAAACTTTTTATTAATCTTTCATTCTGTCATTGCTCTAGTGGCATTTTCAAAAAAGAATTGTCACAGGTCTAAATTTGATTGCTCTGATAGGAAGAAAGAGCAAATACAAGTTATTTATATCAGTGAACTAGAAATAGAAGCAGATACTTTGGAATAAAATGGTAAATGAAATACAAGGTCATGAAGAGGCTGGTGATGACAATTTGGATCTTAGTTGTGGTCTAGTAAGATTACTGCATCTACAGAATATATGCTTGAAACTAAAGACCTAATGAATGGAAAACAGCAATGGTAATTTCTATTTTTAAAAAGGGCTAGAGAAATCAATATACCAGCTATTATCTGTCCAGCCTTAGTTCACCAGTAATGTAAACAAAAGCAACAGGTTGCTCAACTTTTTACTGCTTTTCTCTATAAAAACACAAGTACACAATATCATATTAAACCATGCAATGTTGTCAAAATAAAATAGCAAGAGTTATTAATAAAAAGAAATTGGTTGAATTTTAATCATTATTCCTTACACAACAATGCACATATGTTACGACGTTCAAAATCATAATGGATGATTCAGTTACTATATGGTGAGTGCAGTATATGATGTAAGCAATGGCGGAGGCAGTGACACCAGTGTAGTGAAATGTAAGCGAGGAAGACCTCTAAAAAATAACAAGAAAACAATTGTTCTGAATGTATACAATAAATTTTGTGAAGAATATTGCAGTCTTGCATTAGACAATATCCAGAGCTTAATGGGCAAATTTACTGGTTTTCAGGAAGAGCAAACTATGTGGAATTTGGAGGGAATGATGGACATTGTCGTTGACCAAAACATTATCAATCCCAGTGATGATTTAGACAGTTCCAGCGCATCTACAACAGATGATTCGGATCTTGAAGGAGTGGAACCACTTCCATGTTGAGATTAACTCTTCGGGGCAAGTCATTGTATTATTGCAGTATATTAAAGTAAAGGGCAGTGTATTAAAGTAATGTGCAGTATATGGTTGTACACACACGCATGAATGCATGCACGCACGCATGCACGCACACAATATTGGCGGTTGGAGTGATGAATGCATGCAATATGCCATCGAACAGCAAGCCTGCATTTTGTAATTTTACAAGAGAATTTCACCTTTCACAGTGAAGAACAATTTGTTTACTTGTTTTAATTTCTTTGATTTACTAAATCTCATAGCTTTAATGAATATCTGTGAAGAGTGAAAGTAGACAGGTATTTATTTCCTGCCACTAGTGAAACGTAGGCATGCATTTTTTGTAATTGTGCAGAGGACGAATACAGCTAAGCTCCTTGTTGTGCTCCTTCTAAGTGCGTTAGTGGAATAATACAATCTGGTTTGTTGACATCGCCGGTGAACTAAGTTTGGAGAGACAATACAGGGGAATAATCTTGCTGAATGTAATCTAAAAATATCAGGAATAATGCATGGAGTAGGGTGCAGTTAAGCAAAGAACAGAACAGATTACAACCTGAACAGCATGTTATTCCTATAATGCAATAATTAGAAAAAGGAGACAATACATTCACAAAATCTATGTGACATTCATAATATTGAAAAAGCTTTCAATGGACTAGATCAACAAATACTGTGGAAGATACTAGATAACGGAGGACACCCATTGCATTTGGAAAAGTCATAGAGTATGTACAAAAACACAGAATAATACGTGAAAATGGCAGAATATTAACAGAAGGTATAACAAAAATCTAGGGCTTGAAACAAGGCTATCTCAGAGCTTTTAATATTTATCTGGACAACATTATTCTAGAATAGAAAACTTTAGTAATAAGAGAATATAAGTAGAACAAAATGAAGCTTTAAACAAATTGGCATTTGCAAATCACATCTAAACATAGGATAGACTAAATGAGGATGGACTAAACAGCTCTGCATCAACTCAACATCATTTTTAAGATGAATAAAATGACAGTTTTCAAAACTAAAACAAATACACTCATGTTCAAAGCTAACACACACGGAAAATAAGAAAAATAGAGCTAGAAGTCATTCAATAAAATAAACAAAGTATATCTTTTCTGTGATATGAAGTATGAAGAAAATAGAGAGCTACATATATTTTAAGCAATTTGTGGAACAACACAAGGAACATTTAAAAATAAAACTAGAAAAAAGATAAATTGATATTTTAGTCTGCAACGGTTCTACCAGTAATATATGGAAGACATATACTTTAAAAGCTAAAGATAAAAGCAACAAGAAGTTTAAATTAAATTTTTATGTGCAATGAAGGGATATACAAAAAAAAAAAAAAAAGAACATATTCATAATGAAGAAATAAAATAAGTCCTAGGAGTTAAACATTACATCATCTAATACAAGACTAAAGACAAAACTGGGTAAACCATCTTAATGAATGATTGAAAGAAGAATCTCTAAAAATATTTTTAGCTGTAAGTCTAGAAGTTATACATGGGTTGGAAAGACAGAGAATCATTGGAGGCTGAAAGGTATATAGTCTAGTCCACATAAGAAGAAGAAGAAGAAGAAGAAGAAGAAGAAGAAGAAGAAGAAGAAGAAGAAGAAAGGAAGTTATGGGTCCTTTGTTGATAAAAATGGTAAAACTAAATGGGCCAAGGAGTATATAATGCCCAGAACAGCAAAAAGGCCCTAAAAAATATCATAAAAATTCTTCCTAGTCCAAAGAGTTCTCTCATATTGTTTTACACAAGGTTGTTAGTGAGGATATGATTGATTCAATTCTGGAATATACTAACTTGCCTATTAGAAATCTGATATCTAAAATTAGCTTTTCTAGGAAAAGAATGTAAAGGAAGGGAAGAAATTTCTGCTCTTATTGAAATCCTCATTCTGATTAACTTGAAGGGTGGATACAAAACCAATGAAGAAGAACTTTGGAGTAAAGATGGCACAGGTATGGTGACTCTTAGAGCTTTTATGTAATACAGAATGTGGTTACTCTCTTTAGAAGTATGAGATTTGGTGATAAATTGATAAGAACCTAAAGGCATAAAGAAAGATAAATTAAAAGCAGTCAGGTCATATTTTAAAAGATTTATTAAAAATTTATAAGGAAAGCTGCAATTGGGAGAGTTTGTAACTATAACTGAAATGCTCAATCTTTTAAAGGAAGATTAAGCCTTGCTGGCCATTATTGCTACATATATTTGCAGCCAAACTCAAGACTGCAGAAGGCAACTAGAAGCCTTGGAATATGATAAATGCAGGAATAGTGACACAGGTAGCTGGAAGCCTTGGAATGCAATAGATTGGGTTTATAGGCATATCCTAGAAGCTTTGGATAAGGAAGAGTTGCAAGCCAGGTCAGTCAGTCTTGAGTCAGTGTATGGCTAAGGTGTTAATGTATTAGCTGTTGGTTACTGTGCAGTGGCCTGAGAGAGCCGTCAACTGTCAAAGGATCAAAAGCTTAAGAGTAAATAGCTGTGCAGCAGTGAATTCTAAAATTATTTGTAAGAAATTTTGAAGTCAATAAAAAATACTTTGTTAAACTGGTGTCAGGAGCAGGATGATTTTCATGCCAAGATGGAGGGATGACGAAATTTTGTTGGCCAAAATGAAAAAATTGGAATCTAGCTTGGAGAAGATGAATGAGAAAATGAAATCTGGAATGCAAGAAATAAAATTCAGAATGGAGATGTTGGAGGAGAAGATAGAATCCAGCTTAGGAGATGTGGGAGAAAAAGGCAAATAGCATGGAGAAAACTGAGAAAATACAGACAAAAAAGAAACTGAAAATGTCTACGATGAAGATGGAATTATCTCCACAATCTAAGAACAACTGGCTGGAGTGAAGAAGGATGTGGAAGAACTTGGGGGAAAAAGTGGAAGATCTCAGAGTAAAGTTGGAAGAGCTTGACCATCATCTTACTGCCTTGAAAGGAAGAGCCAACATCAGCACCAAGGAACTGAATGCCATGGTGGAAAAGAAGCTTGATGGAAGGCTAAAGGTCTCAATAGTTGTACGACAGGATGCAACATCAATCAAACTACCCAAGTTTGTCAGAACATATACCTTTGAAGTCTTCAACTAACAGTTTGCAGTTTGGTCAGCAGAAGAGAAGCTGCTCAGTGATGGCCAGGGATGGATGGCAGAAACACTGAATATGGTCTAGACTTGGTGAGTCTGGAACCATCACTTGTCTGCAGGCTATCACAGTCAGCTCAAAGGTAGGCAGGAGAGATGATGCAGGAGTTTGCCCTGGTGATTGAAACAGCTAGTGAACACAGCCCTGGTGAACCTAACACATAGTTTCATGTCCCAGGAAGCTGTCTAATCCTTCATTGACAGGGCACATGATACCAAGATATAATGGTACCTGATGCTCAAAGACTTTAAAACTATCCACAAGGCGTTAACCGCAGCACTTAGAATGGAGGCAGCCAAGAAGACAGCTGAGACCTCAAAGAAGAGAAGTATTTGCTACAACAGAGGGGGAGAGAGAGAGATAGAGTGACAGACAACACAGATGGTGTATGCTGGGGGTGTGGCGAGGCAGGTCATCTGGGTATAGGACTATCTACACCAAGCTGATGAGCAGGAAGAAAATGAGTAATGACTAACATTGAATCAGTTTTGAGAAGGTTGACTTACAACGCCTGTCTGCTATATTTAGATGACATCATTGTTGTTGACAGCAACTTCGAAGACCATCTTGATAACCTGACCAAGGTACTGCAAAGGCTACAAGGCTTGAAATTGAATGTGAAGAGGTGCCAAATCTTCTGAACTACTTGGGCTACATAATCTCACCATTTGGGGTGGCTACACATCTGGAGAAAGCTTGGGCAGTGAGAGATTGGTCTCCCATGAAAGACAAATGAGAGATGTTAAGTTTCCTGGGTCTATGCAGGTACTATTGCCAATTCTTTAGGGGTTTCTCCAACTTCGAAAACCCCTCACTCTTCTGAAGGAAGAACACCAGCAGAGGTCAGAAGAGAACACATTACAGGAGCTTAAGGCATCACTCTCCAATGCTCCGTTTTAGGATTCCAGCAACCTGGTAGCAACTATTGTGGCCATGATGCCAGCAACACTGGCACCTGATGTTTGGGAGTTCTCCTTGGGCATAGCAGCAGATAGTTGATTATGTGGAGCATCTCAGAGACTAATTTCACAGCATGCAACAGATGGTCCATCAAACATCCAGGTAGCGAGCGACTGGAAAAAAACTTGTTATGACTGACCAACGTTTCCAGCAGAGGGATTTAGTGTGGCTATGTCATCCCAATCAGGACGAGGGACATAACTCAAGCTTCAACAAATATAGCAAGGGCCCCATACCTTTGGTGAATAGGATAAATGCTGTGTCCAAGGAAGAGTCTGGTAGTATACTTTGATTCTCGAGCTACAATGCTGCTGGTTGGGATGACCAGTCCTGAGGTGTGACTACACCTTGCTGGCCATGATTGCTGCATGTGTTTGTGGCTGTTCTCACATTTGCAGAAGCCTTGATATGCACAGTGGCAACTACTGCAATGCAGTAAACATAGAAATAGCAACACCAATAACTGGAAGCCTTGGAATGCAACATCTTGGTGCAATGGGTAGAAGCCATAGGCTTTGGTTTCTGATACCTTCTGTTGAGTCGATCATGGTTAGATAAGGAAGAGTTGCAAGTCATGTTGTCAATCTTTAATTATTCTTCAACTAGAGAGCTAGTGCACAGTGGCTTGAAAGAACCATCAACTGTCTACATGGCTAAGCATTGAGTAAATTTTTGTACAGCTGTGAATTAAAGAGTTATTTGTAATGTAACTGATTTTGAAGTGAATAAAGAGACATTTGTTATAATATTCATTCATTCAATTTATGTTGAGCAAACCTCCCAGCTTGAAGTTCTTTGGCATTTGTAATGAAACAAAACTGTCTATACAGCATTGCTGAGTCAAACTGTGAAACATAACTAGATGGGCCTTATAAGGTGTCAGATAAACCATATGATATTGTGCATCAACTGGCAGAAGCTCTAAATGGATCCCATTGGAATACAGTTGCTTATCAATATCATGTAGTCTGACAAAGATGAATTCTGAATTTCACAGGGGAGTGATACACAAAACTCATATTTTTGGTAGCAAAAAAAAAAGCTCGTGTAATGGATTAAAGTAACCTGTAATTTTTTCTATTTGTACATCAGCAAAGTCAGTTCAGAGATTTCTAAGTCAGTCATTAACAACAGTTGTTCCAATAATTTGTTTTTTTCAGTCCAATTATTATTTTAGTTTTCTGTATTCAGAAGTAACAGCTATTTGCCTAAAACCTCCTTTTTATAGTGATACATCATGGCTTCATCAAATAAAAGTAAGTCATCATGTAAATGAATTAGTTTTAACAAAATATCAATTAGTTTGTGTATAATAAGAGAGCTGCTTTAATTCTGCTTTCAAAAGAAGTGCAAAGAGTTTCATAGAGACTTTCACTTCCTGTGGCAAACAGATAAGAAAAATTACCATAGTTAAACTGAACATATTGTAACACCAAGAATCTTGGAAAAATCATGATCATAAAAGCTGCATGTCATAAGCTTATATTTATATGGAAACAAAATGTTCTACGAAAGAAACAGAAAAAAACTGTCAATTTAAGCATATTTTATCAATTCTTTGACAGAAAGTTAATATATTACTCATGATTATTTTAGACATATATTGTTATTCCTTGAATACCTGCTACTTCAAAACAACAAAAATAATGTAAACCAATGCTGTGTTCTAGCCCTGTTGTAAAAGCTGATCCCAGCTTTCTATTTTGCAAACATAGTCTTGCTCATTATGCTCATAGAAACTAATCTATCAAAGTTCCATAAAAACTGAGTGTCTGACTTTGCCTACCAAGCAGTCATTTTCCCATTGAGATTACAGAACCATCGCATGATGTGATACCAGAATACCATTTTGGGTCCTTCTCATATACCAGGAGCTATCAGAGCACATTTAAAGCCACTGCAATAAAAAAGTAATTTTAGCTCAAGTAATTCTGCACATGAAATTTACCATTTTATTTTAGGAATGGGACTTCCATCCAGTTTAGCCTTCAGATCTAATGTGTCACCTTCATCCACTTCAGCAGCTCTATCTAGGGGTCGTCCAAATAAAGGTGGGATTTGGGCCATTATTAGCTGAGCACTTGTTTCTGCTTGTCCCACAAGGTTGGAAGCAGTACATGTATACTAAAAATAAAAAATTGATGTTATGAGATTTTCACAACTTTCATATAAATAGGATAAAATTAAAAATACTTACTACATTAGGAATCTTAAATGTAAATGTATACCCAATAGAATGAAACTCAGTGTATTGAATTGATCCCTGATTTAAAATGGTGTTTATAATTTTTTTTTTTAAATTCAATTCTCAAATACTGCTTTATTTAACATATGTTTCCCATTTCTTTAATGAAAACTCAGTGCAGTTTTATACTAGAAAATTTAACAAATGGCAAATGCAATTATGTGTTTGTTTTGTCTTCAAGTTAAATATCAGCATCAGAATTTGCTTATTTGCCTTTATCCACATTTACTATATATATTGGCATCATTAAATGCCATTGTATGACAAGGTAATTTTTGATAAAGACAACGATAATCCAGTAAATCATTCACTTTAGAAACAGTTTGGAGCACCAGCTGCACTCATGTACAGCCACTGCCACCGTCACTGCCACTACTACTACTACTACTACTACTACTACTACTTTTATCGTAATACTTTACATTCAGAGGCAAATTATATTCTTAAAAGTATGGTTTAGCCATGAGAAATTCATTATCTCCAATAATTACTGATATCTAAACAATTAATTTAGAAATCCCCATAACCACAGCCTTCCCTCAAATATACAAAACCTGGTATAGATATGTAGATGACATATTGCCTTAAATTGTTAAATCTTCAGAATAGTTCAATAAAATTTACAATAGTAAAAGAATCGAATGGCATGCTTCCCTTCTTTGACCTAAAAATAATCAGGAATCATAAACTAGAATTTGGAATCTATAGAAAAAGAAACACAGATAACAGATAATAAACAACAGCTACAACCCAATTTCACACAAACATGCCATGATCAACAGCCTTGCATTCAGACTGGTAAACCTACCATTAAGCCAGAAGGAATACAAATTAGGACTCAATCAGATCACAGAAATTGCACAAAAGAATGGCTACACAGAACATCTGGTAAAGAAGAAGATTAATACATTTATGAAATAGAAGAAAGTAAAAGAAATTAGCACTCAATAAAGAATAACCAGAATCTAGCATAAAAAAATTCACTTACCACCCTTTGACACATAAAAAATTTCATAAGATTTTCAAAAAATAGAACATCAGCTTAGCCCCAGTTAATATGCACAGTTTAAAAAAAATCTCCTCCATACAAACATGAAAGATAAAATCCCCTCATTGAAACAAACAGGGATATATGAAATCAGCTGCAAGGAATGTGAAAAGATATATATATATATATAGGGAACACAAAAAGAAACATTGGACAACATTTTAAAGAACACGTGAGGTATTTAAAGCATAAAATATAAGTCAGCTGTAACATAAATTTTGAACTCAAAACCATAATTTTCACAGTGAACCCAAGCTATTAAAATCAGTGCAGAACCCAACTGGATTTACAGTTTGGGAAAATCTATTAATTCTAAAAAACAAAAACAAAGAAATACACGTTTGTATACTACAAAGAAATGATCTTATCTCAAAATTCATCTATCCAGAGCAGAGACCTCTACAGGCCTCTACCATGAGTTTGGCAGTAAATCTCTGTTGGAAATGGTGGCAATAGCTGCCGAAACATGTTCGAAGTAAGTTACTCATTTCAATTAGTGAAGTTTGAGTTAGGCATTGATCATCCTAATGTTTCAATTATACAGAAACACAAATCACAGTCATGTTCTCTCAATTCAGACTGGTACGAGAAGAAACCATGGTCAACTGCTAGCAAGAACAAGAAAATGTTCTGCTTTAATTGTTTGTTGTTTGGTGGTGAAGCTTCATGGCCAGTTCATGGTATTAGTGACCTCAAACATCTTTTAGAAAGAATTAAGTCACATAAAATAAGTTCTTCTCAAATTGGAAACTCCTTAAAATTAAATTTATTTGGAAAAGCAGATACTCAAATACAAAGTGATGAAGGATATAGGCTTTTTGTTAATGGCAAATTGAATTATTCTGAAAAAACAGGCAGACATTAAATAGAGCTATTGACTGCCTAAAATCTGTGAACATGAAATTGCTCTAAGAGGACACAATGAGACAGAAGTATTGCTAAATAGAGGCATATTCTTGTATTTAATAAGTGAAATTGCTAAACTGAATAATAACTTGTATGAACATTTGAGGGAATTCAAACTAAACAAATATACATCAGCAATAATACAAAATGAGTTATTGGAGTGCATGTATCAAGTTTACAAAAAAACCCTCCAAGTTGAAATAAACAAAGAAATTAAAAGCAAACATTGAGTCGCTGAATGACACTAAACAACACTTACATCTAAATTTCCCAGAACATGTTTCAGAGGCTAGTTTCCTTCATTGTCAACATGATATAAACCCAGAGCCGAAACCATTGAAACACATAACCGGAAAGCAGGAATTGGCAACTTGGGAACAAATTTTCATTTGAAAAACAAAAATAGGATTATAAACTTCAATATCCCCCAGGGCGACTCATACAAATTCATAGAACCACCACCAGAGCAAGCAATGGATCGACCAGAGTCACCACCAGTGATTAGTCAATGTCCAGTTGACAATGGAGGAAACTAACCTCCGAAACATGCTCCAGAAAATTTAAATGTAAGTGTTGTTTGGTGTCATTAATCAACTCAATGTTTACTTTTAATTTGATCTCTACAACACTGGCATCAACTTCCAAAATAAAAAACAAAACAAAACAAAAAAAAAAAAAAGACAAAAAAAAAAACAAAGGAATGTTTGTTATGTATAAGCAAATGAAGCTAGTGATATCTCCAATAAGAAACAGTTGGTAATAGTTCTTCATTTTGTTCAAGGATCACAAGCAGAAGAAATATTTACATGATTTCATTAACCTTACTGAAAGATCTACTTCAAGGATAACACAAAGTATACTAAAACATTGGAGCTATAACAGGTTAAAGATAAGCTAAACTCTAAAACATATGATGGTAGACCTGCATTCTAAGCGCAACATGGAGTGCAGAAACTTGTAAGAGATGAGTATCCTTGTGCTTATTTTGTGCACTGCTATGTACACCAGCTTAATCACATTATGCAACCAGTATCCTTCAGCCATCTAATTTTTTTTTCCTAACTTATCTGCATTTTCTTTGTTTTTCTCTTCATCTAATGAGAGCGCGAATTTACTTCTGCAGGTGAGTCAGCGAAGATTACTGTGAACATGTCAAATGAGATGGAGTTTCCAGAGTAGAGTGGCATCTTCTGTTTCTCAGTGCCAGGAATTACTGATAGAATGTTTTGAAATTATTCAGCAGGGCGGTTCATGGGATTCTGCATCAATAAGGGGAAGCAACTGGATTAATGCATTTTCAATACAAATGAAGAATTCATTTTCTTTTTGGATTATTTTAACAGAGTAATGCCTTTCATTGAAATATATTACAATATTTTACAAAAGAGGAATTACGACAAGGATCTTCATAAATTTTTAGCTGCTATTTGTAGCTAGTAAGCATGATGGTTCAGAACAAAGATGGCTCTGTGTTACATAAAATTTTCAGAAAAAAAATAAGAAGTGTTAATAAAACAATGTGCACTATTGAATGTTGTGATATAATTATTCAGCAAGCTTAAGAAAGGTTTAATGCAACTGAACACAGAGTGTTTCAATTCAAACCTACCAAATTTAATGACTTAGAAGTCAAGTTTTCTGATAACTGCCACAGCTGTGCCTTTCATAGAATGAACTTTGCGCACTTTGTTGTAGCGAAGAGATTAAGAACATAAATTCTGTCAGTATATTTTATTATTTTTTAGTAAAAACAATTTAGAGGACACATTTTCAGAAACAGTAAAACTGGTCAACGTAGTTCTAACAACACTAAAGACAACAGCTGAATCTGAAATGTATTTCAGCACACTAAAATGCGTTAAAAGCTACTTAAGAAATACAATGGGACAAGAAAGACTCAATGACTTACAAATACTTTCAATTAAGAAAAACTACATTGCTAACATAGAGAGCTTTAACAAAAATGTGATAACAAAGTTTGCTGAACAGAAGAATAGGAGAGTACAGTTCCTGTTTAAATAAATAAATGTTTTTTGTAAAAGCTAACCTTAATAATGATAATTTTGTGTGATGCAGAATCTTGACGCTTATAATTTAATAACATAATGAATTATTTCTTTCTTAATGAGTGGCTTATAATATTCAACACATTATTTTTATCATTAATTAGCCCTGGTCAAATTTGAGCTCATGAGATGCCACTGGCAGTCCTATAATACTGTTGTATGATCTTGGGAGTGAATGTTTTCTATATTACTAATTTAAGAGATAACTCATCAAACATTATACAACTTATAAATGTAAAAAGAAGCTAGTAACAGTGAAGAATAACACAAATATTAATATAAAAATAATAGTTGCAACAAATCTTCAATTATCTTTTGGAATTCCAAAAGATAAGTGAAGATTTGTTGCAACTATTATTTTTATATTAATATTATACAACTTTATCATGAAAGGACTGAAAAAAATCCACAAATGAGGTAGGTATGCACATTTTTGACAGATTACATTGTGAATGAGATCCCAGAATCAGTAAATGAATTAGATTTGTTCAATGATGCCTGTGGGGTTCAAAACCAGAACCATGCTATCGTTAGGATATGCATTCCTTTAATGTATAATGCAAGTTTCCATACAATTGAACAATATTTTCCTATCCAAGGCCACTCATTCATGCCTTGTGAAAGGGACTTTGGAGTGATTAAAAGTTCTCTAAAGCATAATGATGGAATTTGTGGTGCCATGGAAATTATTCAACTGATATGTGTAGCAGAACAGACAATTTCTTTGAAAGTAGTACTAATATCAGAATCAGGTAGGTATTGCTGTACATGATTTTTAGGGAAATCTATTTCAAGAGAGATAAAAATATATGTCAAACCAGCTTCATTTTTGTACAGAGTAGCATGCACTTTTCCCTTTGATATAAGAATAAGAATAAAGTTTATTGACCATTAAGCTGTTTCATAAAATTACAATTGATCTCGTTAAATACATAATTTATTACATTACAAAATTGGAGCTTTATACAATTATTTACACCATTTAAAACAGTTGAATAAATTTGCTGCTATTTGCATAACAAACTATTTACAGCACGTTTATGATAAATTTGTATTAATGGTTACATTTTACAATGCTACCTTAGATATTACTCATCTATGTGAAAGTTATTACATTCAAAGATCTCTTCAACTGAGTAAAAAGCTTTTATCTTTCAGTCAATTGTCCAGAAATATTTTGAATTTATGATTGGGTAGTGAAGTAATATGTTAAGCTAGTTATAAACAATATGCAGACTTCTGCTCCATTGTTTGCAGATGCTTTAGTAGTCAGTTCTATTATGGTAATTGACCTAAAACAGCTTTGCAGGAAATTGATAAATATTGTTCAGAATGGGGTCTAAATGCGCACCAAGACAAAACAAATCTTAATAGGTAAGAAAGGAGGAAACTTCAATAAATATGAAACTTGGACAAAAGGTTAACAGAGAATATATGGTGGTATATGATTGCATTTATTTATTGTATAAAAATAGATGAAAGGGGAAAATGGGAAAAGATAAAAGATTGGACCTAGCAAATGGAAATCAGCTATGTGAATCATTAAAGGATGTGTGTTTTAAATACTATTATTGGAAGTTAAATGGCTACAGTGATCAAAGCACTAATGCTTTAAGGTGCTGCAATTTGGAGAATGAAAAATTCTTGGGTAATTGTGGATAAAGAACACTATCCTTTTTTGAAAGAAATTCTTGATTACCAATTGCAGCTGTAAAAGAAGTGGAATATGGAAAGAGTTTTAAAATATTAACATATAACCTTAAATCTAAATAAAGGCAATCTTGTAAAGGGATGTTTAATATATCATATAGAGGAAAAGAGATACAAATATTAGAGGATTTTGAAAAGAGGCAAGAGTTTTAAAGATAAAGAGAACCAAAAATGTTTAGCAATTTAACTGGGAAGACATCACTGGAATATCATACAAAGATAAAATGAACATTGTAAAAGAAAATTGTATACATAAAAGTAATAAGCAAGAGAAAGGGAATAACATGAGCAAGAACAGGAATGTAAAAGTTAAAAGGTTAAAGAGAAGGCTGTTCTCTGGAGATTGCCCTTTATGAGGAGGGAAAGAAGACTTTGGAACATATAGTACTTGACTGTAAGGAAACTGGAGAAATGAATTCATTAAGTTTAAAAGATACAAAAGAACACTGTGAACAGAATTCATAAAGGAGAGCAGGAGCATGGAACAGTATTTATTTCTAGTTAAAAAGAAATGGAAATAGTGAAGGGAGAGGAAGAAAATTCATATAGATAGTAAACATTGCATGTGGATGGATGTCTACTGAATGAATGGCCAGAACCAATTTCAGTTGGCAACCATGTATTATGTAAATTTCTTAGCACCAGATAAACATGCATAAATAAATATTCATGTTCATTTACACAAAAAAGGAAGAAATTGAAAAGAAGGAAAGGCTCTCAGAATGTTCATAAATTTAGAGAAAATAAAATAATATGGATCATTGTTCATAACTATAGGACTTCTGACATGCATTACTCCTGTCTCTTTGTTATTCTTGAATACATTTTTAAAATATTTAATGTGTTCCAATCACATGACTTTCTCTACATCACTATAACAAATTATTGTTAAAAGTATATTCTTCTATCTACATTATGATAATCAAGATAAACAAAAACAGAAATTATCTTAATTGCTTGCTTCCTTGTAAGTAGAAGGAAAATAAGTAAATACACTAATCTAACGATAGCAAAATCTTTTAAAAGCTGGTTGAAATCTGTTTCTATGCAAGGCCAGGAGAAAACAACTTTATGTGTGAGAAAAGATTTTTTTTAAGTATTTTAAATCTGAAACAAATAATAAGAAATACCTCAGAAATGGTCAATGGCATGAAAAAAATGTATTTGACAGAAATAGTGTGTTTTAATGTGATCTACATTTTTAGTCCAGCAAGTTTTTGTCTATCTCTTACAGTTTATCAATTACACCAAATTCATTCAGAATAAGGAGTTCTTCAGAGGCTATTTCCAGAAAATTCAAAATATACATTTTATTCGAAATGTAAATATCTTTAATATACAGTATTTCAATCAAAATCGTTAGAGCCATTTTTGAGAAAATCAAAATTTTCAAAAATTTTTCCATGTAAATGGGTAGCTTAGGGTTGGGGGGATTTTTCTCAAAATCTTTGTGTCACATTCCTGGAAGATAGTAAACTTAAATACCAAGTTTGGTATTTTAATGAATTTCCGTTTTTGAGTTATTGTGCTCATGCGCATGCACGCATCTCGTGAAGACTTGCTGACAGAAAATGCAGATATACAAAGTAAAGACACATGTATTTTGAATGAAGTATTAATTTTTAGATAGTTGAGATTACAAGGTATTTATCTTACCTTTCCTACATCGCTTTCACAGAAATGTTTAATACTGATTGAACTGGAGACAAGTACTTCTGAATCAGTTGTGATAGTTAACCTATCCTCTGTTTTCAGCTCTTTTCCATCCTTGAACCTTAAACAAAATTACATTAATCATCACTGTTTAATTATGGAGAAATTTTAAAACTGAAGAACTGAAAACAAAATATTAAACAAAATTTGCAAATTGTTTGACAATATAATTTAATTTTAAACATAGATAAGACACATTTAATTAATTTTCATGTTTCCCAAAATAAATGTTCCACACAAACACTATAGATGTTTAATAACAAAATAATTACATATACAGATAATACCAAGTTCCTTGGTCTTTGGATCCAAAGCAAATTAATATAGAGCATATACATATATCAACTGATTTAAAAAAAATCCTTATAGTGGCCAGATCTCCTAGTTTTTAGCTTTAAATTTTAGAATCCTGAAAATCCTTTTAAGATACTAATTTGGTCCAGTTATATGTTTCTCCTTTCTCATGAATGTAGGCTTTGTATTTTCTGTAGTGATCATCTTGAAGACTTTTCCATTTATTGATATGAAAAATGTGTAACTGGAATGCATTTGTTATTGTTACTTCACGTAAAGAGGCTTCACTCCAGTGGAAATTAATTCATTACACTTGCACTGTCACTTGTTTCATTTAAATTTCAGTCCTTTTTTTGTCAATCAGATATCTTTGACGATTGGTCAATGAGTGGCAACAATTCAAGGGATAAGCTCCAGCCAATGGAGTTCAAATAGTTGTGAGTTATAGTTTCTTTTTCTCAAATGTACAGTTTTTCTGTTCATTATAAACTATTGAATGTATGGTGTTAATTGAATGTATAAGAAGTGTTCAAAATACTTAAGAGAAAGTGTGCTTATCAGGCAAATTATTCACAGGGATGGTCTGTTATAAAATGAGAGGGAAATGTCCTTATAAAGTAAAATGATTTTGTGACAAGAAAAAAAATAGTACAAGAAGCAGAACTGACAATGTGGCACCCCACAACAAAAATCCATATATTGCTCAATTCATTGGATTGCACTATAGAGTTAAGCTCCAATAGTTTAAATTATTCCAAAACAGTTACAAATCTCGCAATGGGGAGGACTAAAGGAATAGCAGTGCTAAAATCTGTTCTAGCTCCAGACATTGCATATGCAGTAATCTAGAAACTATTCCTTATTTTCGAATTGCAAATGACACCAGCAACATCCAGAAAATCTTCCCATTGTTTGTTCAGCACTTCAGTTTTAAGAATGGCAATACAGTAAAACTGCTTAAATTGGATTCCTTGAAAAATGGAACTTCTGCTGAGATAGTATTTATAGTGTGAGTGCATTGGAAGAAAATAGGATTGATAAACGTACTAAGTAATGCATTTTGTGATAACAATACAAAACATATACTTTGGCAGAATTCAATGAAGTGTTATAAATAATGTTGAAGAAATTGCTCACAAAGTTAAACAAATTACTATATTTATCCAAATACAAGACAATGTTTTTTTGTTTTTTTTTTTTTTTCAAAATATTAATGTTCAGAAGCAGGGAATGGACTTGCATTTCAGATATAAGTTTTCCGAATACCATGCCAGGAAAAAGCAATTTTCAAACTTTGCAAGTATGACAGTGATGAAGCCTGGGGGAAATGGTATAGATTGCCTCCAAGGTTGCAATGAATTTGACAGATTTTTGTACGCTTCTTTATGCGCCAAAAATTAGCTATTAATGGGCCTGTGAGCATTCTCATTAGAATAAAGATTACTCTCCCAGACAAAATAAAATTAGAGGAGACTGTCTCCATGGTCGAGTGGTCAGCGAGCTGACTTCTCACCCAGAGATTCCGGGCTCGATTCCTGGCTGGGGTAGGAAATTTTTCTTTAGCTAGAATTATTCCCTATGCCCCGCAGAGTCTGGAAGTATGTATGTGAGAGTGAATGTGTGTGTGTTTGAGGAAAAGAAAATGATTTAAACCTACAGACGAGTTGTTTCAAGTGCAAAGCCCCCAATATGACCTTGGTTGTTAAAGGAGGCTATATAAATGAAAAGAAAAGAAAAAAGAAAAAAAAAAAAAAAAAATTAGAGGAGTTCCTTTCACATCGGTGGTTTTAGGGTAATGGTCAAGCAGAAAGATAGAGGTTAACTCCGCATATCCCTTCCTCCCATACATTTCTGGTTTCCCTTCTGACTCTCTGTGCCGCACACAATGTGAATTTAAGCGCAAATTCGAATTAGGTAAATATTTTATGATATATTATATTAAGCATGCTGACTTAATAGAAATTAGGACCCAAAATTGTATGTTCCTGCTGCCACCAAGGTCATATTTTACCACCTGTACTTCGCTACCATGGCACACACCCACACAAAACAATTCGAATTCGAACTATGTAAAACGTTTTACAGTATATTATATTAAGTATGTTGTCTTAATTGAAAACCATTACAGCCAAGCTACCGTCAAACATATATGTAGCAGCACATTTTCTCCCTTCTCTGTCTCTCTTCTACCAGCAATGTGAATTTCGGCACAAATTAAAATTAAGTAAAAAACATTTTACGATGTGCTATATTAAGCATATTGTCTAAATAGAAAATCATATCCATCAAAGTCTACTGCTAAGCTGCAACCAACCACCGCCGCTGTCATAGGATATCATCGCACACATACTGTATAGTAGGTATTTCCGTTCTTCTTTCTCCCTTTTTCGTATCTTCCGCTCACAATATAAATTTCTGTGCAAATTCAAATTAGGTAAGATCATTTATATTAAAATGATGTCTTATATTAAAATGATGTCTAACTACAAACTCATAACCATCATCGTCATTACAGTTGCAGTCTCTATCTGCTGCCACCATCGCTGTCCCATTGTACCATCGCACCCATGCCATGCATTTCCATCTTTGTCAAACACTCAAAATGCGAATTATTACATAAATTCAAATTAAGTAATGATAATGGTGGTGATGGTGATGATGATGATAATAATAATAGTTTTTTTTTTTTTCAAAATTTATGGTAAGCCTTTAAATTTCATTTAAAGATCAAGTTATGTCTTCTTTTTATATAGATAATCATTCTAAATTCCAAAATTAAGCTCTGAAAAATGGAGGTCATCCTGCATTTGAGGTCATTATGTATTATAAAAACAGTTATGATTTACTGTATTTACCACATCAGTTATGATTCATCTTATCAGTGTCAGCTGTCCAGCACATACATTTCATAATATGGCAAAGACATTAGCTGGTATTCTTATCATAGTAATTATATTGTTTAATTTTTTTCAATATATACTGTATAATATAAGTTTAAGGTGGAGTTAATTATAATTTCATAAAGATTGTTGAAATGGATAGAATTGAATAGTTTATTCCAATTAAGAAGGTGTGTTGATCAAATGAAAGCAAGTTTAAAACCAAATTAATACCAAACACAGAGCACCTACACATTTTTTGGAAATTTGTAGATGTAGAATATGGCAAACCAGTACCTCACAGAAGAACAAGATGGCTATCTTTGCTTCTACAGTGGATGCATCCAGAGTCTGTGCATATAGATTAATAAGTTATTGTAGTCAAGAATTGATATAATGCATGTTGGTATATTAAAGTATTTTATTTTTGCAAAAATATTGAACAAATTATCTTTAAAGACTCAGAACATGTTATAAAGGTGATGTGATTCCTATGGTATTTTTTTCAACTAAATTAAGATACAGTAGGAATATTAATATGCTTAATATGCATAGTTATAAATTTATGTTCAAATTCATGACATTCTGTTTATATTTTGTGAATTTACAGTATAATATTCCTGTCTTCTAGTTTG
This sequence comes from Hymenopus coronatus, assembly GCA_030762935.1. Lineage (NCBI taxonomy): Eukaryota > Metazoa > Arthropoda > Insecta > Mantodea > Hymenopodidae > Hymenopus > Hymenopus coronatus. The sequence goes on from CM060884.1 coordinate 18,189,308, forward strand.
GTAAGGCATTTTAAATCACCTGTACTTACATTTTCAGTCAAAGAAAATGAACCAGTTTTTTGTTTTCTGAATCTGACAACTGTACATTTAGTCAATGTAGAGATACTGTGGAATACATATTTTACATGTATTCACTCTATTCTAAAATGTGGTATATCTCTATAGGGCAGCTCACCTCATTGTATCTTACTGTTAAAATATGAGGGGTGTTCAATAAAGAATGATCATAATTTTATTACGGTCATAATTTTTCGCACTAAAATTCAATCTTATTATATTCTGTTAGCTTAATGTGAAGCAATCACGTCGCAGTAGTTTCATTGTTGGTACTCCTGGTTCCCGCCTGTGACAACCAGGCAAGTTCAGACATGTTCAGTATCGCCTACAGCTACAATGAAGGTAACATGCGAGGAACAATATGCGGCTTTGAAATTCTGCTTTCGTCTCAACAAATCTTCAGTTGAGGCCTATACAATGTTACAGGAGGCCTATGGAGAGTCTGTTCTTCCCTACAGCACAGCTCGAAGGTTGTTTAAAATGTTTAAAGAGGGGAGACAATCAATTTCAAAGGAAGGTGCTCCAGTTATTGCTCTTACGGAAGAAAACATTAACACTGCTGCTGCCTATGTGAGAGAGGATCGACGAATTACCTTAAGATCACTTTCTGAAATACTGAACATTTCATTGGATGCCACCCACACGTTGGTGACAGAAACATTAAACATGAGACGCGTTTGTGCACGATGGGTTCCAAGACTGTTGATTCCCGAACAAAAGGACATTCGCATTCTGGTCTGCATGCAGTTAAAGTTGATGTTAAAGAAGATCCGGAGTTTCTTTCAAACGTAGTCACTGCTGATGAAACTTGGCTACAACATTTTGATCCTGAGAGCAAACAGCAAAGCTCAGTGTGGAAATCTCCTTCATCACCAACCCCCAAAAAGCGAAAGTGGTTACTTCTGCTGGGCAAGTTATGGTCATCTCATTCTTTGAATTCATGGAATGGTTTATCAGCATGTTGTACCTGCACACACATCAGTAATTGGACGATACTACAGGGATGTCCTGAAAAGATTGCAAGTCCATATCAGGCGCAAAAGACCACATTTCCGTGAAGCAGGCTGGATGTTGTACCACGATAATGCGTGGCCACATATTGCCAATGTTGTTGTTGAATATCTTGCAAAAATCAATGTGAAGTGCATCCCTCACCCTCCCTATAGTCCGGATTTAGCCCCATGTGACTTTTTTCTATTCCCTAACTTGAAGAAACGTCTTCGTGGGAGGCATTATCCATCATCAGAAGCACTGGTGAAGGTTGCAGAGGCGATTTTGAAGGATCTCTCAAAAAATGGTTTCCAGCATGTCTTTGAAGACTAGCAGAAACGCTGGGACAAGTGCATCGCATTCATGGGAGATTATTTTGAGAAGGACCATCAAAATTTTGAGGATGAGTAAAGGTACGTTGTCAAAAAAAATTGTTATCATTCTTTATTGAACAGCCCTCGTATAAGAGTGAATCCTAAGAATAATGGGAAATAATAATGCAAATCCTCATGCAGACTATTTCTAAAGAATTTAACATTTTATCCCTTCTTTGTGCTTTTAGCTTTGAACTTCTGATATATACCAAATTAAACTTAAGCAATGCAAGTGATTACTTTAATGAAATATTCAGAACAACACAGGGCAAACACAGCAAAAGCACAAGAAACAAGTGTATTAAATAAAGGAAATTCTTTATTTCCTTACTTTGTTTTTATCTCCAATTTTTGCTTTTATGTTGTTGAATTAATGGGTGATATGAATAAAAGTGAGACACACCTAGTCTTGATGCGTGTCTTGCTAATTTTGTATGAATAAAAATTTCCCCTCCGAAGTGAGATGTGCTACCTGTGTCTCATACACGTGTAATTGCTATGTGTGTAAACAGGTCAACAATATATTGTTGCATTTATGTAAAGGCACATTTCAGCAATAATGATTCAATTTATGTCAAAATGGAGAAGGAAACATTACATTTTTAATTGCATTTCGTGGATGTTTTAAAAAATTATTTAATAAAATCATAATTGCCAGAAAATTAGAAATTTGCAATGGCCAGAACTAAACAACATTTAGAAGAAGTTTGATAGGGATTATAATGAAATTTAATTGTTTAGGAAAATAAGCAATGTGAAAAGCAGAAAAAAAACAAAAATTCTGATGTGCTCCATTCACATGATATTCTCTAGCTGTTCCATATACAAACTATTGTTACTAAATATTTTTTTTTATCCACACTGTGTTAATCGATATAAACATTAGCAGAAATGGTCTTATTACTTGCTTGCTTGTAAATGGAAGGGAAATAAGAGAATATACTAAAGAGATAGTCAACTCTTTTAAAAGTTGTTGCTAAGTGAAACATAAGTTCCATTTGCCTTGCATGGCCAGCAGTTAAACTAAAGACATGAAAGGAGGCTTCCTGTTTGAGAAGAGTTAATGTACCTTAATTTAAAACTGAAACCAATAACAAGGAATATCTTGAAAACAATAAACTCTACAAGAAAAATGTATATGAAATAAATTATGTGTTTTAAAGAAATCTACATATTTTGTGTTGTAAGTTTTTGTCTGTCTCCTACGGCTTATTAGTTATGCATAATTTATCGAGAATAAAGAGGTCTTCAGAAGGCTATTTCCAGAAAATACAAGGTATACATTTTATTTGTGTTGTAAATATTTTTAATACCCAGTATTTTAATAAAAATCATTACAGCATTTTTGGGGAAACAAAATTTTCAAACATTTTTCCATGTAAAGTGTGGTTTGGGGTGGAGGGATATTCTTTGTGTCACATCCTTGGAAGATACTAACATAAATAACAAGCTTGGTAATTAACAGTCTTCAAGCCATGCTGCCCACACATACAAACCTTTTTCAAAAAATTCTTTTTTTTTTTGGGGAGGGGGCTTTGAGGATCTCAAAATATATATTTCTGGTGAAATCTTAACATCAAATTTTTGGATGGAATACAATACCTTCTCTAGCTACTATGTGCATTATGTGTGCATATACGCTAGAGAAAGTAGAAAGTAAATGACTTACAATGGACACCATGAAAGAAAAGAAAGAAAAGTTCTTGGACCTGATAGGAGAAACAAATCCTCTGAAAACAGTTGAAGTTAAGAATAAAAGTTTAAAACATGTTATTTTACATATCTAGTATTTATTTAGTTATTTTTAAATAGAAATGCTTCTAATGAAAGTTCTCCTGTGTTAAGGAGTCAAAAACCTATTTTTGTAGAATATATATAATGTGCTATAAAAGACAAAGATAACGAAAGTGAGCAGTTCATTTGTATGTATTAATTTGTAATGGTATCAATGAAACTATAATTTAAGTCCTCATAATGACTTAATTTAAATAATTCAAAGGTTTGTACTTATTAAAATAGCTGTACTCCTATTATATATATATTATTATAATATTGTTTAGGTTATAAAAGCATACTCGTGTAATCACTTATTATTTTTGCTGTTTGATCCCTTTTTAGGTCCCCTTTCCCTAATATATCTACTTACTGTCCACCACCACCACCACCACCACTACCACCACCACCACTGTCACCGCTGTCGCCACCACCACCACAAACTTAATCAACCTCATGTTAATGATCAACATTATAAGCCGGTCTTCCTGATCTTACTCCTCTCCATAGTCTTGGACCACAAGAAATTCGTAATCATGTTCCTGGAAATGCTTATGGAGAACCATATAACATATGATAAACGAAGGTACTCTATAGCTTACATTACTTTTTTTAATTGAATTATTTGAAAACTCTCTTTTGCCAGGCCAAAATATGTTTGTATTGTATTATAGCATGTTTCTTAGCAAGATATATAGGGCCTATATGATGTCCATAACCCTCATCCTTAAGAAATAATGCATTCATATTATTATTATTGTTATTATTATTATTGTTATTATTATTATTGTTATGATTACTGTTGTTATTTTTCTTCTTCTTCTTCTTCTTCTTCTTCTTCTTCTTCTTATTATTATTATTAATATTTATATTTCTGTAGACATTGGAATTTTGCTCTTGAATAGAACTAAGTCATTTTGCATCACTTGTAAACAACAGCCTTTTGGCAATGATTTTGTCAACATGAAATTTTGGTTTCCTGATTCTAACATGATGATAATCCAAAGCTCAATTGCATCATAGAATGTATCGCACTGTTGCCATATCGCTTTAGCTATTTAAAATGCAGCAGCATTTGCCAGAAATTTGATCCAATCAAACACTTATACCCTTGTGTAGTTACAGCAGACCAAGTTTCAAAAAAGTTTTGGATACTGAATTCTGAGAGACCTCTGTATCTTCTGCAATGCACACTGATACCCAGGGTTTACTACCTGCAGTCGAATGGTCAGCATTCTAGCTTCTCAACCAAAGGTCCCAGGTTTGATTTTTGGCTGGGGCAGGAATTCTTTTCAACTGGAATCTTCTCTAAATATGCTGGTACGTATGTTTAATAGTATGAAACTGAAGAGAAAAAAAAAGATGAAAAGAAGTCTTACAGTTCAACAAAAAATCACTAGCAGCTGTTTCTAAAGTAAAGCCCCTGATATGACCACAAAAGTTAAAGGGGGATATATATATATATATATATATATATATATATAAAAAAAGAAAAAAAGCAAAAAAAAAAAAAGCAATGACAATTCAAATCTTTGCTCCTTTGCATAAAGCCCTTGTTCCTGTTGCAACAGGAAGAAAATGCAGTACAAACCACTTTGCATTTTTTTAATCTTTGAGTTCATTATAATTTAATTTTTCAGAATCCCACCTAGTTTAATAAAGCTTCCTTCTGTGCACAAAAAACACCAAAACTGCTTATAATTTGTTGTATGAAGCTGCTTCTCGCGTGTTGAGACACCTTCTGAGGTGACCTAACAAATCAGAGACGCATGTCATAAAAGTCAGAAGTAGCTACTTTTTTCATTCCAAAACCTGAGACACTTCTCATTACGAAAGTGAGTGAGATGTTGGTCATGATCAAGGTCACCTCCATCTTGAGTCATCAAGTTTTATTCATATGAAAGTGAGATATATCTCGTAAAGTGCAAGTTTTAAGACATGTCTCACTTTTATTCATAGCACCCAATATGTTGATTGTTAACCTTCTGTTAATGTATTTTGTCCTTTCATTTTTACATTTGATGCTCTAAGAGTGACCTATAGTCAAGCTTTGCAATCAATTTTTGTAAATCATTACAACTAAAAAAAAAAAAAAAAAATGTAATATGTCAGCTCTCTAGTTTAAAATTTATATTTTGTGAATAGTGTACATATTAGTATAAGTTGTGACATAATGCAAACAGTGAGTGTGTTATTAATCTGTTACTTGACAAAGCCTTTGAATGTTTGCAATTCTTTTGGTGAATAAAACATCTATCTACCTACATAAGGTGAGCTTTTGAAAATAATTATAACCGCAATTATTTTTTTATATTTCTTCGTACTATGTATATATGATTGATTTTACAGGTTGAATAAAATAGCTGTTCATTCATCTGTGCTGGCAACTCAGCTACTTAATTAATGGTACTCATCTGGACAAAAATTTATAAGCTGCAGGTGAGAAGAATGCACTATATTGGTCTGTGAGGCTATACATCCTCCAATGATGGTCATTAAAAGAATAATATGATATTAAAATAAGAACTATAGCTTTCCTGGCGACGTGTTAATTCAAAATCTTCTCGGGCTTCTAGCCAGGTAATAACTTGGCTTGACACCAACGTTTCGAAGAAGTGCATCTTCCTCGTCTTCAGGGTGAACTGACTGATCAGTTCACCCTGAAGACGAGGAAGATGCACTTCTTCGAAACGTTGGTGTCAAGCCAAGTTATTACCTGGCTAGAAGCCCGAGAAGATTTTGAATTAATATGATATTGTTGAAATATTTGTTCAGTCTGAATTTGCTAACACTACCTACTTCAACTCTATAAAAAGAGAACATTAATAGCACCTCTCATTACAAAATAATCATAGTGGTAGTTTTAGATGATTTACATAGTATAAGAAATTCCAGCAGAAAACCATATTACTGAGCATATCCTGTATCCCAACAGTGTTAAGATAAGTAAATTTTATCCCTTCTGAATATTTAAAATTAATGATATTATAAATGTAATGGGTGTTTTTTTTTGTTTTTTTTTAACCCAATTTCTGTTCTATAAACTGTGTAATGTTTTCATAGTTGATCTGATTCTTTCTGTTGCTAATTTTAATTATACACAACTTACCATTTAATGTGAGGCTTAGGAACACCATTTACACGAAGATGGAAATCAGCATCATCATAATCCTTTACTGTTTGATCTTCTAAATTCTTGACAAATGATGGTACTTCCGCTAAATTTTGGATAAAAATAAGAACAAATTATTTAACTTCATTCAAAGATTTACTTGTGCACATGCATTATATACAATACCAAGACTTATTTGAGTGTGCAGTTGGGTAAGTAAGGTTAGATTGGTTCACAGGATTTGGGTTAGTTTTTACTTCCATATAATAGGGAAATGCTGAAATATTCTGGCACTAAATAAAACTTATGCCATGTTAAAAGTCATTTAATACATTTTGTGAAGTATATAAAGGCAAGATTTTAAACTGCAACCTAATTAACTTTTATTCATATCAGTACAACTATACTGCTTCATCAACATCATTAACTTATAATTTTGAATACTGGAAGTGGTACACTGTGAAGCTAGCAATTAGTTTTTAATTGGTAGTCGAATATACACACATGTGCTTCACAAAAACTTACTTTTACGCAGAACTAGTTTCGCATGCGTGTTGCATGCATTGTCTACTGCTTTCGACTATGGGATACAACACGAGGATCCTTGATTTATGACTGTCTTCCCTCTGGTGTTGGATTGATGAACTTCATTAGCGGGTTCTCTTTAAAGGGACGATCAAAATTCATGAGGTGCGCTTCATGTTTTTTCATGTATATTTTCTCCCATGCGTCGAGTTCTACTGTCCGTTGTACATTTTTTAAAAGATGGATGTCTTGTTTAATTTCATGTTGGTTGTTCCAAAAATGAGCCGATACTGCAGATTTTTCAGTTTCCCTATTTTTGATATTTCTAATATGTTCTTTTAGACGGGTACCTATGTTTCTTTTTGTTCTGCCAATGTATACTTGGTTACACTCATTGCAATTTATTCTATAGATGCCTGGTTTTTTGTCAATTGGGTCTTTTTTTGTTCTATGGGATGGAATCAAATTTTTTACACTGAACCTGTTGTAAGGTGCCAGTGTTATATTATGTTCTTTAAATATTTTTTGGAATTTCTTAGTTGCCCAAGGGTGGTAAGTGAATCTCCTGTAGTTATCACCATCTTTAATTCGTTTGAGGGTGGATATTTCTGTGATCTTATTTTGTTGTTTAATTTTCTTGAGTTTTTTGAATACTAAATCCTTGTTGAAACCATTTATTTCAGCTGTTTTTACTATGTGGTTTAGTTCTTCTAAGTATTCAGATTTTTCCAGAGGTACTTTAGTTACTCTTTGTAGTAGGCTGTTTAGTACGGCATGTTGGTGTGCTTTTGGGTTGAAACTATTTGCTTTTATGTAGTTGTCAGTATGGGTTTCTTTTCTATGTATACCAAATTTTAGTTTCCCATCTTTGTTAGTAATTTTTAGGTCTAAAAATGCCAGTGTGCCCTGTTGTTCTAACTCCATTGTAAATTTTACTTTTGGTTCCTGTAAGTTTAGTAGTTTTAATGTATCATCTAAAAGTTTCTCATTTACTATAGCAAAAATATCGTCCACATATCTGTACCATACTTTGAAGATGTTAGGGAACGATTTTGTGATGTGGATTTCATACTGACTCATAAATAAGTTAGCTAGGAAAGGAGATAAAGGTTTTCCCATAGCTAAGCCTTCTTCTTGTTTGTAGTATTTGTTCTGAAATATGAAGTATGATTGGTCAATGCAAGTTTTGGTGAGTGTTTTGTATTCCTTTATTTCTTCTGGTGGCAAATTGAAGGATTCTAACCAAATGGAGAGGTATTGCATGAGTTTGGCAATTGGTATGCTGGGGAAAAGGGAAATCACATCAAAAGAAACCATCCTTTCTTTAGGTGAAATGTTGTAGTCTGAAATGTGTTTTATTAGCTCCAGAGAATTATTTAGATTGAGGCTTTCAAATTTCGGAAAGGTATTAAATTTGTTTACAAGCCACTTTGCTAGAAAATATGTTGTAGAGTTGATGTTATTTATGATGGGCCTCAGGCCTCATGATGTTACCAGGTTTGTGGATCTTGGGGAGTCCATAAATTGTCGTCGTGAATAAAATTGATTACATAAATAACATGGAAAAAATGCTAGATAATCAGGAATTTTTGAAGATTCCTTCTGACCCTCTAAACAAATGCACCAAACTACTTAACGAAGTGTTGAAAAATAGCAATTTAATTTCGAAATCAGATTGCAAGAAAATCAAACCAGACAATCCAAACATTGCATCAATATATGGACTCCCCAAGATCCACAAACCTGGTAACATCATGAGGCCTGAGGCCCATCATAAATAACATCAACTCTACAACATATTTTCTAGCAAAGTGGCTTGTAAACAAATTTAATACCTTTCCGAAATTTGAAAGCCTCAATCTAAATAATTCTCTGGAGCTAATAAAACACATTTCAGACTACAACATTTCACCTAAAGAAAGGATGGTTTCTTTTGATGTGATTTCCCTTTTCCCCAGCATACCAATTGCCAAACTCATGCAATACCTCTCCATTTGGTTAGAATCCTTCAATTTGCCACCAGAAGAAATAAAGGAATACAAAACACTCACCAAAACTTGCATTGACCAATCATACTTCATATTTCAGAACAAATACTACAAACAAGAAGAAGGCTTAGCTATGGGAAACCCTTTATCTCCTTTCCTAGCTAACTTATTTATGAGTCAGTATGAAATCCACATCACAAAATCGTTCCCTAACATCTTCAAAGTATGGTACAGATATGTGGACGATATTTTTGCTATAGTAAATGAGAAACTTTTAGATGATGCATTAAAACTACTAAACTTACAGGAACCAAAAGTAAAATTTACAATGGAGTTAGAACAACAGGGCACACTGGCATTTTTAGACCTAAAAATTACTAACAAAGATGGGAAACTAAAATTTGGTATACATAGAAAAGAAACCCATACTGACAACTACATAAAAGCAAATAGTTTCAACCCAAAAGCACACCAACATGCCGTACTAAACAGCCTACTACAAAGAGTAACTAAAGTACCTCTGGAAAAATCTGAATACTTAGAAGAACTAAACCACATAGTAAAAACAGCTGAAATAAATGGTTTCAACAAGGATGTAGTATTCAAAAAACTCAAGAAAATTAAACAACAAAATAAGATCACAGAAATATCCACCCTCAAACGAATTAAAGATGGTGATAACTACAGGAGATTCACTTACCACCCTTGGGCAACTAAGAAATTCCAAAAAATATTTAAAGAACATAATATAACACTGGCACCTTACAACAGGTTCAGTGTAAAAAATTTGATTCCATCCCATAGAACAAAAAAAGACCCAATTGACAAAAAACCAGGCATCTATAGAATAAATTGCAATGAGTGTAACCAAGTATACATTGGCAGAACAAAAAGAAACATAGGTACCCGTCTAAAAGAACATATTAGAAATATCAAAAATAGGGAAACTGAAAAATCTGCAGTATCGGCTCATTTTTGGAACAACCAACATGAAATTAAACAAGACATCCATCTTTTAAAAAATGTACAACGGACAGTAGAACTCGATGCATGGGAGAAAATATACATGAAAAAACATGAAGCGCGCCTCATGAATTTTGATCGTCCCTTTGAAGAGAACCCGCTAATGAAGTTCATCAATCCAACACCAGAGGGAAGACAGTCATACATCAAGGATCCTCGTGTTGTATCCGATAGTCGAAAGCAGTAGACAATGCATGCAACACGCATGCGAAACTAGTTCTGCGTAAAAGTAAGTTTTTGTGAAGCACATGTGTGTATATTCGACTACCAATTAAAAACTAATCATTAACTTCTTTAAATTTAGAGCTAACTGATTTTAACTTACTGTGTACATGGAAGTTAGCTGAGAGACTCGTTTCTCCACGGGAATTGCTGGCAGTAACAGTATAATTTCCATCGTCTGCAAGGCCAATGTTTGAAATGTATAGCTTGTAGATTTCCTTTTCAACATCTTCAGTGATTTTTGTATGCTCTGTATTTTGAATTGTTTGGCCATTTATGGTCCTGTAAAGAATAAATGTAAAAATGTTAATATCTCTCTCTCTCTCTGCTATTTTAAATGCTGCAATTAATAATGTGTAATCAAGAGGTACAATTATATTTGGAAGTAATAGAAAGGTGGTAAATGTATCATCAGTGTCATTGACTGCAGTGCCATAGTAGTAAAAGCGGTTAAACACTTCTAAAAACATTTGATGTGGGGTTGGATAGTTGGAGATTAAACTATTGTCTGATGGAATTGCACAGTTCATGTTTTCAAATTTTTTATATATGCCCTCTCCCATAAATCAAATTCTATAGCTGATTTTAGCAGTTTGACCTTTTGATCTATTCTGCAATTTTCTTCACAAGTGATTGGTTACTGCTGTTCTATTTTAAATATTTATATTTGATATTTCTGACGTGCTCTTTTAGTCTTGTATTATGTTTCTCTTGGTTTTTCCAATGTATGCTCTGATGATATCTAAATAATCTATTTTATAAATGTCTGGTTTCTTTTCTGATGGGATTCTGTCTGCTGGTTTCAGCATGCTTATTAAGCTTACAGAGTACATAATACTATCCCTTTGGGAGTTGCATACGTGAGCGCAAAGAGGATGGATGTGTGAGGTAACACTCGCTAAACTAGAAACATGAGTGTAGCACTTCAGCTCAGCTATATAGAGCTCATATCGGGCTGTTTAATAGAAGTAAAATAAGTAATCCAAATGATAATAGAGAAAATACATTAAGAATGCTAAGTTGTTGGATTGCAACTAGTGCTGGCAGTCCTTCTAGTAATAGGAGCATAGAACTAAACCCAGGACCAGCAATGTAAGAAGTGATGGAAATCTTAAGAAATATAGCAGACGACATAAGGTCATCAAACTAAGAGAGAAGAGTATGGAAGAAAAACTGGAAAGGAACATGGAAGAAACAAAAAGGAACACATGCCAGATGGAACATGAAGCAAGAAAAGAATTAGGAGAATGTAAAAATAGAATATCTAAATTGGAGAAATCAGTGAACGCCAATAGGAAATTAAATGTAGTGAGTGATATTTGGAGTAGAAGAACAAAGAGGAAGAAAATCATGGGAAGAAGTGGAAAAAATCACGAAAGCCAAATTTGGTATTAAACTTACAGATTGGAAAATGATTGTCTCCTTTAGACTAGGACAATAGGGATGGAAACCAAGACCACTTCTAGTTAAATTAGCAACCATGAACGTCAAATGGGGAATATTAAGCAACAGAAGGAAATTGAAAGGCATGAGAATATCTATTGAAAATGACTTTGATAAAGAAGAGTGAGAAATAAGACATCTGTTGTCTTGGCTGCCTCCAATGTTATTGCTGCCATTAATGCCTCATGGATGGTCTTGTAGCCGCCAAGCATAAGCTGCTGTTATCTCTGCATCACTCACTCCATCCACAAAGAAGTAGGTAGCTTCCTTGGACAGGTAACTAGATAGTAGATTCACCAGGTCCATATTCACCAGTTGTTCAATCCGCAGGGTAAACTGGTGTATCGTTTCCCCTGGTTGTTGCTGCTTCAATTTAAGCTGATAATGGTAGGCTGCAGCGAGGCGATAGTTCCCAGAGTAGTTCTCAAGAGTCTTTCAGATCTCTCAGGACATCACTGATGTCAAGCCGCTTTCAATTCTTTTGCTGCCTGTCACGTTCTTCTGCCTATCACTTGTGTGGCTTTCTCTTCTGATGACCATCGGTTGTGGGTGGTGACGGTGGCAAATTTTTGGTGGAAGATTTTGAAGGTGGATGTTCCATCGATTTTGGGAGGCTTGACGTGTGCAGATGTTTCATATCCTGTTGTCTCAACCTTCAAGTCTTTCAGCCTTCCATCTAGCATCTTTTCCATTATTGTGTTCAGTTCTCTGGTGCTTCTGTTGAATTTTTCCTCCAGGGGATTAAATTGCTGGGCATGGTCTTTCGTTCAGCCAAGTTCTTTTCCCCAAGATCTTCCACTTCCTTTTCCACACTGACCAGTTGTTCGTCGATTTTGTTCCATATCTCCTTCGTCAGGTTCTCCATTCTGCATTTTGTTTCATTTCTGCCGGCATCTTCTCCATCGCACAATTCACAATCACTACCTTGGTTCTCATCTTCTCCAGTCCATATTCCATTGCTGTTTTCATCCATTCTGAGTTGCATTTTTTGCTATTTTTTCCAATCCAAATTTAATTTTCATTTTCATTTCGGTTTTCATTTAGCCCATTATTCCAGTTTTCATGTTGTTTATGTCTTCGAGTAAAGCTTTCATCATCTCCTCCTTTGTGATGTTAATCCCACTCCTGACACCAGTGTAACAAAAACTTTATTTTATTCCAATAGTTTTTTATTTTTCCACAAACTGATTAAAATCAGTATTTGCTCACAAATAACTGTTTTTATTACAATTCTACTGTATAGTTTCTTTTTTGACATTCGCTGCAGCGGCAATATAGCTCACTACAAAATTCCTGTCAAAATCACTTAACTGTTGCATGCAAATCATTTCTGGTGAAACTGAGTTCTGGGCAGGGCTTCATTGCCCATTTTTATATCTGTTGGCTATGTCACTGGACATTTCTAGAAGTGGACACACATGCAATATACTGTAGGTGTTCACAAAACTCACTCAGGCTTTGCATGCATGCATGACTTTGATGTCATAGAACCTTCTGAAAGAGCACATGTCCACTCATACTGGTGTAACAATCACAGCTGCAATGCCGTGACACAGATGTTCACTAACGCGCTTGTGTAACAATGGATGCTTATGATCAACTATGACTTATAAAGCAAGCCATACACAGATGTTTGGCATTTATGGCCACATGCATAGGCCTTAACAGCATTGATAGGTAAATTAAATAACTAGTTTACACTTAACCCAAATCTATATTTTGTTTCAAATAATCTGTAGTTGTTACTTTCAAATCTGACCAACAACTTAGATTACTTTATATTGTTTCTAGAAGACCTTAAATAAATGTAATATTGATCACCTTGGACATCAGTTTATATAGTTATGCATCCCTATTTACAATGTTCAATGCCTTCTCAAGATATACACAAATATATGCTTGTACACTACCTCTTTTGACTCTCAAGTGTTTGTCTATTGTATGATTATCATATTTTGATGCAGTTATGAGCCTCAGTTACAGAACAGAAGGTGCTGACTGACTGGCCAGGTAAAGAGATAAGTTGATCTCAGCCAGCATAAACACCAGAAGCACTAATAAGAGTCAACAGGATTGTTCTGAAACCTTTCCCCCTTTCTAGAACCTTCTAGAATTGTCTTGTAAACTCCAGCAGCTATGTAAGCAAGTGTGAAAGTGCTGTTCTATGATGAGTTTTGTGTCAACTATTTGGACCTAATTATATAGTGCTGATTCCGCAAGAAATTAATATTCTAGCATTATAAGATTTAATATGTTGATAATAAACAACTGAGCAATACGTTTTTCATGAAGTTTATAACTTATTTATTGTTGATAGAGAATATCTTAAGTTCAACTTCTAGCAAGTGAAGCAGAATGAACAAGAGGCTGCTTTGCATGTACCTCATTATGCTGTTTAACCTAACGTGAGGTGACAGTGAACATTAACTTAGATCGCATTAGTGAATTGGCAGTAAAAGTAAGATAAAGTCACAATATCATCTATTGTTCTTCTTTCTCTTCTATCCTGAAATTCTCATTATTTTCCTTTAGTGCAACTAACCATGCAGTCTTTGCAATATGTGCTAGTGTATATTTTACTTAAGACAAGATAAACTAACTACTTGATCCTTCACTTTTCTTTTTGTGGAAGTTTGTAAACAGTGTTATTATATTCTTTTATTTGGCAATGAGTCGATTAAGAGTCAGTCTGGTTGAAAATGAAGGAAACTAGTCCTTCGAAACATGTTCTGGCAAAAATCTCGTGTTGTTTAGTGTAATTAATCGACTTGTCAAATAAATAATTATTTGATAATTATTTGGATTGTGTAAATTACCTTTTCCCTTTATATAAAGGCACAATGATGCTCACTTAGCTTTTTAAGCTATAATTTTCCTTCTCTTTAATCCTGTTTAGTAGTTAGCAACCTCAAACTTTCATCTACTTTTTCAAAACAATTTCCAAAATTTCCCTCAAATTCCATATATGTCTGAAGCTTTCATTCTTTACAAATGATTTATTTAATTTTCCAACCTCTCTCATAGTAATCTCTTTATCTAAATGTTCTATTCTGCTCAATGTACTATCCAAAATTAATTAAAAATTTAAAAACATTTCTCCTATTATCAGATTCTTAAAATATTAATATGAATCCATTTGTATTAGCTTATTTTGTATCTTTTCTTCCTTGATATAATTTTAATATTTGAAATACAAATATATTTACTGTATTTACCTCTAACTCCTCTTTGATGTTCAACCATTCTATGTTGCCACTTGCTTATAATCTCCCAGTAACTACTTATAATACATTTGCTTATTAAAATGGTTCCTTCTTCCTCTGACCCTTCTCAATCTTTTACACTTTTATTTTTGCATTTATACATTCTCTGTCATATCGTCCACCTTCCTTCACATTTCCTCTTTGTTTCACTTCCATTTTGTTTCCAGCCTACTTTACCATTGACTGTGTCCCCTCAACCCTTCCTGCCTTCAGGGCATCTGTAATTCCTTATCTTATTTTCCCATTTCTAGTTTTTATCATATTGTTCAAGAAGTAATCAATATATTCCATTTTTCAGCTCTTCTTTCCAATATGTGATGCAGGATTTTAACAGTACCAGAATAGTTTTCTGAAGTATGGCTTTACATTTTGTTATCTAATACTACTTTAAAATCACCTTTTTATTATGATTTCAAGTTGGAAAATGTATTTTTAACACAACTTAAGGTTTATAATTCTTTATTTACTTACAACGAAGATAGTCATGAAGAATGCAATGCAGCCAAATCATCCATTTTGAATCACATAATGCAAGGCAGCCAACAGCCTTTTATGTCAGTAATTACACAGTAATTACAGTATGTCAGTAATTACAGTAAAAACTATACAGTTTTTCACCAAATTATGGGAATCTTCTGCACTAACTATAGAACCACGTACACTGTTTGTCCCTATTACTAGTTACTAGTTACATAAGATAATCTATATGACAAGAGTGATTGATGTATTTTAAAATTAATAAATTGCATGAGAATTAATATTGGAAATGAGGAAGTGGTCACAACTGATGACCACTTATTTCTTGGTCTGTATACTAATAAAACTTTATTATGGACAACACATGTAAATTATATATGTAATAAAATTAGTAAGGGTATCTATTTGTTGAAATATATAGCATGTTATTTGGACAAACACAGCTTGAAATTGATATACTATGATATTATACATTCTCAATTGAATTATGGTATTGAATTATGGGATACAACATGTAAAGACAATTTAAAATGATTATTGATATTACAAAAGAGGTATATAAGAATTGTGTGTTCATTACTATTCAGGGATTCGTGTAGGAAAGTTTTTAAAACTGAAAGAATTTTAATCGTGGTCTCATTATATACTTTTAGGGTTATTATTTTAGTAAGAGGTAAATCACAAATGAAAACTAATAGCAATGTACATGGACATGACACAAGAACTAAAGATAATATGTATAGGGATGGAAAAAGAAAGAAGTTTTTAGATAAAAATACATTAGTAATTGGAAAAACATTTTATAATAAATTACCAGCTGCAATTAAGTAAGAAACAGGTACTTTACTCACTAAGTAGCTAAAAAGCTATTTATCTTATTATGCCTTTTATGATATAGACAAATATTTGTAAAGATATACTTTTATTGTAAAGTTTAAGTATAATTTTTTTTATTAGTCATTATTTATATGTAATTTATATGTATACAACTTCTATTTATTATACGATTTAAATATAAGCTGACAATGCCAGATACTATTTGTAATAGTCTATTGGATGCAATAAAATTGAATTGAAATGTACCCTGAACACTGAATTCACTCATTAACTAAGTTTAGCCTAAACCTAATCTGTACTGTTTGTCCCTAAATTGCTACCTATGTACAGTAAAAGCTAACTGACCCATTAACTAAGCCTAGCCTAAACCTACCTCTACATCACAGAGTACACTTGCCTAAGTCTTCCACAAGTTCCTGAAAAGGATCTGCTAAACGATTTTGGTATCAGTATGCCACAAATACTCACAAATGTGAGCATCTAAATGTTTGTGTTGAATGCCGCCCTTGAATAGGTGATGCCATAGAGTTTACCAGCAAGATTCAGCATTATTCGTGTGCACTTTTGTCATTGGTTCTACAAAATGTAGAATGATTTACTGCCAGCTGGACAGCAAATCCTCCAGTCATCAACCCATAGTAGCCCCTCCAGACATCCGTATGTATTGTGCTGGTGAAGTCTACGTGCTCTGCAATTAAATTGTAGAGCATGTTTGCATCTCTATTATTATTTGGATATATCGAGATCCACACCTCATTTATTTATACATCTATCACCTCAAGGATCCAGTTGCCCTCTGCGGTGTGCCCCCGGTGGAATTTCCATTTTCCTATTTTTACATTCGTCGATTGGTCAGGACCTCCGATTTTCCCTCTCGAAGTGTATTTGATATCGTTAGACACGACACGAGTAGTTGGAAGGCCGAAGGCAGCCTGAAGGTGTGTTAGATGTGTTCCCATTCTTGCTAGGACTTAACCAAGTCCTGATGAGAATGTGAGGTTTGCAGGATGCCAGGTTTAAATGAGGTTGGGGAGTGAAAGGAGACCACAAGATTGCTCCTCAGTGGTTGCCAGTCATGGTGCAACAACCCTTGTGCACCATTGGTGTAATTATGTTGCAAAATTTGTTCATTTTGGGGTTTGAAATGTTGATGTCCAAGCAACTCTTAAAAGGATTGTATAGGAGCTTAACCATAGCAGCTGTTAAAGTTACTCTTTGGTAATATGTTTGTAATTGCTTGTTTGCATTTAAAGTATTGTTTTAATTACTTTCAGCCTAAGTATGAAATGCAGCTTGTAAGTGTGCACTTTTAACTGTTTTTGCAAGAGTAATTCTGATTTTGAGCGTTTTGAAAGGGTTTAAGAATGTGTATAATCTCATAAGTACAGTGCATTAGCATTGGGTTTTCCACTATTAATGTTTGAATTTGTGGGTACAGAATATTTTCAGTACTAAAGCATGCTGTTGTATTTCATTTAAGATAGTAGACAATTTTAGGCAGAACTGAGTTGACATTCGCATTTGGCAAAAGGTGACTACTATCTGCTAGGTGGTGCGGATAGAAGTGTTCCATTTCCAAGCTCCACATGCCTGGCCTATATAATGGAGTGAAAAGAATCCAGAAATTAATGAAATGTAACTTTGATCCTATGCTTCACACTGAGTCTTGGCTTTATGGTAGTACAGAGATAATCTGCATATGCTGTGAAGTAAACTGTAGTGAAGTTAGGCACTTTCTTTCTAAGTATTTCTCTAGAAGTAAATTGCATCAAATCTGCCCAACACACAACATTGCTTCCTCTCTTCTGACACTTACCAGAAGAAACCGTACTAATCACCCGCTTGTGCATCAGACACACCGCTCTTACCCATTCCTACCTCCTGTCACATGATCCACCTCCTAGATGTACTCTGTGTGATACTGTTCTCATAGTTTCACATAATCACAGTCTGCCCGAGATACACTGCTCAAAGGACTCAATGTGGTGTTCCTACTGACTTTCAACTAGCCTTAGGTGATCCACAGTACTGGACACATGTTTTACAATTCCTGAATATCACTCAATTGTACAATAAGATGTAACTACTGTGACTAATTTGATTTAATATTATTTAAATTGTAGTTGTGATATGACTTTGTGTTAAGGTGACATTAATCAATAAATTAAAAAAAAAAACTCTCTAGATGGGAGCATTTATATGTATTTTTTATCATAAAAATCACTAGTCAAATGTTTTAAAAGTTAAATATAAGATCATTTGTCTTATGCTTAAGCTCAGTAATAATGAAATTTAAATTGTAAATTTAATACAACCTATTGAAATATTTTAATCTGCAAAGCAGATCTAGCATACAAATTAGAAACATTGTTGACATTCTGATACCATTAAGTGTAGAGCATCAGTTTGTATTTATGTGATAAAATATATCTTGTTTCTGAAGTGTTCAGTACTTTCAGATAGATACCTATTTATTTTTATGCTCTAAGCAGTTTTAATGTGTCTTTAATGCCAGCTCTAAACCTCAGAAAAGTAAAATATAATTTAAAATAAAATTTAAAATGCTTTTAATATTGCTTTCTTACCATACAACCTTTGGCTTTGGATTTGCAAGTATTATGACTTCAAACAATATATCTTCATAGGGAATCCTTGTTGCATCTTTCAAACCATCTATCTCAGGTACTAAAAGAATATCCAAACGAGCCTGTAAGAAGGAAAACATACGTGTATAAAAAACAGAAGAAGCAATTTTATGAATAACTTTGAGGATTTTTTTAAAATATTATGCAAATAAATATTGCTGTCATGCAAAACTAAGTAACTCAAGTTTATAAAGCTTAACTTACACTGCATTCATCATATCCAAATTTATTCTTTGCATGGAACTTGTACTGCCCAGTGTCCTTGTGGCGACCAGAGGGAATGGTTAGGGTATAGGTGCACTCTTTAAGGCCATTTTCAATATCTTTAGTCTCTAGTGTGAAGTTATGCACTTCATCCTCTGTGAGCTCTACATCATCATGGAACCTAGATATAGATAGATGCCTTTGAAGTCTTATTGCATTCAGAATTTACAGTATAATCCAATCAATTAAAAATATGTTTAATCTTAAATGGGATATAAATTATCATAGGAGATTTAGACTGTAAAGCAACGGTATGGTGCTTCATTACTAACTTCTAAGGGTAGAGAAAGTTCCATTGACCTGTACCATCTCATTCATAAATTATGATTTTAACTGAGAAGTTTCTCTGGCTTCTGAAGTTATCTTGTGCTCAGAAAGGCTCATCTCATGCTTTACAATTGCTGATGAAATGTTTTACTTTGATTAGCTGGATTAGAAACAGTTTACAACATTATACGATAAACAATCTTAAATATTTTTTTTTATTCATTTGTATAGACCCCTTTAACTTTAATGGTCATATCAGGGGCTTTGACTTATGAAACTGTAGGTTCAGAACATTAGATCAATAAACTTTATATTACTAAACACGTGCACATTTACTCTCACATTCATACTTCCAGACTCTGTGGGGGATAGGGAATAATTCTGGTTAAAGAAAAGTTCCCACTGCAGGAGGGAATCGAACCCGGGACCTGCGGGTGAGAAGTCAGCTCGCTGACCACTCAACCATGGAGGCAGTCAATCTTAAATATTGGCTTTTTAATATAAAGTTGAAATATTCTGTCTGCACATAGGTACATTGTAAAAAATACAAGGAGAAGCAAATTAATTTAGCTTATTACTGCCATTAGGTTTCATAGCTGCAATTAATTTAGTTTTTGTTTTTGATGACCTAGAAAAGCTAATGTTGCTTTATTTAACTATGTCTATAAACTTTAAGTACTTATATGTATTAAAATTGTATACTATTTGCTTATCGTTCAAAAGATCTAAGTAAATCAACAGTCAACTAATAGACAAAATAAATGTATAATAAGCTTCATATTTTTCACTACAACATCCAATTCATTCACACTAAACACTTGGCATTAACATAAATATTAAATAATGTAATTCAGACATTTGTGTCATAACTGAAAATTGTATAAGGAATGATGAAATACTACATAGACTTGGGCGTTACCAAATTGGTGCCAAATTTTTAGCAGCATTTTTAGAGGAGGAGGAGTTACTGAAATTATTATATATAGCTTTTGTATAGAAAAATCTCTTTAAGGCAGCTGCAACTAAGCAGTTGTAAATAATGACAACATTTTTGTACTTGAAATTTATTTATCACCTCCTCTGTTAATGAGTAGTTTTTACAATTGGAAAGTGTGTTGCACAATTATTCGAGTAGAGACTTGAAACATTTTTGCTTGGAATGTTAATATTAATGTGGATCCGTGTAATTAAATGTACAAAAGCCTAGAATTTTTCAATTCCTATAATATTAAATGATGCAATTCAAGAACCAACTACAGCTACTAACATACTTCCTCTATGGTAGATCATGTTGCATCTCTTTTATTTATGCTAAGCTATAGACAAGTGAATATGACTGGTGTTCAGCTCTGGCTCCTTACTAGTCATACTCATGTGTTACAATAATCCCTTAATTGTAGTTGCTTATTGTTTGTATTTTGTTCCTTGACTTTGTTTACTGTCCATATCCATTTACTTTTGTTGCATCTAATATTAAAGATATATCTTCCACTGTGCTTGAAATGCACATTGCTGATCAATATACTTATGTATTGACTTTATTGTTGCTCAATGTGAGAAAGAAAACCGAGAAATTAGAATCATAAGGGACTTAAACAGTGAAAATACAAATAAACAAATAAATAACAAATAAATAATTTAGTGATGTACAAGATGTGGCAATACAGAAACCAGACAGATTGTATCTGAGCTCTGTCAGAATTGTGCTATGCTCTAAAGTAGAATGTGTTAACATCAAATCCCTCACAAAACTTGAAAAACTCATAACGAGAAACCTACGATTTGTTAAACAAGTTTATGATAATCAATGTCTATCTTGTATACAAGTTTTCAGGTGGGTTAAGAGGTTCAAGGATGGTAGATAGATAGATCATTTATTAGTCTGTTGAATACAATTATTCATGACTTCGTCAGTAAACTACATACATCAATCATACATTCTATCGTCACATATTTATATTATAAAACTCGTCAACAGTATACAGAGGATTAACTATCAATATTGATCTGAGCCTCCTCTTGAAGCCCTGAAGCAAAAGATGTCTTATGTGCATAGGTAAGAAGTTGAAAAGTTTTAGTGAGATATAACAGAAACTATTTACACTTACACTATATTTACTTTTGGGTATATAAATATTTGAGTTCTTCCGTGTTGGGTAATTATGTATATTGTCGCAGGTAGTAAAATCATTAATATTTTTCTTGATATACAAGAGGCAGGCCAGAACGTACATTGGCGGTAAAGTAAGAATAGCAGATTGAATAAAAAGTGGTTTACAATGAGTCCTGGGTGAAGCTCCATAGATTAACCTTAAAAAAAGCTTGTAATGCTGAAGCGTGGTTACCCCAGAGCAAAAGTCCATAATTCAGATGGCTATGAATGTGTCCGTAATAGGCCGCAATTAAAGATTCTACATTAATATTGTTCTTAAGTATTCGTAACATGAACAAACCCTTACTTACTTTTTTTACAACATACATAACATGAGTTTGCCAGCACAAATTTGAGTCAATATGCAAACCTAGAAATTTCATTGTTTTATGGTCATCTGAATTTATTCTCCTTAAACTAAAATGTAATGTGTCTGTTTTTGAACTGTTTAAAGTCAAATTATTAGCATTACACCAAGTTTGGACACTATTATTTAACTCTTTAAGTTTTGAGATTAATATATCTGTTCTTGACTCAGTAATGTTAACAGCCAAGTCATCTGCAAACATATATGTCTCTGAGTAACAACTGTGAATAAAATTAGGAAGATCATTAATGTAAATTATGAACAATACCGGTCCCAATATGGACCCTTGAGGAACACCATGCTTCAAGAGTTTGAAAGAGGAAACTTTACTACAATTTAAAAACACTGCTTGGTACCTATTACTAAGATAAGAGGACAGAAGGTTTACAATAATATCATTAAAACCATAGAATGTTAACTTATGTTGAAGCGTTTTATGAGAAACTGTATCAAAAGCCTTCGTGAAATCATAAAATCTACTACAAACTACATTACCAGACTCAATGTCAGAAAGACAGCGTTTATAGAACAGCGTTATTGCATCTATAGTACTATGGGATGTCCGAAACCCAAACTGTTGCTTACTTAATAAAGAGTTTTCTTCAAAATATTTATAAATTTGTTTATTAATTAAAATCTCAAAAACTTTTGACATAGTTGGTATAATACATATAGGCCTATAATTTCCGTAGTCTGCTTTATTACCCTTTTTAAACACTGGAATCACTTTTGCATATTTAAACGCATCAGGAAGCACACCAGAATCAATGCAAAAATTAAAAATATGCGTAAGGGGTTCTAATATATGGATGGCTGCCAATTTTAGTATTTTGGAATTTATACCATAAATATCAAGAGAAGTGCTATTACTTAAACTGAGTATGGAAGAGTATACTTCGTCTGCACTGACATGTTTAAAGGAAAAGCTGTTATCAGCTTTGGACATATTTTCCAGAAATGACTTTGGCTTACTAGGAGAGATGTCAAAGAAATTTGAAATTGGATCATCCTTCCACTTTTAAAACTGAAAAGAATGTAAAGAAGTTCAGTAGAATTTTTCGAGAAGACTGCTGCCTGAGCATTCAAGCAATTTCAGAACTTGCATCAGAACAATAAGGAAACCATTAGGCAGATTTTGCACAATGATCTAGGCATGACAAAGGTTCATGATAAAGTGTGCCAAAAGTCCTCAGAAATGAGCAAAAGCAACATTGAGTGGACTGCTGTGCTGATACTCTTGAAAACATTGAAAATGACCCTGATTAACTCCTCAAAGTAATTATATATGATGAAAACATGGATATTCCAATATGATCCAGAGACTAAGCAAAATTCATGCATTGGAAGAGCCCTCAATCCCCTAGGAAGAAGAAAGCATGCATGAGCAAATCAAAATTCAGAGCAATGACAACTTTTTTCAATATCCAAGGAGTTATCTACATTGATTGGGTGTCTGAAAGTCAGACAACTGTTCTGAAGACCTTCCATGAATGTGTGCGATGAAGGACCAGATCTTTGGAAGAATTGCTCTTGGATTCTTCAACAAGATAATGTGCTGCAACATCAAGGGCAGTTCCAAGAGAGCATCTGTGATGACAGTTAAAGTGCTATTTAGTGTGTCTCCAAGCGAGCTAACTGCTGTGACATGCAATGTGTGCTGCTGAAGGAGATTAGAGGCATCTTGTGTTAAAACTCAGGAAATGTATTTTGGTTTAAGAAATATACCAAATCATCATGAAATAGAGACTGTTAAATGTTTAGGTATTCTTGTTGATAGTAAATTGTCTTGAGAACCACATATAAAAAATATACCAGCAAGGCTTTCTAATGTTATTTATTTGATCAGGAATCTAAAAAATCATATTTCAGATAACTATGTGAGATCAGCATATTTCGCTTTTTTTCAAATAATCATATCTTATGGAATTTTGTTATGGGGAAATAGTGGACATGTACATGACATTTTATTGTTACAGAAAAAACTTGTTAGGATAATCACTGACTCAGGTAAATTAGACCATTGTAAACCATTACTTATTAGTCTGCAGTGTTTGACAGTAGTTAACCTATATATTTATCATGTATTATTGTATGTTAGAAATGTTTCAACATTAGCAGTTAGGGGAAATGTGCACAACTACAGTACTAGGAGTCACACTTATATAGAAATACCTTATCAAAGATTAACTAAGCCACATAACTCTCATGTAATTCTGGGATTAAAGATGTACAACAAGCTGGGGTTTGGGTCAAAAAGAATTACCTATAAATATATTTAAAGCTAGATTATATAAGCTGCTAGTGAATAATCCTGTTTATACCGTTAACGAATTTCCTGAAACTGAATATACTGTATTATAATTTAAAGTCTATTGCTGTACAAGTTGAATGACAATAAAATTTATTATTTATTTATTTATAACTGCCCAGCAAGTGAACCATCCAAAGAGTTTGTGCCATGTATAATCCATTACACTATGTTGCAAAGAAAGTAAAGCCACAATGATTACTAAGTGAAGTGACAGTGAAAATTTAAACCAGATCACATTAGTGAAGCGATAGGAAAAGGTGGTCAAAGTCACATTGGTATGAAGAGTGGGAAGTAAATGCCAAGATGGAGGAAGTAGTTATAAAACTATACACTGCATTGGAGAGAATGGATAGTGAAATGAACATATTTGCCAGAATGGAGAAATAGTAGATGAAAATATGTCTGAAAAAAGATAGGAACAAAAATGAACAATGCTAAGGAAGAAATTAAGAACAAAATGAAGAAAATGAAATCCAAATTTGGCTACAACATTAAAATAAAATGGATAAAATGAAATTGAAGTTTGGCTTTGACATCAATTGTGTGAGCTCTGAGACAAAAATAAACCCTGAAAGATGACGTTGCAAAGGAGTTAAAAGAAATTAAATCTGACATATAAGATACACTTAATGTGGTGGAAGAGCAGCTAAATCAGAAGGAAAAACAGCTAGATGGCAGACAACAAACAAGAGGATTGGAGGAACTGCACCACAATCCAGATGTGCGCCACATATGTATTGTTGCTCATGATTATGAGATTGCCTAACGGTAAAACAGTGAGGCAGTGAGGTGATAGTGAATACTGGCCAAAGCCAGTTTATGTAATAAGCACCATTATGCTCAAACACTGTCCTCAATATTTTGTGGCATTGTCTTATCTTACTTTTTAAACACTTGAGAGATATTTGCAGGACTATTGCCCCAAGTGAAAAAATTCTCACAGAAAAACCAATCTTAAGATATTATTTGACTGGTCCCTTCATGGTAATAAGGTTCAAAATTAACTAATTAATTATGATCATTATGCTCTGCATAATGTGAATTCTAGCTGGCAGAACCAGGCATCCGAGACAAATTTACTGGCACCTCTTGAGAAATTCATTCTAACATCTGGCTTCTGCCAAACATATTAATGTAATAAAACAATGTAACACTTACTAAACACTTATGATTCCTACAGAGAATTTAATGGAACTTTGCTTATGAATGGGCATCCAGCACATTTAATGTAAACTAATATGATCAGTGCATATTCTGGTTAATCAACAGTTTTAACTTTCTATATATTTTCTTTTAAACTTGGCTTTGAAATTATGTTCCCCCGCCCACTTGTAAATCAAAATTTCTTAACACTCCATGGTGGCCTTTCTTCTTTTTTGTCTTCTTCATTTACTAAATCTACCCAAAATACATGTTAATGAAATCTGATGGTGGTAATTCTAACAACAAACTAGTCTTACCACTTCACTTCAGGGACAGGATCAGCAGTAAGCACTACAGTTTGTACTGCAGTCTCATTCTTTGGCACTTGCAATGCTTCCAATCGCTTCTTGATAATTGGTTTTCTGAACTCATTTACAGCTGAAAGGAATAAATAATAAGCTTGATAAGTGTTTTCCATTAGGAACAAATTAAAAAATGAGTATTTAATTTTTATATCCATACTGTTGTTCTTCTATTCATACTTATTGCTACTAGCACAATTTAAATAACAGCTATTGTAGACTTGAGTGTCCAGTATGATTCAAAACATGTTTGTTTTGTAACCAATAGGCCTGTAGTCTTTCTAGTTGGGACAGCTGCATAAATGGGCCTTTTTTCAACATTCAAGAGGCAAATTTCAAGTACATACTTCACTGTCCACATTGTCTCAAAAACTAGAGTAGTATTAAAAGCACTATCTCAAATATGCACTAGAACATGAAGCATGGCAGACGATGTACTCAGTGGAAGGAGTTAACGCAAAGTGGGAAAGTTTTTACAAAACATTTAACATACATTTTAATGAAGCATGTCCAATTATTACAAAAAGGGAGAATGCTTGTAAAAGTAAAAAGGTGAAGTTAAATGCTGAGGGAGTATGTTTGAGAAATAGAATGAAGGATGCATATGAATGGTACAAATCAACAGGATGGGAACATTACAAAAATAGGTATAAAAAACTGAAAGAAGATTTCCGTAAATATTTAGTTGAAATCCAAACTTTGCAATATAAACACCAATTAGATACTTGCGATAATATTACTAAGGGTGCCTGGAACATCATAAACAAGGTAAAACTAAAACTAAAAAAGAATGAAAATATTGTGATAAATAATCATGGGAAAATTGAGAAAAATCCAGATGTTATATGCAGTATTTTTAATGAACACTTTTTAAATGTTACAGCAGCAAAAACTCCCAAAGCAAACAAGGTTTTGCCAATTGGCAATAAAGCACAAAGCATAAGGGGTAGTATATACTTAAAACCAACTGATGAAAAGGAAGTAATAGAAATTATTAATACATTCGATAATAAACAATCTAGTGGTTGGGATGAAATAACACCTAAATGTTTAAAACAATGTAAAAAAGAAATAACTATGCCATTGGTACATTTGATAAATTACTCTATAGCAAAGGGGGAGTTTCCAAACTGTTTGAAGACAAGTATAGTGCGCCCTATATTTAAAAAAGGAGACAAAACCCAAGTAACAAACTATCGCCCAATCACGTTAACGTCCACATTAGCCAAGCTGTTTGAAAAAATACTACTAGTTAGGATAAACAAGTTTCTAGCTGAAAATAACGTTGTTAGACCTACACAGCATGGTTTTCGAAAGAACCGCTCAACTGTTACTGCCACAACTGAATTTCTTGGAGATATTATAACTAGACTAGAAGATAGGAATAAAGTAGCTGGTATTTTCCTTGACCTTACAAAAGCTTTTGATTGCGTTGACCACAAAATATTACTGCTGAAGTTGAACAACTATGGAATAAGGGGATTGGCAGAACAGTTAATATCATCCTATCTAACTGATCGAGGGCAGTGCATAGAAATTCCAAGTTATAAGGGTAATTGTAAACGCATGCATAAGTCTAAGGAGGGAATTGTGCAATATGGAGTCCCACAGGGTTCGGTGCTTGGGCCTCTACTTTTTATACTATATATTAACGATATTCCTAGTATTTCAAACTCAAAATTGTTGTCTTATGCTGATGACACAACTGTGTTATGTTGGCACACTTCTATAGTTGATCTTGCTGCAAAAATAAAAGTTGATACAACCCAGCTACTGAACTATTTCAACTCCAACAACTTAGGATGTAATACAAGTAACACTAAAATATTAAATTTTGCAATTTCCCAAAGACAAAGTGAGCAGTTAAAAACCAAAGTAGGTAACGAACATATTGTTGAAAGCGATCAGACCTCTTTTCTGGGCATAATATTCGACAAACATCTAACATGGGACAGACATATTGAACACGTCTGTAATAAAATTAGTAAAGGAGGATATTTGTTAAGATATTTTTCTAGACTTAAAAACCCAAGTATATTACGCACAATTTATTATGGTGTAATATATCCTCATTTACTGTATGGTATAGAACTCTGGGGTGGTGCTGCAGCAGTGCATATGAATAGGGTGTTGACACTGCAAAAAAAGTGTATAAGGATAATTTCAAATGTAAGACCTGACCACCCATGCAGAGAGTTATTTATAAAAAATGAAATTCACACTGTTGTATCACTGTATGTATATCGTGTACTACTCCTAATACATGGATCTAAAGACATCACAAGACATTGTGAGGTGCACAAGCACAGTACTAGAAGTCAGAGTAATGTATATAGATCTGTACATACAAAAAAGTTTTCTGACAAAGATCCAATGAATATAGGAGCAACTTTGTATAATAAACTCCCAATAGAATTTAAAACTCTACAAATTAAATCTTTTAAAGCTAAGCTAAAGAAATACCTTGTTAACAAACCTCTGTACAGACTCGATGAACTCTGATCTGAGGTGTGTGTGTGAGTGAGTGAGCGAGCGAGTGCGCATGGCAAATGATTACATGTGTGAGTGTGAGAGAGAAAGTGTGTTTGTATGAAATAGCTTTGTAACTAATAATTATACTGTAATACTTATAATGTAATACTGACTGACCATGCTTATAACTTGTATCCTCAAGTATACAGGCAATAAAGAATTATTATTATTATTATTATTATTATTATTATTATTATTATTATTATTATTACTATTAACATTGCACTATGTTACTACATTATTACAATAAACATTTTATTTAAAGTGCTACAAAAGCATTGAAATAAAGGATTTCATATTGAACATTTATTAATGCATATATACTCAATTTTATTGTTCATTTTTGTTTTTGGCAGGTAATACAAATGTAAAGAAAATAGTAATGAAGGGCAGTTCCATTTGTTTCTGTTTAAGAAGATTTTTGTTTGAGATTATTTTTTAAGAAAACAAGGTGATAGCTTCAGCACAACTTCATTTTTTCAGAATTGGAGAAACAGAAAAATGTTACATTATTCAGAAAATAAAATGTGAAACTCAAAGAAGAGGAAGTTGCATGTTCAGAAACATACATGATATGATGGTGAAATTGAGTGATGGACAGAGTTTAAATGATGAATGCAAGTTAATTGATAATTTGAAGTTTTTTTTTCTTTTTTTGTAATCCTATATGAAATTAAATATTGATCTATGAATACAGATAGGTGCTGAATCATTCAGTCCTATTATTATAAACCAGTAAAGCAAATGTAAATTTTTATACTATCGTTTGTATTTTATAAATAATTTGTAAAAACATTTTTTAAAACTTACACTTATGATCACATTCACCCCAGTTAAAGGTTTAAAATAACATTAACTAAAAATAAATAAGTGACATCAATCAATAAACTGTTTAAAAAAAAATGCCACTACATTTATGATTCATTATTGTTCAATATAAATTATTGTATCTTGCATATTTCACCACATTTAACAAAACCATTCTTTTAAAAATATTAAATTGTATGCTAAGTTTTGATTGAATTCACCCAATTTTATGTACCTACCTATTCACCATAATAGAGGGTCCCAAAGACAGAAACTTTCTTCGGTTAACAATACTGCAGAAAGACAGTTGGAAATAATCTCCCTTCTTGACATCAACCCTCATTTACCCATAAAACTAGCACCCAAGAAAAGGTGCATGCAAAGTAAACATTTTACAATTATTTAAATTTATCAATTACTTATTATAACATTCTCTAAAGCTTGAAGTGTTATACTACTACGTATTGTGGTAATGAACAGTCACCCTCTGTGGTGTAATATTTACCATGCTAACTTCATATACCCAAGGTCACGGGTTCAGACCCGGCGGAGGACAATGGATTTTTTCGGGTGTAAAAATCCTTAGAATGGCTTCCTTTGGAAGGGAAGCAAAGCCGATGATCCCATGTTGTAGATTTATGGCACATAAAAGAACCTCAAACCTGCTAGTGAGGCCTCTGAGAAAAATTAAACAGTCTTTCATGCCCAATTTAGAATGGGATGCTGAGAACCACAGCAGTTAAAGAGCGTCCATAAATAACACACCATTTACATTTTGGTACTGAACAGAACAAGAATTAGTAACATAGTCATTATTTAGGTACTACTAAAGTATGACTAAGAGCAGGACAGAGATAGCAGAGGAGAAGGAGGTGTTACATCAGCCAATATGTCCCCCACTATATATGTTTGCAGATGTTGTTGTTGATGTAAATAGCGAGAGATACACAGAGTAAAGAGATTCTTTAAGATCTCTTTTATTGAAGAGCAGCAAATAAGTTATACTTGAGTTAAATTGATTGATTGAGATAAATTTTAAAGCCGTATTAAATATTTTTGGAAATGCCCCTATAGCCTACATTCAACAAGAGAACAGTGCTTTCCAATGCTAAATTAATTACAAAATCTACCAAAAAATTACTGTCACTGTTACTACCGTCTGCAACACTTTGGCACCTATTATCTGTCTCAAGTTAGTTCAGTCCTAATGTCAACACATGGGAGGGACGAGAGAGAGAGAGAGAGAGAGAGAGAGAGAGAGAGAGAGAGAGAGAGAGAGATACTGAAGCAAAAGAGCATTAGGCTGTTGATTGGTTCAGGGAAGGTAATGGGTGTTAACTTTTACGTGGATGCATATTGTAACAGCCTCCTAAAAGTACAGCACTGTAATAAGTTTTCAGATCACTTCTCTGCGTGAGTTAGTTTCGGAGAGAAAAGTATGCAGTGCTTCGATTCTTATAAAAGGTATCCATATCTGACACATACCAAGCAGATGGCTCTGGGTTCGTGAATTCTGAAAGGAATATTTACAACAGATGTACACATTCTATAAAAAAACATATAGATTAGACAGAAGACCGGCGAAATTATATATTGACTTTATTAACTTATTACTGTTAAATAAAATGCAGCTAACTTATATTACTAAAGAACATTGGTATCATATACACAATAAGTTACAAGTCTGTACCAGACAGCTCTCTTAAACAACCTGTAATTCTCGAGGTGAATGCTGATTAAGCTGTTATTGTTTATAGTGCAGGGTCGCCTCTGATAATGTGTTATTTAAGACTGTATTTCCTGTACATCTCGCATGCCTCACAAGCCCAGGGGACTTGCTATATGCAGTTTAAAAGCAGTAAGCTTTTGATCATGGATGATTAGCCATAATAAAATACAACCGAGGCAAGCCTTTAAAAAGTGGCGAGAGGCGAATGTTTCGCGGTGCTTAAAGAAAGAAACTCCAAATCGGCCTTAAAGAATATCGGAAAAGAAACGAGTGATCTCCTTGGCATTTCTACATTTAGTGTGCATAGTGTTAGAATGGAACAGCAAGCATCCGGAAGCCTAAGAACACCGGGAAAATCACGTAAATATAAAAAACTTTCGGAGAAATATGATGATTTTGCAAAAAGTGCTATTCGCGGTAAAGTTTATGATTGTTTTTTCAGAAATGAACCATATACTCTAAACACAATTTTGCATGCAGTACATTCTGACACAGAATTGCCACATTTCTCAAAGTACTCTCCACAGGTTGCTGATATATATCGCTAGTGTTGCAAAACTTATGTGCGCACATGTACCGTTAACAGGCAGCGAGATGAGCCAGCTCCGCCTTCTTGTTGACATCAGGACTGAACTAACTTGACACAGACTATAATAGTTACTCTTTGATGCATTTTATAGCACAATTTATGAATATTAAATTTAATTCTACATTGTGAAAAGAAAATAATAAGAGAAGTAAAAGAGTGAAGATAAAATAGAATAAGAGAGTTTACTTCTATATGTAAAATTAAAGCATATATGCAAGTTATCTAATGATTCTAATGTAAATATAAATGCATATACAGGTTTAAGGTAAATAATACTTATGTATCAATAAATAAAAGTATCTAATTCTGATTATACTTTTAAGAACTCAGAAGTGTACATGTAAACTTTTTTGTGAATTGTATCTGTAATCAGTTCACTGCACTGCACTAATGGTGAAAGCTGTGTTGAAGGCAAACTTCACCAGCTGTTTCAGTCACTGTTTTGTGTTCATATTATAGAGACAGTTTGTGCATGCATCTCAAAGGTAAAAGTTTATTCAATACAATCTGCATTCTATTGATTTGTTTAAGAGTGGTATAGTCTTGTTGTTAGTCCATTAAAATGTCTTTCTATTGTTCATTCTTGAACAAAGAATTTTTATGTACAATACATACTAAAAACCAAATCATGTATGTATGCAATTTCAGCAGAAATTCCCTGGGTATTCAGTTCTGGGAAGAGACACTGTCAGACATCTAGTTAACAAGTTTACAACCATGGGATTGTTAACACCATAAAATGACTGCAATGTAGTTTTTCTTTGGTAGTACATTTTTTTAATGCATCAGTCACTGAAGAGTTGTATGGGTATGGTAAAATAGCAAGAAGCACATTTACGTGTCACACTAATTTTACTGTCACATTTCAGAATGAAGTGTGCACGTATGCATATGTGTGTGTGTGTGTGTGTGTGTGTGTGTGCGCGCATGTGTGTGTGTACGTGTGTGCGCAGGTGTGTTTGTTGCCCTCCCCATCCCTCTCTCTCTTTTCTGAGGGGGTACTTGCACTCATAAGTAAACATTTTATACTTACAAATGAGTTCCAATTTTGCATGATGGGATTTGGAACCAAGTCTATTGGAAATTTTGCAGAGATACATTCCAGCATCAGTCATAAGTGCATCCTTCAAGATAAGTTTGTATGATTCACCACTGTCAACTAGCTGCACTCTGTCAGAGGATTTGATTTCTACATCATTAAGAAACCTATAATAGATAAGAATTAGTAACATTAGATAATAATAATACATACTTCATTTTTTATCATATTTTAAATAATAAATTATATTAAATATATGTGTAAGCTTAGAAGACCAGTGCCATAGCTTAAGGTCCAGCATTTCCGAATTCTTGGAAGAGAAGCAATATGATGACATCTCTAAAGATGTACCTCACAGATATGGATGAAATGCCAGGTTAACATTTTTAACAGGTCAAACTGTTTTACTCTACAGACCATGGAAAAACAGCCCAGAAATTTTAGAATCTAAAACTAAATAAAGTATATTATTAAGACTGTTTACTTAAAACAGATCTGATTGTATCGTTATTTTGTCACTAGTTAATTAAGAAGCAATGTTTATCTATATGAAACTTCTCATTTTATACAAATTGTAAATATTTCAGTAAGCAATTATATTAACATAGATGAATGTGCATAATTTTTTATGGTAGATACAAAAATCCCTCTGCAGTAGGTGCATAGACTTTGGTCACACATTTGGCATTGACATGTGTCAACCATTGTTCCTTTTCCCACTTCTGGGATCAGAGAACAAGAAAAATGAGGATTTATGACCCTTAATGTGGTTTATGGTCACTAGGAAAAAGGAAGAACTAGTTTCTGAAGTTGAAGGTATAATTAATTGTTTTAAAAGGAACTAAACTTTTAACACCTCGAACAGTACCAATGCTTAATTTCTGTCATAATTCAACTATCATTGAATCTCTCAGGCTGCTCTTATCTAGCAATGGCTGGCTTCACAACTCTGCTTCAGCTTACATTAAGGCTTTTCATTTGAATGCTCGCAGCAGTATGCATTGCATTAATACTGTGACAAAGCATATATGTGCTGAATTTGAAATTTTATTATATTCCAGATCAACTTTTACAAAAATTCTGTTTCCAAATTATTTACATGTAATATTATCCTAATTCTGATACACTAAAAATTGTGTTTGAACTCAGTGAATTATAGAACACAACCAATGACCAGGGTGGTCAGGGGGAGGGGGGCCTTGGGGATGTTTGGAACATTTAACATTAGGAGCAGATTTACACATTGGAGGAGATTTAACAAATAAATTGGCTATCTGAGGTGTAGATTGATGCAGTTCAGAAGTAAAAGAGTTGTTATAGGGAGATTATGCTTACATTTAGGCTTACATTTCAACATTTATAGCACAGCAGCTGGTAAACTCAGCAGACCTCAGTTGATTGTAGTTTGGGCGCTAACACGCAAACAAAATACACAATACTAAGTTTCCTTGAGAGTCATGACTCTTTAAGCAATAATTCATTTGGTTCAAAATATGACAATATGCCACACAAAGTTAAATACTTAACTGGATATATTAGGAGAAAGTTATACATAGGCCATAGCCAAAACTATTCCCTGATTAGTATTTTGGATGGTATTTAAAAATGCATTTCCTATTAAATGTGCTTTGTTGTTATTGACGTTAGAAAAAATGCTCATCAATAAATAAACAAAAACAGAAGTCATTAGTGACACATGTTAAGCAGGATTAGGGATATATACAATATTTTTGTATTTTTAATGCCAAGCACTGACATATATGTACACAGTTACTATGAATAGCAGTCATTGCTTGTATTTCATCATAAAAATCTATTCACTGTATTATTTAATTAACATGTTTCTTAATCTCTTGTCAAAGCTGTCATAGAAACACATAGGTAGGTGTTTCACAATTTCACAATTTGCAGCACTGTGAAATATGTTAAAACATTTTAACATTGTCCATGAGTGTTCTAAAATGTGAGTGTCCTTACTAATATAATTCATAGCAGGAACCTAATTGAGAATATATAATTTGCTCTGGCTTTTTAATCAAAAGACAAGATGTAATGTAAGGAAATATTAAGTTAGGAGGAAGAAGAAGCAGAACTATGCAATAATGAAACTAGCAAATTAATAGACAAGAAAACGAAGAAAATGAAAATAAAAGAACAGATGTATAACTTCCTTACAATCACTATCAATAGTAAAATATTTTCATTAATAACCAATTACCATAAGCAAATTATTTTATTAAAAACATATTTTGCAGTTAAAAATAAAATTATAACTGGCAATTTTAGCACAACTTCCTGCCATAAAAGAGATGTTCTCCATGTAAACAATGCTTACCATTTTGCTTCAGGTCTTGGAATACCAGTAGCACGTACTTCATATGTTGTACCCAGTGATTCATAGATTTTTCTGTCATCCATGTCAGTTCCAAGAATTTCAGGAATGGCTGAACAAAATATAGAAAATTAATTCATGTTCTACAGTGGAAAAGATATTTTACCCACTAGCTCAGCATAAATAATAGCTTATCAGATAGCTAAACATAATGTGTCCTCTGTATGAATGCATAGTGTAGCTTTAAAGTTCTGTTGCAAAATTTAGTTTATATACCCTGAGCACTCATCTCGAAGTGTATCATGATATCATTGTTTTGAGTCAATTTTTTAAAGAGAATGTCAACTCTGAGGGGGAGGGACATAACACAGTACATATGTGGTGGAGAAGTAGCCTATCAAGCAGTGCTCAGTATGAAGAAATCTAATATAGTAATGACTGCCATTATAGCTAGAATGTGAAATGTTTTAAAATACTGACACAAGTGTCTAATCTATTTTTAGGGTTATGGCAAGAGGATTAAGACAGTTCATTGTTTACAGCTATACCATAAATACTAACTACTTGACTTGACTTGGTACAAGGACCATATAAGCACAATGTCAGGCTACGTGAATTATTTTCTTATGAAGTATCAATGATTCTAGCTGGTTCTTATTGAAAAACAAGCTACTGATATGTGATGCCATGGCTGAATGGTTGGACTACTCACTTCTAACTAACCTGGGCTTAATCCCAGGGTAGGTACCACATGTAGCATCTGGGTGAGTTTCTCTGTGTTCTCCTTTTTCCACTGCCATTCATTCCACAAAGTGTTTCAGTATCTCCTTTCATCCATTTCACTTCCATTTCATATCATCTTCATCCTCACTGTAGGCCAATTCGTGTAACAGGCTCTTCACTCTCTGATTCAATGTAGCTGTAACCTACTCTGTGTATGATTGATGTGTGTTTGTGAATTGAGCTGAAATGTATCTAATTAAAATAGAAAATGACTTCATGGAAATATAAGGATAGTAATAATTGCAATTTTGTAGTCATTTGAATAGTTCCCTACAGTCACTTTTCGCAAGTGCTTTTGTGATGATTCTAATAATTTATTTTGAATTGTAAATACTGATTGCTCATTCTTGAATTATCTCAGAACATGACCTCATAAGATGAAGCTGAATTGAAATATAAGTAATTAAGAGCATATAGACAATTTGTGTTTAACTTATATATGCTTACTTATGATTTAAGATTTTTTCAGGTGCAGTACTATTCATTTAAGTTAGTTAACCCATTTCTGAGAGAAAAACCCGAGAAAGATAGCTGACCTAGACAACGGTTGCCATAAAGATACAGTGTACTTACCAATCCAAATGTATAATGGTTAACAAGATGTAGAATTATTCTCTGAAATCAAATTAATAGGCAATTGTTGCATTCTCATAGTATTTCATATTGCACTGCCTAAGTTAAATTTGATGACTGATTTCATTGAATAAATTATTTTATGCAACGAGACTTGTTTATTTCTTATGATATTATTCTATTTTTATTAATATACTAATTCAGATACTGTATTATTTTAACAACTTTTAAAATTAGTAAACCGTTTAAGTGACTATATAATAAGATTCTGTATTTTGTATGCTATTTATTGCATTTTCATTTACAGAATATTTCCAATGCAGCATTATTTTTT
The DNA here is from genome assembly GCA_030762935.1 of Hymenopus coronatus. Lineage (NCBI taxonomy): Eukaryota > Metazoa > Arthropoda > Insecta > Mantodea > Hymenopodidae > Hymenopus > Hymenopus coronatus. The sequence continues at coordinate 18,225,621 of CM060884.1, forward strand.
AATCTTTTTTTTAATAATTGTTTCAATTGTACAGCCTTTTTTAAGTTCTATGGCCATATTAGGGAGGGGGCTTTGGTTTGATAAACATTATACATTTTTTTTATTTCATTTGTATGACCCCTTTTAAATTGTTTGATATCAGGGACTTGACTTAAAGTCTAGTGGTTTTCTTGCTGAACTGTAGGATATGCATTTTCTCTTAGAACACTCTTTGTAATTTCATGACATTATTTTTCACAATTACTTTAGCATACATTTTAAATAGTACACAATTATTCGCCTGATATGCATTTTACTCCAGAAAGGCTTAAGGGTATATTCAATTTAAGCCACCCTGCTCTAAAATGTCTGTTTCAACTATAATGCACCTTTTTTTCTCACATTACTATTTCATATATCATGATTCATCATCTACAATGCTTCAAAACTTAAATTTAAAAGTCTGAACTGAATAGAATATATCCTTTACTGTTGATATGCTTATAAGCTGAGCATTTAATAGCATTATAATGTCTGGAACTAAATTTTTCATTGAAATGAGCTTGACGTTTACATAGTATTCATAAAACTAAATTCTAATTTTGATTGTTTCAAATTTAATTTTATAGCATGATAATATTTTTATATAGTTGTCATTTCAAAATATTTTGGCATCAATTAACAACATAAGTTTTCCTTTTCAAAGATAATGCAAAAATATACTTACATATCATGGAGCAGAACCTGAGCAGAAGCAACCAGCATTATGTCCATTAAACTGTTAGCACACCATGCACTTCACAACTAAACAGCACATACAGACAGGCAGCATGTGAAGAAAGCACATAAATGTATTGTGTTGATTATATCTATTATGTATCACTGTATTTTTGGTAGTTAATACAGCACTTTATATTTTTGCATCTGTTTAAGGGAAAGATATTTTGGGAGACGCAATTTCATGTGAAATTAAATATCCTTAAATGCTGTCTACATGCCCTTCTTGCTGAATAAAAAATAATCTCAAAAGTACTTTTCTAAAAAGAAAACAATATCTTCATCACCTACAAAAAAATTATAGATTAATATTCTCTAGCTCATGGAGCATTTAAAGAAAAAGGTGAAAGCAAATAAACATCTCATAGCTGAAACAGGTAAACAAAAATATTAGTATAACTGTTAAATTACAGCAGTGAAAAAATATGCCTATTATAAAATTAAATATTTAGTAATTTATTTTCACTGGTAAAAGCAAAATAAAATAATGAAAAAAAAAAAAAAAAAAAAAAAAAAAAAACTGGAAAAAACTGGAAAAAATATATTAAATATAAACCTGTAGTAGAGCATGAAAAAATTAAAAAGTAACAAAAAAATAATGCTTTATAAAGTAAGACAATGAACATTTTTATGTGTAATCAATATGACATTTTATTTTTTTTAAATTTTTTTTTTGTCACATTTAATTGGAATTTTATAATGTAACTATTATTTTATCAATAACTTTATTTTAATTGCAGGTATTTGAAACCTTTAACTACAACACTATTTATAAAGCTCTTAATGCATATAATATACAAAGGATTAGAATTTTACTGTGGAATAATAAATTTGAAAGGAAATACATGTTATTGTTATTATATTTCACAACTTTAGTTCATTGCCAACTTAGCTCTAATTTATGGTTTATCAGTCATAATTTTTACATTTGGTGCATATACATTGTGGTAATTGGTAATCTAATAAATGCAGTTTTAGTTATGCCAAAACATATACTATGACAAGTTGCTAGATCCATGTCTGCTCTAACACTATGAGTGATCAACTTTGGTATATTAACATGCAAATGCAGTATTAAGTTACTTAGGTATATGAGATTTTGATACACTAATTTACTTACATCAGGAGTTCAGTTAAAGACAATATTAAAAAAAAAAAAAAATTAAATAGAAGATCAAATAGTGAAAGAATAAAACATTATTAAGGAGTTTTTTGAATGTTTAAAATGTAGAATTGACTCAACAAATAAAACAAAAATTAGAGTTTCCAAACGTTAATAATAAGAATAATTAACCATTATTAATAAATAATAATTAATAATGATGATGACTCTCTAATCTTTGTGCCTCAGAGTAAATAAAAAAATGTTAATGTAGCTAGAAACTGTTTCAATAGAAAAGCATTTTAAAAATGAGTCACTCTGTAATGCAGTATGTAAATGGTATGAAATCACTGAGATAGAATGCAGCTAATATATCATTGTTTTAATAAGTTTGACTTAGAAAGAAAGAAAGGAAGGAAGGAAATAAGGAAAGAAAGAGAGAGAGAGTAAGAGAGAGAGAGAGAGAAAATCTGATGTGTTTCAATTTCATATTTACATGACTTTCTCTACCTGTTCTGTAACAAACTATTCTTATACTCTTATTTATTTAAAGCTAATCAAAACAAACGGTTCTATAGCTTACGTCCTTGTAGGTAGAATGTAAACATGGGAATATACTAGGCTAAAATGATGGTCAAATTTTTAAGAACTGCTATGCTGTAACATGGAAATTCACGACTATTTGCATGCCTAGAAATAAATAAATAAATAAAAGATGAGTTACCAGTTGAAAAAAATTTAAGTATTGGATAATTTAAACCAATAACAAGGAATATCTCAGAAAAATTTAACTAAAACAACGTGTCTGACATATAGTGTATGCTTTAAAGAAATCTTCATGTTTTGTAAAGTAAACTTTGATATATCTCTTATAGTTTATCAGTTATGCAAAATTCATTCATAATGAAGAGGATTTTAAGGCTCTCAAGATGTACAAGGGTTATTCAAATATAAACAGTAATTGTTGCAAGCAATTCTGAGTTGGACGGTGCAGTGGGTGGTTGAAGGTCAGTGTGTTAGGGGAGTGGAACCAGCTTGGTTAGCTGCTTTGCTAGGTTTTGGCATCACTACAGCCATGAGTGAGAAAGAGGTTCCTTCATCTGTTGTGCAACGCATAATTATCAAGTTTTTAACCAATGAAGGAGTTAAACCCTCAGATATTTTAACTCATTTATGAGCAGTTTGGGGACACTACATTGTCCCAAAATAGAGTGTTTACTTCGGTCAGGCAATTTAAGAGCGACCCAGAAATTGTACAAAATAAAGCTCATGCGTGGCACCCAAGGACAAGTTTTACACATGTTAACACCCATGCCCTTCTTGCAGCAGTGTTTTTTTACTCCAGAGGAAAGGATTCTGTTCACAGTGAGTGCAAGTGACTATATTGCTGATTATTAAGGTCTGCAAAAGCTGTTTGCTGAAACAAAAGACATTGTAGTCCCATTAGAGATGTCATCCTTCTCCAAGACAATGCTAGGCCTCACACAGTGAACTTGACAATGGACACATTGCACTGGAAAATCCTTGAACACCCTCCCTATAGTCTAGACTTGTCCCCCTCTGATTATGTTTTGCACCCATGCAAGAATTGCTTAGAGGAAAATAAATCGAAAGCAATGAAGACGTCAAAGAGCATGTGTGCAATTGGTTGGCAATGTGCCCTCAAACCTTTTTTTGAGAAAGGAATGTTCAAGCATCCCAAACATTGTCAAAAGTGTGTAGAGTGTGAAGGAGTCTATGTAGAGAAATGCTGATGATTTCATTTGTGTATATGTTTAATCAATAAATTAAAGTTTTAAACATTACCATTTATATTTGAACCACCCTTGTACACTTCATGTATCCTGAGAATATTTAAACATATGACGTTTTAATAAAAATTGTTAGAAATTTGCCTCTATAGCGCAGGCATGCCTGCCTCACATTCAAAGGATCCTGAGTTCAAATCTAAGGGTGAGTTGCCTGGATAACAGATAAGATTTTTTTGGGGGATTTTCCTATTCTGAGATAAGTATTGAGTAACTAAGCTCCATGGGCACCAGCCTCAATAGAGCTTCAGTCTCATCTGATATGACTACTACGTAAAAGGATGAAGTTAAAGAAAATATTTCATAAAAAGAGTAGTTTGGGATGGGGGATTGAATTGAAAACCTTCATGTCGTATCCTTGAAAACTGTTGAGCTATAACATCAATTTTGGTATATTTTTGAGTTATGCTGTTTACAGATACAGAAAAAAGACATTAAACAGCATTTGAAACAAAAATATAAATAGAAGCTAGAAGCTGCACCAGTGGTTGAAAATTACAAATAGCCGTTAATAATTGTTTATTTAAATGTTTACCTACTTAAACCTAAATCCACTTGCAAGCATGTCTCCACTTATTTAATTTCTTAACCTGAAGTATTGACTGAGGAAGCAACTTCTAAAATACTCTGCACATTACATCTTTGATGCATCTGAAGAACACCTGCTTATAATCTACAAATGACCTGAATATCTGCCAGGAAACAATTGCATTTGGCCCTTTTTTCCAGAGAAACTTTCAGCAAAAGTATAGGTATATCTTTACATATGTCACCAATTCAAAATATGTCAAAAATGCATTCATGCATGAACAGAATAACCAAGTGAAGCTAGCAATAAACTGACACCAGTGCACATGGCAAGTCTGTGATATCTATAACTGCTTGTCATAAGCTAACAGGGAGTGTTATTGTTGAAATATCAGGTACTCCTATTATGCTCACTTAAACGTAGTGAGAAGATAGCTTCTTGGAAGTCATTACCAAATGCTGTATTAGTGTAAAAGTATTCTTCCTGGTCTCCCAGAGCATCTGTGTATGTTTATGAATTAAATTTTGCTTGGATGCTTCAGTGATCAGTCACGGTTCACAAAAGTCCAAATTTTAGCATGAGGTCTTCATTACTGCAAAACATGGGATTGCCATATTCAAAAAAAAGGTATTGGAATTCTATTTTGCATACTCAGTGACAAAAACTCCTGGATGCAGCAGCTTTTTTTTTAATTGAAATCTAGAATAACAGCTTGCCTAATTCTTTAGCAAGTGCAAGTTCCCTCACTGAATCATTTAAACCACTCTGCTTAAAACAGCCATATTCTGCAGCAGACAATTCTGGTTGTTTTCAAATTTCTCTCTCCCTTACATCAGATTCAGATGAAAATGTTCATTTTCTAATAACAAAAATGGAGAATCAGCCCCGTGATGAAAAAATGGATACAGAATTTTATTTTTATCTTCAAAATTGTTCTCCTCACATCACATGAACAGGAGCAGCAGTCATTACCATTGTTCACTCACATTTATGTTTTAGAAGGTATTAATAGCTCAATTTCAATTTTAAGAATGTGTTCATGAATGATAATATGAAACTTAGAAGCAGAAATTCTCTGAGAATATCTATAGAAAAATAAAATACTTAATTTAAAGAATGCATGCTATGATTTAAACTAAAAAGCTGTACATCTTAACATTAGTATACTACACTGTTTTCACAACCTTGTCCATGCCAAAAAGTGGCCTAAGAGTCACATTCAACATAGTTATATGAAGTTGCATAATTGTAATATTTAATCATTGGTTCTTTAATATTTGTTAACATATTTTTTTAAATAGGCAAATGAGACCATCTTCATGAATTATAACTAATGTTTAACTACTGCATGGCTCTGTATTTTCAAGTTCTGAAACTATGTAAGTTCTACATTGTATTTCTGAATGCCCTCATTCAAAAATCCCAAAAATATTAACCACTTATGTATATGCACCTGCAAAATATATGTTGTTACAGTCTTCTTACTTAATGTATTAAATCTTAATGCAGGACAATTCAGAATTTGACTAATTAATATTCAGGATTATAGAGGAATATTAGAACAACAATTTGAGATAGGACACTTATGATCTTTGCAGGCAATAAGTAAAATCAATTTCAGCCAAAATTCCACTAACCTTTGTTGTTACAATCTGTTTTCTACAGCGTGGTTTAGATCATTTAAATAAACAAGAGAGTGTTTATAATCAGTAAATTTCATTAACTCTGCTGAACAGTTATGATCTCAGTTTTCTGTAATTATTGCTCAGTACTTAAAAAATGAATATATTATTGCAGATGGTAACAGAATTTGTGTATGTAACAGTGTTAAATCTATCCATGTATAGAAAACTTATGGCTGTTAGTATTAAGTATTGCATATTTTAAGTATTATTCATTGGATAACAGTTTACAATGTTACAATGACTGAAAATACAGCAACTACTTCAAATATGTTGACTACAACAACAATGCCTATAATAATAATAATAATAATAATAATAATAATAATAATAATAATAATAATAATAATAATAATAGCAATAATATTAATAATAATAATAATAATATTAATAATTAATATTATTAATAATAATTACTATTATTAATAATAGTAATAATAGTAATAACAATAATAATCATAAACAAAATAATATTAATAATAATATTAATAATAATAATCATAAACAAAATATTAATAATAATAATAATAATAATAATAATAATAATAATAATAATATAAACAATAGTAATAAAACACCAGCCTGCGAAAAACATTTTTTCTCCGGAAAAGGGTTGAAGAGGTGATTTACCCTAATTTAAGTGTGCTGATTTCAAATATGTAAACCGTTTTGGCCTATCACATGCAGTTTTTTTGCTATTTGAAATCAAAATTTTACATATTGTAATTTTGATAGAAAATACCATAACAGAGAATACATGTAATTTTAATGAGATGTGATCAAAATGCAATGAATATACAAAAAAGTAACATGTTCATTGCTAGAATATATGAATGTCACTACAAGAATACTATTGTTTGCTGCACTTTGCTGTGTTGATTTGCATTTGTGTTCCTCAATAGTGTTATTTTGTACCAGACACCAGCAGTAATATGACACCCAACACCCCTTGTATCCTCATTCTATTTCTTTTATATCCTGATGAAACGCTCGCTATGTTCCTCACTGAATGCTGCTAAATTTGTAGGAAAATAATCTAGATAACACTGTGGGAAATGTAATTTTAAGCTCATGTGGTCACCCAATTTCAAGTAAGTTGTACAACAGGTTTTGACAATCTGTAGGTAGCTGACATGTTTAACATTATCCTTGAATGATTCCCGTGCCTGAAGGCAAGTTTCATTAATTGTCATACTGAATGTCGGATCCTTCATAAGCTTCCCATTGTAGAATAATAGGCAATGAAATGGCTGATTTTTTGGCCAAAAAGGGAAGTAAAATTATTACCAAATCAACACCTAGTTTAATCCCTTTTGCTCTATTAAAAGAATAATATCAAATCAGTACAAAAACAAATTCAATGAAAAATACATAAACAAAACATCTGGAAAATAATGGAAAAATTTACAAGATTACAATATTTTACCAAAAAAATCTACAGTAGCAACCTTCAGACTATTAACGGGACATGACTATTTATAAAAATACTTATACAGATTTGGCATAGCAGAGACTCCTATGCGTCTTCTCTGTAACTTAAATGAAGAAATGGATCGTGATCATCTTCTACATTGTTTGACTTCACAGAAGATTACAACCTTCCAACTAAATATTGGAGTGCAAGAAAACAAACAATTTCATTATCAAGTGCTTAACATTAGATACCAACCAACCAACTTTCATGATATATCATTCTTTTAACATTTGCCATTGCTTTTCACTCCTTAAAACTAAATTTAGAACACCATAAAAATATATATATATATTTTACAGTTTAATTCAAGAGAGCAAATAAACAATGGAAAATCTTAATTCAAAATCTTCTCGGGCTTCTAGCCAGGTAAAAACTTGTCTTGTCAAACAAGTTTTTACCTGGCTAGAAGCCCGAGAAGATTTTGAATTAACACGTCGCCAGGAAAGCTTCAGTTCTTATTTTAAATGGAAAATCTTGTTGAGCACGACAAAATTAATTCCATTACATACACCATTAAAAGCTATTGTGCCTTTCCAATTATATTCAGGATACAATTTTTTTATCATCCTTCTACATAAATTAAACATCCTTACTTCTCCAAATTATGTACTTTATAGAGATAAAAATTCTACAATGAGCATAACTCTTAAAAGAAAAGTAAGATTTTAACAGCAGCAGATCTCTCATTCTGTCACTGGGAAGTTAGAAGGCTAATAAAAGAACTCTAGAGAATGTTAACTGCCTCCTATAAAAAACAGCATTGCAAACCTCTAATCAAGATGGCCAAAATTCCCACAATTGCTAACTTATATGCATATGGTGTTTTAGATTATTACAGAAAATGTAGATATGCACACAAAAATAAATTAAATACATACATATCAAACAAGAAATAATAACAAAATAGAAATACCTTTTCAGAGACTGCAGAAAACAGCCAAATTTTATAAAATCATTGAAATTCTATTATATAACAGCTTGCCCATTGAAATAAAAAATTACTGTTTAAATAGATTTAAAGACAGAATGTATTAATGTCTGATAGAATACCCATGCTATAGAGTACATGAATATCAAAATGAATTGTGTCAGATGCCTTTTATATAGTCTATAAGTACATAATTTCCAAGTTCTATTTAGGATATAGTTCAAAGTCTATTGTAATTTATGTAATTACCTAATGATGGATAATAATTATATTATCATTATTATCATTATCATCATTATTATTATCATTAATTATTTTTATTATTATCATTATTATTATTACCATTATTATTATTGTCATTATTATTATTATCATCATTATTATTATTATTGTCATTATCATTATCATTGTCATTATCATTATCATCATTATCATTATTATTGTCATTATCATTATCATCATTATCATTATTATTGTCATTATCATTATCATTATCATCATTATTATCATCATTATCATCATTATCATTATTTATTTTTTTATTATTATTATTATTATCATTATTATTGCTATTATTATCATCATTATTATTATTGTTATCATTATTATTGTTATCATTATTATTATTGTTTTCATTATTATTATTGTTATCATTATTATTGTTTTCATTATTATTATTATTATTATTATTATTATTATTATTATTATTATTAAGCATTAATAATCAACCAATTAATTAGCATTTGTCATATACAGGTATAGGTTCTTCTTTGCTTTTATTTTTATCATTAATTAATTTAATAGTGCCCACTGATAATTACGAGAGATACACTAAATACAGTATTATAAGTGTAATGTTTCATAACACATTGAGATAAGGAAGGAGAGTAGAGGAAAAAGTATTGGAAACAATTTTAACTCCAGGCTTCAGACAACGTATATACATCTGAACTCTCATCACTGAGCCATAAAATTATGCTTTGAATCTTTCAACAAATATCTACATATAACACTGGAGTAGTATTACTGGCTCAAATTGGTTTTGGCTTACTGCCTGCAATCATGAACTCATAAACCATAGGTGTCCTCAAATTGATCACCTAACTCCCCTATGTAATCTCTGAAATTAATTGGTCAAATTCTGATCAGCCTGCATGACAATCAATTGGTTTAGAGAAATTTGGTAATAATGACTCCAAATTATATTTTTATGTATTTGGAGTAGGTGTTTTAACACTACTGTAACTTACACTTTTGATTTATGAGGAACTAGTTTTGGGGAGATTGAAAATGGAAGCAATAACTTCTGAAACTAGACCCTCATAAATAAAAAATGTGTCATCTACAAATATACAACCGTATATATACTTAAATTAAATGAATACATCATATTTAACATATATTTTAGTTTCCTAAAACCACAATTTTTAATGCAACCTGTTTTCAGATTTATCTAATTGCCTGCAATTATATTTTAAAATAACTTGCCATTTTTCAATAAAGTTTTGTTGTGTTCTAATTTTCATAGAAAGAAAATATTTTGAAAACTATTAAATAGGTTAGGTAAGCATCAAAGATACACAAACACAAACTCTAGTAATGAATTAGAATATAAATTTCACCAAATTGCCGAAAATGACCTAAGTTAAGCATTTATAAACAGCCTACAACATATAAATTGGAAGCAAATTATAAACCAGGCCAAATATTCAAAGTAATAATAAGCATACTTTCACAAATACACAACAAATTGTCAAATTATATAAATACGTAGAAATGTAAAATAAATTATTACTTAATTCAAAATCTTCTCGGGCTTCTAGCCAGGTAATAACTTGGCTTGACACCAACGTTTCGAAGAAGTGCATCTTCCTCGTCTTCAGCAGTTCACCCTGAAGACGAGGAAGATGCACTTCTTCGAAACGTTGGTGTCAAGCCAAGTTATTACCTGGCTAGAAGCCCGAGAAGATTTTGAATTAACACGTCGCCAGGAAAGCTATAGTTCTTATTTTAAATTATTACTTGTCAAAATCATAGATTCTATGTATTAATAAATTCCACTGTATTACGTTATAGCAGGTCAAAGCCCAATACACTTTACTAAATAATCTTAAGTATTAGAAAAACCTAGTCAATACTACAGCTAGCTTTTTTTTTTAAATATATATAAATCTAATTATATTCTAATATGGTAATGTATTATAAGCAGGTTGATGAATATTCCTGTACTTTATTCCTGAAATCATATACTTTGTATACAATTAGGATATAGCGTCCTATGATTTACAATTTTTACTTTCTCTATACACACTATGTACATAGTGTATAGAGAAGGTATTGCACTCCACCCAAAAATTTGATACCGAGATTTCACTGGAAATATATGTTTTAGAGTCCCCTGAATCCATAAAAAGCATTTTCAGAAAAAGGTCCGTGTGTGTGTGTGTGTGTCTGTCCATGTGTCTGTGAACACGATAACTCAAAAACAAAAAGTAGGTAAAATACCAAACTTGGTATTTAGGTTTAATATCTACCAGGGATGCAACACGAAGATTTTGAGAAATATACCCCCCCCACCCCAAACTACCCTTTACATGGAACTTTTTTTGAAAATGTTGATTTTCTAAAAAATGGCTCTAACGATTTTGATTAAAGTTATTTACCTCACAAATAAAATGTATATCTTGAATTTTCTGGGAATAGCCTCTGAAGACTACTTTCTTCTGGATGAATTTTACGGAATTTTGCATAACTGCTAAACCGTAAGAGATAGACAAAAACTTACCATATAAAAAGTGTAGAGCACGTTAAAACACACAATTTATGTTATATACATTTTTCTCGTGGAGTTGATAATTTTTTAGTTATTCCTTTTTTTTTTTTTTTTTTTTATTTCACCTTTAAAAGCGTATGCTTTTCTCACACAGGAATTTGCCAACTCCTGTCCATACAAACAAAGGAGCTTCAGTCACATAGCAACCAGCTTTTGACTATCAGTTTAACATATGGTACTCCCTTATTTCCCTGCTACTTACAAGGAGGAAATAGAAGCATAAGCTTTGTAACAATATTTTGTTGCAGAGATATAGAGAACATCATGTGAATGGAACACATCAGATTTTTCTTAATGTTATGCATATGAGAGATTTTCAATTTATTTAAAAAAATGATGTGTGAATTATATGACTTTCTCCATGCATTTTAGAAGTGAAATCTTTCATCCACTTTACATCAATTACGAGAAAAAAATTGCTGATAAAGTTGTATATTTTTTCAAATGTGGACAATATAGATTTTTTTTTTTTTGCTGCTCATAATTGGAAGAAGAATAAACTATCAAGAAAGAGGGCTCAGGTGGTAGCATTTGCATTCAGGTAGTGTTGGATTTAAATCTAGTGAACCAGTGAGTCTGCATTCTCTTTTTTTTTTTTTTTGGTTTCTCTCTCTCAAGAGGAAAAACCTAAATTCAAATATAAATAAAATACAAATAAAAATGATATTGAATAAAGTAATATAACCAAAGCAATTTCTTAATAAGTATGTAAGCAGATGGCAAGGAAAGGGGAATCTTTACATTGTAATATTACAGGCTGAGGTAGCTAACATTTCATCCCTGTTTGTGGGGAACATCTTCAGAAGTATTGGCATCATGACACTTCTCTTCAACTAATGCATGCTTTGAAACAGAGTTATTATTTATACTCATTGTCCAGTGAGCAGAATCAGAAGGGACAGTCTCTGTTGTTCTTTCTTGTATACAGGATTTTTGCAGAGTTGGGAAAGTATAAGGATCAAAGTTGGTTTAGTTCATCTTAATGAAATTGTTAGTGAGTTTAAAATGCCAATCACATCTATGTATTACAACAAGGGAAATATCAGCTGAAAGTAAAACTGTTGAAGTTAACTTCTGCTGGTATTTATGTGTTGGAAAATTTTATTTTTTATGTGTTAAACACACAATTCAGATGTGTAAAACTGTGCCATTAGTATTTTAAAAATACTAAGAAATACTAAACATAGAAACATAGGTAATTAGTATCCTAAGCTTAGCTATGTTTTCAAATCATTTTGATAACAATAATGTCCTTTGTGCAAAAATATGCAATATGCATTTTTATGAAAAGAATTTTATCCAAAATTTAAACTAGAGTATTACAAATTGGTTTTTAAATTAAATGATCTTTGTGCATAACTAAAAAATTTAGTGGTATGCATTCAAGATAAGCAACCAAAGCACTGCTTTGGTGACAACTGCAGTAAGTGTGAGAATTGAACCGAGAATTTTTTTCTGAATGTTAGCACACTAACACAGCCAAACGTCACAGAGTGAAATGATACTCAGATTTATTAATAATATATGTCATTATAATCACACAGTTATTTAATATGCAGATAAATCACTTCATTTCTCCCAAACAATTAGATTTAATATTTTACATTATCATTAATGATTGCTGAGGAGCCATGTTTCCATGCAATTTGAATTTTGGAAGTTCTCCTGGGGCAGAACAGCCAGCAGTTGACTATGTGGAGCATCTCATAGACTGACTTCATGACATGTACGAGATTGCCACACATCCAGCTTGTGAGCAATCGGATGAAGATACATAACAACTGGCAGGCCAACAGCTGAGGTTTCCAGCAGGGTGATCTGGTGTGGCTGGACCAAAGGATGCTACACCAACCTTCAACAACCATGGCCTTGTGGTGAAAAGGATAAATGATGTCATCTATCTCATCTAGAGACTGCCACTTGGGAAGAAGTTGCTAGTACACTTGGATTGTCTGGATGATGTTGCTGTATGGGAAGACCAGCCTTGAGGAGAGAGTGTGACTACACCTCGCTGGCCCGCAAATCCAGTTCCCTTTATGAAGCTATACAAATTGTTGCAAGTGTTGAACATTTAACATGTGAAGAACGCTGCAGAACTTCAAAATCTTGGAAAGCCACACCTGAGAGCAATGTACATGTGCTAGAATGATCTCTACTTCTGTAAGTCTCTGGCTACATCATTGACAGCCATAAAAGGGAGACGTGTAAGTCAGTCAGTTAGTCAGTTTCTGACTGGAGTTTTGAGTACACAGTTGTGTGAGAGAGCACTCAACTGTCTACCCATTGAAGCAATGAGAGAAAATTGTACTACAGAATTGTTATGGAGGTTTACAATAAAGACAATCATTTGAAACAATATTTGGAGTAATAGAGATTTTATTACAACATCTACCCAATGCACCCAAATGTGTAACAAAACTGTTGCTACCACCATCACCCTTGAGATTTACATACTATCCAAATATTTATTAAAGTTAAGAGCATGGCAGTCTTATATAAGAAATCAGGCACAGCAAGAGCAGAAGATATATAAGTATTATTATTCTACTTGAATTAACATTATGTTAAATAATTGAATAAAAATTTACACCTTTTAATAAAGCTGAATTCAAGGTTATTTGGCAACATTAAATGTGAGCATAATATCAAACAATATTTATCTAATAAATATGATTACACAAGAGTAGTTGACTTTAAAAATGCAGAGGCATTAATCTAGATGAATACCTGCAATAACAGTAGGACAGTTGCTCTGTTAAGAAGTAGTACAGAACAACAGTCACCATTACCAATAGAATATGAATGCTTGTGTCTATGCTATTGGTAGCATACTGTTACATATATTATTAACAAAATTTTATGGATGATAATCAAATCATATAGGTATCCAATTTACACAATTACATATGAATAACAAATGTTGGCGAGAAAGATACTAAACACGCCACTTTTAATTTAACTACAAAAATAAAGTTCATCTAGCTTAAGCAAAAGCAGAGAAAAGAAAAGAAAATAAGTTGTTTTCTGCATTTTAATTAATTAACCAATAAAAGTTTTTATCTTACCTTCAAGGGTACCTTGCTGCATCTTGTTGTGCTGCTCCTGGTCCATAGTTTTCCTTTCTTCTTCCTTATCCAAGATTTCTTCTAGGACACTTCTTTGCTTATGAACTCTTTTTAGCAAAGCATCAACCTCAGGATCCTCTTGATCATTACTTATCTGTCCTTTTAAGGAACTTTCTTGTGATATGTTTTCTTCCAAAGATGTCTGAGAATGTGGTGCTTCTTGAGATTCTTTGGATGCTTTCAAACCCTGTTTGCCTTTGAGAATTTCTTCCTCAGATACTTTTGGTTGCTGATGTTGCTCCAGAGAATCACAAATTTCTTGAGATGTTGCTTTCTCTAAAATCTTACCTTTCTTAGGGATATCATCATCCTTGTCAGCACATGGTTCTATTTTTGATGATTTTGCTCCAAGCTTCTCTTCATGAATTTCACAAGTTTCATAGACATTCCCCTTTTGTGGAATTTCATCACTGGATAGCTTTCCAAGTACAGTTTCAGCAGCAGGGCATTTCATTTCTTCTGACTCTCCAGCACTCAGTCCACTTTTGACAGCACTCTCGTCATCTGAAGACAGAGAAACTATAGATATTCCACGGTTTATGGACAGATTAACTCTTTGTGAAAGCTGCTCTTCTATATTTGTATCTGAAGTTGGCTCCTCTACCAACATAAAAGCATCAAGTTTATTATTTAAATGTTTACTTTCTGGAGTTCTGGGATAATCATCTTCCACTAATTCTTCAATTAGCACCCTTAGTCCCTTGTTGCTTGTTATATCTGTGATGTTAGCTTGCAAACTAACTTCATCTAGTTGGTCAGGGAAATCTTTGTGTAACATTGAAGATGGGTGACATGTGTTGCCCTTGGTATGTGTGCTTTCTTGTGTACTACTTTCTATAATTTTGCCCCTACTAACTTCTCCAAATGTATGCTCCATCTTTGTAGAAGATGATTCCAACTGAGTATGAATAGCTTCAAAACCTGTAATTAGTCAAACATTATAAGACATAAGCTGTGTTTGTTTGCCAACTTTAAAGTTGCAGAATATGACATTACTTGAATATTAGAGAAGGGATTTTTACTACCTAACCATGTGGGTAAAAAACTGAAGAAAGAGACCAGTACTGGGATAAAAAACATTTTAAAGTTAAATAACCTAGAATTTAAAAACACTTGCAGTACCTATTTGGTTAATTAAAGATGATAAAACCTAATATCCTAACATCAAATAAAATAGCAATAAATTGCTCATTAATTTTGAATAACCTGTCAGGTTATTTACCAGAAATGAATAGTTACATTTTCTTTCTTTTTTAAAGTTCTGTTTGCAATGCTGATTCTGAAGTGTTTTCTTTCTTTCCAATTTTTTAATACTTATGTTTACACAAAAAAAAGTAAGAGCATGTATTCTTTGCAAAAAGTAGGATAAAATTAGTGTATCTAATAATTATTTGTTTTAGGGCTGTACAAAAAGATAAAGAGATATCTATTCATTTATTCACTAATTCATTCATTCATTCCCCTGCAGAACTGATGTTTTCAACAAATAAATGAAATTATTGCAAATAAACCCAACTTCCCAGCTTCCAGTTTTACTACAATACTACAACCATATTTGTGCTATGTGGTAGATACAAAATGAAATAAAATGTCAATTATTATTTATGGAATTGCACATTAGCATCATGCAAAACATGCTCTGTGTTCAGTTCATAATTGTAAAGTGGGGCCGCTACTGAAGTGTAGCAGCAAAGAAAACATTTTAAATATCTATAGGAGGTATTTTTTGACTGCAGGAATGCAAAGCACTTTCCCTTAGTTTAACTT
This sequence comes from Hymenopus coronatus, assembly GCA_030762935.1. Lineage (NCBI taxonomy): Eukaryota > Metazoa > Arthropoda > Insecta > Mantodea > Hymenopodidae > Hymenopus > Hymenopus coronatus. Next base: position 18,241,625 of record CM060884.1, read on the forward strand.
TTGTCTTCTAACCAGTAATTCCAGTCTACAAGTAAGAAGTACATTAGAATCTGAGCCACTTGAGATATAGTATTAATTTATGCTACAGAGTATTCAGTTATGGCTGAAACAGCTTAAGTACTTAAATAAAGCTTTACTCTATTTTCATTGTTTCCAGTACTGAATATTATGAAAGTAGTAACTTGAGTAGAATGATGGCCAATAAATGGCAGAAAATACAGGTGATCTTGTTGAGTACGGATAAAATATAATACTGTAAAACATTTACTATTGAATTTAAATGCTAAAGCTTGGTTTTTACAATATTGAAAGATGGGAGATTTCTTAGAATGCTATATGGCCCTATTGTGCAATTTGCATAACTCTAATGGTGATGCAATTAAGCCCATACCATTGTGACATCAAAAGGGTGAGTTTTTGGAAAGCTTCAGTGATATTTAATTTCAGTGTTACTGGGTTTCTGTTCACAGAAATAGACAATGTCTTCAACAAAACTTTCACACAAAGAAGTTAGAAGGGGTTAAATTGGTAGTTTGGTATCAAGAAATTGTTTTGTAATGATAGATTGAAAGCAGTATTTAGAAAATGAAATTGCTAACTTTTGGGGGATCAAGAAATTATTTTGTAATGACCATCCCATATATGAATGAAAGTGGTATTTAAAAAATGATGGACCTTTTTATTAGTGAGAAGTTGCAGCATCTTGCTGGAATAAATGTTAGTGTTATTACCTGACAAGCTATGGAAAATAATATCCATAAAAAATTATGGAAAATAATATGGTCCATTCTACAAAGATGAATGGACCATACATTTTATTTCCAGTCACTCCACACCATAATCTGACTTTCGGACTTGATCTTTCAGGCTTTAGGAGACATATGAATTCTCTCTTGCCAAAAGAATGCAGTGTGTTTACTCTCCTGCTGACATGAAAAGCTGTATCATCTTCAATGAATTGCCACAACATGGATGCATAATTGAGACTATCTTCACGATTCTCATTACATGAGGCTTGCCAATGTTGTAAGTGATATGGGTACATTTTAACCTTTTCACTGCTAACATATTTTTATGCAAGAAACACCCCCTTGCTGAGTTAAGGTGACACTATGGTGAAAAATTGCTAAAAATCCAAAATTTGGTTTTGATCAATAACATTTCACCATAATTTGTGTATTTCAAATGCAATAATATGCACTAATAACTAAAAAAAAGTGAGTACAGTAATATGCTTCTACCTGCCCCAACATCATCCAGGCATGATGCATCACCAATTATTTAACCTGGGCCCTCCATATCCTAAACCACAGGTGAGATAGAGCATCTGGAGGACCTCCTCACCCCCCCACCAACAGCATATTTCCGGCCATGAAATAGAGACTGTTTTGGCAGTAGAGTGTAGCTTGAGTTGGACCAAATAACTTGCAGTTTTCCTTTCCTTTATATATTACTCAGAATTAGTGTAAACAGTCCATGAGAGTTGACAGATATAATTGATTTAAAAATTGCTGCAGGAGAATATGAAATTCTAAGACTTTGACTAATTGCTCAAACCTACAGTTGAGTATGGGTTTGTTAACTTGACCATACCACGGCTGGGATGTTTCTCCATGATCAAGTTATCTCGACTGTAGCACTTTCAAACAGTATACATTATGTTGACAGGACATATTTGGGACATTGAACTCTGCTCACAATCTCTTTGTTATGGCTTCAGAGACAGCTGCATCCTGTATTGGATTTTGCCTATGACCTCCTGCATAATTTTTTTATTATTACTAACACATAAACTGTTTCTATATATGTTCTATACCACAACTTTATTGCATCTTATTAGGTACACTTCTTGCATTATACCTACCCATTTCAAAAATCTCTTTGAGCTTATTTAACACTACCAAATTTAATATACCAAAGAATGCATTGCACACGCTGTTGATTTGTGATTGCCATTTCAATCATTTGTGATTTTCATTTGTCATTATTGATTATTGATTTCTTTTTTTCCTTGCTATGCATAGAGAGTCCCATCTTTTAAGCAAAATATTATCAGCAAGAAATATCTCATGGTATTACATTACCTTTTATAATACTATTTTATATTATCTATCCATACCCAGTTTTATCATCCAACGCTTAAAATAAGTATTCTAGAAATTTAAAATGAATGAAAACTTAGCACACAAATTAGTGCTTTAATGATTTAATGTATATCCTTTTTAAATGTGATTATGCTTAGTGCAAAAAACTTTTAAAACTAAGATTTAATTTTGCTCTATTGTTTGCATTAAATTTCTTAGCATTTTTGAGAAAAGATAATTCTTTGATTACTTATTATATAATTTCTAGATATATACCTTCTGATATAATAGCTGACATCCCTTGATGTGTTGCTGAAGAAACAGAAATGGTAACTGTTTTTCCTTCATCATGACCAATTGCTTCTCCTTGCAAATAAGAAATGCTCTGTGTTTCAGAGGAAGTAACAATTTCCGTACTTGATTGTTTGGCATCATCTGGCATTTGAACATTTTTTTCCAGCACTGTGAAACATATTAAAAACATATCAAGGGAATTTTATTAATCTTTAAAAGATTAAAATATCTGCTGCATAAATTAAATGCTAGTAAAATAATCATGTGCATATTCTGTGGGCTAGTTAGGCTAGCTATGAAGCTTGGTAAACTTGTGAAGAAATAATTTCTATTAAATTTGTAAACAACAAATAATTTATCCCTAATCTATTGGCTGTTTGCATTCTAGCCTATTGCTAGGTTATAAAATGGGTTTCTTGTGATAAAAGTAGATTCTGTTTGCAATGTATTTAGCCTGGCTTCTCAGGTGGGAGTAGCATGATGACTGATGTGGTATTATGGGCATATAAACAGGAGGAGATGAGAAGGGGGAATTCACTAGAACAAACCTCTCAGGTCTTCACTCTATTGCCATATGAAGCCTAGTGGACGAGTCTTGAGGACAGCCAAAGGAAACTGATTTGTTTGTATAGTAACGCAGCAAAATGTGAATAGCTCATAAAATTCAAACAAAGCTATCTACAGAGACTTGAACCAACAACTACCTCAACATCTTAAACAATGCTATACACTAACCACAGCACTAAATAATGCCACCACATCTATGCTATCAGAAATTTGAATGTTAAGGTCACAGTCCTTGGTGATTTGATCAGTGGTGTGCTAACCCTTAATACATTTTATGCTATAGCAAGCAATTTAGAATCCATAGCCCATAGGTTCCCTATCTCAAACTATATATCTTGAAGTTGTTGGTGCAGCTGAATTCCGAGACACCGTTTTAGGGTGGCATACATTTTTCACAAAGCCATAGGTTTACGAAAAATGTAGCATTAAAATTTTAGCACATTTTCCTAATTCAAAGTGTCCAAATCAGGATGCGTTCGAGATTTGACAAATAAATCTTGTATGACTGGCTTCGTTCATGATACACCAAGAACAGGCAGGCCTACGTATTTAATAAACAAAAAAATAAATTTGCTCAAACCTTGAGAATAATGCTGAACAATCCAACAAAATCAACATGAAAATTAGCTCAAGGAACTAGAATCTCTAAGTGAGCAGCACATAAAAGCTGGAAGAGACAAACATCAAAGAAAGTGAATACTTCATGAATTACAACAAAATGATTTCGAAAAGAGATTGCTACACTGTGCATAGTCCCAAAGATTCATAAATTGACATGAATTTGGAGTTTTAAACGAAACTTGTTTTTACAGATGAAGCATGGTTTCACTTATATGAATTCCTAAAACTCATATATTTGGTCTTCAGACAATTCCAGTGCAATAACATAAAACATTATTGCATTCGAGATATTTGACATACAGGTTACCACATCATGAGAAGTCACCCTGCATGATGTAGTGGTTACCATATACTGAAGGTCACTGGTTCAACCCCAGCAGAGGATGATGGATTTTTTCGTGCATAGCATTGCTTCCTTCAGAAGAGAAGTAAAGCTGTTGGTCCTGTGTCATAGATTTACAGCATATAAAAGAACCTCAAGCCTGATAAATAGGCATCTGAGCAAAATTAAGCAGCCTTTCATGCCCAATACAGAATGGGATGCTGAGAACCGTAGTAGTCCATAAATGAAATTCCATTTCCATTATTTCATGAGAAGAAATAATAGGCTATTTTTCTTAACAGTTTAGTTAATTCCTATGTCTACTGCTCAGGTATAATTTAATCTTATTGCTCAATTGGGTAAGTCAAAATTAAATGCTCTTCTTTTAAAAGGAAAAGCTACAGTCGCACATCAAATCAGTTGCTTCACATTTTAATTTGATTTCTTGGGAGCAAATAATAATTAAAGAGCTTTGGCCACCACGGCCTCTGGGTTTGACTCCACCAGATTATTTTCTTTAGGTGAAGCAAAATCTGAGCTGTACAAAACTAATCCAAAAATGATTCATGAACTTAAGGGAATAATCATTATGTGCAGTCAATAACACAAGAACCTTTAGTGAATGTCTTTGACAATATGTGTAGATGTACTGAAGTCTGAAGAGGCAGTACTAATGAATACAAGAGCATGTAAATAATTAATTAGCAAGATAATGTACATAAATATAGTAATATGGAAATAAGATTATAATATTAGAGGATGTTAGCATAAGCTTTATTATAAGAGAGACAAGGTAGCTGAAACTAAATGAGACTTTTTGCAAGATTTTTGGGGACAATAGCCAAGAAATGAAATTTTATTTATGGACGCTGTTAAAAGCTATGGTTCTCAGTGTCCCATTCTGCATTGAATGTGAAAGACCAATTAATTTTGCTCAGAGGCCTCATTTTCAGACTTGAAGTTCTTTTACATGCTGTAAATCTACGACAAGGGACCAACAGCTTTACTTCCCTTCCAAAGGAAGCCATGCTAAAGATTTTTTATGGAAAAATCCATTGTCCTTCATCAGACCTTGGGTACATGAAGCTATAATGGTAATCATTACACCATGGAGGGTGACACAATAGCCAAGGATTTGGAGAAGATGTGTAAAAGAAAGTCCTTGAGTCTAAGAAAAGACAATGTAAGCCCTAAGGGTTGGGGAGATTGTGAAAGTTACTGGAAAGGTACTGGAGATTGCAGCCTACATAAAATAGTAAAACAATTTCTATTGGCTCATGAAAAGAGATGCTCCTGTGAGCAGAAAAGAAAGCCAATTAGAGCACAGTTTTAAAGCTTAGGCAGAACAAAGGTGTTCGAGTAGAAACTGGTGATACCCTTGGATAGTTTAGCCCACTACATATGATGGTGCTGGCCAGGACGACCAGCCCTGAGGAGCACATGGTGTGACTGCATATTGAATGCACTACGTATTGAATGCTTGCAGGCTCATAATCACTGCATGTGTGCAAGTGCCTTGATTTCAAATGCTTATAATTGTTTGTTTCATGTGTGCAGCCAGCTTCCTTTCATTAGCTAATGCTTTTGTAACATCTTTGTATGAATTTGTGATATTTGCATGTGGTTTACATGCACAATTATAACCTTTACTTCAGGAAGTTTCTTGCCATGTGATGAAAAGGTATTAAAAGCAGGGTGGGCAACTTGATCCAGTGACTCAATTTCAACAGTGAGTTCAGAGCATGCAATTGTCTATGAGCGTCAAAATGACGAAAGAGAAAAATTGTACTGCAACATTGCAATAAAGGCAGTTGTTGTAAACATCAGTTTGAAGCAATAAACTCTCAAAAAGCATTTTTTTTTAAAAAAGTCTGTGTGTGCGTGTTTGTGGGAAACATAGTTCAAAAACAAAAAGACTATTAAATACCAAACTTAGTATTTATGTTTAGTATCTTCCAAGTATGCAACATGAAGATTTTCAAGAACCCCCCCCCCCCTCCACAACTACCCTTTATTTTGAAAATTTTGTTTTTCTCAAAAATGGCTCTAATGATTTTGATTAAAGTACCATGTATTAAAGACATTTACGTCACAAATGTCTACATATATCTGGAATAGCTCAGATATTCTGGATGAGTTTTGCAAAATGTTGCATAACAGTTAAACCATAAGAGATAGACAAAAACTTGCCATACAAAAAATGTGGATCTTGTTAAAATACACAATTTATATAATATATGATTTTCTTGTAGAGCTGACTATTTTCAAGATATTTCTTCTTAATAGTTTCAATTTTAAACTACTTAGCTGTTCTCAAACAGTACCATGCAAAGCCAATCAGACCTCAATAGTTTCACATAGTAATGAGCTTTTAAAAACTTTGACTATCACTTTAGCCTAATGTTTTCCCTTATTTCTCTTCTACTTACAAGAAAGCAAGTAATAAGACCAATGCTGCCTATGTTTATCTCAATTAGTGTGAGGTAGATAAAAGAATAATCTTAAGAAGGAATAGTTTGTATATGGAACAGCTAGAGAAAGTTATAAGAATGGAACACATCAGATTTTTGTATTATAATGCTAACTTTAGTTTTTCAGAAATCCAAACTGTGATTTCCAAAATGAGTTTTAAATTGTCCTTCCCCTTTATGTTGTCAGTAATGGGATATGATATCTAACTATATATGTGTATATCATTTATATTAAGCATATAAATTACAGTAACATTTCTTACAGTTAAAATTATTCAGTAATGAAATAATGAAATGATGATGGTGATGATAATGATAATAATGATGATAATAATATCAACAATAACAACAATGATGATGATGATGATAATAATAATAATAATAATAATAATAATAATAATAATAATAATAATAATAATAATAATAATAATAATAATAATAATAATAATAATAATAATAATACCATACCCTCATAAGCTGTTCCCTTTTGAGGTGTGGTCGCTATTTCTTCAGACACTTCGACTGCTTTTTTGTGCTCTGGTTCCTCAAAATCTAACTTCTCAGCTTTGCTTTCCTTCCTGTTTATCTTTTTTGTTGTTCTTTCAGTTTCTGTTTGTTCTTCTTCTATCTCCTTATCTTCCTTTGTAGTTTTTTTATAAGCTGTGGTATTGAAAATGCATACTCTACAAGTAAAAGCTGTATTGTTAATTTAGTATTTACACTGCTACAAGTAGTTAAATATTTAGGAATCTTTTGGCTGGATTGTTGGCACTTATAGCTGAGATTTTGTCCATAATTGTCAGAATATTTTCCAAAGGATTAAACAGTGTCTGTGCTTGGTGTTTGTAAGATGTGCTTAATGTGTTTTTCATACTGAACAAAAGACATTGACACAAAGGCAAGAACCAAAGGGAATCCATGCAGAGTTTTCAAACAATAAAACATATCATCAAATGGTTCCTTAGCCAATGATATCACAGATCATTACAGAAACACAGATTAGTTATGTTTACCTTAGTTTGCATAAAACTTGGATTTAAGATCTACAATTGAATCTTATCATCTGTTATAACCAGTAATGAAATGTCATGCCTTGCAGATTTCATCATTAGCTTTGAGTTTCAGCCAAAGGATGTCCTATATCTTTGGCAAGAGCAATAGTGAGAGAAACAACTCAGCATACCATTGCTTTATCTCTGCCTTAAATACATAAAGAATTAGGTTGATAACAAATGCAATATTTCACTGAGAATACGTATGCAGGTGCTGGAAAGGTTAGTACATAAAACAAATAATGTTCTTTTTCTCACTATAGCTATTTAAATGACAACACACACACACACACACACACACAAACAATACATTATACATAACCATTGGTATAGTTATTTATACAAGGAAATTGGGAAAATAAGATAGAATAAAAGTGTCACACCTGAGGGTTACAACACAACCAATTTATTATACTGATTCTACTGCCATACTCAAAAGCAGCTCTTAGGAAATGTGTAAAACAATACAAATAAACAGCTATAGGAAACAATAAATTGCAGATACTGACTTGTATGGTTTTTCGACTCATTTTCATGTACATTTGAGGAACATTAAAGTTAAATCTGTAGGCCTTTGACTACCAACACAGCTGCCAACCTCATACCCACATATGTAAGGTAGGGGTGTCCAGCTGATATGGGGGGATGATGTGGTCAGCCCAATGCTTTCCTGCTGGAATATTGGTTTGTGTGACAAGATACTATTGCAGCTCCTCAAATACCTCATGATGCTGAGTAGGTTTGAACTCATGCAAATTCTGCACTTGAGAACAGGACCACCCATTCCACCTTCTGTGCCACAGCACAGAACTTTCCAGGATCATTAATGTAAAATATTTATTTGTCTGCCTATTTTATCATAAGAAGAAGATAAAACCATCTACTGTGCATTTTAATGCAAACTACTTTTTCTGTACAAAATCTTTGTGAATGTTATAGTTTACAAGCTATAGTAAATTAAAAAAACACAAAAAGATCATGGGAATTTTACAGAAAATTCAATATCATTCAGAATTCTTGAAAAAAAGTGCAGCTGAGAAAAGTGAGTAATTTTTTATTTGTTTGTAAAAGTTATCTCAATTTCATCATATTAACTGAATTCTGGTATTGGTTTTTCACATACATACTCAAGAGAAAACATAAACTTTCCAAACACTTTGTGTCATAAGCATCAATAGTTTCTTTCAGAGCATTTTATATGAGACAAATAGAATTTGAATATAAGCTATTACTCTTGGAGATTTTGAGAATCATTAATATTTTGTATGCCTCTGCAACAGCAGTTATTTTTGTAGCATAAATATTGCAGATAACTTTCCTGAGTAACAAAAGTAAGGAAAAAGCATTTAACATTAATTTCTTTATTATGTAGAAAGTTGGGTTTTAAAATAAATACCTCATTGCCTTTCTTCATGTAATTTCCTAAACTGTTAATATCTTAAACAAAGTAGTTACATACAATTTTAAGAAAAACAATGTATTATAACGGAAAGCTTTTCATGTATAGTGTCTGTTGGAGTGGAGCAAATGCTTAAAAAGTTTTGATTTAGGTATATCCTCAAAAGTATCCAAACAAGATAGCTACACATTTATAATCATGCACACAATTTCCTGAATACCTATGCTGTTTTATTTATTTGCTCAAATAAAATAAGTGCTTTCTCAATTTGAGGTAAGGGACAGAAACAGTAATAATTAAACATGGAAACAGCAGTGGTATGTACTTCAGGGAATCCAGAAATCACAGATGGATTGTGCATTTTCTATGGTGTTTCATATTTTCAATGTTTAAAATCTTAAGTTTCTGAGGAATTTAAATAATAATTCAAATACATTTTATTAAGCGCCAAATTGCTATGGGATAAGACACATTTGTAACAGGACATCCCAATCAGTGACAGATTTTCTGTTTGGTTACTGTACACTTGCAAAACATATTGCCAAAGAAGACAGTTGCTCCCAGATCCATCTCAGTCAAGCAGAGAATCCAGGCTAGCTAACAATGTTGCACATGTGCACTAAGCTTTAGTTTACAAGTTTAATGCCATTGCAATTAGTGTTACATTATACATCAACAATTCAATTTGGTATGTACTTGATTTGTCAAGGAAATAAGGTGAATAAATGATAGTAACTCTATTTCTCATGTGAAAAACTTAATCAAAGAAAAGTATAGGTCAAACTAATGAGAGCACACCAGTATTAACTTGCATGCTTTTTCTTGAGCTCTTAGTTGGTGTTGTTGCCATAGGATGGGAGAAGGGTTTTTCATGTATTTTATGTAGTCATACTTTAACTTATATTAAAGAGAGCCATGAGATGCAGTTTCTGTAATTGTATTTTCCAGGCTAACCAACTTTTGAATTAAAAGCTCATTGTGGGATTATGTATCACATATTTAACAAATTGAGGGACATGCGTTTAAGCTGCTAAATTGTTTAATGAACTGCAAGCAGATACATTTTTCTTCCATGGAGGTATATATTGCTGATATCATGCTAACCACACAGAAGTTGGCAGACATAGAAGAAGCTGTTGAAGTTAAGTAGATTGCTTTTGCATAGCAAACAGTGTCGGTGATAAATGATTCAAATGCTATTCAAGAAAAACAGAATCCAAGTTCAGAGGAGCTGTCATACTACTGCATGAAGAACAAAATCACACACATGCAAAAAGGAATGATGGCAGTAAGTGCCGTTATCTAGAAGGAATCAACACTGCAAGAAGATTGCAAATAGGAGAGTCTGCTGTAATTGTGGAAAATAAGGGCAGAAGGGCACTTTCAACTTAGGGCACTGGATTGTCCTAAGTTGAAGAATAAGGAGGACCGAATATCTAATTGGTTAGAAGTCTTCAAGAAGAATCAAAAGATACTTCTTGCAATGGCTTTGGTTTCACGTGCCAGGAAAGATTCATGGGTAGTTGACTCTGTAGCAACAAATTCACATGACTCCAAACAGAGTGACTAGTGAATGTGTGTGATTCAAACTTGATTGTGTAGTTGTAGCAAACAACAATAAGTTGATGTAATGTATGTTCCATCTTTGACTACAAGTTTGCTATTACAAAGTAAAATTGTTGAAAAGTGTTACATTGTAATTTTTTTATAAACAAGGGTGTATGATGAAAACATAGTTCATATGAAAGCTCAGCCAGAGATAATGGGAAAGCTAAAGAATGGACTTATATTGAAGATCAGGTGGAAAAAGTGCCCGAGTTTTTACACCAAAAAATGCAAGCCTACGACACAGAAGGAGATTTTGAAAGCTGTTTTGGGGGAACTGGTCCACAGTTTTCATGTGCCAATAAATAAAGAAGTTTGTCTTCAGGCTTCACAATAATGTGGCTATGCAGTGGCAAGTGTTTTTGGATTCCATTCAGTGAAAATATATTTTTGAATATGTTTAAGAGAAAAGCAAATTTGAAATCTTCTGCTGGTGCTAAAATATCTGACTCAATTTCTTTAGAAATATTCTAGTATAGCAGTAAGCACAACATAAAGTTTAGTTATGTTCCTGCATACCATGTTTACCAACCTTCACCAGGACAAAGGAATATCCACAATTTCATGCTTTGTAGTTGACAAAATGGTCAAGATTATGGCTTTATTAAGTAATTTTGAATTCCTTTAAACACAGTAGAGGTTTCTAAATACTGTGCTAAAAGGGGAACATAACTCTACAGTGTACTTCAACAATTCCATATAATTGTCCTGATTAATAGAATTTCCTACTTCATCTTGTCCTTTCCAAAAAGCTTACTGCACCAATAAGTCTTTTAAGGATAATCCTGTTCTGCTTTTTGATTGTGTAGAGCTTATAAGCTGGTCATCAATCACAATTTCTATTCTACTTTCTTTAAAAGCAGCTGTAGCTACAGACCATCTTAGATGATTAATAGTCACTGACCATAGAATTTCACAAATATGAGAGACTATCTCTCACTATCACTATTAACTGCCCTCTGAAGCTAGCTTTGGTTGGAGTAGTGAAATAGGCACAAGGCCTGTGACCTTCAGAGGTGCATCAACAGATCTCGCTGCTCACTAAATGCTGTAGGGAAATTGCTTTGGCTGATTCACAATTAATATCAGCAATGTAACATATTAGTCTACATGTTTGGAAGATTATTTCAATATTATTGAATAACTCTGTAATTATAATGACATATAGGTATTATTAATAAACTCCCGATTCAATTCTCACATGTATTGATTGCTTGCCCTGACTGCATGCCACTGGTGAATACAATGAGGTCCATAACTTAATATTTGTTGCTATTACTCCTATACAGCCAAACCTGAAGAATAATGTCACTACAAGTCATAATAATTATGCATGAAACATGGTGACCTCATTGGAACAGTTGGTTAAGAGCTACTTTCTGTGCCTGAGGTTGCAGATTCAATCTTGACTGAGGTCAATGACATTTTAAGGTCTTTAAATGTATAATTACTGGCATGTAAAAGAGTTACCGGACAAAATTCCAGCACATTGATTATAACTATGGACTTTAGATGGAGAATCCCATTATCATTAAATACATTATTAATTATGCACTAAGTCAACGCTTACTAACGTGTCACCATAGGTAATAAGGGGATGTATGATTAAGAAAAAATGTAATGTTACACCGCTGGAAATATACATCTTTTAATATATATTTTACAACAAGGAGCATTAAATAACAACAGGTTATACTCTAACGCTAACAATCTTCAATTAAAATCAGGTTGTTTTCTCTAACTACATGCAAAAACAGAAATATTAATGATCCTCAATTCATTTCCTAAAAATAAGATAAAATCCTAACTCTTGAAACATTTTGCCCAATTTTACCTATTTGTTTTAAAGTATTAACTATTTTATTAAACAAGCTTTATTCCATACAGTATTAACTTGAGAGGTAATATAACTAATACAAAATCTTTAAATTACTATTAGCTGTCAATAAGTATATTTTTATTCTACTTTATTCTTTATTCCTCTTTTAGTCAAGACATCAGAATTCTGTGCACATTTAGCTCATTTGCAATTTTGTGATCACTTTAACTTTAAAAACAGCTAATGTTTGCTGCTCAAGCATTGAATAAAAATTTCCTGTCATCATCAAGGAATTGAACACGAGACCTGCAAATATAAAAATCATCATGCTAATCACTGTACTGCAGAAGTGGCCACCTACATAGCTTTTATTGATGATTTTCTTTAAATATCTAATCAAAAAGTTCAGGTTATCTTGCTCATATCATATACATCTTAAATTGCCAAAAATTAATGCTATATTCATTATAGTGTACCTAAAAAAATTTCTTCATTAAAGTTTCCATCCTAGAATATGGGTCTGTTTCTGTCAATTGAGTAGAACCTGATATTCATATATATACCAAAACTAGAATTCTGAGGAAAAAGCACTAAAGAAAATATAATGAAATCTGCAGTATTTAAGTTCTCAAGTTCTTATGCGACACTTACAAAAACGTTTCAGTTTACTTTGAAGCTTTATGATTTTTTATTTGATGTAATTAGCAATTCAAAATATCAACCTCAGGTGTGATACTGTTTTATTATAGGAACTGTTCAGCAAAGGTATACGTATTTCACTCACTCATAGTATATACTTACCCAAAACTGCTGCTATAAGAGACCCACTAGAGAGAAAATGACTAAAATCCTTGAATAATAAGCAATTAACTAAATTTTCATTAGAGGAACTAAGAAAAACACTAAACCTTCGATTTGCCAATTTCATTTTGTTTGCAAGTAAATAATCATATAAAGTGAAAGGATAAAATATATTTCCATAATTTCTTCAAAAGTGTTATTAAAGTCAAATGAAAAGATTCTTAGGTTAAAATTTAACTGGAAAAATTATATCTACTTATTTCTTAGCAATCAAAATTAAAATTAACACAAAGCACATTAAATATAAATTAACTTGAACATTTTAAGTGAAATATTTTAAGAGATCATGTTTAAAGTTTCTAATAAAATTACGTGCTGAGTGCTTACTATTCACTTTAATAGATCCTTTAGTTGACTCTGTTCCCATAACATTCTCTGCACGAGCTTCATATGCACCAGCATCAGAGCCTTTCACACTTGCTATAACAAGGTTATAATTCCAAGTATCTTTGCTGATTTTGACATTGGAATCAGGCAACACTTCCTTTCCATCCTTATACCTAGGGTAATCAAAAGAGTAAATGAAAATGGAAAATCTCATTTCACATCAATATAAAACTGTATAAAACCATGTTACATACAAAAATAAATACAATTCTTTAACTTGAAAACTTGCAAATATGCTAAAAAGCTTATGACAGTGATGTGATTAAATTAAAAACAAAAGAATTTGAGTCGGTTTGGGGAACACTTGTTCCCATTTTCAACCCTTAATTTTGACTAAATCTTATTTCGTTGCATCAATGGTGGGGTAGTGGTGTATCACTTGTGGAGGCCTTTGTTGCTGGATCTATGAACTTCCAAAGGTTACTGCATGGTGGTAAATCAAAATTCATGATATGGCTCTTTTTCTTCGTGATGTAGATTTTCTCCCAGGCATCTAATTCTGTGGGTTTATATGCTGGTTTTAACAGTTTTATACTCGGTTTAATTTTGTGTCCTAATATCCAAAAATGATAAACAAAAACACTGGGAATTTATGAAATCAAATGCTCAGACTATAATCTAGTATACATAGGAAGGACAAAGAGAAGTTTGGAGATCAGATTAAAGGAACACATAAAAAACCTAAAATACAAGCAAACAGAAAAATCAATAGTTGCCTATAATTTTTGGACATCAGGACACAAAATTACACCAAATATAAAACTGTTAAAACCAGCATATAAACCCACAGAATTATATGTCTGAGAGAAAATCTACATCATGAAGAAAAAGAGCCATATCATGAATTTTGATTTACCACCATACAGTAACCTTTGGAAGTTCATACATCCAGCAACAGAGGCCTCCACAAGTGATATACCACCACCCCCACCGTTGACCCCAATGAAGCAAGATTTAGTCAGAATTAAGGGTTGAAAATGGGAACAAGTGTTCCGGAAACCAGTCCCAGTAAGTAAAAATAAGTGATGTTTGTGTTACAATAACTGATTCAAATTCTTTTGTTTTTAACAATTCTTTAAAATTACTTTGTATTCCATCATTGCTGGCATTTCTAACATTCTTTTTTAATAGGTATAGAATATTCTTCTATTAGCAGTGCAAACACTGTCTATACTACAGATATGAAAAAATTACTCTTTGTTTTCATTTTATTTATGAAAAAACCGATATTTAGAATATAATTCTTCTCTAATGTTATACATAATTGAAAAAGAATGTCAGTAACTCATAACATTCAAAAAATGATTAAGATTTACAAGTTCTTTTGTATTTATGATACAATTTTACACACTTCAAGATGTGTTCTATAGTGCTACTGTGCAAAACCAAAGCATTTCATATTCTTTCATATCTTTTTCCTATGCGGAATTTGGAATTTTAGAGCACATTATAATCTTTTCACAAAACTGATTGGATCAAAACCTATTAAATTTGTGATGTTTTTAAGCCAGTTTGAAATCAACCAATTTTTTTCCTTTATTTTTATTGGGGCTTATTTGCAGATTAAATGCCAAATCATTATGTTGTGACAGTGTTTGCATGAACTTTGGATGCTAAAATGGAAGGTTCTGCCACTGTCAATGAAAGATCAAGAGGAAGGAGGAAGAAAGTTTGAGGAAACAACAACAGATGAATGGGAAAGACAAGTAAAGTTGGTTAATACAATTTTTATGCTATCAATATTAATATATTGGAATCTTTTGCTTTGGGAAGCATAAGCTTAATTACCTGTCTTATAAATCAGTGCAACTTTATCACATATAGCAGAACAAAACAAAAAATAATGTAAAACCAAAATGTGGAAGACGTTGCTAAACCCAAATATAATACCAAACACCTGCCAATCTATTGCAGTTGCATCATTTCGACTTAAAACTGGCCATGATTGCCTGGCAGCATATCTATATAAAATTAAACTATTTGCCTCTCCACACTGCATAATTTTCAAAAACATAAACACAATAATGAACAAGGACCAACTGGCTCTCTGCACTGATCTTCAAAAAATAGTCGTGACACCATTCAAGATAACCAAATACTACTGGGAAGCTCACAAGCGAATGATGACAAATCAAGAGCTCCAGAACATTTGAATACTACTAATACTACTACCACCACTACTACTATATTAATATACCATTAATCTATCATTATCAGCAGTGTCACAGCATGAGTTAAATTTTCCTGCCTCATAATTTATAACCATCTACATTATAATACTCTTTATGGGCGTGTAAATTTGGATCCGTATTTATCAAATTTTAAAGTCCTGTGTCACCATAAGGAAGAGTGGTATTATAAATGTAGCACTATTCCAGCATACTTTTGGATGAAAGCAAGAAAATTGGTATATTGTATACTAAAAACTTGTGCCACGATGTTTGACTGAGCCAGTTTCTTCTCCAAAGAAACCTATACCACGAACATTTCCAAAAAGTGATCAAGCAAGAAATAGTATTGTGAAATGTAACATCTGCAATTTTTAATGAATATGAAAAAAACAGAAAATTTTTCTCTTGAGCAAAGATTAATAAGCCGGTCCCCATGGCCGCGCTCGCCAAGGCGTCCCGCTTTGGTGCTTCATAGCACTGGGGATCGTGGGTTCGAGTCCTGCCTTGGGCATTGGTGTTATATGTTTGTGTATATGTGTGTGTTGTAAAAGTAAGAAAACAGTAATAATACGGCAAAACAAGGTAAAAAGAAAAAGGTAAATAAAAGTAGGGTATCAGACTCCGGTACTGTTTATTAAAAAAAAAAAAAAACCAATATAATATAATATTCTAAAAACAATTTGTTTATTAATATGAGAAGATTGGCACAGCTACTTTGCATGAATTTAATTTCCTATTCCTGTTCTTTTTATAATATTTATTGTTTCCATTTTATAATTCATATCTGGTAAAAATAATAATTAAATTTAGAATTTAATTAAATAAAAATAAATAAATGTATGCATTTTAAAAAAAACCTGTGCAATTATTTCTTTATCTTGAATAAATTCAATAGTTCATTTACAGGCAAAAGTGGGAAATAAGCACTGCCTCTAGGTGGCCAAATTTTCAAGAAATGATTTAGCATAGGACAAACAAGGCTTAACAGTATTGCAAAAGGATTAAATCAGGTAAAGCTATAAAAGATAAGAGACGAGATGATCATAAAAGTGAAACCATAGGTCAAAAAAACATAAAAGTAATGGATTAATTAAGAGATTAGAAGTGAAGGAATCTCAATAATCAAAACAGAAGTCAATGGCTTTACTTGTCAGCTGATTTGTGTATTGACAAATTATTCAAGATCTGCAACTCAAGGGTTATCAAAAGAATATAAATTTAAAAATGTGGTACTTTCAAAACATATTCCTCACAAATTTCAACATTGGTTTTACATCACCAGTGTCTGATGTGTGTAATTATTGTATAATGCTACAATAATTAAAGTTAAAAATACACATCTGCATCTGTATATGTTAACACATTGAAGCCCAAACATTTTTTTAGTTGAAGGGTCAAGAAACCCAGGGTTTTTACACCTATTTTGAGTTATTATTTACAGTATATCAATCAAATTTGCCAAAAAGTATATGGACAATCTAAAAGTATGGTATTCAAAGATTTCTCAACAAGTAAGAAAATAGTCATAGCTTCCGTATTAATATTTTATTTTAAATTTACAGCAAGTATCAAATATGAGTTTGAAAAAAAACTGTGTAAAGCTGCTTATGCTCCATTTATTGAATGTTTGAAAAACTCTCCTTCGGAATCGGAATTTTCCAGAGTTTTATTTATATGCTGAATTTCATCTTCAGTTCACAGAAATAGAGGAAAATTCAGCATTTTAACATTTAAGAACTCCAAAGTAACAAACAGATCACCACCTTCAAGAAAATGACGCAACTTCCCGAAAGTAGTGAATATTACTAAATCTCCTAAATTTTGTAATAGTTGACTAAAGAAGGACAGATGGCAGCACAAATCAGACAACTAAACAATAACTGATGTATGTTTATTGCTGCATAGCCCAACACAAAGTTAAGATCATTAAAAGTGTTAAAAATACCTGCCCGAGCTATGCTCAGGCGTGGGCTACATGAACATTTTGCATGGCCCGAGCTATACTTGGGCTTGGGCTTCTTTGTGTTAAGAGACATATCTGCAAAGAACTGTCACTGGGTCTACACAAAGCAAGAATCAAAGCATTTTATAAACTAATAAAAGAAAGCCCCTCCCCCCTGTAACAGCTCATTTTGTTTTCATCTACAACAGTTGCAGCAATTGCAAGTTGGTAATTGGCAAAACATGCTATTCCCACTAATTTCATCTACTGCATGCTACTGATATCAGCACAATGTCAACAGCATTATTCACATGGAATGAGATGAAAAAGGAAGGGGAGCAAATGATGTTGCTGAGGAGTACTTTCATTTTTTGAGGAGGTAGATTTCGATGATAGTATCACAAGTATCAAATTTTGTGTGACACTTGCAGAGAGTAGAATAAAAATACCCACACTGTCCAAACTCATGGCTTCTAGCCTCAATAAAGCATCTTTACATACTCATTCAATTATAATGCACGTTCACATCAGAGAGCATTCTTTTCTACCAGCAGACAGAATTTTCAGAGTGGTGAAAAGAAAGAAATAATTATTCCAGAAGAATACTGGGCCAACTATCAGACTGTAGGCACTGTGAAAATACTTGGAAATGATTGAGAGATAACGGATTATAAAGCACTAACATCACAACTCAAGAAGTGATGGGAACAAAAGAAGTGAATGGGGTGATGCTGAAGAAAGTCTACAAAGATAGAAAAGCATACATTGCTCTAAAAATGTAGCCAACTTATAGATGCAATGACCCAAACAAGCTCTGCAACATCTTTTTCAAAAAAAAAAAGAAGACCAATTCATAAACCACATGTCCTATCAACCCCAAGATACTTGATGCAAAGAAGCTCTTCTCAAAATGAGATTTGAGGGCAATTGACAAATGCTCCAAAGTTCTGTTTCCACTTTCAACATCGATATTTCACCAAACGATAGTAGGTACATAGGATGCTGAAGGATGTAACTGTCTACATGGAAAAAATGGTTTAGGAAGACTGAAAGGCAATAAGACACCACCAGTGTTTTCAAATTTGCAAAATTTAAGTTGTTATTTTCTTATTACAGTTCCTTCTAATTTGTATTAAATATATAATATTTTAAATGGCAAAATTTGAGCATAATTATTACAAACTGATTAATATAGTACAATGGCATGGATTGAATGTACTTGCAAAATGTTAAATGGCTATTATATCCCATAGATGGAGCAAATATATTAAATTCTATTAAAATGCTTAGGTAATAATTTTCTCATGAAAGGTTCAAAATGTATTTAATACCAATGTTCTGATTCAAAATATATTCAGAGGATTTTTCAATGTAAAATTACTTAGAAATATAGTGGGAAACATATTTCAAATTTCATATGATATAGCTATAATAGTTATTCAAAATATTTATGGGCCAGTTTTCTAGAAAATATGTTACATATTTTTTTAGAAAAATCTGATGTGTTCCATTCACATAACTTTCCCTACATCTCTGTTACAAATCATTGTATAAAACTTATTCGTCTATCTATTTCATGCTAATCAAGATAAAATTAGCAGAAATGGTCCTATTACTTGCTTCCTTGTAAGTAGAAGGGAAATAAGGGAGTACCATAGGTTAAATTAATAAAAAGCTGGTTACTATGAGATTGAAATTCCTTTGTATATATGGCTAGGAGTTGACAAATTCCCACATGAGAAAAGTATATTTTAAATCTAAAACCAATAATGAGGAATATCTAAGAAATGGCCAGCCCTACAAAAAAAAAAGAAAAAAAGAAAAACTATATGACATAAATTAGGTGTTTTAACGAGATCTGCATATTTTGTGTAGTAAGTTTTTGTTTATCTCTTATAGTTCACCAGTTATGCAAAATTCAGCCAAAATGGAAATGGAGTTTTATTTATGGATGGTCTTTTACTACTATGGTTCTCAGCATCCCAATCTATATTGCTTAATTTTGCTCAGAGGCCTACCAGGCTTGAGGTTCTTTTATGTGCCATAAATCTACAACACAGGACCAACACCTTTGCCTCCCTTCCAAAGGAAGCCATGCTAAGGATTTTTACACCGGGTTTGAACCTTCAACCTTTGGTATTTGAGGCCACTATGATAACCACTACCCACAGAGGGAGACAAAAAAAATTAATCCAGAATAAAGAGGACTTCAGAGGCTGTCCCCAGAAAATTCAAGATCCACATTTTATTTGTCATATAATATCTTTAATATACAATGTTTTAATCAAAATCATTAAGAACCATTTTTGAGAAAATTAAAATTTTAGAAAATATTTCCATGTAAAGTGTAGTTTGGGGTCCAGAGATTTTTTAAAAATCTTTATGTCGCATACCTGGGAGATGCTAAATTTAAATGCTAAGTTTGGAATTTAACAGACTTTTTATTTAGGACTATGCTGTGTACACATACACACACACAGGCATACACACATGCATGCACGATGGCACGCATGCCTGCACACACGGACATACACTATTACAAGAACACGTGATGTAGTATTCAGAGCATCAAGAGTGGGGGAACAGGACAACTAAAAGCAAATCAGTACCATAGTGAGCAGATGAACTCCAAATTAAGAAAGAAGATGACTGCAAAAAGGCAGAGATACCAAAGAACAACAAATAACAAGCATTAAGAAATAAAAGGAAGCTCTTGTACCAGGAAAGCAAAAGGCATTACCAATCAAAGCTATAGGAGGAAGAAAGTAGATCTTGGAAAGAATTCTGCCAACCCTTGGAATGCTGTATTCAAACTGGCCTCTGGAAAACTGCAAAATAAAACCACACTATCCACTCTCCAAGCTCATAATGGATCTTACACTAAGGACATAAATAGCACAGTAAAAGTCATGATAGAACACTTTGCACTGGAGGATGACGAGGGCAATGACAAGAAATATCATAAACAAATCAGACAACAAGAAATGAAACTTCCCAACACTGCTGATGATGAAAATTTTCAAAAGATGAAGTGTTCTTCGTTCTGAAAAAGCTTAACCTGGACAAAGCATTAGAAGACCATGACCTAAACAGTGAAATACTACTGCAAACATTCAGTTGCGCTCCCACATTTTTTAAAGAAATATATAATGGTTGCTTGAGAAAAGGATACTTTCCAAGACAATGGAAAAGGTCAACCATAATTCCTATAATTAAACCGGGGAAACAAAGGAGCACAGAAGTAACCAAATACCGCCCTATCAGCTTATTAAACACAGGGGATAAAGTTTTGGAAAAACTCCTAACTAACAGAATAAACCACCTCTTGCATTCAAAAGACCTTCTCACAAGAGCCAATATGGATTCATGCCTCAAAAATGCACTGTCGTGCAGATCTGGCTGCAAAAGAAATCTTGAAGAGCAACCTACAACAAAAGAAATTTGTAATGCTCGTCAGCTTAGATGTTAAAGCAGCATTTGATGCTGCTTGGTGGCCCAGAATGATCAACAACTTGCCCAAACTACAGTGTCCCAAGAACTTATACAAACTAACTCAAAATATTTTAGGGATAGAATCAGAATCTTCCACCTCAACACACATCAAGCAGAAAGGAAAGTGAATAAAGGTTGTCCTCAGAGATCTTATTGTAGCCCAGAACTATAGAAAGTGAAGTACGACAACCTTTAGAGCATAGCATATTCAAGAACATACTATCTTAAACAGATGATCTTGCTGTGATGACACATGATAGTTCTCCATCTGAAGCAGAAGAATATGCAAAGGCAGATCCAACTAAAATCCAAAGATGAGCTAATGAAAACAAAATGGATTTTAATTAATCTAAATCTAAAGTAATTCTTATATCAAGAAAAAATAACGTGGAAAATATTGACATATATCTTAACAATTGGAGACTGGAAAAAGTTAATGAAATTAAATACTATTTTGACACCAAGCTAAACTTCCACAGGCACATTGAGCAAGTATCTGAGAAATCTCCAATAGTGATTCATGTGCTGGGAAGATAGGCCAAACTTCAATGAGGCTAGGTCATAAACAACTCAAAATTATTTACAGAGCTTGAATTCCCCTAATAACTTGTGGAGCACCAATTTGTATACAAGCCAAAGAAAAAGGAAAAACTGACAAAAGCTGCAGAGAATACAGAGATTCATAAACATCAAAATCGCAAAAGCCAATAGAACCATTTCGTATAAAGCTTCCTGTGTAATGGTTGGGGTACCACCAATAGAAATATTTATAGAAGAAAAATTAAAATGCTACCACATTAAGCATAACTTGGAACAAAATGAACAAGAGTATAGCTTACGTCTCCCTGTGAAAGAATGGCTCCACCCAGCTCGTCAGTTCACCCTCAAGGATACAAACAATTTCTCAATATATCCTATTAACATATTTACAGATGGGAGCAAAATTAGAGGACAAGTTGGTGCAGGAGCCACTATATACAAAGAAAATAAACTAATTGGATAATAAAAACTATACTGCTGCTACTCCAACAATCAAACTGAAGAAATTGCAATTTTAAAAGCTCTGGAACAACTACAGTCCTTCTCAGAGCATACCAACAAAAGAATAGCAACTATCCATAGCAACAATAAAGTTAACCTTGCATCAATAAGAAACAATCACCATCATACTACTATCATCAAAAATATAAAAGAAAACGTCAAAAAACTAATGGAACATCATTGGACAATTCATTTTGGATGGATTAAAGTCCATATAGGAATAAAGGGTAACAAGTTAGCTGACAAGCTTGCTAAAGAAGCAGCTGAGGATGAAAGCTTGCACATAGTTTACAACAGGATACCCATAACAACAGTTTCAACCGAGCTCAAAAAAAAATACTCTCTAACTGGCAACAGTGTTGGGAATATACATGTAAAGGAGCAACCTGCCAAACGTTCTTTTCAATATTGAACAACATTTAAAACTAAAATTCTCAACTACACCACAGCTTACAGCAATGGTCACAGGACTTGGGATAAGAAAAACATACCTACCTACACAGGTTCAACTTAACAGAAAGTCCAACCTGCTACTCCAAGGAGGGAGAACAAACCATGGAGCACCTAATTTATCAGATGAATTTTGCACTTTCATCAGTTCAATTGACCTCACATTACTTCAGCAATAATCTCAAATACATATAAATGTTATATTTGTAAATCTTGTACACAAGTTTAGTTATCTTTTAGAAACATATTTCAAAATAGAAACAAAATATCTAAATCTTTACAAACAAAATAAATAAAAAAAATAGCCAATTAATTTAACACGTAAGTCACACGCACACATGCACTGATACACACGCAGAGACCTTTTTCTAAAAATGATTATTTATTCAGGATTATCAAAACATTTTTGGTGAAATTTCGGTACCAAATTTTTGGGTGAAATACAATACCTTCTCTATACACTAAGTACACAATATTTGTAGAGTAAGAAAAATGTTTTTATGTTTTTCTGTAAAATTAGAGAAAAAGTTGAATATGTTTTGAAATGATGCTCCTCAAACATGATGAACACACACCCATTTACAGCACCCATTTCAATACTTGATTTAACTAGGATTAAAAATCCTGCTAAGAACAGTTACAACTCTGGCAGAAAAAAATTAAAAGATTGCCTTACAATGCAGACATAATATGCAGAACAAGGGGCAAGACATTATTCAGCAATATATGACCCCTTCCTCTCTTTTGACTTTTAGCATACCTCTTTAATGAATATTTTTGTGCTTAGCTTTTTTTTTTTTTTTTTTTTTTTTTTTTATGTTTTTTTGTTATTTTGTTTGCTTTGTTTTAATAGCTGAGCCCCTCATATGATTGTGTGTAAAATATTTCCTTGGTGTTGAATGGCAAGAAGACATATAGAATCCCAGTAAATGTACATCAAAATTGTTTAAACTGAAGAATAATTTATTAGAAGTCTTAATGTTATTACATCTTATATCATGCAATACGTGTGTGAATGTTTCTGAACAAGAAGAAAAAAGATGGGGAAAGTGCACTTAAGTTAATGCCAGCTGTGATAGTGCTGTTTCTATAAATAAAAAAAGAGAACTCAGAAAAGTGCTCCCTTCCTTTACTTGAGAATGAAGCCTGTATAATAGGAAACCATCTCCTTGAAATCTTGTAGACATTAACATTTATGTTGATTAAATAGCATTTCAAATGGTTTGTGAAAATCTATAAACAAATAACAAAAGATTTTTTGTGCATTGTTATAACATACAAAATAATTAAGGGCTTTAAATAGTGTAGTTTTTTCATTTGGCTCACAACTTGAGATTCTGGAACTACAGTACATTCTAGATTAAGGGAAAATGTTTGACCTACATCTATTTCAATTGCTGTAAGGCCCTTGGAAAATATGGTTTATCTGAAATGTATTAGTATTAACTGTCAAGCATTATTATTTTTATTGTTCTTTTTTAATTGTTTCATTTGTATAGCGCCCCTTTAACTTCAATGGTCAATGGCTTTGACTTGTGAAACTGTAGGTTCAGAACATTAGATTAATCAATTTTATATCGCTAAACACATGAACATTCATTCGCACATTCATACTTCCAGACTCTGTGGAGGATAGGGAATAATTCTGGTTAAAGAAACATTCCCCGCCCCAGTCAGAAATCGAACCCAGGACCTCTTGGTGAGAAGTCAGCTCACTGACCACTCGACCACAGAAGCAGTCAAGCATTATTTTGTTTCAGTATAGCATTCACTATTTATCATTAAATATGCATTAACACAAATAAGACAAAAATTAATTACTATTTTATGCAAAACATTTATTTTTGCTTATCATTATAATGTAAATAACAAAACCATACTGATGTATTAGAAACAATGGACATTTTTCCATTTTTTTTTTTTTCTTTTTTGTAATTTAATGTCTTTTACCTGGTATATTAACTTGGACAAAATGATATCTGCGAAGTGATCCTCAAATGAGTTCGAGATTCATGCAACACTTTATCTAGGTATTTCACCCTAATCAAGATTCAAAATCAGGACTTCTTGAATGTAAGGCAGACATGCTACCCCCACACTACAAAGGCAGCCTCATAAATACTTGAAGTAGCAGGTAAATTAAGTGCATCATAGAATTAATTGCCTATTTGGGACAAGCAGAGTACCAATCCTGGGATATCATTTATATCTTCCTTTAATATTGTTCACTATGATAAAAGGATAATATGTGCTTAAAAGAAGGAAATAAAACATTTAAAAAACTTACCACACAACTTTAGGTTCTGGGACTGCAGCACATTCTACATTGAGAGAAAGGGTTTCACCTTCATCTACTTCAACAGTTGTGAGACCCTTTGAAAAACGTGGTTTATCTGAAATTATTTTGATTAAGTAGAGTTAATATTATATATTCTCTGTATCATTGCTGCATAAACTCAAATTCCAGCAATGAATAAAACAATGGAACAGGAACATTTTTAATTCAACAATATTAGCAACTGCCTATATCATACAATGCAGTACTATCATTATTATTGATTCTACATTTATTAATCCTATTTTGAATATGTTGGTGTTATATTTTTATACACACAATAGCATACAGTAACACAACATAATATTCAGTTTAATAACAAACACAAAACTACCTTAATATTTGATTCAATAATATAACATACTATAATAGGATCCTAATATAAACTTTTAAGTTCTGAGAAAATAACATCAATAAACTTTTTAAGTTTTTTTAAACAGCACATTGATTTTAAAATGTGACGTAGTGGAGGTTTATAATCCTATTAAAGTTGTTTAAATGTATAATTATATAAAATCTACTTTTAAGAAAAACAGGACAATGAAATAAAATGTGTTCCACAGATGGAACACACACTGAATTTACCATGTCTGGAGAGAAACTAGTGAAAATATGGTTGGTTATGAAAACTCTACATTCAAGCCTATCTTGAACATTATTAATTAAAGAATAGTTGCCTAGACAATGCACCAGTATACTGCTAGTAATCTACTCTTCATTCCATTTTTCCACCATTTGAATGTTACATATCATTTTATATGGCAGATTGGATACTTAGTATGTTTGTGTTCTATAGCCTCAGGGTTTATGATAAAGCCTCCTTTGCAAGTTGCAGCCTGTTTATTTCCAGTTGCACCATCACGTCCTCCCTCACACAAATGTGTTAATTACTTTCCATTATTACTTTTCTAATACACACAACTGTACATTAGTACAAGACTTATATTTAACTGTTTTATACACTGCTTATGAATCATTAAAAATACATAAATTAACTCCATTACATATACTCCATTTCTCTGCTTTGAGAGCAAGAAATTCTGCCTCAAATGCAGTACACTGTGGTGCCAAACTAAATTTTGTTGAAATATTATTTAATATCATTACAATTATTATAATAAAAAACAAATACATGTCCAATTTGAGCTTTTCCAGTAATTTTGTGTTAGAAAAGCAAACCATCTGTATAAATGTTGTGAACGTGATTACGCTCATGTTAATAACGATGATGGGGAATACACTAGGATGTCTGATAGTTGTATGTGGGGCTGAATGCTCTATTTCTGATCTTGGAATTTCTGCAAGTATTTTACGACCTTTCTTGATGTTAATAGTTTTTCTGTCGAGAAGGCTATTTCAGCTATCATCCAAGCTGCATCAGCAGATATAGTACAAAATGCTTTGATTATACAAAGAAAAAAACTTTGCTGAACCCGAGTCAGTTGTCGCAATTTCCATTTTAAAACATCTCTGAAAGCTATGACACAGTATAAAAGTAATGGTTCCACCAAAGCATGATAAATAATTTTTAATGCTTGTGTATTAAGTTTGCAAGTGGGCCTAATTGCTCTTGAATGACCTGTAATAAGTGCATTAGATTTGCTTTGCAGATATTTAAAATGTGATTGAAATGATAGTTTCTGGTCCAGAATAATTTCAAGGTATTTGAAAACATCAACCAAATCTATGAATACACTATTCACTGTATTTGAAAGACATAAAACTTCTTGCTGTTTGTAACACGGATTGCAGTAGTCTTTAAGGGTTAACCTCCAGCTTATACTTACATCCCCATGTATACTATAGATGTAATGCTTCATTGACATCTGTATTTATATTGCTAAGAGTGTTAGTTCTACTAGTAAAAGAACATCAGTGTAAGCAATGATGGCATATCCTTCTGATAGGCTAAGTTGCAGTAAATCGTCATAAGCTTTATTGACACTTTTAGTACATAACAGTTTTATTTACTGTTGCTCCATATAATTACTGTTATAAATGCCAGTAAGGAAAAATGTAAAAAAAAAAAACAGAACAGAAGGGTTGATAACCCAGTTAGTATTAGTAATATATGTAATGAATATTTTGTAAATGTAACTGTTCCTAAAGGTAAATACCACAATTAAAATAGATATAATTGGTGGAATATCATGTATTGGTAACATCTTTTTAAATGCTATCACTAAGGCAGAACTGATCAACATTATTATTCAATTAACATCTAAAAATTCAAGTAGATGGGTGAAGTATTATCAAAAATTCTGAAATAGTGTAAGGAAGAAGTGGTTGATATGCTAGTACATTTGATAAAAGTCTGTATATTTGAAAGTCTGTGACTTTAAAATCAGGGGTTATTAAACCATTATATAAAACAGGTGATGTTACTAGTGTGAACAATTATAGGCCAATTACGTTGACTTCAGCTTTTGCTAAAACTTCTTGAAAAAGTTATACTAAATAGAATTCTAAGCTTCCTGGATAAAAACAAAACTCTTTCTAAATCATAGCATGATTTTTGAAAGGTTATTCTACAGTTACTGGTGCTATTGAATTTACAGATGAATTAATTAAGGAAATGGAAAGTGACAATAAAATAATTGGGATTTTTTTTTATTTATCCATATCGATAGCATTGATCATCAACTGTTATTACAAAAATTGGGTACAAGGGGGAGAGAACAGAATAACTCAAAAACAAAACTCTGTTTAATATCAAACTTGATATTTAAATTCAGTCTCTCAAGGATGGCACACAAATATTTCCAAGAAAATCCCCTCACTCGAAACTACATTTTACATAGAACATTTTTCAAAAATTAGGATTTTCACAAACAGGCTCAAATAATTTTGATTAAAGTACCATATGTTTAAAATATTTTTATGATAAATAACATGTATATGTAGAATTTTCTGGGAATAGCTTCTGAAGTCCTCTTCATTCTTAATGACTTTTCCATAACTAGAAAATCATAAAAGATGGACAATATCATACTAAACAAAAAATGTAAATTTCCTTAATCCTTAACTAATGATGTGACACTTAAAGATGTAGCTGATGTCATGAATTAGTGCTTATTGATCAGTAAGCATAGCCATCCAGTGATGTTTATAGTACCTTCCTATCTTAGTTTAGCAAATATTTTGCCATCACTTGTATCAGCTTCCACCATTTTAGTAATGGGCTAGGAGAAACCAAAGTTTTCAAGGCATCTCTGAAGATGTTGTGTCACCAGTTGTGTGATTTTTACTTTCTCTAGAATGTACATAGGGATAGAGAAGTATTGTATTCCACCCAAAAATTTTATGTTGAAATTTCACTGGAAATACATGTTTTAGGACCCCCTGAATCCATAAAAAAGCATTTTCAGAATGCTTGTGTTTGTGTGTGCATGCGAGTGTGTGTTCCTGCCTGCCTGCGTATGTGAGTGTGGGGACAGCATAGCTCAAAAATGAAAAGACGGTTAAATACCAAACTTGGAATTTAAGTTTGGTATTTTTCAGGGATGTAACACAAAGATTTTCAAGAAAATCCTCCTCCCACCCCTAACTGCCTTATACATGGAAAACATTTAGAAAATTTTGTTTTTCTTAAAAATGGCCCTAACGATTTTGATTAAAATACCACATATTAAAGCCATTTCTATCACAAATAAAATGTATCTTGAATTTTCGGGGAATAGCTTCTGAAGATCTGTTTATTCCAGATGAATTTTGCTTAATTTGGCATAACTAGTAAACCATGAGAGATACACAAAAACTTACAACATAAAAGATGTAGGTCTTGCTAAAATACACAAGTTATGTCATATGCATTTTTTTTGTGGAGTTTACCATTTTCGGGGTATTCCGTGTTATTAGTTTCAATTGTAAAGTACTTATGCTTTTCTCATACAGAAACTGTCTGTTTTTCTTTTGTTCTACTTCTGGCCAAGCAAACAAGCGATTTGCAATGATAATCACATAATGACAGCTTTTAAAACATTTGACTATCTCTTTAGCCTAGTGCATTCCCTTAGTTCCATTCTACTTATAAGGAACTAAGCAATATAATAAAATTCTGCTAATGTTTATCTCAATTAGCATGGTATTGAAAGAAGAATTATCTTTTGTAAGAAGTTTGTTTGTAGAGCAGCTAGAGAAAGTCATGTGAGTGTAACACATCAGATTTTTACTTTCTCTACACACACTATGTGCATAGTGTATAGAGAAGGTATTGTACTCCACCCAAAAATTCAATACTGAGATTTCACCGGAAATATTTACTTTAGGGTCCCTTATATCCAAAAAAAGCATTTTCACAAAAAGGTCCATATGTGTGTGTCTGTGAACACGATAATTCAAAAACAAAAAGTCAGTAAAATACCAAACTTGGTATTTAAGTTTAGTACCTTCCAGGGATGCAACACAAAGATTTTGAGAAATATCCCTCCACCCCAAACTACCCTTTACATGGAACAAATTTCGAAAATTTTTATTTTCTTAAAAATGACTAACGATTTTGACTAAAATATCCAACATTAAAGATATTTACCTGACAAATAAAATGTATATTTTGAATTGTCTGGGAATAGCCTCTTAATACTACTTTATTCGGTATCAATTTTACGGAATTTTGCATAACTCTAAACCGTAAGAGATGGACCAAAACTTACCATACAAAAAATGTAGAGCACGTTAAAACACACCATTTATACAATATACATTTTTTCGTGGAGTTGATAGCTTTTAAGATATTTCTTGTGTTTAGTTTCAGCTTTGAAAATCATGCAGGAATTTGTCAACTCCTGTCCATACAAACAAAGGAACTTCAGTCACATAGCAACCAGCTTTTACCTATCACTTTAAACTATGGTACTCCCTTATTTCACTTCTACTTATAAGGAAACAAGTAATAAGACTATTTTGGCTAATTTTTTCTTGATTAGCATGAAGTAAATAGATGCATAAGCTTTTTAACAATAATTTGTTGCAGAGATGTAGAGAAAGTCATGAATGGAACACATCAGATTTTTTTGTCAGTGTCTGTTATCTTTATATTGCCTAGGATCTTACTACCCTGATTTAATTTCCAACTTTTCAATGGCCAAATAAAGATATCAATGATAATGAAAATCATATGCACTGTGAATTTGTAATAATCAACAATGAACATGATACAGCCACAGGAAACTAAAATTTTCATCTAATGAAGAGAGAGAAAATAAAAATAACAGCATAGAAGAAGCTGACATTGGTAGGGAAATCTGATATACCAGGAAAATATATTCAGGTAATAAAAACTGATTGCTATAAATGCACATTATAATTCTTGTAAAAATCTTTGTACACAAAGTCATTGTATTGCTTACCACTTTGTGTGCTCTTAGAGAAAACGAGGACAAAATAAATTGTAAAACTCCTATAATTATATATTTTCTCCTGAAATGGTTCAGCTAGTCATACAGTGGAATAAAAATTGGGTAAAGTGCTAGAAAAATATCATTGTAAGGACTGTTCTGACATGTAGGATGTTTCAACTTGCTATTGAAACACAAAACATTTGTTGATTAAGACCATCATCAAAGAAAATATCTTCTTATGGCAGTACAAAGTGCAACATATCAGTGTGCACCAGAAACACACGTGTAAACTTGTTTTTGATGACTATCTTCATGTAATATGCACCTCATGAGAGATAGAAAATAACCAGTATTTAACCTTTTGCAAAACCATAGATAAAATAACATAAGCATGGATTTCTATTTTTGCAATCAGTGTGTATTATTAAATTACAAAACAGTAGATTTTTATATAGAAAGGCAATGTAGAGTGGGAATGTAAACAAAATAATGAGGTGATGCACTTACTTTTTATTGTAGGTACATTAAAATGTTGTATGCTACTTAATCTTTATAAATTTATGAGTTGTGAACAATACACAATGTTGCTTAAAGAGTGTTTGTTCAAATAAAGAGGCATGAAATCAAATAAAAATATATTCTGCATTTTTAAAGGGTAATTTGATGTTTGATTTGTACAATACTTTTATGTTCAATGTTTTTATCAAGACTGGACGAATTTTCATTTTGGATATTATATGGTATGCTATTAAATTTGAAACTTCAGTATGTTTGGAAGAGTTTCACCTGTAATTTACAGATTTAGAAGCCCTTGGTAGGAGACTTCTTGTATTATGTCTACATCTGTATTGTTAATGCATCTGAATTTATGCTGTGTAATGTTTTCATTATATCTTCATTTGAATGGGACTTTACAGTGCAACCATAACAGGTATGGTGGTAATTAAACTGCAAATGAAACTAGCAAAGTCGATCAAAGTGATATGCGATCTTGACATATAATGCTTTGATACATTCAGGATAACAGAGAGGGAAATTTTCATTACCATTATGCTCAACATGCCTAATTTAGTTACTTTTTTAGGTACTTTCATTATCAAAGGGGAAAATTCATATTTTTACTTTCATTACCTTTTGTTACCTATAGACACTCTATTAATATACTTATTTTGTTTTTTCAATTACCTATTATGCATTATCAACAACGTATGATGTGAAGTGATTTATACAGTGAAACTTTTAATTAATTACATAACTAATTTGAGTCAAATGTGAACACTATAGTTTCACTTACTTAGTTTTCTCCCGGATGCATTTCAGTCGTCGGCGGGTGTTTGACAATGAAGATGAACAACTTTGAAATGCATCTGGGAAAAAACTAAGTAAGTGAAACCTGATTTCCAAATATTTAAATGCTTTGGATGCAAGATAAGCATTTTCCCTATAGTGGTTACAAGCAAACATAGTTAATAGGTAGGAGTGTGTATACTTCTATAATTACTATTCTGAAGGTAAATGTAGTTTGCTTACATTTGACAGTAAGTTTGGCAGATGATTCTGTGGTCCCAAGATCATTTGAAACTTTGCAAGTATATGTTCCTGCTGATGATGTTGTCACATCTTTAATAGTAAGTTTATACTTATTTTCATCTTCCTCTTGCTTGAATTCATTCTTTTTCTCTGTTATTTCAATGCCGTTTATGTACCTAAAATGTAAACCAGAAAATTTATTTGAGTCCGGATGTGCGACAAAACACAAAATATGAAGCTACATGTTGCAATGAATCTAAGAATGCAGCATACCATTTCAATGTAGGTTTCGGATATGCATCCACATCAACAAGGAATTTAATATTGGTGTCACCTTCATTGACAGTAATATCTTGTAATTGGCAGTCAAGTTTTGGTGGACGTCGAACATTCATTATACTTTCTTCTTTCACCCATCCATGATCATTACAGATCTAGAAAAGAATAAAAGATTAAAACCTGAAATAGTGTGATACAGTAGTGAATCACGAGCTTATAAGCACAGATTACAAACCTCTACAGAATATGTTCCTGAATCACTGCGATTTATATTTGTAAGAGTGAGTGCATGAAATTGACCATCCTTTGAAATACTGATATGCTTTCCATCTGCTTTAATTTCCTCACTATTTTTCAACCTGAAAAATAAAAATAACAGATTAAAATTGCTGCTAAGGTTAAATTATGATAGCAGTATTTTCTATAACTTGTAACATGCAAGCGCTGACAACATACCATTTCACTTCTGGAAGTGGGTCTCCTTGAATTTTTACATCAAATGTGAGATTGTCTCCTTCTTTGGTTTCAATGTTCTTAGTCAAGGACTTCAAAAATGCAGGTGGAGCATGTACAACAAACTTCCAGAAGCATGATATCTGACTTATTTCATTTGTAGCTACGGCCTATAAGTATTCAAGAAAAGCATTTTAAAACAATATAAAACAAAATTAAATGTTTTAACACAAAGTCAGTTTTAGGAACAAAACAGCAGAATTTAAAAATAGCAATGCTGAAGTTAGGGTTGTAATTATAGTTACCAACATAAACTCAATTTAAAGTCATTATTTATGACAATGTTTCAAAACTTCAAAACTACTAAAGAAATGAATCCAACCTCAGATATACATATATGACTTTTCAATATGTTCTATACCTTATTACATTTTACCCTTCTCAACAATTTTCCCTTGAAAAAAGAAAGAAAGAAGAAAAGAGAGAGAGAGAAAGAGTGTGTGTGTGTGTGTGTGTGTGTGAGAGAGAGAGAGAGAGAGAGGGGGGGGGGAGGAAGGAGGAGGAAGAATGCATGCATGCACGCACCCACACCCATCCCCCACCCCCTACACACACACACACACACACACACACACACACACACACACACACACACACACACACACACACACTCTTCTATTAATGGTGGTTTTTATACTGTACTCTGGTACATAAGTAAAATACTATTTTGTGTAAAACTGATAAGATCTACTCCACTATCCTTAAACAACATCTCACAAATTAGCTCTTTTAGAACCATTCTTATGATTACACTAGGAATGGGCAGAAAATAACCTAACGGTTACATTGTAATAGTTACTGCAATGTAACAGTTGCAGAAGTAAGGGAGACAGAGAGTGATTAATTGTAGAGAAACAGTTACAAATAGAATGAGGGCAAAGTACTTATTGCCCAACAACGGTTACAGAAGTAACAAATACAAAGTAACTAGTTAACCAATAATGATTACCAAAGTAACAAAGACATGGTATCGTATACCTGGAACTGCATAGTTATGCAGTACCTATTATTATTATCCTCCGCAAAAAGTTGATCTAATGTCTAATATACCACCTGGAGGAAAAAGCTGATGTACTAGCTATCCGCTTTGCTACATACCGATATAAACTGAGATTATCTACAACTTTTCTGCTGTAATGATGTTAGACAGTCATGTATTTTTGAGTGCTGATGGTTCTCTTCTCTAGCATCATCACCTTTCAAAATATTACCACTTTTGATGTAAAATTCTCCTATGAGAATATTTAACTCAATGAATTAAATTTCAGTCATGTTGATGTTGACAAATGTGGTACATTCTTTTCTTTTTTTTTTTTTTTTTGCTATTTTTCTGTTACATGAAATTTATGTTAGGTTCTCATATATCCAATTTAGATGCTTGGTATCAGAATTGCAAACTAAGTAAAGGTTTGAAAATCTGTTCTTCATGGAGTTTCACATTGTAGATGATGCATAGGCAAAATGTGATCTTTGGGGGAGTAGAGTTTTCTTTAAATCTATAAAGTCAAATTTACAGAAACATATTAAACAGGCTCACTCAACAGGCTTGCCTCTTGCCCTCTCCCTCCCACTCTCTATTCCTCCCTCTCACTCTTTGTAGCAAGTTATATTGTTGCCGCTGCGAACATCAAAAAGAAACTACACAGTACTGCCATAAATTGTGTCAGTACTTTCAATGCATAAGGGTACTAAATAAAACTATGCAAATCCATTAATATACATATTCTGAAAGAACACAAAAAATAGTACAAAATGAACATACTCTCATTCAAAATGGTTATCATGTGCAGCAACACAGCTGTGAAGAATTTAGACCACTTGGCAATAGCTGCACGAATCGTGTCCAGCAGAATTTTCTTGACGGCTGACGTGATTGATTATTTTAGCATCTCAATGTTGCGGTGCCTCTTTTTCATGCTATGTCCTCAAATTTCTGCCACAAAGAATTATCCAATGAATTGAGGTCTGCACTTCTATTAGGCCAGTCAGAGCAGCAATGAACCATGGGAGATTGGTTGCCAACCACTGCTGTGTGATTTTCCCTTTGTGTTTTTGCTCTCCTCATATGTTGTTAACAAATCCTAGGATCAAACCCAGCATAATCTCCTTTAATTTTCAATTAGCAAATGCCTTGTGTATCTTTTATATTCACTAACATGTAAATGATCCTTCAAAATACATGACATTGTTCGTGAAGAGATGTTCATTTCATGAGAGAAAATTATTTGTTGCGCAAAGGATTGCATCTTATGTCGTCCTTGCATGAACAGTGTACACAACTTCTTTTTTGTGCACACACCTAGGGTGGCCAGATCTGACACGACCAACAGTTGTAACCATTTCTTTAAACCATGCTATAGTCTGAAATACAAATTGTTCATTGATGCCAAGAACGACAGCATCGAAAAAATTAGCTTGCTTTACACAACAAAGTAATGCCAATACGGTAATATTATTTTCATACACTCCCCACTCCATCTTCCTCTCTTGCACAGGCACACTGCAAGCCAGCTACTCACAGAGTAGTAAAGGTGATCTTGTAGACCACAATATACAGTGTTGCTACGTTTCTTCATTCACAATTTCCATACTAGAGTGTGTTTAAATTTTACTAACAGAACTTATAGCAGTACTGTGTATACAGCAGAATTGTTATGAAAGAAAGATATTTGTAAGCAGGTTGTAATTCAGTTTGTGGAAAAATAAAGGGTTGTTGGAGAAAACCTTTTGTTACACTGGTGTCAGGAGTGGGAATGAACAATACGATAGAGGAAATGATGAAAACTTTACTCCAGAAAATCAAGAAAATGAAAATAAAATCCAGAAAGGAAAATATAGAAAAAATGCAACTTGGAACAGGCAAAATTAAAACAAAAATGAAATCCAGAATGAAGAGGATGAGAACAAAGGTAACAACTGTGAGTTGCGTGATGGAGAAGCCGCAGGCAGAAATGAAGACAGAAATAAAATGTAGAATGGAGAACCTGAAGAAGGAAATATCAAACAAAACTGACAAACAACTGGCTCGCATGAAAAAGGAAGTGGTAAATTTTGGGGAAAATGCAAAAGTACTTGGTGGAAAGATGAAAAACCATGACCAATGATTCAATACCCTGGAGGGAAGATTCAAGGGAAGCACCAAAGAATTGAACAAGATGATGGAAAAAATGCTAGACAGAAGGTTGAAAAACTTGAACATTGAAGACAACTGGACACGAAAGATTGCATGTGTCAAAGTTTGATGGAACATGTACCTTTGAAGTCTTCTGCCAACAGTTTGCTGCCATCACCATCCACAACTGATGGTCACTAGAAGAGGAAACCACACAATTGATAGTAGGCCTCCAGAGATGGGTGGCAGAAATATTGGTTCTGACATTGGCGATGTCCAGAAAGACCTGGGAGGCCCTCGAAACTGCTTCAGGAACCTTAGCCTTGCTACAGCCTAATGCAGTCAGCTTAAATTGAGGCTACAACAACCAGGGGAAACGATGCAGGAGTTTGCTCCAGTGATTGAGCAACTGGTGAACCTACCACTAGTTACATGTCCCAGGAAGCCGCTTACTCCTTTGTCGACAGAGTGTGTGATGCCAAAATATGACAGCACCTTATGTTCAGCAGCCCGAAGACCATCCATGAGGTGTTAATGGCAGCACTAAGGATGAAGGCAGCCAAGACAACAGCTGCAAGGAGTATTTGCTATGACAGAGACAGAGAGACAAGCGAGAAACGACTACTACTTTTCAGTAGTGTGTTTTGGGGGGGGGGGCAAGATGTGTCATCTAGAGAAGAACTGTCCACACCAAGTCAACCATAAGGCAGAAAACGAGCAAGGACTGGCATGGCATGGGGCACATTGGGGCCGCCTTCACCACCCCCTCGGGTGATGTTACATCCTCTAAGTTGAAGAGTAGACGAAAACGCATACGGCTGGGTGTAAGGGAAGCTGTGCTAGACACTAGTAAACACTGGGTGTAGCCATGACTAATCTGACCTGAAGTGGCGAGGGGCTTACCGACACGAACACCCCATCAGCCCTACCAACTTTTGATGGTGTTGGGCAATTTCTTATCTGTGGAAAAGGAGGTGCTGCTGTAGTTGACATTGGGACAGAGTACTGTGAATCTGTGGGTATTCGTCACGAGGGTGGCTGAGGATGTGATACTAAGCTGGATGCCCTCAGGAGCCACAAGGTGACGGTGAACATCGGATGGAAGATTTTGTGACTTGGCCAAGATGAAGTGTCCCTCTGGAACCACCATGAATATCCGGGGATCAGCAGAGTGATTTTGAGAGACACTGTAGTCTTGTCCGCAAAAGCAAGGTACTGGATCAGAAAACACCATTGAAAACGGATTATGTGTTGCCTGGGCATTATTGCCTTATCAGTAGGAAGGCTATTGAACCCATTGGACACCAATTAGGACATTGAGATCGGTACGGAATTGCCAGCAGTGAGTCATCACCCTGCGACAGACTCAACCAGCCAGCACCATAGCAGGATCTAGGGCCCCAGCTGAAAGACTTACTGAAAAGAGCAGCTGGCCATCTTACTGCTCCACAACTGGAGAAGATATGATGTCTACTTAATTGACAGCAGTGTGTCTTCAATGAAGGGAATGGCAATTATGGCTGCACAGAACCAGTTCGTCTTAACATCGACACTGAGAAGCCCAACCTATCTGGCAACCACAATGACAAGAACAACACTGGCAAAACATGTTCCTCTGGAGGTATGGGACATGCAGGAGGACATGAGATCTAGGGGAATCATTGAGTATAACAGCCCTTGCTGCTCACTTGTAGTTGATGTTGGCTGGAGGGTTTTGCAACTCGGCCGAGACAAAGTGTTGCTCCGGAGCACACAAGAACATCCAGGGACCTGCAGGGTGATCCTGAAGAACGATGTAATCATGCCCGCAAGAAGTGAGGTGGTGGTGAAGGTGTACCTGGAATACATCACTAAAGGGACTTTGTGTTGCCCGAGCATTGTTGCCCTGCCAGGAAGAAGTGCCCATGAGGCTGATGAACCTGAAGGACACCAATCAGGATATTCAAGCTGGGACAGAGTTAGGGAAGTGTGGGCCAGCTGCCAGTGACAAATCCGAACAGCCAGGACAGTCAGAGGACCTGGGGCCCCGAGTGAAAGACTTGCTGAAGAGGGCAGCCGACCATCTGATAACTTCACAACTAGAGAAAGTTTGCCATCTACTCAGCTGATAGCAATGTCTCTTCAACGAAAAGAACAAAAATTATGTCCACGCTAAGTGAGTACTCCACAATATTGACACTGGAGATGCGCCACCTATCTGGCAATCACCAAGGTGTGTTCCCCTGGCAAAGCAAGCAGAAGTATGGGACATGTTGGAGAACATCAAGTCTAGGGGAATCATTGAAGAGTCCAACAGTCCTTGGTGTTCCCCAGTAGTCTTAGTGAAGAAAAAGGATGCCGAGTTCCGCTTCTGTGTGTACTGCAGGAAGTTGAATGCCATCACCAAGAAGGACCGTTTCCCCTTACCTCGGATTGTCAGGATACTGACAGGTAGTCTTCGTTTCTACAGACAAGGAGAAGACTGCATTTTCGACTTGCCAAGAGCTTTGGCAATTTATAGTTATGCCCTTTGGCCTCTGCAATGTGCCAGCTACCTTCCAGCACCTCATGGAATCAATGATTAGAGGATTGACCTACAACTACTGCTTGCTCTATTTGGATGACATCATCATTGTGAGTAGTAACTTCGAAAAACATCTCAAGAACTTGACCAAGATGCTGAAAAAGCTACAGGCAGCTAACTTGAAGTTGAATGTGAAGAACTGTCAACTCTTCTGCAAGGAAATGTACTACCTAGGCCACGTAGTCTCATCATCTGGGGTGGCCAATCTCTCACCGCTTGAAGGCCTTGCCCAAAAGACAAATGAGGGATGTGAAGTTTCCTGGGCCTATGCAGTTATTACCGCCAGTTTGTCAGAGGTTTTCTCCAACATCGCAAAACTTCTCACCCATCTGATAGTGACACTGGCATTGGCAGCGTTCTATCACAGATCCAGGATAGCCAGGAGTGAGTAATTGCTTACTATAGCAAGATGCTCTCCAAAGCAGAAAAGAACTACTACGTTACTTGGCGAGAGTTCCTGCAATAGTAAAGTTGCAGCCATTCCATCTGAGGACTGACCACTCTGGCCTCACCTGGGTGTTAAGTTTCAAGAACTTGGAGGGACAGACTACCCATTGTGTCCAGAGGCTGCAAGAATACTAATTTACATCAGAATATCAGAAAGAAAGAAGCCAAACCAATAGATATCATGTCCAGACCACTCTGTCCAGAGGAGTGTGGCCAAATGGAAATGGCATGTTATTTATGGACGCTCTTTAACTGCTATGGTTCTCAGCGTCCCATTCTATATTGGGCATGAAAGACCGCTTAATTTTGCTCAGAGGCCTCTCTATCAGGCTTGAGGTTCTTTTACGTGCCGTAAATCTATGAAACGGGACCCACGGCTTTACTTCCCTTCCGAAGGAAGCCATGCTAAGGATTTTTACACCCGAAAAAATCCATCGTCCTCTGCCGGGTTTGAACCCGCAACCTTGGGTATATGAAGTTAGCATGGTAACCATTACACCACGGAGGGCGACGGAGTGTGGCCACTGCACTAAGGTTGAAGAGAAGGATGTTATTTCAGTGTTGCCTGCAGTTGGATGGGATAGCGCAGGGCTAAGAGGGAGCACTGATGGATGCTGGCTTGGGGCCACTCCTGGGAGAAGTGGATACAGGGACTAGGCCGAACTGGTAGGACGTCATACCAAGGAGTACTGTATATAAGTCCCTATGGGCCCAATGTGACTCACTGAGAGTCAAAGGCAGGGTGCTGTTCAGAGAATGGGAGTCACCTGATGGAAAGACCCAGTGAGAACAGCTGATCCTCCTTGTAGTGAGGGCACGGAAATGTTGGAGGAAGTACATGCGGGAACTTCAGGAGGACATTTGGCACATTTGGAAAATGATGACATTGTAATCACTATATTCCTTTCTCAGCATCAAAACCTTGATAATTTTACAAAGTCTTTAGGTAAGGAAGTCTTATATTGACTTAGAAATAATTTGGAGATTAGTGTCTGTTAAGACATTATATGAAGTGTATAACGCAAGTTCTGAAAGTTTTATATTAGTGTTAAGGTGGAGTTTTATAAAAGTAACAGTATCATTAAGCCAAAAAAAAATAAATAATGTCTAGGGCATATATTATTTTGTAATCCTCTTTTGTTTAAAAGGAAAGCTTTAAAAAACTGAATATAAAAATGGTGTATCTCAT
Organism: Hymenopus coronatus; assembly: GCA_030762935.1. Taxonomy (NCBI): domain Eukaryota; kingdom Metazoa; phylum Arthropoda; class Insecta; order Mantodea; family Hymenopodidae; genus Hymenopus; species Hymenopus coronatus. The sequence goes on from CM060884.1 coordinate 18,281,510, forward strand.
TGCTAAGAAACTAAACTGCTGCAATGAAAGAACTGGTGTGTATTATTTTTAATTGTATAAGTGAACATTTCACAGGGCTAAGAATAACAAAGTGTGACTGCTAGAATAATTATTTATGACGTTCTTATACCAAACTCATAAGGAAAAGTAGAACTTGAACTAAAATTTAACATTTTTACACTATTACATAAAAAGAAAGAAAGAGGGAGGGAGAGTAAAGAGGGCTGAGAGGATAGTAGGGTATAAAGAAAGAAAGAAAGAAAGAATGGAGGACTGTATTTACATTTGTTGTTAGTGCACAACACCAGCTTATAAATATGTGCACTTTCACAATGCATTGTTACCATTATAAAAAGCAAAAATAAACATTTTCTTCTATTGCTGTAAAATTTGTACCTAAAAGAAAGCCATACAACTTTCTAAGCTTGTTGATAATGTGCTTCTTTAATATGTAAGAGCAGAGTTCAAACTAAGAAAACTGGAGATAAAATATTATAATGAATCTGGCAGTTCATTCTCTGAAGAAGAAAAAATGAGGAGGAGGAGGAGGAGGAGGAGGAGGAGGAGGAGGAGGAGGAGGAGGAGGAGGAGGAAAAGGGGCAAGGTATTTATATATAGCTAAAATGAATAAATAATTGCTTATAAACATTCTATTACATAAGAACCTTCTATTTCATTAAACACAATTGTGTTTTTTGTTATACCAATTTGTAACAGCCCAATTCACTGTATGCAAATATTTAATGCTTTATGCATATTGCTGCATGATATTATGCCCTCTCTCAATGTTGACCTTTTCTATGATCTTAATTTAAGTACATTTGGATTACTTCATTTTTTGTTATAACTGCACTTAAGCAATTTATGCACAACAATTAGCATGTACTGTATTATGAGCATTAATCACTAAGAGAAACAATACTTACAGAATATGAACCGGAATCTTCCATTAGAGCTTTTGTAAATGACAAGGTATGTGTTTGTTTATCCTTTGAGATCTTGATACGGTCAGTTTGTGAAATCTGCACGCCATCTTTATACCTGGGAAATCACATAAAGCAATTAAATCGACTTTTCAACTTTGCACCAATAGAAAATAAACTTCATAATTAGAACATAATATTCCCGATAAATTTATTACTTTTAAGCATGGAGAAAGATTAAAAGTCATCTGAAAGTATAATTTTATAAAATTGTTATGAGTATAAAGATGCATTGTAATACAATGATAGCTTTATTGTAACAAAACTGTTACAATGCATTTTCATCTCGCACAACAAAATATAAATGAACCTGTAGTAATTTTTAATGACAAACTAATCTCAAAATCAAAACAAATACAGTTTCTTTGTGTTTTGAAAATTTAAAATGGGATAAATATACTGAGTACTAGCAAATAAACTTAGTAGCATATGCCACGCTTTTAGATTGCTAAAAACCTCCATAAATAGTTTAGACATGAATATTTTGCTTACGTATATTCACAATTAAACTATGACATTCTCTAATGCGGAAATATTCCCAATTGTAAGATATTGTTTTTACTTCAAATGAATGTAATAAGAATAATGGCTGGAGCAAATTAAAGATCATCCTATAAATCATATTTCAAAACAGTAATTCCTGACACATTACCATGTAAGCACATTTATAAATGCATAATGCATTTAAACAATAGCTGCAGCAGCAAAAATGAACTCTGCATTACCAACGATAATATACTTAATAACAAAATAAGACAAAAAATAGACATACATGTACAAAGAACAAACACAAGAACACCAGAACAGTTTTAACTACATGGCAGTTAAATTGTTCAATAAATTACCAGAAAATATTTAAAAGCAGACAAAACTGAAAGCATTTAAATCAGAGGTAATGTCATAACTGTTGGATCATCAGTTCTACACAATAGGTGAATTCATGATGATTTAAGTACTTTTATTTTATTTAATTTTTATTTCATTTTTTTATTTAATTATTTAATTTTTATATCATTTTAGTTCATACCTTAGTTTTAAGATTTTGATGCATCACCTATTTATGAGTATTCCTCAGTACTAGAAATGTATGTGAAGAATAAATGAATAAATAAAATAAATAAATAAATAAATATATATAGGTAGTGCTATAGAAGTTAGATTATGAGGAGACTTGAGTACAGTGATATACTAATAAAAAACTGGAAGTTTGAGTCGATTTGAACACATGTATGCACTGCTTCTTGTTGACTGCTCGTATTGGTTAATGGACATACTTCCTCCTCTTGATGGATAGGCAAATCTTCTTAGTAGAACATAATCAGGAAGGATTTAAAGATTTTTGATATTATATTCTCTCACATTCTCTCTCTCCCCCCCTCTCTCACTTTCTCAGTCCTTCCCTCTTTCACGCAAAAAAAGATATCTTTTCTATAACTACTTTTTCTTTTCATTTTGGGTCCAGAGAAAGTAAAAACATACACCCAAGCATGAAGTAAAATTATGTATTACAATTTTTTCTCCCTTCCTTTGAAACATACTAAGTCACGTGTATTTACATAATTTGACAGAGCATTTTTTGTAGGATAACAAATTGTCATGTATACTGCTGACACTTCCCTGAATGTTTATTGTAATGATGGAGCAGGTTGTCATCTGCCCTGCTGAGGATGACAACCTGTTTGGCTTGCTCAACAATAGCACTTATGAACTCAATGGTCAGGCAAACAAAGCCCTTTGTGTTACTTTTCTACAGTTCAAATACAACAGTTGCTATTTTGAGAACATTCCACTTCTGAAATGTGATATCCTACAAATTCAATGACTGCAACCTTTGAGGCCTGGTCATGGGATAACGTAAGAAGCCAACAAGTGCCAACTTAGTGTGAAAATGTGTAAAAGTGAGTGTGAGTGACAAAAATTTAAGCACTGAAGCAAACACAGTGAATATCTGTGGACAGTGCATAGTTCACTCAATTGTGAGTTGTGACTCAGTGTGATTCAATTATTTTGTGTACAGGTGTGACACACTAGTGTTATAAGTGCAATGTGCTGTATTATGTTGAGTGGCTTGGTGGCAAATAAAGTAAGTTTAGCAGATTTTACATTGGTGTTACAAGTGGGATACAATGGAGCACCTACTTCTACAACTCTTGAGTTAAGTGCAGATCACAAAATCCAGAATGGGTAAGATGTATGCCAGATTTGAGCATATGAAGGAAATGAGGACTGAAATGTTGAACGTAAATTCTGGGATGGACAAGACAGAAAGCCAAATAAAATAGTGAATTCTGTAATAAACAAGATGGGGTGTGAAATAATCACAGTGAAACTCTGCAATGCAGCAGATGTAAGTGAAAGAGAATGGAGAAGTTGAAGAAAGAAGTGAAGATAGGAATGAAGGGTGTAAATAAAGAAATGAAGATGGCGATTCCAAGATGATTTTTTGGATAGTGTTTAATGCCTGCTTTTACTTCTATAGCACCACAGGCAATGATACTGATGATACATGGAATGAAGATAGAACACTGGTGGAATGTGATGGTAGGGGAAACAGAGAACCCGGAAAAAATGTGATGCTTTGTACAGCCCAAATCCAACATGTGGTCCCTGGGATCAAACCCAGGCACCTTAGTCATCTAAACCATTCAGTCACAACAGGGGAGAGGCTGTAGAGGTTTTGCTTGATCAGTTCCTACCTAGAGAGTTAGGATGTTTGGTTCATGGAGACAGAGACTCAGCCCAGGTACATTGGCAAAGACCTTTCAATGGTTTGTGTTGGAGGTGTGGCCAGTCAGGACACCTAGCAAAGGACACCAAGATGACAAACAGATTGTAGCTGCAGATAGAACAGGAGAGTATGGGCCTGAGGAGAGAGCAGTTGGTGGCCAAGATAACATTTGCTTCACTCGAGGAGATCAGGAGTATTTGGTGCTGAAGAGAAAGAGGATTAATCCAAGGACATTGACAACAGCCTTCTAGAGGTAGGTGTTGGGGATGTGGCCAACCCAGACACCTGGTGAAGGACTGTAGATAATCAAGTTGACAACCATCAAAGATGTGTGTTAGGGATACCAAGGCACCTAGTGAAGCATTGTCCACAACCAAGTCAACAGGTAAGTGGGAAACGAATAAGACCTGATTAGATCAAGGGCACACCAGAGCTGTGTTATGATCTGTATCTTGGACAGAAGATGGAAGTCAGTTCCATCGAGGACAGATATATACAAGGGAAATTGTGTCAGATACTGGTGAATGCAGATGCAGCCATGACCACAATTTGACCTGATGTGGTGAAGAACTTGCCAACAAGGAAACCAAATTGGCCTTATGAGATACAGATGGCATCAGGCAAAACCTTTCCAGTGAAGGACCTCACCCTGGGCTGTAGTATCATAAATCTGAGGGTATTCATTGTGAGCGTAGCTGAAGAAGTGATATAAATAAATATAACTGTCACCATAAGAAAGATTGGATCGAGGGCACATCATTTTTCAAGTGGCTTCTTCGTTTCAACAATCTAAATGTTGCTCAAAACAGACATGTTATTCTTATGTTGGACAGATGTACTTGCTCATAATATACAGGATCTGAACCTAACCAACATAAAGGTTCAGTTTTTACCACCAAATGCAAAAAGCCACCTTCAGCCATTAGACTAAGGCATCATTTCTCTCATGAAGAGAGCTTATCACAAGCGACTTCATGCTGCTGAAAACAAAACTGCAACCCTAAATTGGAATGTGCTTGATGCAATAAACACCATTGCAGTAGCCTGGAACTTTGTACCACCACATCATATAAAGAGCTCCTTTAACAGAGCCTGGAGACATAGCAACACTGAAGATGTCTATGAGTTAGACAATGCCACTTCAGCAAGATGTTGCAAACCCTGGGATTAGTTTTGAGGAATTCATTAGTGCAGATAGTGTTGTCATATATGCTTCTGTAGCATTTGATGTGCCAAAACTTGTAACCAAAGTGCAAGAAGGTTCATCAGAAGAAAGTGAAGAAAAGGAGAATACAGATACCATTTCACCTACCTGTCATGAGATGTTTACTGCTTTGGACAATTTAGAATGATTTGCTTCAACATTTGATGTCACTGCTGAGTTTACAGACACAATAGTTACAACTGGTTGTGAAATTACATGATATTTTTTTCCCGTGAACGTCAGCAAAACATTCTTGAATTTTTCCCAAGAAAATAGTGTAATTTGTGAGTACTTGTACTTTTATAGTCACTTCATAGTGTTATAAGTCTTCAGTAATGTAATATAATTAGTATTGTACTGTATTACGAATTACCATATATGTATATGTATTAAAATCTTTGTTTTTAAGTTAACACAAACTTTTTAACACAAACTCTTGATTTTTCAGTCCCTTTGGATTCATGTTAAGGAGGTTATACTATATTTGACTTCACTTGGTTTGACTATTGTAGTGAATGAGTGGGGTTATGAATGCCTATAACACTGAAACCTAAGGGTTTGTTGTATTATCTCCAATCAATATAGCTTTGGATAGTGATTTGACAGGACTAGTGTTACTTTAATTAGGGATAATAGTCTATTAACAACTCTTTTTAGGAAGATCATCTCCGGGGTTTATCAGGCCCAAGAGTTCATATCTTTTTCTACCAAGCAGTTTCACAATTGAAGATAATGTGAGAGTCAGTTTCATGCTCTCTATTATACAACCTGCTCACTGGTTTCTCTTTATAGACTTCCATTGTATATACACATGCATTATCAATTTATAATGTCCCGTCAAAAACCCAAATATCAATTTCAAATCAGATCTATTGAGATTAAATATTTACATCTTCAATAAGTGAGGAGAATGTACTACTCATCATTCTCTTACTGTGTTTGCATTCCTCTGTTTATGCCCATCATAATTGGTGATCATAATCAATCCACTCAGAAATGATTTTCCCAGAGTTCAAAGGAATATAAAAAACTGGCTCAGGTCCAGTAAACCATTGAGCAGATCCCCTCTTTGCCAAGGTACCTATCTGCTTTTTCATTGCCTAAGATTCCTTAAGTCCAGGTAACCACACAAGATTAATAAAATTGCATAAGGTTTATTAGGCAGTTTCAGAATAACTTAAATGTATCTAGCAACTTCTAATTGCTTTTAAGGCAGCCTGACTGTCAGAGAAAATCCAGCTGTTGTTTAGATTCTCCCTGACACAGTTCTATTACATAAACTTGAGCCAGGAATACAGTAGTATTGCAACCAAGGGCAATGCTAAAATATTGCCTTGATACCTCCCCAAGTATTCCAGCTCTGGATCCATTGTCCATTTTAGAGCCATCTGTAAAACATAGACAATCATAAAAATTAAGAACTTACCATTTAACTTCTGGAACTGGCATTCCTTCTACTTCAATTGAAAACTGAATTGATTTATCCATCATGCACGAAGTATCCTCCAGTACCGTTTTAATTTTTGGTGGAGCTAGAAGGAAATAATTGTAATAAAATGTTTTTTGTTATAAAATAAACATTCCTGTATGTCCATATATATATATATATATATATATATATATATATATATATATATATATATATATATATATATATTAAGTAGAAACACAGCATCACACTCAAACTTCACTAGTTGAAATAAGTAACTTACTTCGGACATGTTCCAGCAGCTATTGTCACAGCACCACACACAAAGTTACTTATTTCAATTAGTGAATTTTGAGCATTATGCTGTGTTTTTACTCTTAATTGATTAGTTACTTCACTGTGCATTCCCATTAATGTTTTATTCCATCTGTATATGTTTGCACAACAAAGGCATTTCTTAAAGCATTTTAAAAAAATATTCTTTTTTTTACAAATTAAATGTAAAATTAATTTTTTGGTTTAATTTGGGTGAGAACCACTTTTAACATCTGTTAAAACTGTTTTTAAAATGTTCTTAAGCAATTATGAATTCCATACAAGTAATACATATGCATTAAAATCATTTACATTTTAGCTGTAAATAGGTACTAAAGTATTGGTGGATGTGTAGTACATTAAGATGAAAAAGACTCTTGAATTAACAAAAAAACAAACAATCCAAAAAAATCCTGAATGTATTATCTACACAAATCTTACTAAATCTGGGAATCGCATACCTCCAGGGATATATGGTAGGCTTTATTTAGAGAGAGAGAGAGAGAGAGAGAGAGAGAGAGAGAGAGAGAGAGAGAGAGATGAGAAGGGCTTCCAGGGAAACTTGGAGGCACTTCTGTGGGAATACAGAGAAGCAATCAAGTGCTGCTCGATTGCAGAAATTACTGGTCTCTGGAGGTGGGGGCCAAGCTGGCCTATTTAGAGAATCTCTTCATTCTAAGACACAATCAGAGGGGGAGACCCTAAGCTGTTGCTTGAAACCGACTTCCCAGGGACCTGAGTTTGGATCAAGAAGTAACCTCATTTGAGGCATGTAGACCTTTTGCAGGAAGGCTGGTTTGTGGCCTCAAAGATTTAAGTTAAACGGGATGTCTTTGCTTTCAGCCTTGTAGAAGCATGGTTGTTGAGTACAAACTCTTCCTGGTTCTCTTGCAAGAGGGCTGGGGGATTGTTTCTTCTCACCTAGAGGTCTACCTTGCTATTAGTTATGTTTCTAGCCTCTGGAGGCAGACCAAGGTGGTTTTTAAACTTAAGCTGGGCAGGTAGTCGTACTGCCGCCCTAAGGATTTTTGTCCTATTAGTTTAACATTATTCATGTTAAAGGTTTGGAAATTTTTTTTTGATATTGTTTAATGCCCGCTTTTACTACAAATGGCTGCAGGCGATGACACTGGTGATACATGGAATGAAGATGGAGCACCTGTGGGATGAGATGGCAGAGGAAACGGGAGAAACTGGGGAAAACCCACCCCTGCACCGCTTTTTCCACCACAAATCTCACATGCGATCATTTGGGATCGAACTCGGGCCACCTAGACGAGTGGAATAACATTGAGAAATGAAGTACTGCCTGATAGAACCATGATTCCGCAGAAGTATGTTTACCAGCTGGGAATATCCACAGAACCCACCAGACTGAAGGGGTGCTGGGTTTTGGTAATCTAGCTATGGCAGTTTTTCTACACATTGAGAGTGCCTTTAATCATAAATGTTTTGGTACCATTAGGAGAAGTCTGGAAGAGAGAGGGGCATTAGTCCGATTATCTTGGACGATCCACTGAACATCTCAACAAAGGGAGAATTGGTGCTTAAAACTATGTGGATGACATATACATTGCAGCAAATGGAAAATTCTCTAGCATGGTCTCTAGAGTTCATTCAGGGCTCCTTGCTTGCTATAGAGAATTGGTGTATGGAAACAGATTTAGATGAGATTATGGTCTTCACAAGGAAGAGGGCTCTGCTAGTATTGGTAGAGGTCCCTCCTATTTGGGAAGAAATTGAAGCTATCTGATTCGGTCAATAACCTAGAAGTTATCTTGGATACTGGGCTGAATTAAAAAGTACACGTAGATTACAAAGTTATGTTGTAGGCATGTAGGCTATTGGACTAAGATGGGGTCTAAGACTGAAGATGATGAGATGGCTTTACACCTCTGTTATAAAGACCTCATTATCCTAGGCAGCAGTGGTCTCGTGACTTGCCACAGAACATGAAGACAAAGGCTACTAGACTAGACTGATAATTGGGGCAGTCTGGACGACCTTACTGTCTGCCTTACACATTTTGGTGGCCCTTTCTCCTCAGCATTTGTTTGCAAAGGAGGTCACAAGAGTGTGTATGTGCAGACAATTGGGTGTTGGAGTTTAAAACTACCTCATAAAGCACACTCACTGATTTCGAGTAGGCTTTTGGAGAACTGCCCTATCTCCCTAATGGCAGGAGATTTGATGTGGGCCAGATGAAATCTAAGCCCAGCATTTATGATGGTGCTTCCAAGAAGGAAGGAATGGGACCCAGAGACCAGGTTTCCCTGAAGGCTGGGAGCCAGATGTGGTACACAGACAGTTTATGCTTTGGGAGCAGGATAGGGGGGGCCGGGGCCTGGGACTCCAGGACCAGGCTTGTTATTCCTCTTGGAGAGCTTGCTACTATGTTTCAGGTGATTTTATATATATGACATTTAAAACGACATTCACATTGGTGTGGAAGTGCCGAAAGATATTGGAGAGACTTAGTGCCCTTGAACAGGTTACTCATGTCTGTGTTCCAAGCCATGCAGAGATAATAGAGTCAGACAGGCTAAACACCTGGCTGGCTAAACAGGGAAGTAGAGAACACTCTAGCACATTATCACACACTCAGGTATGGCATTCCAAGACTTTTAAGTACTGTACATATGTTAAATTTACAGCCCCTGTAACAATGCGTGCAGCTACATAAAGGTAGCCAATCACATACATGTAACAATCAGCTATAAAGATTCCAAAGCAAACTGCTAATACATGTTCAATGATTATGGCGCAGGAAAGAATAGTCACATTGTGTTCTACTGTTAAGTCTATGAATTCTTCCCAAATACCTCAAATTATTCATGAACCCTGAGAAACAATTTATATTGAGATCTTGCTACTTGAGCATAAATAAGTTAGCAAATGTGTAATATGAGAAGGTATGGCAGCAATTCTGGAGGACTTCACTCCTGAGACTCGAGACCAGTTGGAAAGCAGAGCCTTACTCACCTCACATTATATTAAATTTTAAAATGAGGAAGCTCACAAAATTATAATTTCTTTATAACTAATCAACCATATTAGATTTTTTAAGTATTTAATACAAGAGAGTAACTGATATGATACCTTTAACCAGCAGTTCCATTTCTGCTGTATCTTTTCCAAGATCATTCTTGACTTCAATTTTGTATTTCCCTGCGTCCTCTGTTGTTACACCCTTGATTACAACTGACATTGATTCTTCATCTTCATAAAGAAAACGTACTCTTCCACCTGCCTCAAATGACTTGCCATCTTTAGTCCTGCAATCAAAAATGTTCATTCCTTTACTCATCAAACATGTGACATACAAAAACTGCTGTGAAAAAGTCTTTAATTATAACTGTAATTAAATGCTCAAATGTTATGTCTTTAGTTTATACCAAGGGTGTGAGATGCAGGTATGAACATCACCAGCAATTTTCCCAAACCTGCAATTGTATTTTTGACATTATATTACAATTTTATTTCCTGATTACCTACAGATGACACTTCAATCAATTGCAGGGGTATTAATGTGCAGCCACATTGCAAACTCTCAAGACAGCCCATTAAGGTATGTAATAGGCGTGTTTAGGGCAAAAAGGGTGAAAACCATATAGAAAGGTATAGCAAACTCTCTTTCCGCTAAACCTTGTCACTGTTTCTCAATGCAATAGTGTGACTGAAATGTATCTATTTATTTCAGATATTTGTCCAAATATATAATACGAGGGCAGAATGTATGCATTTTGTATGCTCTTCGTTTAGCTGTACAATTCTCGTGTAATTACATTTTTATTTTTAAATTAACACTAAACAGCCTCAATGGAGGTGTGCAATTCTCGAGTATATCGCCATCAAGATTCCAAAATTCAGTAATGCACACTTTTGGTAATCTTTGTAACTCTTAGAAGGAACTTCAAACAATGAAAGCAGCATCCTTTACATTCATAAAAATGTTTATGCAGTTTTGCTCTATTTGTATATCAAGCTAGTTTTGTTTAGTGGCTTTGGTGAGTAAGCATAATTATTATTATTTTAGTAGGACTATGAGGAACAACTTCAAAGGCAAATATCTCCAAATCTAAAAAACACTGAATTTTATTTGTTGATTCTGGGTTTATTTCTTAATTGAAAATGTTAGGAAGATTACTCTTGATTAAAACCAGAACATTAGACTTCCAGTAACTATTTTACTTTCTCTGCTCCAGTCCAAATGGTCTGTGAACCACAGGCAAAGGAAGTAATACATTTATACAAAAATTCTGAATGTGTGTTAATAGCATAACTCGAGAATTAAAATTAGCAGAAATACCAAATCTCATACTTAAGTTAAGCATTCTATAAGGGTGTACTGCAAAGATTTCCAGATAAATCCTCCAAACTAAAACTACTCGTTACTGAGAAACAGTAACAGTAACATTCTTAATTTAGGTATCCCCTAACGTACATATCCCCTAAAGGTAGAAGGTGAATATTTTCAAAAAAATCCTCCCAACTAAAACTACCCTTTACATAGAAATAATTTTTTTTCTAAAAACGCCACACACAATTTGTATTAAATTATGATACATTATAAGTGTAAGACCACAAAAAAAATGTATACATAAAGATTTTTGGGAAACTAAACTTTTTTTTTCACTTGTAATAATTATGTAAATAATAGAAAGGTACAATGATAGGGGAAATCTTACTGAAGAAAAAATGTAGAGCTATGTAAAATACACAATGATATTGTGTAAGCTTTTTCATAGCTTTAACCATTTCTGAGATATTAACTTTTGTGTTTTATAGTTTTTATCTATTTCGAAAACAGTAAATGATAGGGCAAATTGTAACTAAGAAAATGCCAAACCTCTGTAAACTTTTTAAAAAGCCCATATTTACACAATTTCATAGCATTAGCTTTCAAAAATATTCACTCTCATTATTAAAATGTTAGTGATTATTTACAAAATAGATATCTGAGGCATCACAGTACTTCTTAGGCTTTAAGTTTAGATTTACCTCAATACCTTATTCCTTCCCAGATGTTCTAGAAACAATGGTATCACAATCCTTGATTAATATTTATATATTGCCTATTCACTGTGTTTCAGTTCCATTGATTTAGCCTAAATCTACAATATTTTGGTGTTATCTATGGATTTATAGATTCTATAACAGATTATATCTTTACAATAGACACAACACTCAGATCTGGGAAGCACATGGAAAATTTTCTGAAAGCAGATAATTCTCCATGCCCCCACCAGAAATCAAACACAGGACCTCAAATTAATGGTAGTGATGATGCACCTTTACAGTAACATTAAGGTTTGTTTTCAAATAGTGTCCTTTTCAACGACATAATAAGTCTTTAAAAAGCATCATGTTGGTGACAAAAACAATGAATTTATACTTTGCTCAGCTTCTTTTTCTGTAGCTCTTTTCTGACATCTGAAAAATCTGCTTACTGGGTAGACAGTAGATTAAATACATGTCCAGAATTTTTAACTTGATTTAAGACAGATATATAAAATAAGGTTAACTTTATTTTATATTCACTTGGCAGGTAAGATATCAAGAATTTGATGCCCCATTTGATTCTTTCTCCTACTATTTTTGGTATTTATCCATCATTTTGTTTCTAAGTTATACTGTTCTCTCCCCTCTCCTCTCTCCTCTCTCTTCGTCCTCTCACCCCCTCTCCTGTTCCCCAACCTCCCCATACTCTCCCCCACTTTTTATAAAAAACATGTTTCATCAATTTGGTGTCTCAAAACCTGTATATGTAGTGAATTTTTTTTTTTTTTTTTTTTTAATTCACTAATTCCTCTATCCCTTAGGTACATGGTACAGAATTTAAAAAGGTGACCCAAAAGCAGTAGCAATTATCTGAGCAAAGAAAAATTAAAAACACTAAGGATGTTGTTTTACTAATAGCAGAAGGTCTTCTTGTCAAAAATAATACTGAATCAAAATTTTAAAAAATATTCAGATAAACTAATAGCCACATTTTCATGCTAAGAATCATTCAGGTATTCAATGAGTTAAAAGAAACCCATAATGTTTATATTCTAGCTGAAATACTGCAACATTAAGAAATGTTCAAACTTAACTCACCATTTTATCTCTGGTTTTGGGTAGCCTTGAATCTTTAGCTCCAGCATGGCAGAGCCACCAATATTTACTTCTGTACTGCTTGCTTCTGTAACGACCTTAGGAGCCTCTGGTTCCCTGGCTAATTGGTTAATAGAACCTGGAAGTGATTACAGTAAAATGAATGGTGCTTAATGCTGAGAAATCTCTTTTCTACAATGCAAAATATTGCAAGAATTGTAATTTTTGAGAATGAAATCACTTGACATAAAGGAAGCATAATTAGGTAATATAATTAGCAACAGAAGAATATTTTATTGGCTTTTGCAATAACAAAACACCCAAATATTTCATCCCTGTATTACTGGAATTTTAATTTTAATTATGTCCCTTATTTAAAAGCTGCATAGAGACAAACATTTACAATGCAATAATAATAGTAACTGGGGCTATTAAAACTACCCCAGTACTTGCTCTACAATTTTTAACAAATAATCCAAGACTTGAACTTGACATTAAACAAGCAGCCATCTTACAATATGAAAAATTAATCAGACTATCTTATAATGACTGGGGAAAAAGAAAACCACAAGTAAACCTAAAAACTCAACAAAGTTTCCTTACTAAAGTCAGAGAAATCAAACATAGATTAAAACTTCTTTACTTAAAAGAAAACATACAAACAAAAATTAACCTGTTAGAGCTATTTGATATTGAACACTATCTACACTTAGCTGAAGAGTTTACAAAATCTGAGACCTCTTTGTGTGTTCTGAAACAAATGACACTAGAAATAATAAATTTAAGATACTGTACCAATGAATGGCTACATGTTTATACCGATGGTTCCAACTTACCAAATAATGGTGGTACTGGCGCAGGTGCAATATGCACTCTCTTCTCTTTCTAAAAAAGATTGTTTAAATACCACAAATTTTGATGGAGAGATTGTTGTGGATTTTTGGCAATACTTCAGAGCTTACAAAACCTACTATATTATATAAATAAATTTGAAAAAGTTGTACTATTATCTGACTCTAAAGCAGCTATGATAACCACAACATCAGATGTTATACCTAATAACCTAAATATGGCAGAATGCTGCAGAATCATAAAACAATTAATTTAAATAAAAGATTAATACAGGGTAATGAAACAGCTGACTTTCTAGCCAAGAAAGGTAGTAAAATTACATCAAATTCATTGGATCCAAAAAGTTATCACTTTATCAAAAGAATCATTATAGCAACATATAATAAAATAATTAAAGAAGATAATGTATCACAAACAAAAGGAAAATCATGGAAAAAATTATGTAATAACACGACCAGAATCACTACACTACCAAGAAAATCCTCTGTAGCAACTTTTAGACTCCTAACAGGCCACAACTGTCTCAATAAACATTTACTCAAGATTGGTATAGTGAGATCTCCTCTGTGTCCTTTCTGTACACTTAAAGAAGATATGGATGGAAACCACCTTTAGTGAACATGTAATATAACATCAAAATACTGGAATGTAAGAGAGTAAATAGCTTCACTACCAACTGCTCAACATTAAATACCAACCAACCAACAATGCAATTTACAATTTAAAAAAAAAACTATAACATGTTTTATAGAATATGCCTCACATGGGACATTTTCCCCTTAGTGAACTTAGGCTCTGGTGGGCAATTATGAAGCAATTTGCCAAGGGTGAAAGCTCCCTGGCCTGAGCTTCTCTGCATTGGATCAGAGATAATGCAGCTCACAATTCCCTTGATACATAACATGGGTAATGTACTGTATTTAATTTCTTGCTCCACCAACAAATTATGTTGAAACCCAAGGTGTTACGCCCAAATTTTAAGACACACAATTGTACTTAAGTTACACTTACAATCATTTACAAAATCATATTGTGTTACTTAAGCTATATTACTTATCCTAATGTACATAGGTTTGAGTACTGTTTAGGTACTACATCTGCATAGCTCCCTGGCTGTAAGCGAGTGTAGCCCTTTTGGTTTGTGCTACCTTATTCTATCCCAATCTCTGTGTTCTGTTTATCTTTCTTTTTCTGTATCCATTTTTCTTTTACCTTTCCCAAATATTGGGTTATTTCTTTAATTCTTCTCTTTCCCTTGATTCAACATTTTCATTGCCACTATCTCTCCTGACATACTATCTCATTTGTGTTCCCAAATTTCTTTCCTCCAAATTCTTACATCTTTAGATTCTGTAAAACCAGTGAACAATACTGTCTTTCTTCCCATATAAAACACAATGTTCTAATTCATTGTCCCTCATCCTTTTCAAAGTGTACCTACTCATCCATTCTAATCCTTCCCTGTCTTGTTTATTTATTACCTCTGTCTTGACCATTCTTTTCTTTCTATTTCTGTATAAACAAAACAATTTTTTATTTTCTAGTTCACTGCAAATTTCCTGTTTATCTATGTCTTCTATTCTATTTCTCACTTTCATTTTCTTCTCCCTTCATCACATGTCTCCCATCCCTATTTTCAGCAAGATTTCCTCTAGCTGCCTCCACCAACTCTTCTCATTCTTAATTATTTTGAGCTGCTTCATACTTATTTTTAGCATTGACTTCACTCTTTAATAACCTTTCTAGGATCATTCCACTTCTTCCTGATCCTAATTCTACCATTGCTACCCTTTTGGTGCTGCTCTACTGCCCTAAACTCTCTTTATAAAACATTCTGCATCTTCGGTCTACTTTTTTCCCTATATGTGATAACCCCCCCTCCCCATTATTTCCATTGCATATACATTTTTTGCAACTACTGTTTATCTCTAGGGATATACATTTACATATCATAATTCTTATCTGTCATTCCTGATTTACCTTTTACTTTTATCTTTCTATCATAATCTGCAAAGCCTTCTTTACAACATAATCTTACCCACAAATAGTCAAATTCTTTCACTATTTTAATTTCTTTTCCTTCTTTAATCTGATACCTTTTTGAATACTAATCTTAGATTTATTGATGCTTATTTTTATCCCCCATTCTGCACAGAATTTCTGAATTTCATTAATTGCCCTCTGAAGCCCTATTGCTGTGAATGCTCCCACCATTTAATCATCCACATAAAGTAATCCTGCTATTTCCTTATTCATCAACACCAGAAAATGGCCATTTATTTCACTCACTCTTTCCAGTATGCCAGCTATGAATAAGTTGAACAGTATTGGGCTTAATCTGCAACCTTGTGTCAACCATATCTTCTGTTCTACCAGCTCAGCTATACCCTCCTTTCCATATCTTATCTCACATCTTACCCCTGCATATATTTTCTCTACTCCATAAATAAATACTTCTCATCAATAAATTAATTTTTATGCAATTTCCACTTTAGCGCTTCTCTTTATTGTATCAAAAGCTGCAAAAAAATATATTCTACCCCTTTTGTTATTTAAGTACATACTAATTATTGTTTGAATCAATAATATTTGTCTGTTGTTCTCTGAACTTTCCTGAATCCTGCCTGAAATTCTCATAGCTGTCCTTCTATCTCAGCCAATTCTTGTAATCTGTCTGCCAATATTCCTGTATAAACATTTCCCAGTGTCAAAAGTAAACTGATTTCTCTTCAATTTTTCACCTTGCTTGTTCCTCATTTACCCTTATAAATCGACACTACCATGTTTATCTTCCATTCTCCTTCACTTCATTTAAGAACCTAGTCACAATTTCGAGACCTCTTTCCCCTTCAGTACACATTTTCTAAAATTTGCTTGGTATACAATCTATATCCACTGCCTTTTCTTTCTTTAGGTCTAGTTTGTCAGTTTTGAATATGCCTATTTTTTCCCCTCTTGGAGTTAAACCCAGGACTGGAAATGGAGCAGGTTATGGAAATGCTAAGGAACATTGCAGAAGAAACGACAAATTTTAAAGGAATGGAGAAGAGAAGTGAAGATAAAATAATAGAGCAATTTGATGGGATTAAATCTACATGGGTGAGCTTCGAACATGAGGTAAATAAGGAATTTGTGGAATGTAATAGAGGAATGTCACAGCTGGAGAGAGCAGAGAAAAGGAGGAGAAGAATGAGCATCATAATATTTGGAATAAACAAAACAAGAGGAAATAGAGTCTGGGTGCAAGTGGAGGATATGTTTCAAGATAAATTAGAAATAAAGCTGGGCAGCTGGGAAATATAAGACATCTTCAGAGTGGGAAGAAGAGTCATGAACCCAAAACTGGTAATAGTCAAGTTGGCACCAGTGAAAATAAAATGGACAGCTAAAAAGCTAAAAGGCTATCTGTGAAGAAGATTATGGGGAAAAAAGAGAGAGTTTTAATAAGAGAAATGAAAAAGGCAAGAGATAGAGGAGACAAGGCATATGTACAAGAATTAACCTTTTGATCAACGAAAAGAAACAAGATGTCCGCCAAATAAGTTGGAAAGGACTTACGAATAGAAGACAGGAAGATGATGTCAGAGGAAGGAAAGTGAGTGGAGGAAGTATCCTTGATGGAGAGCCAATGAGAAGGGAGCAGACACCACCAGGTGAGCAAGACGAACCGGAAAAAAACAGTTGAGAGATGGCACATGAAGGATGGCAGTGGGGAAGTCAGGGACCAATGGAAGTGGTGAGACAGAGTTCAACGAATTTTATTACCAGGAGGAAGTATCATACAAGAAGAGGGAACAGGAGGAAGGAAATCTGTGGACAGAATACGATTGACAAGGCACAAAGCGAAACTACAAGAATTCAGGTTTAAAGGCACTGGGGGTTATATTTTGGAACTTGCAAGGGTTGTTGGAATAACCAGAGAATGGAGAAATAATGCAGACTCTAAGACTAGGGGACGTGATAGGGGTAGCAGAGACTTGGTTATCAAAGGACTTCTCTGTTGAAGTAACTGAATTCAAATTTTTCAATAAAGGTGGAATAAAAAAGAGTGAAAGAGGGTAAATGTTAGAAAGGATTTGAAATTAAAAGTGAAAGTTGTGTAAGGATTTGGGAGAGAACTCTGTTGTGATGTGTATTAAGTGGAATAGGAGGAAAAGAAGGGATATGTGTAGCAGTAGTATATAATCCACCCTGTGCCTCTGGCTTCTATAATCCAAATTTATTCAATTTGATTAGGTAGGATATTGAGGAGTTATCAACAGATACTTGGACAGTAGCCTTATAATATTGGGTGACTTTAAATGCTAGAGTAGGATTAAGTCAAATAAAGCTAATAGATCCTGAGTATAAGATAATGGGGGAGAAAAAGAGATGGAAAGAAGAATGAGTAAGGACAAAGTAATTAACTATGAAGGAAAGAAATTGTAGAATTTTGTGAGGAGGTAAATATGGTGATGTGTAATGGAGTAAAGGGGAGTGACGGAATGGATGAATGCACCTGTGTTAATTGTAATGGTCAGAGTGTGGTTGATTATACATTATATTCAGTAGTTTTAGGTATAAATGTTGTGGATTTTGAAGTTTTGAATATAATTTGCTCCTAATCATTTCCCTTTAATGGCAAAGTTTGTAAGCACGTATAAAAAGAACAAAATCGAGAACACAAAGGAGGAGTAAAAATTGAAAAATACAAATGGAGGGGAGAGGAGATAGAAGCCTTTCTGAAGGAATTAGAGTCAAATAGAGGGGTATAAAGGGGAAAGATGGAGAAGAAATGTTGAAAGAAAATAAAATGGAAGAAGCAGTTCTAAAATTAGAAATGTTAGTGAAATTTGCAGGTGCAAGGATGAAAGTGAAGGACTAGATGGGTGAGAAACAGAAGGGATGGTATGATCAAGAAGTAGGAGGGCAAAACATAGAGTATTAAGGAAATTAAGAAGATGGAGGCAGAAAGAAGGGCAAAAGGAAAGAGAAGAGTTTATGATTGCAAGGTGGGGAGATTTGTTGGAAGTAAAGAGGAGAGAATGGGTGGAGAAAAAGAGTAAAAAGTTAGATAAGGCAACAATAACAAAGGATAGTAAAACAATATGGGTATTGGTCAAAAAAATGTATAAGGTTAGAGCAAGAGAAAACAATATAA
Organism: Hymenopus coronatus; assembly: GCA_030762935.1. NCBI lineage: Eukaryota > Metazoa > Arthropoda > Insecta > Mantodea > Hymenopodidae > Hymenopus > Hymenopus coronatus. The sequence goes on from CM060884.1 coordinate 18,300,257, forward strand.
GTGCAGAAGAATGGTTTAAATGTTTTAAAAATTTGCTAGGAAAGGAACAACAGACAATTTTGGTAATGGAGAGTAGCAATTATGTGGAGTATTTAGATAAGTTGATAGAAATAGGGGAAGTAAGGGAATAATCAAAACATTATAAAAGGACAAAGCATGTGGGATTGGTGGCATACCAGGGAATTCTGGAAATTGTTCGCTAAGATATTAAATGCAATCTTTGAAAGGGGTAATGCACCTAGGAGTTGGAAAACGGCAATAGTTGTACCAACATACAAGAATAAAGATGAGGTGAATAACCCAGCTAATTATAAGGGGATAAGTTTGCTATCAGTGTTTATACAGGGATCTTGGCTGATAGAGCGCAAAGTTAGGCAGAGGAGGAGGGAAAGATATCGGATTTACAGGCGAGTTTTAGGAAAAATAAGAGAGTAATAAGCAATATGCTTGTAAATGTAAAAAGAAGCTAGTAACAGTGAAGAATAACACAAATATTAATATAAAAATAATAGTTGCAACCAATCTTCACTTATCTTTTGGAATCCTTGCCTGGACTAGTTTCGCAACGATTTCATTGCATTATCAACATATCCTTTTGGTCTCTTTTTTGATGTTGTTTATTTACACTGTTATGGTTACTGCTACTAGGTGGATTGTGTACTAATGCATTGCTAACTACTGGAATCAAAACAAATTTGGTAAGAGTTTGATAATTTGTTTTGATTCCAGTAGTTAGCAATGCATTAGTACACAATCCACCTAGTAGCAGTAACCATAACAGTGTAAATAAACAACATCAAAAAAGAGACCAAAAGGATATGTTGATAATGCAATGAAATCGTTGCGAAACTAGTCCAGGCAAGGGTTCCAAAAGATAAGTGAAGATTGGTTGCAACTATTATTTTTATATTAATATGCTTGTAATAATTTCATTAGTAAAGAATTAACTCACAAACAAAAGGGGAAGATTATACGTGCTACTTGTGGATTTTGAAAACGCATTTGATACAATAAATAGGGATGCTCTATGGGCCAAATTGAAGATGAAAAGAATGAGTAATAAGTTTACAAGAACAGTACAAGGGAATATGAAAATAATGGCTTCTATATAAGGTTTCTTAATAATGTAATGATGAAAGAGATTACAAATTGTATGGGTTTAAAGCAAGGCTACATGTTAAGTCCTGTACTATTTAACTTGTTTATTGATGATATTCTAGAAGCAATTAAGTTAGAAAATGGTCAACCTTCAACAATTGGAAATGAGAAGATATCTTGATTATTATATGCAAATGATCTGGTTGCAGGATCAATAACTACGTGGGACTAAACAAAGTAATCAGAGCAATAGGGAGGTTTTGTAGCAAGTGGAGCTTTAGAGTTAATACAAGTAAAACAAAAGTAATGGTTTTTAAAAGGGGGTAACAAATTAAGGAAGGATGAAAAATGGAGTTGGAAAGGAAATAGAGGTCATAAGGGATTTTGATTACTTAGGAGTAAGATTGAGTAGTAATGGTAGATGGGGTGAACAAAAGAAACAGGTTCTAGCTAAAGGAAAAGTGGCAATGAAAACTATTAGAGCCTATCTAGGCAAAATGTCAAGGATACAAGTAAAAGGGTTAGAAAGGGTATATGGTGCAGTAGTTGAGGCTAAAATGCTTTATGGTGTGGAGATTTGGGGTATAGAGGAGGGGTGGGAATATGTAAATAAGGTACATAGGAGCTTTTGTAAATTAATTTTGGGTTTACCAAGAGCTTCACCTAATGGGATTGCACAAATGGAGTTAGGAAGATTTAGCAGTAAAGCAAAGATTATGGAAATAGTAGTGAAATACTGGTGGAAAATTAAAGAATTAGAAAATAATAATATACTAAAGCAATGTTTAGAGGTTCAAGGAACGCTTAATAAAGAGGTGACTTGGTATAATCAAGTAAAAAGAACTTTAGATGAAATAGGGTGTGGAGATATTTGGAAGGGCAGACAGGCAGATGAGAAAGGGGGTTGGAAGAGAGTTAGATTGAGAACTGAAGTATGTAAGGACAGGAAATAATTGGTAATTTCAACTCCAAAAGTTCACTGTGTGTATACATATGGAATTTAAAACGATATGGAGGAGAGAAAATAATGCTTATGTTTGTAACAAACCAGCAAGAGAGGGTTTTGCATGGGCTAGCAAAGGGGTAGCGAGGTTAAAAGGCTTAGGGGAAGGAGCAAACCAAGATAATAGGAAGTTTAATAATTATTGGCATTTAACTCTAGAATGCGAAGGAACAATGAATATGAGAGAAAAATTATGAAAAAAAGCAATTGATATAATTTACCAAATGAAATTATAGGTAACAGGATGTTAAGAGCTAAATCAAAGGAAAGTTTAATAGATATAGGAAAATATTTTAGTGCAGTAAGAAGTACATAAATGGATGAAGAAAATTAAAAATAAGGAATAGGAAGAAATGTGGATTGGTGAAAGGAGAAGTCAATAGGACCCAATAGCTAGGTAACCATGGTGTTGGATGCTATGAGTCCTCAGAAATGCAGTAACTTAGTGAAGTGAGAAAATGAGATGTAACAGGTAAAATGTAGGGATAGAGTTATAGAAGTAAGTATTATAGAATTGTAGGTGTGAATTAAACCATGTCATTAATAAAGTGAAACGTTTCAAATCAGTAACCTTTTGTTTACACTGCATTTAGTTATTATTATATGCAATAGAATAGCGTTTTTGTTGACATCGCGTCCGTCTGTCCATCCATCCATTCATCCAATGATAAAGCCAATCATATGCATGCTCCCTAATGCATAGCACAAACATTTCATTTTTTTTTTTTGTTCCTTTTTTTTTTTTAAAGTATGCACTATCCAGCACCAACATTAAACAATTCTCATTAGTTTTAATATATGTTTGTCTGTAATCAAATCTTCTCAAACCAATTCAAAACTTCTCCATATTGGCAACCACTCCGAACACCACAGTTTTTGTTTCTCTGCACAAGAGCAGCAGAGACCACTTCCGACATACTTTTCTATAGAGAGGATTTCATTCAATCAAAAAATACTGGTAATAATGTAACATTGTAAATATAATAAACATGAATATTCTAAGAATGCAAGTACATAGGTAGACTTTTGGAAACAGACATGTAATTGAAAATTATGCAAAACTGGCACCTCTGAAAATTCATTGTCACAGTTATTATTTGTAAATAAATGTATTAATAAGTATGAATAAATGTAATTGTTGACATAATCTACATCCTAAGAGTTTGGGCTTTGAGTCTTAGCTCATAATAGGATCTACAGATTGCAATGTTATGTATGTATGTAGGTATGTATTTATGTTAGTGAAATAATAGCCCTCGTTTGTACATGTATGCTACACTTTTTATATCTTACTATACTCCATAATAGAGCTAAATTGGTTCGGGTAAGTTATAATATGGTAGGTATACTTTGCATGTCTGCTTAAACAGTTCACATATACAGCTTTCATTGGAATCATAGAATGTATGATTCCACATATAGCTTTCATGGAATTTCTGCAATAGATCCCATAATGGAATCCATGAATCATCTTGTTATGACATGTTGCATTACATAGAGAAGTTGTGTCCATTCTCTATTGATCATTGTGTATGAAGTCCAGAAATCAGGTGGCATATGTTTTCTCTTATTGTTTAAGTCTTGCAGCAGTTCCTCATATACTGCAGTAGCCAGCATCAGAAATGTGTCCACAGGTCTTCCAACAGGAAGTCTCTTGAACGGCCTCATACGTTAGTCATGATTTTGCATTTTGGATACTCCAAAGGCTCTCTTTATGAATCTAGTCTTCATCTTTTCTATATCTTCTAGTTATGTGTGTTGAGATACTCCCATATAAGTTCCAGGCCATATGTATGTCAGATAGAGCCTTTGTCTGGAATAATGCCATTGCTGTTTCCAGCGATATAAGGTTGATTTGTTGTATGTCATTTATGGCCTTTTCAGCCACTGCTGTTCTTGACTTTATATGCAATCTGAAGCTTCTTTCCATCACTTAAACAGTTATTGTTATTTTATTATTATTATTATTATTATTATTATTACTACTACTACTACTACTACTATTACTATTTGCATCATCGTCCTCATTGTCATCATCATTATTATTAGTTTTGCTATGTTGGTAGTAAGAGAGAATATGAAAGAAAGTGAACAACAACACAATTTTCCTATTTTATTGATATGCATTGCAATAGTGAATATATTTTAATGCTATTTTAAGCAAATGTTGAAAAGTGATTAGAATTTTATAATATCTGAGATTAATATCTGTCATGTGCAGCCTAAACTAAAACTGAACATACCTTGTACAGTGAGTTCAGCACTGCAAGCTATTTTTCCAGTTGTTGTAGAGGCTACACAGGTGTATAAACCAGCATCCTCAGGCTTTACATGTTGAAAAACCAGAGCTAGAGAATCCTCTTCATCCTTTAATAAGCAAAAACATTAAGTAATTAATTACATATATAATTTGCATCAAAATTCTTATGAAATCCTATTAAAATTATTATAATTACATGTAAACTTCAACAAACAAGTTCATTAAATAATACTTATATCAATGAATTTCTTAAGTAACTGAAATTTTCAGTTGATTATAAACAAATTCTTTCTGTGCATGCTCCAAATTTTTGTTTCCTCTACAAAAAAAAAATCCTTACATACACAAACCATTTACAAAAAGTTGTAATAAGAAAAATATAACCGGGATATTGGCAGAAAGGTCAAAAAATTGGGCAGAACAGGAAAGGAAGCTGTCAGAATTTCAAACAGGCTTTAGAAACGGGAAGTAAACAATAGATAGTGTATTTATAATAAAGACAATAATAGATAATCTCACCCAGAGATCCCGGGTTCGATTCCTGACTAGGGCAGGGAATTTTTCTTTAGCCAGAATTATTCCCTATCCCCCACAGAGTCTGGAAGTATGTATGTGAGAGTGAATGTGTGTGTGTTTGAGGAAAATAAAAGATTTAAAAACCAAACGTAAAGAACCTACAGACAATGAGTTGTTTCAAGTGCAAAGCCCCTGATATGACCTTAGATGTTAAAGGGGGCCATATAAATGAAACAATAAAATAGATAAATGTCTCAGTAAGAAAAGAGGAAGAGTATACTGTTCATTGCACATTTTGAGAAGGCATTTCATACAGTAAACAGAACATTCCTATCATGGAAATTAAGGAGAAAGGGAGTGAGTGAAAACTACATAAAAAAGTAGAAAAAAATATATAACAGAATAAAGTTTTGCATGAGATGAGGAAAAATGAAATCATGGAAATGTTGGAGCAAACAATTGGTTTGAGGCAAGGATGTTAATTGAGTTCAATATTATTTAATATATTCATAGATGATATAATTTCTAGATAAAATCCAAAAAGGAAACCAACACTATCCAGTAATAGTGAATAAAGAAACTCCAGGATTGGTATATGCTGATGATTTAATGGTAGGATTCAGAAAAATTGTCGGTTTACAAAGGGCAATAAACAGGGTTAAAAAATTTTGTGAGGAATAGGAATAAAAATATATACAAGCAAGTCTAAAGTTATGGCTTTCAAAACAGGATCTAAACTGAGAAATGAGCAGATGTGGGTATTAAATGAGAAAAAGATCAGAAGTGGTCAAAAAATTTGAATACCTAGGAGTGAGGTTAAGTAACAGAGGGGAATTGGAGGGACATAGGAGAAAAATCTGATGTGTCCTATTAATGTAACTTTCTCTACATCTCTATATCAAATTATTGTTAATAAGCTTATCCTTCTATCTATTTCATGCTAATTGAGACAAATATTAGCAGAAACAATTTTATTTCTTAGTTCCTTAGAGGTAGAAGAGAAATAAGATACACTAGGCTAAACTGACAATCAAATGTTTTAAAATGTGGTTGTTATGGTATAGAAGTCTGTTTATTTGAATGGCCAAGTGTTGACAAGTTTCTGTACTTAAAGTATTTTAAAACTGAAATCAATAACAAGGAATATCTTAAAAATGATAAACTCCACGGAAAAAATTTATATTGCATAAATTGTGTTTCAATGAGCTCTACATTTTTTGTGTTGTAAGTTTTTGTCTATTTCTTACAGTTTACCAGTTATGCTAAATTCTTAAATTCTACAATATTCATTCAGAATCAAGATGTCTTCAGAGACTATTCCCAGAAAATTCAAGATATACATTTTATATGTAGGTAAGTATCTTTAATAAACAATATTTTAATCAAAATCGTTAAGCCATTTTTGAGAACATAAACATTTTTAAAAAATGTTCCTGTAAAGGATATTTGGGAGTGGGGGGATTTTCTTGAAAATCTTTGTGACACATCTTTGGAAGATACTGAACTTAAATACCAAATTTGGTACATAAGGGACTTTTCTTTTTTGAGCTTTGCTGCCTACAGACACACACATACACAAACTGACAGACAGATAGACACACACATGGACAATTTTCTAAAAATGCTTTATTTGTTTATTTCAGGGGGTCTAAAAATGAATATTTCTGGCGAAATTTCGGTATCAAATTTTTGGATGCAATACAATACCTTCTCTATACACTGTGTACATAGTACATACAAAGAAAGTAATAATAGAGCAAATGGGAAGGCTGCAATGTCAGGATTTAGCATTTGCAAACGCAAGTTGTGATGACAACCAAGTGGAATCAAGAATGCTTTATGCAGTACAGATCTGCAGGGCCACAGATATAAAAAGAAGGTGGATCATTTATATAGAATGTTCTGCAAAGAATTATTAGGGTTTCTGAGCACCAAGAGAAGTTGCCTTGGTAGAACTTGGGAAAACAAGAAGGTTGGAATAATAATGGAGAGAATAACAAAATTTTAGTATAAATGTTTGAAGAAGGTGGAGAAATTTTAAAGTATGTATGAGGCAACAAAAAAATCTAAGAGCCAAATAGTTGGTGGTTAGGGTTTGAAAAATTATGCAGAAAATAGGAATGGGATATATATGGAGCCTTGAAGAAAGAAATGAAAGTAATGTAAAACAGCAAAATGCAGGGTAGAAGACATAAAAAGACAGGAGATATGGGGAAGTTTAGAAAACAAGAAATCTGACAATTTTATAAACAAATAAAGAGAGAAAAGTAAGAGCTGAAGCTTTCCTGATGACATATTAACTCTAAATGTTCTCAGGCTTCTAGCTAGGTAAGTGCATGGCCAGAAACCTGAAAACATTTAGAGTAGATAAAAAGAGACGGGATGAGAACCATATGTAGATTACTGAAACAGGCAAGAAGAATCTGAAGTGTTTCATTCACATGACTTTTGCTCCATCTCTAAGAAATTATTGTTAAAAAGCTTATTCTTCTATCTATTTCATGCTAATGGAGATAAACGATTGTCAAATCTTTTAAAAACTTGTTGTCATGTGGATGAAGTCTATTTCTTTGCATTGCCAGGAGTTGACAAATTCCTGTATGTGAAAAGTTTAGGTATTTTAAAACAAACTAATAACAAGGAATATCTCAAAAATGGTCAACTCCACAAAAAAATGTATGACATAAATTGTGCATTTCAACAAGATCTACATATTTTGTGTAGTAAGTTTTTGTCTATCTCTTACAGTTTACTAGTTATACAAAATCCAACAAAATTCATCCAGAATAAAGATGTCTTCAGAATCTATTCCCAGAAAACTCAAGATATACATTTTTATTTGTCATATAAATATCTGTAATATACAGTATTTTAATCAAAACCATTACATCATTTTTGAGAAAATCAAAATATTCTAACATTTTTCCACATAAAGGGTAGTTTGGGGTGGGGAGATTTTCTTCAAAATCTTTGTGTTGCATCCTGAAATGAAATGGCCTGTTATTTATGGACGCTCTTTGGGGTGGGGAGATTTTCTTCAAAATCTTTGTGTTGCATCCTGAAATGAAATGGCCTGTTATTTATGGACGCTCTTTAACAGCTGTGGTTCTCAGCGTCCCATTCTATATTGGGCATGAAAGATCGCTTAATTTTGCTCAGAGGCCTCTCTTATCAGGCTTGAGGTTCTTTTACGTGCCGTAAATCTACGACACAGGACCCACAGCTTTACTTCCCTTCCGAAGGAAGCCATGCTGAGGATTTTTACGCCTGAAAAAATCCATCGTCCTCCGTCGGGTTTGAACCCGCGACCTTGGCTATATGAAGTTAGCATGGTAACCATTACACCACGGAGGGCGACTGTTGCATCCTGGAGGATACTAAACTTATATACAAAGCTTGGCATTTTACCAAAATTTTGTTTTTGAATCATCATGTTCACTCACACACCCACAAACACACCCACATACAGACCTTTTTCTGAAAATGCTTTTATTGGATACAGGGGATTCTAAAACTTTTATTTCCGGTGAAATTTTGGCATCAAATTTTTGGGTTGAATGTAATAGCTTTTTTATGCACTATGTATGTAGTACGTGTAGAGAAAGTAAAAAGAGAACAGGAACAATATTTTTAAGAGGCACATGAGGCATTGAAAAAGGAATATGTGGAATGTATGGTGAGAATGAAAGTATAGAACATTATGCGATAGAATGCAAGGAACTAGCAACATGGAGAAACAAGGTTTGGGAAGAATGGGGAAAAAAACAGTAAATTGTAGCTATAAAAATATTAGCAGGGAGGGAAGAGAGAAAGATTAGAATTATAGGTGGGTCCTTGCAGAAAGCAAGAAAAACAAGGAGATCAAAAGAAGAAGACAGAGTGGAGGAGAGGGTCAATTAGGATAAAGAGAGATGGGCTGACAGGAACTACTTGGGGGCTAATGGCCTGGGTGCTGATGCTGACGTAGCAACAAGGTCAATTAAAATTTGTACATAGTTTAGGTTACATTAAGAGTATTGTAAAAGCTAGGTAAAAAAAGTTATACAAATAAATATTCATTCACTCATTCAATAAAGAAGGTATTTTTTATCATGAGGTACTTTGAATAAATAGAAAGAAATTGAATTTCCCATCAACAGAAAAATTTGAGGAAATGTTGATATATGAGGGAAGTTCAATAATAACCCGTGTTTCAAAATAGATTGTGTTGTTAAGGCAAGTTGGTGTTACATCATGTACTGTCATTTGTTATGTGTCAAAAAAATAAGTTTGGCATATTCATAGGTTAGTTTGGATTTGGTAGGCATTAAATTAGTCATTCAATTTGTTGTTGCTAAAATGGAAAATATGAAATATCATTCAGTGATTCAATTTTTACTTCTGGATGGGAAAACTTGTGAGGAGATAAAAAGTTGAATAATAATTCAAAAGTAATAGATCTTACAGGTTAAAATGTGTATTAAGATATTTAAAGAAACCTGATGCATAAGGAGTGATAAGTACAGTAAGAAAGGACATTTTTAAATTATTGCATATTGTTATACTGAATTTGTGAATAATACAGAACAAATATGTGTTACATTCACATGACTTTCTCTGCCTATTCTGCAACAAACTATTGTTACAAAAGCTTATTCTTCTATATACTTCATGCTGATTAGGATAAACAGAAAGGCTTATACTGCATATTTCAAGGGAATGAGGAGATATGATAGGCCAAGAGATTGCTAAATCTTTTAAGAGCAGGTTGCTATCTGATAGCCTTGAAATTCCAACCCCTTTACAGAAAAAGAAAGGGAAAAAGAGTTGAAACAATTCTGGTATTCAGCAATTCAAAAGATTGTAATTCATTAACAATAATAATTCTGCAGGCTTTAAATTTTAAAAGTTTGGTGTCTGTATGAATAGGAGTTTTTGAAACACCAACTTGCTGTACACACATCTTAGACATTTCTGTGGAGAGTGCTTGAATGATACACCAATTTCATAAATATTTTCCTTCATTAGAACATGTTTTTTTTTTTTGCTTTTTAGGTTTAGTGATCCCACACATCTCACAATATTTCTATTTGAAAGTGGATCACAGGAAATGTATTCTGAATTTGTCTAAACACCTGTCTGCACAATTTAGTTTTTACTTATGTGTTGTACATAAAATTATTTATTCAAGTATGAAGTTTTTGGTAGGCATTGTAGTGGAATAATAACAAGACAAGAACAGTAACAACAATATGAATTCTCTAAAGTAATTCACCCACAACACAGATGAATAAACTATCACTTTTGAGATACCCAATGAAAAAACTCCCAAACTCTAATCCTTACAGCAAGAACAGAACACAATAACTGACAATTGGTATTCACAGCCAATAAGTTTAGCTATGAGCAGGACATTCATCATCACTAGTCAGCTAACAGAATATATCAAGGCCATTGCAGTGTGAATCATACATATATATAATTATTATGGCTGGGTCACAAAATGACTGCTTTGATTCACAAATATGAAACAGCTGAAATCCGAAATCAAAGAAAGCTGCTGATAACTTAACTAATATATATATATAACTTTCAATCTAATGCTCAAATACATCATGCAACAAGACAAAGTCTTCACTAGCCCACCTGGATAGTATGGTGGTAGCGTGTCTGCCTCATATTCAAAAGGTTGCGAGTTCGAATCTTGCTTAGGGTGAGTTATCCGGATAAGGTTTTTTTTCGGGGTTTTCCCTTATCCTGGAAAGACGAATGTCAAGTAACTTTAAGCTCCATGGACCCCGAGATCATTTGAGCATCATTTCTCCAATTTCATTTATCGTCTGATATGACCAACTAGGTTAAAGGACATTAAAACTACAAAAAAAAAAAAAAAAAAAAAAAAAAAAAAAATCTTCAGTTTCATGTTCCAAGAGTAAATCTATGAAGGTTTTAAAAAGCTGATGAAAGAATTTCTTTGGACAACAATAGAAGAACATCTATAAACTATGTATTGTACCTGTCCTTACTGATTTATTCCTATATTTATTAATTATTATTATTATTGTTCTTGTTCTTCTTGTTGTTCTTGTTGTTGTGGTTGTTGTTGTTGTGGTTGTTGTTGTTGTGGTTGTTGTTGTGGTTGTCGTCGTCATCGTCGTCATTGTTGTTGTTGTTGTTGTTATTATTATTATTATTATTATTATTATTATTATTATTATTATTATTATTATTATTATTATTATTATTATTATTATTATTATTATTATTATTACCTGTAATGATTGTTAGCTGTAGAAAGCCAAGTTTAAGCTGAAACCTGTGTTGTAATGTGCAATAATTAACTTGTACGTATATATCCTTAATTCTCACATTCAATATCTTTATAATGAATCTTTGACCACCTTCTGTTCTTGCTGTTTATTATGTTTATTTTACACTTATATATGTTTGTGTTCAGTCATATTGATATTTAAAATCTTATGTTAATTATAATGGGAATTAATATAGCTTTTTATATTAACTTATGCAATGTTAATAATTATAATTGTAATACTTCTGCATTGTAATGTTCCCATAATGAGCTTATGGCTCATGAAATCCTTTTTCAATTAAAATTAAAAAAAAAAAAAAAGATAAGAGCTAATAAATTTAAAAATATGCTAATATATTAGAAATGAAATATAAGTTTATATGTTCTCATAATTAAAAAAGAATAAAATCCTGCAAGTAAGAGAGTGTGTTAAAGAAGGCATTGTAAAAATTAAGAAAACTCCTTATTGGAGGCAAGATTGCAAATATGGTAGGTAAGTTTTGGACTATTTTAAACATAAAAAGGATAAAACGAGAACAACTTGTTTGAAATTAGGCAAAATTATCAACAAAAATACATATTTCTTCCCTTCAATCTTCTATTGGAAGGTTCAAATTTCTGTGTCAGTATTGTAATTTACATCACATTCCCTTTGTATATGTTGTTATTTTCTGCAGCATTAACGAATGAAAACTTAGGGTAACTATACAAATTAAAGTTGTCAGTAATATTGCCTAAGTCATTATTCTATTATTGGTGTACCTTGAACAGAACTTTAAATCTTTCCTCAGGGTCAAATGGCTTTCCATCTCTAAGCCATTGGAACTGTGGTTCTTCTCCAGATTCTGCCTCGTTTGTAGTTGAAAGACCTTTAAATATTTCTTTTTCATCTGTAAATTTATACATAAATGTATATTAGCTGAAGATATTCAGTTCATTGGTTTCTACAAACAAAATAGATAGGTACAACAAACAATTGCTATGATCTTATAAGTAATTTAGTAACATTTAAGTTGTATAACACATTGTTATTTTGCTCACTAAGTTGAGCCATTAGATTCATATATATCAATGTTAATGGTTATTAAATGTGCTTAGCTTTACTGTTGTATTTCACCCTTGCAAACTAAACATATATACAGCCCATATTAAGCACAGATTCTATAACTCTAAAGCTAATTTATTACAGTTGTTTGCTTAAATCTAAACCTACTAGAAAGCAAACTAAGCTTTAATTTTTAATAATCATGCTGAATACAAACTACTTTAAGGCTAGCTACTGTTTTATCTAACATTAATTGTTAAGGTAAAATATTGGGTTAAAGTATAAATTTGACATAAAAACATAGAACTCAAGCAAAACAAAAATATATGAGTTTATTGGAAACAAATAGCAGTGTTAAACAACAAGAAAAAATAAGATAACAAATGATGTTATATATAGGTACAAAGAATAACAACAAAAAAGTCAACACTCCATACAAAAAATTGTAAAAACAGCAATCTCAATATCAAATGTAATTATCACAATTACAAACAAGCCTAGAAAAAGATACACACAATGCTTTTGAACATAACACTTCAAACATAAAGTTACACACAGAATCAATCCTCTGTAATTTTGCAGATTATAATTCTTCTTTCTTGCTAATTGCAGTCTTTGTATGCACAAATCCACATATTTCTAACACAATGACAGCTATGGAAATAAAGCACATCTTTTATATTTTAAAACATTGTTTATTGTTTTATAATAAAATACAGAGTGTAACTGCAAGGCAAACAGCACCTCAATCCCATGCCAGTGACATAACACATACCTACAGGATTAATAATGTCTGTAAACATGAATAACTGGCTTCCACTTTAAACTTAATCCAAACAAGTACACAACTGAATTTTACAATAAAATTGTTTTACATAAAAACATACAAACAATTAATAAACACTATAATTATACCTATGTCAAATAAGCAATTCTGGCCTGAGTTGCTTACACTGCTTCTAAGTTATTAGTAAAACTATAAATGCTACAATAATATAATTCAATAAAAACAAAAGTGTCCAAATACATTTATCCAATGATAAAATGTTCACAATTGTCTTTATTTAAATGACAAATCATTAAAATTCTGTACTCTTCAATACAATGACTTATTAACTACATAGTGATTCTCATGAGCAATTAAAATATTTACTGCTATGCTGACCACTATTACTCTCAATTTTGGCTAACAATGGAACCCACAAGTGTAACTCTTGGATTAGATTCTGTATATTATACATTTTGAAGAAATACTTCTAATTACAATGCAAAATATGATATAAAGACACTCTGTTCCCTCCTATTGGGAATAGTTTATTACAAATTGGACAGTACTCTATTCAATGTAACTGAAAAGCCTATTTCAACAGAATTGCTATAGTATAATGGACAGAATTCTTTCCTCTTATTACTTCTGGTTTGTATTTGTGCTGAAATAATATTTACTATTTTATTGAATTTTAATATGATTTATTTTATTTAAAGTATTCTGTTATTGCATTTTCTTTGCATATCTCTTGGAAGTCCAAGGGGTATTATTTTAATCAAGTCATGCAGCTAATTACAACTCACTAAACTGGGATATACAGGCAGAATAAACCTGAACAAAATAAAGGAGCAAATTAAAAGGTAAAAATAAATACAGCTAGTGATACTGATTGTATATCAGGGCAATTCCAGCAGGAGTGATGCGATTAGGAAAATGAACTGATTTATTGGTTCAGATATTGAACATATTTGAAGAGAGTAAGGTACCCAAAAGATGGAAGACATCAATTGAAGTATCAATATTTAAGAGAAAAGGAGATGTAAATAACTCAGTAATTACACAGAATAATTACTTCATTATTTGTTAGGATAGAATATTGGTGAAATGACTTCAAAAATTGTCAGTAAAAGAAAAACTCAAAATTTCAATCAGAATTTAGAAAAAATAGAATAACTGGTATTTTCATACTAAATATGACACATAAATATTTATGTGAAAAATCTTATGTATTATTTCTCTATGTACTCTTCAACAAACTATTCTTGAAAAGGCTTACCTATTTTTTTACCTACTTCATATTAATCAAGATAAACATTTACAGAATGGTTTTATTAATATCTCCATGTAGATAAGTGATAAGTCATTTCATTCATTTTTCAAATGTGCATTAAAGGACATGTTAAAATTTAATATGTAGGTAAGTACATAATTAAAACACTTTTATTTACAATTTGTATTTGTACTCTTCCATAATATGCATTCTCAATTAAGTATTCTAATTGTGTTTATAACAACTTAAGTCTTAATAGCTTATTTTATTTGTTTTGGTAATTCATTACATAGTTCTTTTAGCATTTTTTCCAAATCTCCATTATTTACCTCTAAGTGCTGTTCTGTAATAGTCTTCATTGCTCCTCAAAGCATATTTATGTATATTGCTATTTTTAGGGTCATCCCCTTAGTGTGGCAGATTAGTGTTTTGAATAAAAGGTTTTTTTACCAAACAGCTACAGGACATTATGTGAATGGAACTCATTAGATTTTTGTCTTCTACTTACAAGGAGCTAAGTAATAAGGGCAATTTCTGCTAGTGTTTATCTCAAATATCATGATTAGAGAAGAATTAGCTTTTTAACAATAATTTGTTACCGAGATGTAGAGAAAGTCATGTGCATAGAACCCCTTAAAAATGTTTCATTACATTGGTGACCATTTTCCTTCAACACAAGCACCATGACTTGCAAGCAGCTCCCAACAAGAAAGAAACAAACAAACAATGGAACAAAAACATTAATATGCCCAGTAAGGGGAAGAATAGTGAAAAAGTAAGCCAATGTACAAAGTGTTTTGTCACTCTAGGTTTGGAGAACTGTTCTGAGATCTACCACACCCATTAATCAAATCATGTTAAGCCATCATAATCGTGAGTCAATGGTTCTAGTATCATTTATGCAACATTGCAGATAAGAAAGTAAATTGGTGATTTCATATGAATTTTTAAAGTTCGCAATACATGCACAGCTATACGTAGATATAAGGGTCGATATTAAAAACATGGTAGAGTTGCCAGATCTCCGGGCAGCGCCCAGAATGCCCAAATTTGGAATAAATTCTCCGTGAATACAGGCTAATGACTAATCTACAGGCTTGAATGTAACCTTAGACAAGAATAGAGACCAGGGATGCATGCAGCAGTACATTGGGGGGGGCACCCTTCAAACGCATTGCCATCGATATAGCTGGACTGTTTCCTGTATCTAACGGGGGTAGTAAGTATCTGTTAGTGGTCATGGATTACTTCACCAAAGGGTCAGAGGTGTACGCCATCCCCAATCAGAAGAACAAGATGGTTGTGGACTGTCTCGTGGAAGAGCTCTTCTGCTCCTGGAGTACCATTCGAGCTGCACAACAACCAGGACGCCAGCTCCAAGCTGTACCTGATGAGGGAGGCCCTAGACCGGCTTGGGGTACACAAGATGTGCATAATGCCTCCCCACCCTCAGTCAGATGGCATGTTAGAGCAGTACATGAAGATGCTGGAGGAACATCTAAGGAAGGTAGTAGCTGATCTCCAGAGGGGATGGGATGGCAGGGTGCTGCTTTTCTTGCTGACCTACCGCTCATCTATGCATGACACTAGTGTTGATGTCAACCATTTTTGTTTTTGGCAGAGAGCTGCATCTCTCACGTGACCTTATGTTTTGGTAGCCCCCCTGGGATGGAACAATCGGCAACTGACTATGTAGAGGTCTTCATGAACCATCTTCACGTGTGCACGAGATGGCAGGTCAGTGCATTCAGCTAGTGAGCGACAGGATGAAGACCTTAGGCCAACAGTCAAGGGTACCAGCCAGGAGACCTTGTGTGGTTGTATTGCCCTAAACTTCAACAACTTCAAGACCATACCGTGTGGTAAAGAATATCAACAATGTGGTCTACTGCATCCAGAGACTGCCCCAAAGGAGGATGCTGGCAGTGCACCTAGATCAGCTAGCCTGCTATGATGATGCTGGTTGGACAACCAGCTCTGAGGAGGGAGCAGTGTAATAATGTAATAATGGCTAAATCCCCATTCACCCAAAGGAATGCTGCCTGGCCCACCCTAACAATAGAGTGAATGGACACAATAACCAGGCAAACAAAGGCCTTTGTGTGTTTTCCTGCAAGATTTCTTGGACCTTCTTTCCCCCCAGGGCCAGAACATTCTTCTTCCAGAATAATCTGTTTCTAATGGACAAAATATATTGTTCCTGTAATTTCTAAGTCTGGAACTTTCCAAGCCCAGCCATGGACTCTCTAAGAGGCCAGCAAGTGAAGTGAGTTAACAAGTCAATCTAGAGTGCAATGCTAAGAAAGTGACATGAAAGCAGTGACTTAGTTATTTGTGTATCAAAAGTGTAATTGTATTATGAGTGGTGCTTTAGTGACCAATAAAGTGAATTTAACAGAAACTGGTGTTCTCATTTGTTACAATGTATATGAGAGAGCCTATGAGTTCATACAAAAATTTATAGATGAACAACCCGGTCAAGTGATCTAAGCTTCCCTATGACAATCTATCTCAAGTACATGATTACTCTTTAAAGCTGTTCCATCCATGTCTGTAAATAAGTGATTTCTTTTAATATCATGCATTTACTATGGCAATTCTTGTGTGTTCATTGACTACATAAATAGTTATGCTTCTTTGTGCAAGAAACATGGAAACTGTATTTGCATGCATGTACATAGTTACATAACATATGTTTATTTCCATGAACCCATAGAACACTAACTTATCACAAACAAGGAAAATAATTTATTATTCACAGTAAAAATACAGAATTCTTTCATTTTCCCCTCAAAGTGAATTCTTTCATTCTCCCCACCTATACCAATTCATGTTATCTAAAAAGAACTAGGAAACCATTATACAACAACTGCACTAAAGAACAATTTTGGAGGACATTATTATTTGGGAGGTGGCAATGAAACAAAAGAGGAAGGCTTTCAGAAAGGACAATATATTATATATTTAGATCATTATTGTTATATTATACTTCCATTCCAATTTTAATGAAAGCAATAAAATTATATATAGCACATCTGAATACAAAGGACCTTAACACCAGCTTTCCATTCTTTGAATTACACATGGAATTACACATGGTGGTTGCCAGTAACTCTACAAGTATGATATCATGATTCCAGATTTTGTGCACATTGAGCCTCCCTCCCTGCCTCCCTCCCTCCTTCCAGCCCCCTAATCACTCAATCTCTCTCCTTAATATTCACATTGAGACATGAAATTATATAAGTACAAATAATTTTGGTCTGTTTAATATTAGAATGCATCTGTTAAGAGCAAGTGAAATAACTTATCTGCTAAATGTTTTAAAGGCTTTAAGTTAAAACATTCACAGATTTAAGATCTTGTACATATACTTTAATATTTTATCTGAATTTATTATCTGTTACCAACTTGTTACCTGTTAAAATTAGTAATGCTCTTAGAAATAGCACATCAGATGTTTATTATTTATTTGAGTATATATTTTACTTATGTACCTATTAACTGTTTAGTATATAATACAAATGAAGCAGTAGAGAATTATACAATCAATTTTATAATTGCTGGAAAGGCAACTTCATATTAGTGATGTACAAAGATTACAACTCAACACTTTTTCTGTACTAATATAAGAAATGTGTAATACTGTTCTTCAGAAATCTAGGTATGATTTATAGGCTCGTTCTTTAAATAACTTACTTATTGTACTAGTCACTAGAACACAATCTATTCTTATTTAAATGCTAATGTTAATTATTTTAAAATCCAAAGTATGAGCAAGCTTAAAGTTAATAATTGAGATGCTTATTTACAATTTTATAGGATTATGTAAGTATTTTTACACAAAGCTATTCTAACATTTGCAAATATAGAGTTAGTATTGTGTTAACACTAAAACATGAAATTGCACTGGACAATATGTGACCATTTGTTTTATAAATATGTTACTTGCTAGTTGTGTTACTTATGTTGGGAGCATTAATGTCCCAGTCATATGTGCAGCTGTGACTGAAAGATAGCTGATGGTGTTTGCGAGGTATTGAATGCTTTATTAATTTTAATAGCAATAATAATTGATAGCCATCCAACATTCAGTTTTTCTACATTTTGGAAAAGGTAAATAGTAATTTATATGAAACACATAAGCTGAAAGCTTTACTGCAGTAATTTGTTTGAATTTTCAGTTGGTTGAAGCTGTACTTTACTTTAGCCAACTAAAAATTTAACTAAATTAAAGAAATAAATAGCCTTAATCAAAAATAGTTTTCTATGTCTTTTGGGAGACAAACCCAGGAACTCAGGGTTCAGAAGTCAGCATAGAGTAATAGGCAGCAGAGACATTTTGATAATTTTCTGGTTCTTTAATAATAAATTTACCGAATTCTATTCTTATGAAGCCAAACAAGGGCTAGGCAGCAAAATGCTCTGCTATATAGTTAAATATATAATGCTGGTAAAGAGACTCTCAGTACTCTCTGAGAGAGAATGTCTTCCATAACCATTTTGTTTTCCAGTATGGTTCTCATGAAATGATATTGCCAAATAGCGGCTTATCTTGATGTTCAGTAGCTGTGTAATCAAAATACAGGAATGTCATGTTTAAGAGGCATATATTTGTACCTAGAAAGTAAGGATTATTATTTTGTGTCAACTCCCATCTAAAGGAATTATTGATCCATAGCTTTACACACATTGCCCAGGTTTAAAAATGTTATAGGGTACATTCACGTGACTTTCTCTATCCACTTTCTTTTATCTTCATATATCTTCCACAAACAATCCTCAAAACGCTTATTTTTCTATTTACTAACATAGATAAATGTTTGCATAAATAATTTAACTACATATTTCATCATAGTTACAAGAAGGATGCAGATCTGAGCTTAGGTGCTTAAAATTAGATTGCTATATGCTGGCCATACTCTTAAGACAAAGTATTGGATATCTTGGAAATGGTTGCTGCCAAAAAAGTTACTTGTATTAAAGTGTGCATTTTAAAGACATCTATATTTTTGCAGCAAAGTTTTATTTATTTCTTATACAATATAAAAATAATTATAGAGGCCAGCTCTGTAGCTCAGTTGGAGGAGCACCTGCCTGCATGTGAGCGGGTCCAAGTTTGATTCCTGGCACCTCTAAATTTTTCTCTTGTCAAGATTATTCCCTACTCTACCGAGAGTCTGGAAATATGAATGAAAGTGTGTGTATGTAAATTTAATGAGACAAACAGTAAACAATCGAACACCATTGCCACACACAACTGTTCCAAAGCAGGTTCCATGTAAATAACTCTGCAGTTGGGCAAAAGTTGGTTTTCTTGCTTGAGATTGATGGGTTGAACCCAGTTGAGGCCAATGATATTTTAAGTATGCTTAAATGTATACGAGTGGGTACTAGAATGTAAATGAACTGCTGGACAAAATGTTGGCACACTGACGATGGCTGCAGGCTCTAAATGTGGATCACCACCATTGTTAAATGCATTATTAATTATTCAGTATTGAAGTTAGAAAATCAATCCTCCAATAATTTTTCTTTCTTTTTTTTCTTTTTTCGATAGTTTCGTACTTCAACCTGATTTAGTCATATGGACGATGAATGAAATTGATGATATGTTGCTCAAATGATTAGGTATGCTAGGTCAAGTCTAGTCAATGACTTGCTAATTGTTTAGTGTTTATGCAATCACCATTGCATAATCAAAAAGATAAGCAGTCATGGCATGGTAATTTTATGTAACATCACATAATGCTTTATATGGTACAATGGATTACAAGAAATTACGATGCACTAAATGAGTAGTACATCACATAGACAGGTATCACCAACTCATTTGATTTTGGGCTAGAGCAAACAGATTTGCTCCATGCAGTGCAGTGAGTAAACATGTTATATCAGTTAGAGACACACTTCTGATAGCTGAGGTGTATCTGAGATTATATAGTCGGGAACAGAAAGCAATTCAGTATGCAAGCCATTGCCTCTCCCCCTACCTGCTTTTTAGAGAAAGTGGCATATATTCATTGAGCTTCAGCTATTTTGTAATGCTTCAATATTAAGTATGTTGGAGTTTGCTTGAATGATACCATTTATTACCAAGATGCTTGTTCATATTCACTGCTATTGATGTGAAACTTTTCTCCAAATTTTTTTAGATACCAATAAATCCTCAACAAGTCTTTTTAATTAATTAATCAATCAATTAATTGCTATAAATGTTAAAAGTTGACTAATACTGTTAATATAATAATGTATTTACAATGGTATTGGCCAAGTTTAGGAGCTTGTTGTTTTACTATGCTAATACTATATTGTCATTAGTTTTTTGCAATTATTTGTTACAACTACCAAATGTATGAAAACATGTATTTATTCACATAAAAATATCAATATTGATATAAGATACATTATAATAGAGCAAGCATTCTACCAATCAATTTACCTATGAATCTGTGAATGGTGGATTACATATTTCAAATGCAAAATGTTGCTTATTGCCACTGCACTGAACAAATTTTTGTGCAGATGAAGGTCAACTCAAATTTGCCTTTGCTGGTCCCAAGCCCAGATAAAAAAAGAGGAGTAACACCTGGTTACAAAAACCTGGTTCAGCTGGCTCCAGCTGATAAAACCTAGTGAGGGCTCCTTACCAGGGTTATGGTGAAGACCTCAGCGGTACCTATGGTGGAGAGGGAATCTCTCGGTATGAAGAAGATGGCAAAAGAGGCAACCCTTCCTTTGGGTTTGTAAGAAGGAAACCACTGCCTTGTGGGGAAGAAGGATCTTCAAAGGCTAAGGGAGTAAACCCTGAAAGAAAATCAGCCTGTTTGAAGACTTAGGTGGCAGCCCCACCATCAGGATCAGATACTGTAGGCTAATAACTTGCATATCTTAATTTACATTATTAAAGAAACTACAATAAAGGAAAGCAAGAATGATCACTTGTTGATCTTCAGCATTCAATGTAAAACAAAGGTTGGTTTTTGAAATATACGAATGTTAGGAGAAACTAGCAGATTAAAACAAGGTTAAATGAAATGAAAAACTATAAGTTGGATATATTGGGACTAAACGAAGTAAGATGTCTTGATTTTGGAGAGGAACAAATAGATAATGGTCATATTATTCTTTACTATTCTTTACTGTGCATGCATGCGTGCATGCAAGAGTGCATGTGAAATACATATTTTTGTAGAGTTAATTGTTTTCAACTTATTCCTAGTTTTTGGTTTTATGTACTTCCCAAATAGGAAATCATTATTCATTTTTCTTTTTCCTGAAGATGCAGAGACAGAATGTCAATGCAATAGAGACAGGTTCTCGAAAGATTTGACAATCCTTAAGTCTAGTGCATTCCCTTATTCCTGCAAATCTACAAGGAAATATGTAATTAAAGTACTTCTGCAATGTTTAGATGCAAAATAAAATGAAATGGCGTTTTATTTATGGATGCACTTTAAATGCTGTGGTTCTCAGCATCCCATTCTATACTGGGCATGAAAGACCATTTAATTTTGCTCAGAGGCTTGAGATTCTTTTACATGCCATAAATCTATGACACGGGACCAACAGCTTTACTTTCCTTCCAAAGGAAGCTATGCTAAGGATTTTTACACCCGAAAAAACCCATCGTCCTCCACTGGGTTTGAACCCATATGAAGTTAGCATGGTAACCATTACACCACAGAGGGCAACCAAACATTGAGATACGTGAAGTAGATGAAAAATAAGATTTTGTAAGAATAGTTTGTTGCATAATAGGCAGAAAAAATATTGTGAATGTAACATATTATATTTTTTAATCTATCTTTGTGATAGGAGGTTAGTTTTTTGTCACTCTGAGATGTGATCACTGACAAAATTATCCAATCTACCTAAGTTAAGGCTTAAATTAATATGGTCAAAGACAGGTATAGCGGGAATAGCCACCTTCCCAATGATGTCAGCAGCAGGTAGCTCCAGCTTGGATAATACACACAAGATACTTGGGAATAGGCACCCCTGCGGTAAACCATAAGAGACAGACAATATCTTACTACACTAAATGCATAAATCTCTTCAAAGCACACAATTTATGTCAAATAAATTTTATTTGATGTTAACTATTTCTGAGATATCCTATGTATTTAGATTCATTTTACAAACTTTATTACTTTCTCTACACATACTATGTACATAGTGTATAGAGAAGGTATTGCACTCCACCCAAAAATTTGATACCGAGATTTCACCGGAAATACATGTTTAGAGTCCTCTGAATCCAAAAAAAGCATTTTCAGAAAAAGGTCAATGTGTGTGTGTGTGTGTGTGTGTGTGTGTGCGCGCGCGCGTGCGTGCGTGCGTGCGTGTGTCTGTGGACAGCATAGCTCAAAAACGAAAAGTCTGTAAAATACCAAACTTGGTATTTAAGTTTAGTATCTTCCAGGGATGCGGAATGAAGATTTTGAGAAAAATCCCTCTACCCCAAACTACCTTTTATATGGAACTTTTTTTAAAAAAAAATTGATTTTCTCAAAAATGACTGACGATTTTCATTAAAATATTGTACATTAAAGTTATTTACCTGACAAATAAAATGTATATCTCAAATTTTCTGGGAATAGCCTCTGAAGACTACTTTATTCTGGATTAATTTTACGAAATTTTGTATACAGCTTTGAAAAACTTATACTTCTCTTATACAGGAATTTGTCAACTCCTGTCCATAGAAACAAAGGAACTTCTGTCACATAGCAACCAGCTTTTGACTAACACCATAACCTATAGTATTCCCTTATTTCACTTCTACTTACAAGGAAGCAAGTAATAAGAATACTTCTGCTAGTTATTTCTCGATTAGCATGAAGTAAATAGAAGCATAAGCTTTTTAGCAATAATTTGTTACAGAGACATAAAGAAAGTCATGCGAATGGAACACATCAGATTTTATTTTTCTTAAATGCAACCATCATTCTTTTTCTTTTCTTTGCAAAGAGAACAGAATTTCAAAGCTATTACATAGAGATCAACTTTGAAAAGCTTTGACCTTTGCTTTAGTTTGTTGTATTCTTTTTATCCTACCTACAACGTAATAAGTAAATAAGTAATGAAGGTTTATCTGGGTTAACAAAAAGAGGATAGAAGAATAAGCTTTCATAAGAACAGTTGTAGACAAATGGGTAGAGAAAGTCATGTGAATGTAACACATAATTGTTTATAATTTTTTAAAAAAATGTTTATGACAACAGTGAGTAGATAGCACAGGTACATTACATATTAGACTAAACATTAAATGCATGCCTTCATGAGTATGCAGGTTACAAATTTGAAAGGTGAATAAACATATGTAACATGCATATTTATTTACTATATTTAACTATGAGGTCTGGGACAAAGGAGAATTTTGTTATGAAAGTATCCATCATTTGTAAAACACAAGACAGAAAATGAGTGGTCAAGTGTAGTAGCATTCTTATTATTATTTTATGGTCTGCAGAAAAGAATAAAATACATTTTAATAGCCAATATTTTTATTTGTTTATTTATTTATTTATTAAAAAACTAAGTACTTAAATATTTAGAACTGACATTAACCCTAGTTAGTTGGCCAGGCCATAACTATTTCATTATAAGTTTTACAATATTATATAGCTACCCTTTATCATCTAAAATCTGAACTAATTATCATGTTTTTCAACTGACCTTTTGTATTTCCTTTTTACCTTCCACAAAAACTCCCCTAATTTAAGTATCTACTTCTGATCTTCAAAAATGTTCCTAAGTACAATTTCTTTGTTCCTCAATAGCCACTCCTTATTTATTAGACTTTCTCTCCAATCCTTTGTGACTTTACATTGAAATAAAATGTGGCTTTCATTTTCCTAGTCTCCATATATGGGACACATTCCTCTGAAATAACCTCCCCTCCTTCCCCCCTCATTCACCAAGCACCCAATCTAAACCAGGTTAACACTTCTCTTTCATGATTTTTTACAATTAAAATGTACTTCTCCTTCTCTGGGTCATCTTTTAGTTCCTTGTAAAATGACAGTGAGCCTTTCTTCCTGACCTTGTCAAAAAAGATCTACCGATCTATATCTTCCATTCTCGATCTCACTTCCCTCCAAAAATCTCTTCCAAAGCATCTTATTTAACCCAAATATCCTAACCCATTTTTAATTACCAGTTCCTGATTTTCCTCAGCCACCCATTAGATATAGTATCCAATATCTTGATATATCAGGTATTTTTTCATTAATTCTGTATTAGGTAACTCTTGAACTCAGAATAAATATTTCAGATTTTCTCCACCACTAACCCTCCCACTCTTACCTATCCTAACTCTAATAAAGCTGCTGCATTTGCAGTATTAATGGGAACTCCCAGAATTAATTTACAGAAAATATAAATCCATATTACACCAACCTCGATATTCCCCAAATTTCTCCTCCTTAACTCTATTGAGGTTCAACCACGGTAAAATAAAGCCTCTCAAACCACTTAATATTTAATACTGGCATTTACATAAACATTTTTGTATTGCTTTCATGTCATTTTCCCCTTACACACATTGTATTTCTATTCTGTTTCCCCCAACCTCCATTACTGCTCAGCTTGATACCCAGATAAGAAAACTCATAGACAACTTGAATTTCTCTGTTTTCCATGAACCACTTTTCATCTTTACGTAGTTTATTCCACTTCATAAACATCATAATTTTAGTTTTTTCTTGATTTGCCTTCAGACCCCATTTTTTGCTGTATGGATCTGTCAATCTTCCCTATAGCTAACTTTAAGCCAAACACTGATATTGAACACACCACCAGATTATCAGCATAAAGTGACCCCTATCTATTTTTATTGCAGGCATATAAATAAAGCATGCTGCAAACAATCCAAAATGTCATTAATAAACAGATTAAATAGTATGGGGCTTAATTTACAACCTTGACTCAGCCCTCTGTCTTGTCCCACAGCCCTAGTTACTTTCCCCAACACACTTGACACAAAATCTGTACTGAATTCTGTAGAATTCTAACCACATTAGAACCTAAACCCGTCTCCTTTAATTTGTACCATATCCATCCACCCCATCATAAGCTTTTTCTATATCAATAAGTATGGCTTATAATCTCCCCTTTTCTTGCCTAGATATTTATCTTTCATTGTTTTAATTATAAATATATTATCCATTGTACTTTTCCTTTTCCTAAGGCCTGCTTGGTATTAAGATATCTTTCTGTTTTCTTCAGCCCAATTTAACTGCTAACATCCCTGTAAAAGTTTTCCCAAAATTGGATAATAGTGCAATTCCTCTATAATTATTTGTTTTTGTTTCAATCCATTTCTCCATTCGTTAGTAACCAAGATGTAAAATAAGTATTATATACATTAAATGGAAAGTGCTACATATATTAAAACAAATTTACTTATATATTCACATTTAAAGATATAGGAGTCTATTAGAATGATATGTCATATTTAATTATTAATATACAGGTACATGATTATAAAATAGCAAGTCCTATGTATGCTTTTCACTGGGATGTATGGTTACGTTTATTTCATTTAAAGCCACGAGTACTGTAAAATTTGTAGCGGTTATATCATATGCAATCATTTTACTTTCCTCAGAGAAAACGTGTTTGCATTCCTTTGTAACCAAAATATATTCAGTTCAAGCACTAAAGCATCATTGAGATAACAGAAGACCATTAGCAGTACTTTATACCAATGGCATATTAACAATGAGGATTTAAAAGCAGCCACAACATAATTTAAAAATACTACACTTACTTGTTACCCTTACTGTAGCTTCACATGTAGCTTCACCATATATATTCATTGCTGTACAAGAGTATTTTCCAGCATCTTCAGGAAGTACATCAGTTATAACCAATTCATAAAATCCCTTATCAGCCTTTTCAGTTACTACCTGAATTCTCTCATCAGTTCCTTCAATTCTTCGACCATCCTTAAAGCTACAACAAATTATTAATAAAATGATTAATCTAGTATATAATGAAAACCTTATTTGACTTTTAAAAAATAAGTTTTGCATAATGTGCTTGCTAAAATATGTTTATCCACCAGCTACTAATTTATGCTTCTGTTGCCACTTTTATAACCTCTGTGTACCACAAATTACTATTATACTTGATATATTGTGTTTGTGGGTGATCTGAAGATAAACTTTTATGTAAGTATAAGTAATAAGGCCAGGGATCTTGTTAACTTATTTCTGAGTTTTGGTACTTGACTCATGTTAATGAAATTACTCGCCTTGGAAGAGATTATAAAAATGATACTTGTATTAATAATCTGGTTCCCTCTATAGAATTGATAAATCTGCATTAGTGCACTATGCTATTTATTTTACATCTTATGTTAATCATAATATTCATGTACATGCTAACTAGTCTTTAGACCACATGTTTGATTATTGATAACATTATTTCTTGTTGTTGTGGTTGTTGTTGGTTGGGTTTTTTTTTTTTTTTTTTTTTTTTTTTTTTTGTGTGGTTTCCTTTAACTTCTTCAAGAGCTTTGATTTGTGAAACAACTTATTGACTTCATATCATTATTAACATTAGTTTTAATCACTTCTGTCTTCAAACCCACTCACCAATCTCTCCACACGTATACTTCCAGACCTTGTAGGGGGATAGGAAATGATTCTAGTTAAATAAACCTTCCCTACTCTAGTTGGGAATCGAACCCAGGAACTCTCTGACCACTCTACTGCAGAGGCAATCTGTTTCATTATTCTCACCAATAGTGTATAGAATTCCAGAATATATACTATAAAGTGTACATCACCATGTGTCAGAGCCTTGGGGAACACCATACTTCAGAAGTTTATACTTTTTTTTTTGCTTTACTTTTTATTCTTTTTAGTTTTACTCAGAAATGTAAAAAGCTAGCATTAATAAACCCTACTGTTCAATGAGAAGACACCAATAATTGTTTCTAAAGCAAAGCCCCTGACGCCTATAGTTTAACTCTAGACTAGCTTATTTATATCCATAGTTACAGGTCAATAGCTTGTTTAGTTTTCGAATGACAGCATTTTAAACAAGACAACTTTATAGAGTTTTCATGAAAATGAAGGATTTGGAAAACAAGCAATGATTAAATACTTCCATTTGAAAGGCTCAATGCCTAAAGAAATCAAAGAGGAAGTGGACAGTACATTGAAAGACATGCCCCTTCATATTCAATGATTAAAAGTTGGGTTGCAGAGTTTAAAATGGGACATACGAGCACTAGTGATGAGCCTCGCTCTGGACGCCCTGTAGAAGTGACTACTCCAGAGATCATTGAAAAAATTTATCATTTAGTACTGGAAAACTGCAGATTAAAATTGCTTGAGATAGCAGAGGCTGTAAACATATCAAAAGAATATGAAGGTCAAAGACATTGGAATTATATTACCTAGACTCAGCGCTGGCGCTGGTGTGCTGTCGCAAATTGAAACCTCTCGTACACAGATAGGTAGGTGAAGAGCAAATGTGATTTTTGCCATATGTTCAGTATGCTTAAAAGACTTTAAAAGTGAAGTGGTTTAAGGGAATTAGGGTTTAATAGTTAACATGGTGCACTTCTATGCTGCATAACTGTACCAACCACTGGAAAAATGATTCTGAGATCAATTTCCATCGGTAAGAATAAGTTGTAACATTTGTGTTGCAAATTCCTTCCAATTTATTCTCTTGGGTTTCCTCGGTCACTAAGCGAATAATAATTTATTTTAGGTTCTTAATACATAAACTAGAATTATTGAGCAAGTCGTCAGCTACTCCGAGATATAACAAATTTGTGCCATCGAAATATCACAAGTAATATTCTGTCCATTTTTTGAAAAATTGTTTACATGAGAATAAAGGCAAGATGATGCTAAACCCTGACACAGTTCCTTCAGTATTTAGTTTCCCTTCTTATCTGACAAAGGTAACAAGAACGCTAATTTCATTCTTATAACTATTTTGTATATGTTTTATTAGCATTAGAAGGTAGTGCTAAAATATTAGATTCAATATTATAATTTGTCCTAAATAAAAAAAAATACCCAATCTTGATTAAGTTAATTTTTCAAATCTGTAATCTCAGTCTGAAACACAACCCCACAGGGTGCAAAAAGAAATTTTGTAAAAACGTTAGAACATAAAAAATATTAAGTAATAATCAATTCTAATTTTAGATCTCTTTTTAAATTATTTCATGAAGCACAAACCACACTCTCCTGTTGTGCACATATTATTACATCTATCTTATCTATCTAATTCATAGCCTGATTTATTTAAGATGTTATGATATTTTTTTATTAGAACTGCCCATTTAGAGGAAGGGGGTTTGGAAAAAGGGAAACCCGGGCAGCAGTAGTAGCAGCAGTGATAGCAGTCTGTGTAGTTCATATCTGCTTAGTGCAGAAGTTAATATCAGGTCAGTGTCACATGATTATGTCCTGAGTTTAAAATCTTTTACCAGTTTGAGAAGTTTTGACTGTACAACAGTAAATAGATATAACTGTTGTGCTGGTACTCAACTTTGTAGACCCATTGCAGTGTTATTTTTGTGAAATCTCACCAGTTTAGTAATGATAATGACTCTTTCTTTTCAGCCAAACTTTTGGTGAAGGAGGAATTGGAGTATGAGTTAGCTGTTCACAGTTTGGAAGTGCCCAATCAGCTTCTGTTTGGGAATTACAGAGGCTGTTGCAGTATTATTTGGGCATCACTGGACAAGATACTCAGGTGTAAACTTTGCCGAACACTGATAAAGTTGAATGCGAGCAATAATGCACTGTTTTGTGTGCTCTACAGGAGGATCATATTAAGGTAGGGGCCATCAAATTCCAAGTATATAGATTACTGGAGAAAATTAAGTATTGACTCTATTGTGTTCAGCACTTGTAGTGCTTGTGTTGAAGTACATTAAAAGAGCAAGTATTTCTTCTAGTGACAAAATATGAGGAATTGTTGAAATTAGCATGTGCTGCTAAGGGGACAGAAGCCTCAGCTGAGGTTGAGTCAGCTCTGCATCCGAAAGGGGTTAGTGACCCAGGTCCATCTGACCCCTTTGTAGGGGATAATACTAGGGTTGCTGAACCAATTTTATGTCAGCTTAAATCTGATATTCTATTTGCAAAAGCCAGGCTGCCCAATCCACTGATTTTCATTGATAACTTGAAATTTATGTCAGGAGGGACTCCTGAGAATATTTATAAATTTTTGTTGGTGCTACTTAAACTGTATAAGCAAGCCTGTGGCATGCATGATAATATAATATTGCAAATGTTGCATCCCCATGTGGAGGAGCCTCTTGTAGGGATGATTTTGAAAGCTATGGTTAACTTGCACTCTATTGAATATTTTCATGATAATGTTTTAAACATCTTATTATCTCCAGTTAATTATAATCACTTACTTTCAAAATATTATTTTAGACAGTAGGAAACTGAAGAAACATTTGCTGATTGTGTTGAGCAGATTAGGTGGGCCACCAAGATATTATAGGTTCATTTCTCGGAGGTTGAAATAGATAAAGCTATATTGATGAATTCTAGGCATATTGAAATTCATAGTTTAACTTTACATAGGCAACTAGTAACTACTTTTGAGGCTTTAGATGACCTAGTCATTCAATATCATCACATTTAATATATATTTTGTCAGCATAGTTCAAAATCTTGCTGCTGGTTCTGTCATAATAATAATAATAATAATAATAATAATAATAATAATAACAACGATAACGATAACAATGACGATGACGATGATGATGATGACCATGACGATGACCATGACGATGACGATGGTGGTGGTGGTGGTGGTGGTGATGATGATGATGATGATGATGATGATGATGATAACAGCAATGACCATATCAACAACAACAATAATAATAATGATTTGTGATGTGACTGTGTATTAAAATGACCCAAAATAAGCTATGATAACAATAATGATATGATGATGAGTTAAAAACACCTACTTATTAGTAATAAAGTTATATTGGAATCTATGAAAAGTTTGACTACTAAAACGTAATCTATTATTTGAATTCATATACTTACAATTTAACACTTGGATTTGGATCTCCTTTTACTTTGATCATGAAACGAAGATAGGTGTTCTCCAAGATTTCTGTATCTTTAAGTCTAACTATGAAGATTGGGGAATTTGCTTCAGCCCTTCGTTTCTTCTCCTCTTCTGATACTGCAAAAATCAGAGTTATATATTTTAAACTTCATTATATTTATTACAAGCTTAAGTAGAAAAAGTGTTACAATTGAAAATGGAACATTATAAATGTGCTATTATCCTTATTATCTGATTAAAAACTATGAAATATAGCTCAATCAAACAAAAAAAAATTACAATTGTTGACCATGTTTTCAAAGTAAATAAGCAATCATATTAGAGAAACACTGTGATTTCAGATATTGTATAGTCCTTTGTCTCCTTTGGAAGGGAAATGAAATGAACGATCAGGCAGTTCTTCTGATAAAATTATGTAAAAGTCTAATCCAGGTATTTACTTGGAATTACTGTCCAAGGGCAATGTGAGACAGGTAGGAGAGATCCGTATAAAGCAGTCCCCTGAGATTAAAATGGATCCTACCTGTATTTCCCTTATTAGTGCTGCACTCTAGCCAGTAAGCTTCACATTGCTTCTGTACTATCCAGTGAGTTGAGGCTATAGTTGTTGTTACGAGTAACTGTGCATTTTGTTGACGGAAGTGAAGAATATTGCTGTTTCAAGACATTTAATCTAAGGTAAGTAATTTGTCACAGCCTCATTTTCTCTAATAACGTAATAGCTCTGTAACTGTATATGTACAATATTTGGTAATAAGAACAGGGTTCATGCTACAAACCCGTGTAGTTAGTATTTCCTTTGAAAAAGGCTCTGTTCTCTTTATAATTTTTGTATTTAAAATGTATATGCGGTATAGCATCCACCCAAGGGGATCACATTATCCAGAAGGATGCTAATTCTTAAATATTTATTTTTTGTTGATTTTCTTCTTTCATAATTGTGTGTAATGCCTAGAATGAGATTGCAAACGACAACACAGCAAAGCTGGAGCCCCACTAAAATAGGGGCAACCATTTCTTCAGTTTGTGATGGGTCAATGAGCTGTAGAGAGCAAGCAAAGTTTTGGGATGCCCAGAACAACATTGAAGAGGAGTATATAATTTAAACAGAGAAGCAATTGAAGACAAGAAGGTTTTGGGTCAAAAACAGCCTAACAGCCTGTATTTACTAATGAACATGAACAAGAGTTAGTTAACTA
The DNA here is from genome assembly GCA_030762935.1 of Hymenopus coronatus. Lineage (NCBI taxonomy): Eukaryota > Metazoa > Arthropoda > Insecta > Mantodea > Hymenopodidae > Hymenopus > Hymenopus coronatus. Next base: position 18,331,786 of record CM060884.1, read on the forward strand.
TGCATTGAAACTGAAAAGCAGGTTCTGTGGGTTGACAGTGAAAGATGTGCTTCAGCTAGCTTTTCAAATAGCTGAAAGGAACCAACTGACTTATCCTTTTGATAAAACTATGGGATTGGCAGATGAAAATTGGTTTGACGGAGATAAGAGGTGCTATCCAGAAATAAGTCACCGGAAGTAACTTCCATTGCTAGGGTGCAGGGTTTTAATGCAGTGAGCATAAATAAATGGCTCGGATTCCTGAATAACACTGAAGAAACTCCTGAACTTGTTGTGAAATTCACCAAACATAAAATATGGCTTGTCATTACAATCCAAGCCCTAATAACCAATAAGCAATAAACTCTAAAAGATTAGAGCTTATAGCTGCACTTACATTTTTGAGTTATAATACCTATTAACAGCAGATGAAGGAAATCCCATTACTAAGTGTTAGCATAGAAGAAGCTAAATAAACAAAGAAATCTTTTATATAATTTAAATGTAAGTGAACATTTCATGCAATGTGCTTTAAGCTTGAGTAAAAGTTACAAGTATGACTTAAATAATAATTACAAATGAATTGTATGGATTATGAATGAATTATAAATAAGAATAGTGTTAATTTAATTATTTTGTCACACAAGCCATGTGTAGGAGCTGGATAAGTAGAGTCAAATTGAAAAACTGCAATGCCATAGCCGGGATTTGAACCACAGATCTTTCGGTCTCTAGCCAGTTGCTCTATCACTGAGCTACCATGGCAACATGCTGGAACAGCATTAAGTTCCTCAACTGACTTGTATGTTTCCAGGTAACCCACAAGGTGATCTCAAATTATTTTGAGATGACAACCCCAATGGTGACTTACAATGTTGCAAGTACTTTAAGTCCTGTGCTTCATAATTTAGCCAATTTTTATGGTCAACTGTGATAATTTAATTGTTTTTTTCACACAAGCCATGTGTAGGACAGGAGTTGGATAAGTAGAATCACACTGAAAAATTCAATGCCATAGCTGGATTTGAACCATGGATCTTCCCTAGATGTTGCTCTACTACTGAGCTACCATGACAACATGCCAGCATAGCATTAAATTCTTCAAATCCCAGCTTTGCCATTGAATTTATCAGTTTGACTCTACTTATCCAATAAGAAGTAGTGTTAAAGAACTATATATGTATATAATGTTTATAGCAAATCTTACTTACATTCTTGCACTACAAGCTGTGCACTGCATGTAGCATTACCAATAGCATTTGTAGCCTTAGCAGTATATATTCCTGTGTCTGATTCACGGCAATGCATTAGTCTCAATCGGAACTTAGTATTTTCATCCTGGGAGGATATCTGCACTCGATCTGCAAGCTTATCATCCAATGGCCTGTTGTTTCTTAACCATGTCATGTCAGTAGGTGTGTCAGATGTTAGTTCACATTCAAATATTGCATTCTGCCCAGCTGTTCAAAAGAAGTGATATTAATATTTTGAAATTAAAAAAACAAATAAATATGAATTTTTCCTGAGTATGAAATTTAATCAACTACAAAGACTACTGGTAAACTCATCACACTGTATTAAACTGCAAGCAAAAATTGGAGGCATAAGCAGACATTCTTTGGGAGTTTTGGTAAAAATCACACAATTTAGGATATAAATATATAACATGCATGTAAATTTTGAGGAGGAAAAAAAAAAAAAAAACCAAAAAAAGAAATGTAAATACACCTAATCAATTAAAATATTAGGACTCACATCATAAACACACAATAAGCACCAAAATAATTATGTCTCCCTAAAAACCTCTAAAAACACAATCAAAACTCCTCCATAAAAAATAAATGTTCAGTAGTGCACATACTTAATTTATGCAATCTAATGTAATAATGACAATGATGTTGTTGTTGTTGATGATGATGATGATGATGATGATGATGCCTGTTTGGTTTGAACCTGCCTGGAACTATAAGTATTTTTGTTTTGCAATAAATATATGCATATCAAAGTATTACAGCAATTTTATCAGCACCATAATGACTTAATTGATTTTGGTCTACTGTATGCAAATATGCATATATGAGGTGCTGGTGGCAGTGGCAGTATTGGTGGTGTTGGTGGTGGTGGTGGTGGTGGTGGTGATGGTAGTGCATACACCACTTCATATTAACTACAGGCTAGATATCATAAAGGTTTTTTGAATTCTCATCGCTGCCATCACTGTATTTCTAAAATATATGTCATTTATTATCATTCTAACAGCAGCAAGAAAATATGCTTTCCCAGGTAATGGTGTGTTTGAGAAACTGGGGAAAGATTCACACCATCTCAGTTGTAATGAAGGTTTGAAATACTTCTAATAAGAGTGACGGAAATATTTTAATATTTTAATATTCACTAACTAGAAACTGCAGATGGTTAGATAGCTAGAGCTTTTTTTTAATTGTATTTTTTTTTAATGATTGCCATATACAGAGTAATAAATATACCATCTTAAATTCCCTCAGTATAGATACAACAAGTGAATTGAATATTCTCATTCAGTAAGTATTTCTTTACTTATTGAGTAAAGAAAGCTATATCATCTTAAATTCCCTCAGTTTTATACCACAAGTGAATTGAGTATTCTCATTCTTTTGTAACCAAGAGGTCAGATTCCAGCTTTAAGTAGTCATTGACTTAGCATTCCATTCATATTCATTTTAACACAGACACAGATGTCTTGCTTCATATTGAGCTGACAATGAAGAAAAACAAATATAAATTCTTTTATTTTGAAAGGCTTTAACAGTAAAAAATATTTGCAATAATTTTTCAAAGTTCATGTGCACTTACAAGAAAATTCAAAATTGCATGGTTAGGTACCATTAATATGACTTGTACACTCGATGACATGAAATATTCATTACTCAGCTTATTCTAGCTACTTTGAGCAAAACATTGCTGCATGCATAAGATGTTACTCAATAGTTACATATGTTTATGCTTGCATTACAAACTTTAATTTATTTTCTTTGTCAATAAAAATGCATATGAAACTAAATGCTAAGGATTTATCCCTACATTCAAGGAAAAAGTACATTTATAAGACAAAATCTGATTGCTCAGACTTAGTATCAATGATAGCCAAAATGATAGCATGATAGCCAATGATATGGTCCAAGACAATTCTGCAGTAAATATAACATTAAATAATAATAATAATAATAATATGAACAATAATAACAATAATAATAGTAGTAATAATAATAATAATAATAGTATGAATAATAATAATAATAATAATAATAGTATGAATAATAATAACAATAATAATAGTAGTAATAGCAATAATAATAATAATAATAATAATAATAATAATAATAGAAATAATAATAGTAATAATGATAATAATAGTAATAATAATAATAATAATAATAATCGTAATAATAGTAGTAATAATAATAATAATAATAATAGTAATAGTAATAATAATAATAGTAATAATAATAATAGTAATAGTAATAATAATAATAATAATAGTAATAGTAATAATAATAATAATAATAGTAACGATGATGATGATGATGATGATGATGATGATGATGATGGTGGTGGTGGTGGTGGTGGTGGTGATGATGATGATTATGTGTACCTACCCTAAAGCACTGAATGCCTTTGGTTATTCCTTTCCAATAGCTACTTTGCAAATGAAAAACTGAATGAATGTTCAATCACATCCCTCCATTATGATTACCTGACTCTCAATAAGCAGTTAATAAGTCTCATGTTTAATCCACCTGGTTATTTGCCAATGTTATAAAATGTGTGTTTCATCAGCATTTATAACCAGCGCATACTGGGCAACATATATAATTTTATATTTATATTTATTATTATATTATTTTTTATATTTATGTTATTAGGCTGCATAGCCAGATTATCACATGGTAATATGAGCCACATTTATACCCAAGCTAAAAGTTTCATGAAATAAAACTGTTCTGTCACTTTCTTTATAATGTGAATTCTTTTATTTTAAGAGTGCTAATTAATACACACTCATATTTTAAGAATCTGCATATAGCGTCTAAGCTCATTAGTCCACACTTACACATGGAACCTGTCAATTTGGACACTTTTTTTGTTCAAGGCAGTTTTTAGCTACATATTTGATTTCTCTGAAGAGCAAACAGTGAATTTCTGCATTATGAAACATGAGTGTGAAAAAGAATGAAATTCATTTAAAAAAATAAAAAAAGGTATATTCTCTAACATGTATAATTTCTGAGACAGATGTCTTTCTTCCTTGTGTTACTGCTGCACTTTGTAATCTTTTTCGCATAAAGTATACTTCCACCATTTTGATTTTCATTAATGTAAATATTTTATGAAGCTGTATATAGTAAATCAAATTTTAGTGAGAAACCAACATAAAGGTAGATGGTGAAGCTTAAAGAATAAATTGGTGGATGTGCACAAACTTAGAAAGCTAAGAAATAATGTTAATAAACAAAATACACACTCCCACACAAAAACCTTTAAGTTGTACCAAATTTCATAAATATGCATTATAGCAACACATAAAACATAGGTACCAAAAAGAAATTAATGTTAACAGTTGTGAAAAGTTATTACTTGCCACTTATAAAAAGGGTAACACATCACTCTTGGTATATGCTTATTTCACTTTGTACAAAATTGCTAATATTTTTCAGCAAGAGAATATTTGACAACTTAAAATATATTTAATTAAGGAAAAACAAACACTAAAATGCAGCACTAAAATATTAAATATTTCACTTACGTTCCAAATTGCAGCCTTCAATGGTTTTTGTAAACACAGGTCGTCCATCTGAAGTTGAAGTATGTGTAAGTTTGAATACATTTCTGGTAGCTTCACCTGTTCCCATTATGCTAGACTCAATAGCACTTGAGTCAAATGTAACAGTCTTTGTTGCAGATGATACAATGCTAGATGATGTTTCCATGTAGACTTCTTCGCTTGAAAACTCTGAAGGGACAGATACGTGAAGTCAAAGCACAACTATAAATTACCATTAACAAAGCAAAACTGTTTGGAAAACAAAATGGAATGAACAATGGAGCTGGTGGTTTCAGATGTAAATAATGTGTACCCACTCTATGAAAGGATGGAGCAAAGTTTTTACATATTTCAGCTCAGTCTATAAAAGTCATAAGCAAGGGCAAATAATTTTCATAGCAATGTAAAAAAATCTGAAGTGCCCCATTCACATCATTCTGTACCTATTCTGCAACAAACTATTCGTACAAATTTGTGATTCTTTTCTCTACTTCATGCTAATTAAGATAAACTTTAGCAGTAATGGTTTTATTACTTAATTTCTTTTAAGTAGAAGGGAAATAAGGGAATGTGTTAGGTAAGCAACAGTCAACATTTTAAAAAGCAGATCGCTGTGTGATACAACTGAAAGTCCCTTCTCTTTGTATGACCAGGATGGAAAAAATGAATAAAGACTTCCCATCATGAAAGCCTTAAGTATCAAACATTTTAAAACCAATAACAAGGAATATATTAGAAATGCTTAGCTCTACAAAAAAATGTATATTATATAGCTTGTATTTCAATAATATCTACATTTTTGTATTGTAAATGTTTATTTATCTATCTCTTTTGCGTAATATTATCAATTATGCAAACATCATTCAGAATGACGAGACTTCAGAGGCTATTCCCAAGATATTCAAGATATACATTTTATTTACCATGTAAATATCTTTTAACATACAGTCTAGTACTCATAATCGTTAAAGCCATTTTTGAGAAAACTGAAAATTTCAAAATATCTTCAACATAAAGGTTAGTTTGGAGTAGAGGATTTTCCTGACAATCTTTGTGTTACATCTTAGGAAGATGCTTAACTTATATATCAAGTTTGGTATTCAACTTTTCGTTTTTAAATTATGCTATCCACATACATGCATGCACCAACACACCTGGACATTTTTTTAAAAAGGCTTGTTTTGGATTCAGGGCCCTTCAAAACATGTATTTCTGGTGAAATATTTGTATCACTTTTTTGGGTGGAACACAATACCTTTGTTATTTACTATGTACTTACATACACAGCACTTGGTAAAAAAATAAAAATGAAAACATTAAATATAGTATATGGCTATATTATTAAATGCACTGGCTATTTCAGAGTTCACTGGATTCTAAAAACTAGGATTACAACAATGCTCATCTATCACTGTGAGCCTCACTGGACAATGTTAGGGACTATTGCTGTTTACAATGAATGTGTGTTATGCTGTTTCTGTAAGAGTCCAAATTGTTGCTTCACTAGCATTAGTTGCAGTAGTGCTAACAAAAGGAGAAGGAACATTATAAGCTTGTGTCATTAATATTTAAATTTGTCAGTTTATTTGTAGTTTGAAAGGTAATTTTTATGGTTTGAACTTTATGATTTTGTGTTTATCTGTTCACAATATAATGGGCAAATCATGTGATCTGACACCTCTAACCTTGATTAAAACTGATTTGTTTTCAAATCGAGAGATTTCTCGAAGATTGGGGTATGGACCTAGTGCCACAACAGAAGAATAAATGAGTGAAAATACAGATTCTCACACCAAGAAATGTGCGTTGCTTGAAAAACATTTGTGAAAAAAACAGGTTTGCTAAAGAAATTAAATTCAAGCTTGAAGAGACTTCAAGGAAGGAATTGCTTTGTCTAAAAGAACTATTAGGCATAAACTTTCAGAAATGAAATTAAAAGGCCACAGATCTGCCAAGGAAACCAAAATTAACTCCTGCTATGGTTGCTAAATGACTCAGCCACGCAAAGGCGCTCCAGGATAAAGACCTAAACTTCTGGAAATTGGTAAGTATGAAAATTTTCATTGTAAAAATTCTTAATGAATTAAACTTTACATTTGAAATGGATTATCTGGAACTAAAGGTAACATTTGAAACAATTCACGTTGGCTTCTTTTGTTTCAGGTTTGCTTCAGTGATTAAAGCAGTTTTGAAATTCTTGCAAACAAAGCTCAGTTTGTGCAAAGGCATCCTGGTGAAATGTGTCATCCAGATTGTGATGTGCAGACCATAAAACATCCCACCAAAGACATGATATGGTCAGTCATCAGTGGCAAAGACACTTGACGTCTTAATGTTGTTCAAGGGACAATGCAGCAGGGTCAGTACAAAGAAGTGTTGAAGAAGGCTTAAATAAGAGACTGGTTCCCAAATAGAGAATCATTCATATTTATGCAAGATGGGATGTGATGTCACACTGAAAAAATCAGTGATAGATTTTCTGCGAGAGTAAAACATACCTTTATTGCCATGGCCAGGGAATTCCCCAAATATGAACCTAATTGAAAATGTTTGGAGGCTAGTGAAGAAAGAAGTGACAAAGGAAGTGATTACTACGAAAACTAGGCTTATTGAAAAGATCATAGAGGTCTGGAATCATCATCCACATATACAAGAGACAGTTCAGCCATGTATAAATAGCATACCAAGGCAAATTAAAGCATTGATAGCTGCCAAAGTGGCTCAACTAAGTACTTAAAGTTTCATAAATATATCCAATTATCACCATAAGCATGCACATTATACTTCAAATTCTTTATCAGTGTTTAAGAAAATATAATGTTTTATTATACGATAGTAAAAATAAAAGCAATATTAGTTGCATTTTTGCTTCCTAACCTTTTATTATAGTGAAAAATTAAGGTGCATCTAGTAATATGGCCAGGTACTGTGCATAAGTAAAACTCTAAAACAGCACTAAATTACACTTATGCCATTCAAAGCTTTCAGCACTATTGTATGCGCTTCCACAAACAGAAGAAGAAGTAATTGAGAAATCGCTGTCTGTTACAGAGTATTTAAATTAATATGTTTTGGAAGTAATTATTTAATAAATACTGACATTAATAAGACACTTCTTTAAATTGAATAATCTTTCTTGTTCAATACAATAATTTTGTTTCACACAGATAGTTACATTGAAGAACAATCCTGGTAATTTTGAGGGTGTCATCACTGCCATTCTGTTATTAATTTAGTTATTACTGCCTTTGTTTTATGCTGAATTTTTCTGTTGTCTGACAGTCATCCATTTATGAAAATGGATATTTGATTAGTACTATCAAACTACCTAAAAAAGACATGTAATAGGAATTTGTTTCTATTCCAAGGATAGGACAGGGGATTTTGATTTTCAGAGCTGGTATGAGTGACTTGGCAAAAAGGTTATGATTTCTATTTCTGACACATATAGCACTACAGTAGTTTTTCTTGAAGCAGTTCTGCATATTTCTTCATTTTTACATTATTTTTTGTTAAATTGCCAAGGTCTCATCAACACCACAGGTGTGCCAAAATTTTATCCCACAAGAGTTCTTTTGTATGCCACAAATCTTCTCTAATGGGGCTATTGCTTTTAAGCACAAAAACCATCAATCTGGGCTGGGTTTGAACTTGCAACCTTGGAATAAACCTAGTCAACTGAGCCATCCAGAATGACTAAATTGCTCTTCAGTTATTTCTCAGGATATCATTGAAAAGTATGATTTCTAAGGATAGCATATAGCCATTCACTTTTAAATACTTAATTATAGATATGTATCTGCATCAAAATGTATAATAAAACTATTAAATGCTTATATCAATTAACATGAAATAGAAAAATAAGCTTCTTTCATAAGAGAGTTTGTAGGAGCTATAAAAAAGAAATGAGTAGCAGGTAGCAAAAGTCATGTGAATATAAGACACAAGGACATTTTTGCATTTTAATAAAGCTACAGATAGTAAGATGGATAGTAATAGAGAGAGAGAGAGAGAGAGAGAGAGAGAGAGAGAGAGAGAGAGAGAGAATATACCCACCCACCCCCAACCCCACCCACACCCACACACATGATTCCTTTTACGCAAGTGTGGTTAGTATGATTTTGTTACTTGAAATGTTTTTTCCCAAGGAAAGCTCATCCATATGTTTGAAGAAAATGTTTTTGTTGTTAACGATGCTGTCAATTACCAGGATAATGTCAACATCCCAGGAGTCCCAGAATTTTGTTCTGCAGTTTTTTTAATGTCGGTAAATTTTGACATAGGGATAGGATTTTAAATACATTTAAAAACTTAGCACTCTAGGCTAAATTTGAATCTGCAACTTTTAAGAAGGGTTGAATCCTCTTTAAAAAAATTTTGGATCCCTCTACTCACAGTTTTATAAATTCACAACTTAGATTCTAAATAAATTACATTTTCTTACATCTAACTTGTGCAGGCATTGTAACATAAATGCTAGTTTCTTGGAACATGTACAAACAAATTTTTTCACTAGTATACCGTCACAGGTATGTACATTTATACCAAGTAAGTCAAAAACCTCCGAACTGGCTTTGCAGTGTTTTTCCAGTGGCGTGTGGGCACATGATTCTGCACTGCTGTAAATAAGGTCACACTTCTGACACAGTTTTGCTCTGTTCTGGAAGTGCAGTATTGAGTTGAAAGTGATATGGTGTAACTCAGTTATTACGAGTGATTTGTTATTTTATCCTGTACTTAGTCACAAGAATTTACCACAACTTTTACCTAATGTTTTGCCTTTGTTCTGATACTGACTTCAGTATGTGCATGTTGGTATCAAAAATCAAAATATACAACTTTCTGAGATGCATAGTCCTCTTCTTGTTAGTGTTATGCTAGAAGCACATTCTATAGGGACATAAAATATAAGACTGCTGAAACTCATTATTGCCGATGCTTATGCTGAACTTGAATGTATATGTATAACTTTATTGCACTATCATATTAGCTGCTATGAATGCAACTTTTCATAAGTTACCCACATTTAATCTATGGGATTGAAATATGGGGCACTGCTGCAAAAACACATATGGACAAATTACTTTTATATCAAAAGAAAAGTGTTAGAATCATGTTTAATTTAAAATTCAGGGAATCATGCAGGGAGACATTTATTAATAAAAGGATACTAACCATCTACTCTCTATATGCTTATAGAGCAATAATGTTTGTAATTGACAAGTGTGAACAAATAAAAAATAAACAAATGTATGAATACAATACAAGAGGCAACATGAACTATTATAGATGTAATGTAAATAAAACTGTATCAGTGAAAGATGTACAATATCTAGGAATTAAGCTTTTTAACAAGTTACCCCCAAAAATTAAAGCAATCGCAGAGGTGTCAAAACGACAATTTAACTTAAAATTGAAGGCATATCTGTTAAATAGATGTTTATATGATTTGGATGAGCTATAAATTATGATTTTGTACAAATGTATATATGAAATGACGTGTCTAAAATCAATGTATTGATAAACTGGACGAAATAAATATTATTATTATTATTATTATATTATATAAGTAACAACCATAAACCTTGAGCCAAATTAAATGGACCATGAACCAAAAGACACATTTAAATATATGAATGCTTCAGCTCAGAATTTTTCTTTGGGTTTATAATAATCTAATGTATTTATGAATTCCAGACTTGGTCCCCCTAAAATCCTGACCTTGATGATATGAGGTTGCCTACCCCGACTTTGGGTGGTTGTAGATGTCATAAAAGAGCTGGTGTCACAGAAAAATAGAAACTTATTTGAAGGATATTTCCATTGAATAAATAAAGCAAAATATTTATTGAACCTTGCATAATTTTAAACTTATAGGTCTAGTATATTTTGTAAAAATCCATGAATAAAAAATAGTATAAATGAATCTTTCATTTCAATTTCGTTGATGATCCTTTGCACCCTATCTATTTGGAATAAGAGGTTGTTTGCTTAATTAATAAACATCTTAATTAGTAGCAAGACATGATCTAATAGGTTTAAAAAGCCATACTATTAATTAGCTATTATTTGAGGATTAATAGTATTTCTTACAGACTAAGTAACATAGCTATACATTACCAACATAAAAACATATTAATCAGTAGCAAAACATGATCTAATAGGTTTAAAAAGCCATAATATTAATTGTGCTTTTGGTAACATTAAATAAGAAAGATATAAAACAAAACAAAAGTTAACTTGAGACAAAATACAGATATTTAACCTTCTTATAAGGTATCATACACAAAAATGAAGCTATAATGCTGATGTAATTTTGATGCATAAATCTAAATCAATACTATTATGAAACACTTACAGGTATTAATACAGTAGTAGTATTTTACACTTTAGGTTTAGCTATGAACCTAAACTAAAACAGTAAAGATACACAATCTAAGAAAGCTTTAGAAATAGAAGACCAATTATCAGAAATCTTTGGGCTCAATTATGTAACATCTTACATAACTTTGAAAAGTTTAGTAATGACAAAATTCTTCTGCATTAGTTGACAACAAGATAGTAACCCTTTGCCAGATTTTAATGTCTTTTATCATGCATATAAAACATTTTACACACTGTTATTTAATTAATAAATTGCTGCATGCAAAATGCTCGCATGCAAAAAATTTCCAGTAAAAATTATATATATTAGTTCATTATTTACCTTAACTATAAATTCAAAGAAAGCAAAACAAAAATTGGAAATTAAACTATTAATCTAGCTAAACACTGACAATGACGGGCTATTTCTAAGCCTATATTAAATAAGACCTTTTTAGTACAATTATGACATTGAAGTAAATTGCTGAATAACCTTTCTACTTATGGCTAATTTTATATGTTAATACATGTTATAGTAAATAACAGTGTGCACTTAACATAGCAGTCTTCCAAAATGAATGAAAAGAACAGGAAGGAAAATATTAAAGTAGTTAAGAGAAAGAAGTGTGCCTACCATTAAATATAAATAGGATAATATTTAAATTTTTGGAGGGCAAGTAAACAGAAATATATTTCAAAACTATAAAAAGAGACACCAAATATTATTTATATCTAAAAAAATATATCAAGGAGTGCAAAAATATGAATTATAAAACTCTGTAAGATCTTAAATATTTGCAGTTTTGCTTCGTTTTCTTTGAATCTTCTCTTTTAGTAAAACAATACATATATAGATATAAGTAGCTAATAATTAGAATCTCTGAAGGAGGCTGAACTTTTTCAGTTAGCTTTAAGAGTATATATCCTTCATCATTTTGTCCACTACTTACCTATTAAGTTGAAGCGTAAATTCCACCCAAAAATTCACTAGAAAGATTTCACCACCAATATGTTCGAAATTCCCATCCAAGGATAACGCATTTTTAGGAGGGAGAGTGAGAGAGAAAGAGAGTGTGTGCACAGCATAATTTAAATTGAAAAGTCGTTTAAGTATCCAATTTATTATTTAAAATCACTGTCTTCCCAGAATGCATCATTAAGATTTCCACGACTCCTCCAACTCCCAACTACCCATTACTGAAAAGTCTTTTTGTTATTTCTTATTTTCTAAAAAAATATTTCTTACAGTATTTATTAAAATATCAAATGTTTAAGATATTTTTATGTTATTAAATGTATATCTTTATATTTTCTGTGAATGTCTGTGAAGTCTTCTTCATGTAACTTGTAAACCATAAGAGAAAGACAAAAGCTTAAAGTAAGGACCAAAGCAGCCTGACAAAGTATTAACTATAAGTGTTCTTGGGCTTTTGGCCAGGTAAATTCATGGATTGATTCCAATGTTTTGAAGATGTACAGTGCAGTGTCAGTATGTAACATTTTGTATTTGAATTATATAATCTACCTTTCACAGGTGATTGGATATGGCTATCATAGTGATCAAGCCAGGTAGTAATTGCTCTTAATACTAAAATCTTGGGTTTTGTTGCTTTATCTCATGTTCTGTCCCTTTATTTAGGGGCAGCAGTTTATTAACTAAATTTACTTTAGTAAGATCATCATTTGGGTTTAGCCACAGGGTGGAAATGCCTAGCAGTTTACTGAAGCATGTTTTGTAACCAGCTGCCATCTTGTGATTCTACACCATAGGCAACATCGGTCAAATTAATAGTTTTTCCAAGTTTTTTAAGTAAAAAACACAGGACAATGGAATAAGAGAGATCTCTAGTTGAAGAAGTATTTAATACAATCACATTTTTTAGCCTGTCAGAAGTTATTATTGATAAATTGGAATTATTGCAGTAAACATCGCAGAAAGGTCATAATTTAAATTTGTTCTTGTTTCTTGGGGTAAAACTGAAGGAGGGCAAAATATCAGATTTTGACCAAATCTTATTGTTTCTCTCTCATGCCTATAGCCATTAATTTCACTAGGCGAACCTTATAAGTGGGCACTAAAAAAGGGTTAAAAGTAGGAGAGATTATCCCAAAGATTTTAATGAATTTTACTATGCATGTATTGCATTCCGAGCCAGGGGAACATAGTTCTGGTATCACATGCACATAACTTGATACTAATTATTTCTCAAGATAACTGTTAAATGGGCAAATTAGCAAGAGGTTAAATGGTTACCTGATGTAATTTGTAAAGATAATTCTCTAACATATGAACAGAAAAGGCATTCATTTTTAAGAGGATTCAAAGAAAATCTGAGTTAAGGAAAAAGCATGCAAAAAGGCACAGGTTTAAGTGGAATCTAAGTATTGGTAGCGAAGTATTGATAAAGGAAAAAAAAATAAATCCAGGGCTGAAGAGAATATCCACTCAAGAATGAGTTTGCTATACAGAGGTCCTTTCATTATTAGCAAAATTTTCGGGGATCATACACATGAATTAACAGATTTAGGACACAAGATAATAGGGAGGTATCACAAGCAAATACTGTCCCATACAAAAAGTGAAATATGCAATTTTGTATTGTGAAAATGATTTTTATAATTATGAATGAGAATTTTATGATAGAATGGATTTTATTTAATCTGTTTTGTGTGAATGGAAGTTTGTAGTATGGATGGAAAATGTCATATAATATGTTCTTTGTTTCTGGGGAAAATTTGACAACATTGTGAACTACAAGAATATAAGAACCATGGGGGGAAAAAAAAGGGGCCATGAAAGGGGCATTATGCAATATTGCCAACATTTTGTAAATGATATTCCATTTTATGTATTTGTTGTTCAGATGTTTTTTGTTGCATACCGAGGTTGAAATCACTGGGTGCAATATGATTATTCCGTGTGCTTTCGTTTGATATAAGTGTTTTGATTTTCTCTCTACGATTTTGTTTGTTGTAAACAAGTATCATGGTAACATGTTGATTTGCTTGGTTGTGAAGCCAGAAATTGTAAAAGAGACTTTTTATAAGCAAGGAAAGAACACTCTGAGACTATTCGTAGTCAAGGGAGGTTGACTGTGACTGTGCAGCATATATATTTCCTAGGCTACTATGCGTGCAGTTAAGTTTTCACATTGATTTAGAAATACATAAATATTTGCTGCGGAATTACTAATTGACTTCCACTTATTGAATTGAAAAGTAATAATATATTTTGTTCTGAAGAAGTAAATAGATTTTCTGTCATAACTGATAAAGAATAAGAATCATGAGAGATAGAATTATTGCATAAAAAAGAAGCACTGAATTAAACTAGTGATTACCATTTGGTGTATGGATTGCAAAATCTAATTCAAAATAAATTACAATTCTGCAAAGAGAATTTGAGTTATGGATTACTTAAGGAATTATCGACCGACATCAATAGCCTGTATCTAAAGCCCATAAACCCTGATTGCGCCATGATAGAGAAAGAGCTCTCATAGTTTGTACCAAGATAAAAACCCAGCATAGAGCTGTGAGATAAAAAGCTATTGCTTCTGACTTATTACTGCTTCATGTCACATACTGCTGTCAAGTGTTTACTCATTGCTTTAGCACAAAATCAAGCGATTTGGCGATGCCTGAGTTATACTGTTTGTGTGGGGCTGGGTTGAAACTGTTGTTTTTATGTAGTTTTCAGAAGGTACAGGTTTTCTGTAGATATCAAAATTGATTTTGTTTTGGAACCTAATTATTATTTTTAAATCTAAGAATGTTAATGTGCGTTCGTTTTATTTAACAAGAATTACCAACAGACTTTAGGCTTAGCCATGGGTAACTCGCTTTCATGGATGTCTGATGTTTTTATGAGCAACTTAGAAACACTACCTTTCTGCACATGTATAAAGTTTTGCATAAATATGTATGAAGTTGAAATTTTTGCAATACAGTAAGAATTGGTTAATTAAACATAGAATAATTCAAATTTTTGGATAAATCAAATAAAAATACAATCCATTGAAAATCCTATTTCAAAAAATATTAAAATTCACATTAGATTCAAATTTTAATATCCAACATTCAGATAATTTGAAGTCATAATTTATTTTATTCTTAATGAAAAACTTATTCTGAATTCTATAAAAGTCGAAATGTTGTTTAAGTATATTTCAATTGCTGAGCTCTGTTAAAAGTTCCAGGAATTCATCTTTAATTTTTTGCATTCCTAGACTCTATGAGCTTTTTAACTTGCCAAGTTTGGCACTTTCCTTTTCTTTACTTGCTTTCTCTAAATTTTTGGAGAGCCCCGATCTCCCTGTCGGTCCTTTATCATCTATTGATGGCTGCATGCATTTTGCAAATACCCAAATATAAAGGATAACTTGTTCCAATCTAAATTGAATGAACATTTTGCCTGACATACAGAACTAAACAAACAAAAAAACACAACAAAAAACAAACAAAAAACAAAAACAAAATCAGAATCACATATTTCCTTAAGTGAGAACTTGTGTGTTTAGTGACCATTATATGGTGCTGTGTATGTCATATTATTTTCTACTGATAGTTTTTTGTGGATTTTTTTCTGTTGAATTGCTTGAAATATTGTGTCACACTTTTACAGCACATTTCAGGATAAAATATGGAAATTAACAGGGTGAGTTGCACTGCAAGCTATTTATTTGCATGAAATGAATTTATTTGAAGATATACTTTTTACACTAAAGAGCATATTTGTTAATTCAAAATTTGCTTAACTCCTCTTTGAGCTCAAATTAAAGAGACCACTGTAGTACAAAAACAGTTCATCTAAGATTCTCTCAAATTATTCAATTTGCAAATCAGGGCCATGCAATTTGCCATTAAAATTGAAAATGACGGTGCACTATCAATCTTAAATTTAAAAATACATAAAGTTTAGATTAAAACTATAAGAAAATAGGGTAGTATTTATAAAAAATAAAAAACAAATGGAAATGGACTGTGAAAAGGAAAGAAACAATTTATGAGTACACAAGTATAAACAATGTACAATACAATGCAATAGATTGTAACATAAGATGGGTTGCCCATCTGATTAATGACCGGGGTCAATTATTACAGTATGTACTCCAATATATGTAATGTCACAGCACTTTAATGAAGTGTATCATATTATTAATTAATTTTTTTATTATTATTTTTTATTTATTATTATTTTTTTACTTATCATTATTTTTTATTTATTATTATTTTTATATATATTTTTATTTATTATTATTGTTGTTTATTGATTATTTTTTATTTGTTATTATTTTTTTATTTATTATTATTTTATTCATTATTATTTCTTTATTTATTATTATTTGTATTGTTATTGTTAGCATTGTTATCATTTTTATCATTTTTATCACTATTATCATTATCATTATTATCATTAATATCATTTTTATCATCATTATTATCATTAATTATTATTATCATTAATTATTATTATTATCATTAATTATTATTATTATTATTATTATTATTATTATTATTATTATTATTATTATAATTAAGATGTAAGTCTGCTTACTCTGGCTCTATCCTCTCACCCATTCCCTCTCACTCAAAAATATTTTTCCTTTTCTTACCTTTGCAGCTTTACAAAAACATCTGCTGTCATAGACAGGATACACAAGAAAGAGTATTTGAGCAGCTGAATAGAATTCTTCAAGCAAGTAAGTGCAATATATAATTCTATTCTAATCTTATAAGAATGAAGAAGCTGAAATGAAAATTGTGCTGTTATTATAGTACCAAATATTTAACTGTGTTTAATATGGGCTGTAAAATTAAGTTTCAAATAATCATAGGAGTCATTTGTCCAAATTGTGATGTTCTATTATGGTAAGTGCCACAATAGAACTGTCACTGAATATATGTGGGAATTATACCAATGATATAATGCTTAAAGTTATAAGCATTTATCATACATCTATTAAATTTAATCTGTAACCAAGTCTGTGCAGTCATATGACACACAAAGGTATGAAAACATTTAAAAACTCCTCTTAATAGCCTAGTTATTATATAGAGTTTTTATATTTTACCTTTAGTGATTTCTATGTAGTAAAACTAAGAGGTAGTACATTCAAATGTTATCACATCAAGATTAAGAACAAAATTAGATGTAATGATCCTTAGGCAATAGACAAAAATTTTCTATATACATGCACAGTTCCAGTATGTAATTCTTGTCTTTTAGGCACACCAGTTGCTATATAATGGCTATTATAAAATAACACTTGAATCTTTTATATGTAGCCTGTTTATCCAAAATACAACTTATACTTAACCTATTTTCAGTTATTACTTTTTGAGTTTTAACAGTTCACAACAAATATCTGAAATTATCTTAAGTGTATATGTTTATCTTTGAGGTAAACTAGTTGTAAACATAATTTAAGGTAAAAAACAAGTTTGAGTGATGTGTTACATAGCTACGTATTATATGAAGACTTGACAGAAGACAAAAAGGTTACAAGAGCCACAGGACAATTAATGCTTAACTGCAGTTCATTGCAGAGCAGAGTAGAGAAAAGCTTTTAAATAACAGAAGCATTAAGTTGCTATAAATATGAACTATCTACTCAGATATTGCACAATAGTACAGCTAATGCATGAAAAATATAAATTACTAGTTCAAAAAGTTCTGGAATGTTTGATTTGTGTTGAGAATGTTGAGAATATTACCTACACAGCATTTAGAAAATAATACATATTACATTTCATAGCTCAAATGCATTTTATGATCTTTATAATGCTTCAAAATGCATATGATGAATCAGCAATAAAAAGCAAAGATTCTTGTCTAGAATAAACATTCTGCACAGTTCAAGCAAGTAACAAAGATTTGAGAACCATAACAAGAAACTGCAGTGAGAGCTGAAAGTGTGTTCATAAAATTGTTTCCTAGCACCTTATGCACATTGCCAAAAGTGTCACTGTAGAAAGGATCTACAAGAAGAACATAGTATATATATAAATCAATGTATGATAATTTATATTTAGTCATTAATACATTCTGGGAACTTTTTGATGATAATTTATAGAAATAAATGCTGAAATATGCAGTATGTATACCTACCATGCTGGTCAGGTATAAACTTTTAACTTTACCTTGCACAGTTTTCATTGTTGTACTTGTAAACTGCGCCATGGCTGCTCCTTCACTGTCACTTTCAACCTTGAAATGAAAAAAGAAGAGAGTTGAAATTTTCTTATTGAAATTTAGTGTTGCAGTTAAATTAATCAATATCTAATCGATTTCAATTCATTCCCTTGTAACTACATTAATGCTTGTAACAAAATATTTTGAGATATTAATGTCTTTGGCACATCAACACGTGTATAAGCTTTAGAAATCTCCTTTAAAATGGATTAAGTATAGTGCTAATTTTTAAATCCAATCATAAAGAGTAATGGAGTAATTAGGAAAGACCAAGACTTAAAAATGTTTTCAAACTATCCGATTAATATTATGTTCAGAAATACAATTGGACGCCTGGCTTTGGCATTTAGACTCGTAAAATTAAAGAAAAATCTTCAATTGGAAGGTCTTAAAAGTGAATAATTCTTATATAGCTTAAGGATGCACATAGCAAGATTTAAGAATTTTGTTCCATTTGAGTAACACATAAATTTATCTCCAATATGAAATAAGGTTACATTATACAAGTATATATGTGGAGTGAGTTTTTAACACTATGTCATTTCACTTTTTATTTATGATGGACGAGCCTTTGTTTCCATGGTTTTCTTTCCATAACCTAAATACGAATCTGAAACCACTGAAAATGTGAGAAAACATCTTAATATAGAAACATGAAGAGAATCTAACTAGCTTTGAAATCCCATCAGTTGACAGTCTAGAAAAAAGTTTAATGTTCCACCTCCAGAGAGAAGACTGCAGGCAACTGCAACCACCAGAGTCGTTGGAACCCCTAGGTTGAAAATGGAAGCAACGGCTCCCAAAACTAGTCCCTCATAAATAAAAAGTGTAAATGACAGTGTTAAAAATTGACTCCACAAATGTGCTTGTATAATTTGAAATGTTACTAAATCCCTTTAAGCAACAAGGATTACATTACTTTCCAGATTTATTGGTATCCTACCTATATTCTCTGAAAAAGTTAATACATCATTTTTAACCATCTGTGAAGCTTATTCTACATATAACTGGGGGAAAACAATACTTAAGGCATTCATTCTTTATTTCTTGTTCTAGAAAAATGCTAGCTGAACTGGCGCTAGAATGGTAAGATATAGCAATATGTGTCTTCATTTTCAGTTTTGCTCTGAAATAACTTTATGATGGGCAGTCAGTACATCCGTATAGTAAATTCGAACAGAACAGCAGGGTTAAAAAGACACATCTGTAAAGAACACTAAGGATTTGCAGTTTATATCTATCAGGAGCAAAGTGGACAAATTAGCACCTTTTACATTACTTTATAATACATTTAAAGTATTAGAGTTGGAGTTTACTATTGTAAATCACAAATGCAGCAATAAGTTACAATGAAAAATGTATACTTTATTTCCTCAAGAATTGATCCTTTGCCTCTTTAGGTTATCAAAAATTCCTTTTTTGACCTTTGAAAAGCTAAACATCAAATGGACAATTTAATTTTAATATAAATGTAACCCTCGCCAAAAAAAAATGTAAATAGTGATAGCAAAACCTAATTTTAGTTTCAATATCTGCACTTAATCTATGAATATAAATTCATTTTTTAAATATTTCGATTCAGGATTAATTCACATTTGTCATTTTATGTTATAAAATTGTCTAAAGAATTGATCCCTATACATAGCTCCCCCTAATATTTTTCTAGCTATGCTACTGCATTCTAAGCATGTTTTAAATACATAATCAAAGTTAAGACATAATTTTCAATCATCTGTGAAGCCATTCTACACAAATCTGTGGAAAAGGATTCATTATTTCTTGTTCTAGAAATATGCTAGCTGAACTGGTGCTAGAATGGTAAGATATTGCTATAGGTGCCTTGTTTTTCAGGTTTTCTCTGATATAACATTATGATGGGCAGTTTAATCTGTAAATAACAAAAGAATTAATATAGAAGTAGGTAAAAGAACAAGAGGACAAAAAAAAAAAAATGCCTCACACCGATAATACTAAGCATAAAATATAGTTGTTTTTTTTTTTTGTTTTTTAAAACCATTTAATAAAACAACCAATTTATCCCCCCCCCCCTAATTTTCATTTTAGTATCTTTCAGTTTATTGCTGAAGAAGGAATCACAAATTTTAACTAAAAAGTACTGAAAAGCAAAATGAAAAAGAATGACAGAAGCATCCTACATACCTTAGCTTTCTTTTGCACCGGCTGTGATTTTCCTTCAGCAGTTTCAGCACTGATGGGTTTGTCTTTCCTCTTGGTGGATGTTGCTGTTTCAATGGCTGGAGGGGTAGTTTTTGTGAGCTGCTCTTCTATGGGAGCTTTCTGAATGGGTTCTAATTTCTTCTGAATTTCAGCTTCTGAATTCTTCTTTGCTTCTAAAGGTTTAGAAACTGACTCTACTTTATTTTGAATTTCAACTTCACTGGTTGGTACAACTATTTTGGAAAGTTCTGTTTCAACAACTTTCTGAATGGAATTAGGCTCTTTTTCTACTTTAGCTTCTACCTTCTTCTGAGCCTCTAAAGGTTTTAAAACAGGCTCTGTTTTCTTTTGAACTTCAACTTCACTGGTTGGTGCAACTACTTTGGAAAGTTCTGTTTCAACAACTTTCTGAATGGAATTAGGCTCTTTCTCTACTTTAGCTTCTACCTTCTTCTGAGCCTCTAAAGGTTTTAAAACAGGCTCTGTTTTCTTTTGAACTTCAACTTCACTGGTTGGTGCAACTACTTTGGAAAGTTCTGTTTCAACAACTTTCTGAATGGAATTAGGCTCTTTCTCTACTTTAGCTTCTACCTTCTTCTGTGCCTCCAAAGGTTTTAAAACAGGCTCTGTTTTCTTTTGAACTTCAACTTCACTGGTTGGTGCAATACCTTTGGTGGGTTGTTCTGTTTTAAGAGCTGTCTGAATTGAATCTAACTTTTTCTCTACCTTGGTTTCTGGCTGTTTTTGTGTCTCTAAAGGTTTGGAAATAGGTTCTTCTTTCTTTTGAAGTTCAACTTGTGTAGCAACTGTCGTTAGCTGTGCTGCAAAAGCTTCTTGAACAGGTTCTGCTCTCTCCTTTACTCTGGATTCTGATTTATCTTCCTTTGGAGGAAGATCTACTTTTTTTTTATATTCACCTGCAGTTTCTGGCAAACTCTGAGATTGTGTTTCCTTGAAACCCTCTTTCTTTTCAGTGCTAATTTCTTGTTTGGTTTCAGATTCTGGAGTCTTATTGATTAATTTTGGTTCTGTAACTGAATCTGGCTCGTTAGTGTCAAATGATTTGTTGAAAATTTCTGTCTTCTTTTCAGTTTCTGTTTTGCTGGAAAGATTCGATTTCTTTTCACTATCTTCTAGTATTTTAACAGAATCTAAATTGTTTCCAACCTCTGGGTGCTTACTGATCAATTCTGGCTTCTTTTCAAGTTCTTGTTTTCTTAAAGGCTCTACCTTCTTTTCAACTTCAGATTGCTTATTGACAGGCTCTAGTTGGATTTCAAGTGTAAGTGCGTTGTTAGAGTCTACTCTTTTTTCTTGTTGAGATAGTTTATCAACGGATTCTAGTTTCTTTTCTGTTTCAATTGACTTGTTAATAGGATCTGATTTCTTTTCAGCTTCAACTGGTTCAGGTATAGAAACTGGCTTCTCTTCTGTTATTTTCTGGCTCTGCAGATTTAAACCAAAATATTAATCAAACTATTAACTATTACATTTTACATTTTTAAATATTTTAGTAACTGATATTTATATTATATCAAACCTCATTACATAACTAATACAGAGATGTAAATAGAAAATAAAATTCTTTGCAAAGTAAGAATTTTAAGAATGTGAGATTCTAAATAATATGCATATATATAAATATACATATATATATATATTTTTTTTTTTTTTGTTATTGGCCGATTCAGTAGATAAAAATGAATGTGATACTTCTTGGCAAACAATTATCACAGAGTGAAAAAAAAACAACTAAATATAACTGCATTATTGGAACTACTGTAGATTAAACTGTTGTAATAGATTGCAGAATATGCACAGTTCTTGTAGTTATTGTATTATTTGTTCTAAAGGAATTGAGAAATTTGAAGAAACTGTGCAGACTGCTACTATATCTACAATTAAATTGCAAACAATCAGATGGCCTATTTCTTTTGTGAAAAAAACTAAAATTTGAAGAAATAAATAAATGGTTGTCACTTTGGATGACAGTGTTAATAGAGCAGTTACATAAACTTCTTTTTTTTTTCTCCTGCCCAAGATAGATTATATTAATCATAAACTTTGAATTCTCTTTTGTGCTCATTCAATTTATGACTGGCTATGGAATTTTTTTTATTTCATACTTCTTGGCAAATGATTTCCATATAGTGAGAAAAACAAAACTAAATATTCCTCTAATAATGGAACTACAAATTAGAAAAAGCTGTCATTATAATGGTTTGCAGAAAATGCAAAGTACTTGATTATTCACAAATTAAAGGAAATGAGATATCTGAAGAAGTTTTTCAGACTTTTACTATATCTACAATTAAAAGACATTAATTATTATGATAAAAAATGTTGAATTTTCCTTTGTGCTCACACAATTATGACTGACTATAGAAAATTTAAAGTATACTGTAATAAAAACTTTCTTTATTACTCCAACAAACTGTCTTTTTATATCATCTACTGATTTCAAATGAAAAACTGAATGAAATTGGAATAAATGTCTTTATTAAAAGCTTTCACAACAATCTGCCATATACTTTCCCTTTGGCACTTGCTATGGTGGTTTGCTCACTTGGTCTTTTATCCACCTACTTTCAGGCCACCCTTGATGAAAATTCTAAGCGGTACACACTTTTGTTACTTCTGCTGCACAATTTGAATTTACTAAGACCCTCTTTTGGACTCGCTAATGTTCTCAGGTTTTTCAGTTATTGTGCAAAAAAATTGTCGGGAGATTTGCAGCTCAAAAAAGCTTTGCATACTTAGAAGATATTGTGGTATTTGCTGAGTCTTTTGAAGAGTTGCTGTCAAATTTAGAGGATGTCTTCCAACACCTGGAAGAATTTAATTTTCAAGCTTAAGCCAGCCAAATTTTTTTTGCCATGAAAATAGTTTAACTTTTAGGTTTTGAAATGTCTAAAGACAGAATTTCTCCTAATGCTGACAAGCTTACTGTCATTCAGAATTTTCCTCAGCCTAAAAATGTTTGAGATGTTCATAAAGTTTTCGTCTTTTTAACTTCTGTAGATAATGTGCTTAAATCTGTTGTGTATACTTCCAGGACACTTTTAAAATGTGATAGAAATTATAGTGTTCTGGAATTTGAATTATTGGCTATTGTGTTTGGCCTTGTACATTTTGTAATTTTGTGTCTGGCTATAAAGTGAATAGTGTTTTGGATCTTCATTCTTTGTATCATTTGAATTATTTTAAGGATCTTGTTGGTTGTTTGGCTTGATGGAGCCTTAAATTGCAGGAATTTGAGTATACAATTTTATATAAATCAGGAAAGAAACATCACCATGGTGCAGACACTTTGTCTCTTTTTCCTGTGTTGCAAGTCAGGATCATCAGCTTGAACAACTTGATGATGTTAGTACATGTCATTTGGCTCCAGTTGAGGTCACTGCTAAGCAGAAAGTTGATCCAGCATTCACCTTTCTCTTTAATATATGGTCGAGAGCCTACTTTGTCTAATGAAGTACAAGTTCTAATTATGTTTTTTTCAGGTAAACTTTACAGGATATCCAGAAGGCTCATGAGATGGCCATTCAAAATATAAACCAACAGCAGGTAAAACAGAAAGCTACATTTGATGCAAGGCATACATATGTGCAATTTAATGCTCGTTAATTGGTTCAAGTTTTTTACTCCAGTTAGGAAAAAGAACAAATGTACTAACTTCTCCATAGGTATTTTGGACTAATTGAAATTGTGAAACAGATTACTTCAGTGACATATGTGATTTGTTGTCATACCCCCAGAACTAAACTGCAAACTTTACATGTGTCTTGCATTTATCTATAAGATGATCCTACAGGTCCTTGTCACCTGTGAACTGTTGTATTGTTCTAATTAATTTTCACTTTATGGTAGATCTGTATACCATAAAACTTTTTCTGTTATAGGTTTTGTGATCTGTGGTGTATGCTTTACAATTTTGTTTACTTTCTTTTGTACAATTGGTTTAATTTTAATGCTTTTTGTGATGAAGATGATGTGTATTGCCATTACTTGGTATGATGTGATTTTGGGACTGCTCAAAGCTTTACTGTAAAAGTAATAAAGTTTTGTTATAATACTGCACTTTCTTTTGTGGAGTTTAAAGGGTTGTAGAAGCTAATGTAATCTTGTTTGTTATGAGCTCTAGTTCTGAGTACCAGTCAAACTAAATTTATAGCAGTCATTGATTATTGATTGAGATGAAAATTTTTTCTTCTTTGGAAGTTAGTAGTTGATCACCCTTTTAGTTCTCCTGAAGTGTGGCTATCATGGAATCATGGGTTTGGATTTTCCATGGAGTTGCCGATGTGTGTTCAATGTGAGAATGTTTGGTAGATATTGTGGTTGGTGAGTTTCCTGAAGTGTCCTTACTGATGTTAAAAGGTTTGTTAATGAGTTTTGAGAATACTGTGATTTTTTAGGTACTCTATTATAATTACAGTTTTTCTGTTATAGATCTATCTATAAATCTCATGTTTTAACCATCTTCATCGGAACACATTGTGAGATATGTGATGGGATAAATACTACTGTTGGGATCTCCTATTTTTCATGTGCTGCTCTGATTGGTCCAGTCTCTGGGCCTTGTGGTTCAGCTAGGACTGGCAATGCCAAGAGGGAGAGGGTTGTTGATTCTTGGAGGAGCACGGAAGAACATTCAAGTTCGTGGTGTGTTGCCATGGGAGCTAAGACAGACATGTATTAGATGCAGTTTCTTGGATTGGGAAGGCGAGATTTTGCCTTGGAACCTACATTGATTTTGCAATTTAAAAAGTTTGGGGTTTTGGTTTTACAGCATTTCCTTCTTTGTAAAAATTTCAAACGAAAGCATATGAACTTTTTGTGAGAATGCAGAAGATGTTGCCAGGTTGCCTTCTCGGGTGAGCTATAGACTTGGGCATAAAATTCCATTTGGCTATCTTGTACTAGGTTCAGCGAGCTTTATTATTCGTTTTAGCTGGTTTCTTTTTTGGAGGGGGGGGGGGGGAATGCAATGTTTTAAGTCTGAGCTATGTGGCTAATGTGGTTTTTTAAAAATACTAAAGAGTAATTTGTCTTTTGAATTTTTATGAATGTATGAGGAATATTTTTACTAAGCGCAGTTTGTTGATTCCATTATAAGAATATATGTAACAGGGTTTTTAGAATTTCCAAACTGTAAGGGTTAATTTGGTTAATTATTCATTTTCAGGTAGGGGGCTCATGCATTTTAGCACAAAGTATAATGTGGCAATTGTAAATTTTGGCCAATTCAAGTAATTTCAACTGTGCAATGCCTGGGATAAGCCGAGAAAGAGATAAAGAAACTTTGCTTACTATATCTGTTATGCCCTACTCAATTCTTTTTCTGTGAAATTTTGTGTATTAAAAGGAAAGCGCTTTCCTCAGTAAATTGATATTACTTTTGCTCATACATTGTAATGATTGAACAATTTTGAAATGAAAGCTAAGGTTAATATATTTGTTTGTTTATTTATTTATTTTGTAAGGTGAAAAGGTATATTTCTTGCGAAATTTGGGTGGGTGGGCGGGCAGACGTGTGGACGGATGGATGTACAGACAGACGGATGGATGGATGGGTTTTTATACTTTGTTAACAAAATAAACTTTGATGAGCTATAGTACTACATAAATTAATAGGATCACAAATCATTTAAAGATTATCGGCCTAAAAACTATGTATATATAAAAATTTAGAATTTAATGAACAGGCAATACCATAAAACATGAAAGAAATAATGTTATTAATTAAAGTATTAAGATACTCTTAATGTAAACTTGTGATAAACAGTGCATGTAGTATTACGAACCAATGTAATAGAACATGCTGTTATAAAGTTTATTTAAAAAAGAAAATATTTTTATCATAATGGAAGTTTTTGTGAATTTGATCCATTCTTTTGCTAGCCATGTGTCACAATATAAGGATTCTGGAAGTAGAAAAACTTCATAATTGTCTTTTGTTGCGTATGAGAAAATAATAAAAATCATGGTAAGGAAGTAGTTGAAATAGTGACACAAATCACTGTGACTAAATATTATTTTACCAATGTTGATTCAAGCCCATTGCACGCAATGAGCAGTTAAGTGGTGTTTTGTGTAATGTCAATATAGAGGAGTTAACAGAAGTGTGGTTAGTTGAATTTATATAACACGGTGGCCAGAACTTGCCAGATGCAGTAATTTTCTTTCTTGAGAGACCAGATTGGTCATAAATAAATGCAGAGATAAAGTTATCCTCTGCAAGGTTATCCAAAATTGTGGCAATGCACCAAATATGTCAGATATTTATTCCAGCTAGCAATCTAGATTCAAAGTTGTTCTCTCCTTACGCCTACTACATTCTTTGTTAAACAAAAACTCTAAAAATGATGAGTTTAAGCGCAGCAAGATGCTGACCATACAACTTTTTTGACTTCTATAAGAACTATTTAACTTTTTCAACACTTCTAATCATAGGAATTGCTTAAACACATTTTTAAACAAAGAGAACTTGAGTGTTAAATCCCTCTTTATAATCTGATAGTCTTCTAGAGAAGAAGCTTATAGAAATTTGAACAAAGACGATGAGATTGCCTCTGTGGCCGAGCAGTCAGCGAGCTGACTTCTCACCCTGAAGTCCCAAGTTTGATTCCTGGCTGGGGCATGGAATTTTTCTTTAAGTAGAATTATTCCCTATCCCCCACAGAGTCTGGAAGTATTTATGTGAGAGTGAATGTATATGTGTTTGAAGAAAATAAAATGATTAAAACCCAACATAAAAGAACTTACAGTCAACAAATTGTTTCTAATGCAAAGCCCCTGATATGACATTAGATGTTAAAGGGGACTATATAAATGAAACAATTAAAAAACAAAAAAATAAAGATGATGATGAGTCAAAGATCAGGGCACTATTCTCAATTACAGGGAACAAATGTGAGAAGTCTTTGGTGTAATCTGAAGCTAGAGGCATAATGAAAAAGTGGTACAGTTTTGAGACACCTTTTAATATTATTTCAGAATTCTATGCTTGAAAAACTTGGTATGTTGCATCCTTTGCATCCAAGTTCCATCTAATCTACTATATCATAGTGGGAAGGGAGAAATTGCTAATGTCACAACTACGAGATTGGCAAATGATAAGGTAGTCTAATGTAGTTAAGAGAACAGAAGTGACTAATATTTGGAAGTATAATTTCAAACTCAAATGGAAGTTAATCCCACCAGTTATATGTGGGAAGGGGAAGTTGCATGATTAATGAGCAAATGAAAATATAGAGTAGCATATTTATAAACAATGATGGGTTAATCAAAATCTTTTAACTCATTTGGTTTCAATTCCTAATTACTAATTCATATTCATCCACATTTATAATCACATTCTAATCCCCAGAAGTTGGTAAAATTTCATTTCACTAACATTGGATTGTGAAAGCATACATTTGTCAAAGACACTACCATTTATGCCAAGGAAACTTTAATAAATATATGTATTTGTAGTCAGGGAGAGTAATTCTTTTTGGGGGCAGATTCAAAGGTATCAGGATATTTAAATATGGGCCTGCCCATACTGATATTTTTTAAGGAAATGATAATAAAGAAGAGCATTTCATTTACTAGAAAATACAATATTAGGAACAGAAACCATAGTAACAGAAAACCATATGAGAGAGAGAGAGAGAGAGAGAGAGAGAGAGAGAGAGAGAGAGAGAGAGAGAGAGAGAGAATTGTAATTACATTAAAATGATATTTGAATATTTTGCGTAAAAAACTGACATGATAGATAGTGGAAGTCATCTTTATAACAGCATATAAAAATCTGATTTAGAACTCATACTTTTAGAATACTATTTAACAAAACTTTCTCATTGTTGGTAAGAAAGTCTTTAAAAAAAAAGCAGTTTGAAATTACTTATCAAAATAGAGGAATAAGATTTGAAAGTCTTGGCTCTTGCATTGCTTACCTTGAAAACCTCTGTTTTCTCTATTTGAAGATTACTTTCCTTATTTTCTATTGCCTTTTCATGTAGGCTAAGATCATCTGCAGCATGTTCTGCTAATGCAACTGTTAGCAAAAAAGAAAAAATGACAAGGCTTGAGAATAATATTTCTCAAAGTAGATATTTTATTATTCAAAATATTGCAAAGAATCACTGTATAAGTTTGAACTCTTTGTTTTAAATACTAAAACATATGTACAAACAGTGAAAAAGTATTAATGCCTACATCTTTCAGGTTTATAATTTTCTGTATGCATCTTTAGAGGGCAGAAGGAAGAAACATAGTTATAAAATTATTTTAGACACACTATACTAAAACAACTTACTGTGATCAGATGCGTATTCTCTTATATCTTTCAGCCACAAAGGTTTAGCAGTATCAGTGTGAGCTTTCACAGTCAGAGGATAGTGACCAAAACCTATTATTTTGTGATGAAGTTCAAAGGTATGAAGATCATCTTTATGATCACTCACTTCAACTTCTGGCAGCTGTAAAATGAAAATATTACAAACTAGCCATTAGATTAGGAATCTAAGGAATCACAATACAGCAAAATAGATGACATTAAAGCTAGCTATTCATGCATATGGGGGGAAGCTTTTAGAATTAAGTGCTACATAGCAACTACTAATACTTGAGTTATGTCCAAGAAATCAATCCAAGAAATCAATTACTTACGCGTATAATATCTTTAAGGACAAAAACAGAACGATCCTCAGATATTCTTCGTACTTTGCACACTAAAATCCGTGCCTTGAATAAAAATAGGTAACGTTCCTTTGCTTTGTTTTCTCTGTCTGTCACAGTGAACCAATCCTGAAAGAAAATTTCTGATTTTCATTTTTTTATCCATTTAAAAACTATAAAGGTAGCATTCCTCAGTTTATATTATCAAATAACATGTAGTTAGACTTTTTATTAGATATTATGTAGTTTTGGAGACACACATTACACACATTATGTTTTGCAGTAGTGCCTATATAGCATACACAGAATGTGTTGAAGCTAGTTTTCATGAAGGTGACACCATTAACTGTTTATAAACAGAAAAAGATGAACACTGAAATACTTATTTGACTTTAAAATAACAAGAACAAAGAATAAACTCGCATTTAACATTTACCAGAAACTGACCCACACCGCTAATTATATCAAGTCCAACAACTTTAGCCCAAAATCACAAGGACATGCAAATTTTCATTAGTCTGCAACATTGGTTGATCAGTTCCCAAATGTAGCGAATAATATCACCAGATCATTAAAACAACCCTCATCAATACATTTAGTCCACAGTAATGGACAAACATAATATTTATTGTACCTGGGTTATATTTACAATGATTTACAAAATCATGTTGCATTACCTAAACTATATTACTTACATAGATTCAAGTACTGTTTAGGTACTACATCTGCACAGCTCCTTGGCTGTTAGCAAGTGTAGCCCTTTTGGTTTGTGCTAGCTATCCCAATCTCTAGTTTTCTCTCCTCTTCTCTCTCGTTTTTGTCACTTTTTTTTTTTACCTTTCACAAATTGTGCCCTATGTCTTTAATTCCTCTCTTTCCCTTTCATTGATTTCATTTCTCCTATTGTATGCAACCAAGTGTGTTTGCACTCTAAAGGGCATAATTTCATGTGATCTGGTTCATGTACAATGCTAGGCACTTTGTTACCTCACTCACTTGAATGAGTGTGTGTATATGACCAAGAAAGAGTTCCAAAATACTAGGGAAAGGAAGCACAGGTATCTAAACTTTCTTGGGAAAAAGTATCATGATGCTAAAAGGTGGTGAAGCTTTTTCCTATGCCTATAATGACACGCTGGGGTTCTTAGATAGATTCAACTCTCTATATACAAGAATACCTCACAGACCTTGTTGAGTACTTCAGAAGAGTGGAATACACCAGTGAAGCTGTGAAGTATTTCCAGGACTTATGTATGTACTAGTGAGCAAAAATCAGTATTCTTTGAAACAACATTTGTGAAAGAACACTGTTTCAGGTTGAATGGTTTCAGTACCAACTGCTCACAAGCTTATTCCTAAACTGGATTCCCCCCTTGTGGAGTTTGACTTGGTCAGGAAGTTACTTCTTGGACAGTATACAATAAGCCTTTTAGGCTGATGTACAGGAGGTCAGCAAGACTCCTTCAAATCCCCAATTATCTAATCTACTTCTTGGACAACTAAATCAGCTCTCAGGCAAGATAAAGGCAAAAGAACAGGTCAAGATCAAGGGCCTCACCGAGAAGTGCCACACTAAGTTGGACAAACTGAGGAAGGAAGATCCAGCTGGGAAAACAGTCTAAGCAATTTCAAAGCTGTTTTACCTTCTTAACGTGCTGTGTGCTGAAATAAATGTGTCCATTGATGAGTAAAGAACCTTCCTTTACTTAGCAGTATTCCCCAAAATACTTTTCTGCAGGGGTATGTTGTGTTTCAGTGTCAGGTGAAGGAGTATGTTGATGTTGCAAAGAATGATGATTGTGTTGTTAGTGTTTTAGGAGGGCAGTAGAAGACCCTAGGGAATTTGCAGTACAATGCTTGCAAGCAGTATGGTTCCCAACTTCAAACATGGACAGCGAGAGGGAATTCTCTGCCTACACAAACATCTTCACACACTGATGCCTGCAGGACCATAATTATAAAAGCAGTCATTAAACACTATCTAAAAAAATCTGATGTGTTCCTTTCACATGACTTTCTCTACATCTCTAAAATGAATTATTGTTAAAATGCTCATTCTTCTATTTATTTAATGCTAATCGAGAAAAAATTAACAGAAAGTGTCTTATTACTTGCTTCCTTGTAAGTAGAAGGAAATAAGGGAGTACCATAGCCTATATCGATAGTCAAATCTTTTAAAAGCTAGTAGCTATGTGATTGAAATACCTTTGTTGTATGGACAGGAGTTGACAAATTCCCTTATGAGAAAAATAAAGGTATTTTAAAGCTGAAACTAATAACAAGGAATATCTCAAAAATGGCCAACTCTATGAAAAAAATCTGATGTGTTCCATTCACATGACTTTCTCTACATCTCTGCAACAAATTATTCTATTTACTTCATCTAATCGAGAAAAAATTAGCAGCAATAGTCTTTATTACTTGGTTCCTTATAAGTAGAAGCGAAATAAGGTAGTACCATAGGTTAAAATTTTACCAAAAAATAAGGTCCCTACCACTGGGTAATATGTTCTAAAGATGAAAGGGTGCTGATATGAATATTCTAGTACAAGACGGGGTAAAAAAGTGTTACTTTGATTATTAGATGAACCGAAGTTCAAAACACGGAAGTGTGTAATGTTACCAACTGTTTCAGAGTGGAGGAAATTGTATGAATATTATGCCTAGGGATAGCATCACAGGGACCGATATTGGGACCCAGTTGCACACTCACCGAGCACAGACCGACCTGCATTGGCCACTGCACGCGCCGCATATAAACAATCTGTAGTAAGTGCTGGGGAACGTGGCTCGACGCAGCAGTATACTAAGCTGAATATTACAGCACTGTTTTAAAATAATTAATACCTTTGATGATAGTGTATGCTCTTCAGTCAAGATTGTAAAAGCTCTTGTTTCAAATGGATTGCATAAAGATTTGCAATTCATACAGAAGAACTTTGCAAATATATCTACACCACAATAACACACAATTATTTGGAAGCCTCGAACACTGAAATGCCTCGAGCCCTGAAAGCTGTCGTTGAACTTGTGCAAGCAATTAATCAGAGACCCGTGATACCTGTTTTAGACCTGTGTAAAAGAAAGTGAAGACAGTGTTTAGAAAAAATGTCTGATTTTCAATAATGCGTGAAATACGAAATGTGCTACCAGGTGTTGCTAAGGAAATACTCGTTTATGAAGTATCTTACTAATAGCTCATGATGTGTCCTATTTCAGTTTTGCTCCCATCGTATCTTGTGATGTGGAGCGAAAGTTTTTCACAATATAAAGTCTGTTTACGTGCCAATCGGAGACGATTCACATTTGAGATTCACATTTGAGACGTCACGAAAGTATGTATATGCTGTTGTGCATTGTAATCCATGTATCTTGAAAGAAAATGAAACGGATAATGATGCTGAATGACTTGTTGCACAACTGCAATTGAATGTATATAAATATTAAAACTTTACAGTTCCCGTCCCGTAAATCAGAGTAGGTATTTCTATTTACCATCCACCCAACCTCAATCGCCTTCCATTGTAGTTAAAACATCACAGTCTACCATGCAACCACAGCCCCATTTTCCTCCTATTGCTACCATTACGTGCATATTGCATTGTCAACACATCACAATTATATGCCATGCTGCGCTAACTTCGATTCTGTTCCACTGTCGGTTCCCAAGATGCTATCCCTAATTATGACTAAAATTTGTGGTATTGCGAATTTACATTATTAACATTAGTAATGTCGGCCATTGCAGTCAGATGGTAAGCATCAGGAAAAATCGACAAGGTTGGCGATAGTTTGGATATTTTTACTTTCTCTACACGTATTATGTACAGTGCATAGAGAAGGTGTTGTATTCCACACAAAATTTGTTACCGAAATTTCAACGGAAATATATGTTTTGAGGACCCCTAGGTCAAAACAAATATTCTTAGAAAAGGATTCGTGTGTGTTTGGACAGCATAGCTCAAAAACGAAAATACCGTTAAATACCAAACTTGGTATTTAAGTTTAGCATCTTTCAAGGATGCGACACGAAGATTTTCAAGAAAATGACCCACCTCAAACTACCCTTTACACGCAAAATGTATTTTTTTTTTCAAAAATGATTCTAAAATTTTGTATAAACACTGTAACGATATTTACATGAAAAATGAATTTTATATATATACATATATATTGAATTTTCTTGGGGTTCTCGAGGGTATTTCAGATTTTCCGGACACTGCCGACTTCTGAATCGCATTCAATTTTTGCTGCCCGTCCCTATCAGCTGTACAGCTTACTTCTCTGCAGACCATCGGTTTTGGGTGGCGACGGCGGCGAACTGCACACGGAACTGTTCGGTTTTCATCCGGTCGTACTCGCGTGGCTTGCCGCGTGTTGTTTCGCGTCCTGTCTTCTCGACTTTCAGCCTTCCGTCTATTAACTTTTGCACCATTTCGTTCAGTTCCTTGGCGATGCCTTCGGCTTTTCCTTCAAGAGCACTAAAGCGTTTTCTCAAGTCTTCCAGGCTGTTAACGCGTTGACATAGATGTTTCATTAACCTTTCATCTCTAACCTTTCCTCCAAGCTTTTCCGAAGTTCCTCCAAGCTCTTCCATGTCCTACACGCCAGCCAGTTGCTCCTCGATTCTGCTCAATAACTGCGTTTTCATATTTCACGTTGCACAATTCTCAGTGCTATTACATTTCTCATCTTCTCAATCACAAATTTCATTTTCTCTTTCATCTTTTCCGCAACAAATTCTAATTTTGTGTCAACCTCTCCTTTTCTTCCACTTCTGATTTAATTTCCTCATCCATCTTCTCCACTTTAATCTTAATTTCGGCTGGAAAAGCTTATTTCTTCCACTTTGGCATTAAATCCCGCTCCTGACACCAGTGTAACCAAAGTTTCTTTATTACTTCAAATTCTGTTGTTTATAATCGAAGTCCTTATTGCAATGTCGTAGTACAATTGTATCTGACGTCACTTCGACGCTCGTTCAACTGCCCCAAAACGTGGCATGAAATTTCCAGAAACTGAACTCATTATTAGCACTTGTACATCTCGCGCAGGCGTGAGCTTAATGCAGACCGCCAGCTCGCGCCGTGTTATTTATATGCACACCTGCAACAATCAGCTATAAACGATCAGCTATGATGATACGGGGTAGCAAGGTATAGGCGGCACATTTGGCGCGTAGTCACAGTATAGATTTACACTAGAAGAAAATGTAATGTTGCATCCTTGCGTTAAGACGTCTTGTAATCTCGCAAAATCATATCAATCTTAGAAAGGAAGAAATCGGCATGATCTCGATTAGGTTGTCAAACGACGAAAGGGTACGGAAGTGATGTAATCCGGAACTGTAATTTGAAACTCTAGTGTCAGTTAATCGACCAGCTATAAACAATAACAATGGATAAATTAATTCCTTTTTACTCATTTGGTTTTAGATATTTTATTATTACTATTATCATTATTATTATTATTATTATTATTATTATTATTATTATTATTACTATTCACAGTTTAAAATCACGTTCTAATCCCCAGAAGTTGGCGAAATTTCACTTCAGTAATATTGGATTGTGAAAGTTTAATATTGCGAAATTGCCCGAAGTTATGCCTTAATAACTATTTCAGGCTATGTGTTATATGCTATCTGTAGCTCTGTTATAAAATCCTGTAGATATTATTTGTCAAATAAACATATTACGAAACACTCAGATTTTGGGCTTAATTATATATTGCGGAATTGCGAGACGTTAAAATGTAATAATTACTTTGGATTATACTTATGTGGTACCAACCACCTTAAACTTAAGATAGAACTTTGCATTATTTGTTAAATAAACATACTACTAATCATTCAGATTTTAAGATCAACCTCGTATTGCAGAATTGCGTGAGATTATGCTTTAATAATCATTTTGGGTTATGTAGAACCTGTCATCCGTATCAGAACTCTGTGTTTATTAAATACATCATGAATTATCCAGGTTTTAAGGTTAATTTAATGTTGCAGATGTGTGAAGAAGTTATTTTAGGTTATCTGGTTTGTTGGTACTACAATTGTGTCAGAGCTCTCAATATTTTAATTATACATATATTTTAAAACGTATCCAGATTTTACGATTAATTTCATATTGCAGAACTGCATAACGTTATGATTTAATAGTTATTTCAGATTATATGGCAGTAAAATTTGATGTTTTACTGCCATGAAATATGTATTTCAGAGTTTACCTCACTCCATGCACTAATCTCTACTTATTAAGTATTAAGTGATCTATTTTAATGCTGACCCTTGCACTCCATGGTTTTCTTGTTTGTTCATTAGTTGTCGAAGGCCTTTGTGAGATCTAAAATATTGAATATACCCTTATCATTAATGCATTTATTTAAAACGATTTACTTTATTACTTGCATTAGTTGTCGATTTCCGATCTTGAAAGCCGTATTGTCTTTCAAAATTATGTTCAATTTTTTTGAAATATATGTACTTGTAATTTTTAAGTATATTCCCTCATGCATCAACCGCTAATAGAGCTGTAGTGTGAGCGTAGCAGCCTGGCTCACATTCAAGAGGACGCGAGTTCGACTCTCGCTAAGGGTGAGTTATCCGAATAAGGTTTCTTTTCGCGGTTTTCCTTATCCTGAGAAGACAAATGTCGAGTAATTGTAAGCTCTATGGACCCCGAAATCTTTTGCGCATCATTTCAGCAATTTTATTCATCGTCCAATTTGATCAACCAGATCAAAGGAGGTTAACATTGTTGTCACTAATTCTATTTAATGATCCATGTAGTTTGAAATGTAGGAGTCAATGGAGTAAAACAGCTGCTTCACTTACTGTTTTTATACACAAGATATACTTTGGAAGCTATCGTCTCCATCCTCAGATGTAGGTCATTGATGATATTTTCATTTGTTTAACCAGCAGATGATGTGATGAGTGTGGTGAAGATGACTTGATGCAGGACTTGAACATTTATAACAGTACTATTTTTATGGTTAAACTATTTTGAAAAATTCTCCAGCTGTTGTAAATAATATATTGATTGATTTACAGGTAGTTTTAATGCTGTAACCACTGGAAATTAGTAATATATTTTTTATGGATGTGGCAGGTAGGCTTTTAGATATGTTTTGAATTACATTAGAGCCTTTTTTTTTCCTTCAAGGAAATCAGCATTGCAGACGTTAGATATCCAAAGTTGCAAAATCCCATGAATTGTCAGTTAAATAAATGTT
Organism: Hymenopus coronatus; assembly: GCA_030762935.1. Lineage (NCBI taxonomy): Eukaryota > Metazoa > Arthropoda > Insecta > Mantodea > Hymenopodidae > Hymenopus > Hymenopus coronatus. Next base: position 18,368,205 of record CM060884.1, read on the forward strand.
ATCTGGGGCCTACTGTTACTATGCTAGCCTCTAGTTCCTGAGGTCACAGGTTCAAAACCAGTAGAGGGCAATTAATTTTTTTTTTCAAATCTTTTTTTAAAACTCCTTATCATAAATTCCTCAGGAAGGAAAGTAAAGATGATCGTTCTGTGTCGTAGATTTATGGTATGTAAAAGAACCTCCTTCAAGCCCAATATAAAATTGGATGCTAAGAAACATAGTAGTTGAATAGTGCTCATAAATAAAACTTAATTGTAAATTCAGTGAAATCAATTCTGTATCCAAATGCCATTTATAAAATGTATGAAAGAAACCGAGGAATAATGGTGGCAATAATATATATATATATATATATATATATATATATATATATATATATATATATATATAATACAAACTATATCAGGCTAGATGTTCTTTTACTTGCCGTAAATCTACGACACGGGACCAACGGCTTTACTTCCCTTCCGAAGGAAGCCATGCTAAGATTTTTACACCCGCAAAAACCCATCGTCCTCCGCCGCGACCTTGGGTATATGAAGTTAGCATGGTAACCATTACACCACGGAGGGCGACTAATGATTTACTGGCTTCTTCCCCCCTCCCCCCCCCCCCCCGTAAAATTTATGTCTTGAATTCAGAAATTCATTATGTGAAGCTTTTCAGTGGCATAATGTGTAATGTTGTACTAGCATATACATAATGCTGAATGAAGATAAGCGCTATTTTGTGTTATCAACCTTAAATGCGCTGATATGGTACTTAATTAATATTTTAATTATAGTCAATATACATTAAATTCCAAATTTAGAATTTCATTCATACATAACAATTAACACAGAAACTTTAAGAGTAATATCGTATCAACGTAAATTACTTCCGTAATACTTACCCACAGTTTTTTAATTAATTATATCCTTTAAACATCTATGTTTAATATAATTGCCTATCGATTATTTTCATATAGTACTTAAAGTTCTGGAGTCTCTAATTTTTTCAACAAAATTTTAAATGTTAGTCATAATGTGATTTACAATGATGCATTCACACATGTTTCAGTTTTGATATGATAATTCCTTCTACAAGTCAAGTATTATTCCAATATGTTGAACTATCAGTTCTCATCTTCAGAGAGGAAGTTACCAAAGATATACCAATAATGTTCTCCATTTGCTTAGTTAACTTCTTAGGATGCTTGATCTACTAATGACCCCTCCCCATAAAGATATATTACTCCAAAGTACTTACGTGTCTTAGAAGTCTGCCTAGCTTATGGATGTTCCCGTGATAACCTTCAATACTTGATATAAACTTTAAATCATTGGCCCGATGAGGGATTCCTAGCATCAACTCAAGAGCCTTCTGGAGGTCAGCAGTGTCTTCACCTAACTGAGATGAATACTTCACCAGCTCCTAAAAATCAAAATTAAAATATTCAGTTCAGAGTTTCTTTCCTTTTTAATGCTTTTATTGCAGGATATTATCCAAAAAATCTGATGTGCTCCATTCAAACGACTTTCTCTATATCTCTGTAACAATTGTTAATAAGCTTATTCCTCTATCTATTTAATGCTAAAGCACTAGGTCTTTCTTATTACTTAGTTCCTTTATAAATAAGGGAACACACTAGGCCAAACCGACAATCAAATGGTTTAAAATATAGTTGCTATGGGATTCAAATTAGTTTATTTGCGTGGCGAGGAGTTCCTCATATGAGGAAAGTACGTATTTTAAAGCTGAAATCAATAACAAGGAATATCTCGAAAACTCCAATTCCACCAAATAAAAAAGTATATGACATAAATTGTATATTTTATCGTGGGGTACATTTTTTGTGTAATAAGTTTTTGTCTATTTGTTACGGTTTACCAATTATGCAAAATTTAGCAAAATTCATCCAGAATAAACAAATCTTTAGAGGCTATTCTCAGGAAATTCATGATATGCATTTTATTTGTCATGTAAATATTTTTATATACGGTATTTTAATTAAAATCGTTAGAGCCATTTTTGAGAAAATCAAAATTTTCAAATTTTTTTCTATGTAAAGGCTATTTTGGGGTGGGGGAATTTTTCTCAAAAGCTTCATAACGCATATCCCTGGAAGATACTGAACTTAAATACCACGCGCGGACCTCTTCTCCAAAATACTTTTTTTTTTTTGGATACAGGGGATCCTAAAACGTATATTTCCGGTGAAATCTCTGTATCGAATTTTAGGGTGGAATGCAATACCTTATCTATACACTATGTACACAGTACGTGTAGAGGAAGTAAAAATAATTATTGTTAATGTATTATAATATAAATATTCTCTTTTGAATTATGGCATCTTATTTTGGGGCAGCAACATCTATGTAAACAAGATTTTATATTATATAAGAGAGCGATCTGAGTAGTATGTAGTTCGCCAAAAACACATTATAAACCACATGGTCGACTGGTCGATACATCAAAACAAAAATTGTATATATTCTGAATCCGAAGCTGCTTTACTCTCAATTGAGGATACGTATAATTTACATCCAATAGCCACAGAAAGAGCGTAAAAACTAGTAACATATTATGGTAAACATATCTTTACTGAAGGGCACGAGGACATATTGGTAATGTCGGGAAAGAAAGAGCGGATATTCTAACAAAAGAAGCAGCTTCCAATGACAATTTTATTATGCCTATAACAAATGTTCAATATCAAGAATAAAGCTATATTACCTTACAAAATGCACACAATAAATACATGGACTTCAAAGAAGAAAAATAGCAACAATGACTCCATAACAAGAAACATATTACTTTTTCTACACAGTGCACGCAGTAGGTAGAGAAGGTATTGTACTCCACCCAAAAATTCGATACCGAGATTTCACCGGAAATATGCGTTTTATGTGTGTGGTGTGTGTGTCTGTGAATATGTTAACACAAAACGAAAAGTCGGTAAAATATCAACTTGGTATTTAAGTTTAGCATCTTCCAAGGATGCAACACGAAGATTTTGGGGAAACCTTCCCCGCCCCCACCCAAAACTACCTTTTATATAGAAAAATTTCGAAAACTTTGATTTTCTCAAAGATTTTGATTAAAATACCGTATGCTAAGGATATTTACATGGCAAATAGAATTTATATTCTAAATTTTCTGGCAATAGCCTCTGAAGACCTTTTAATTATGGATGAATTTTGCATAACTGTAAACCGTTAGATATGGATAAAAACTTACTACACAAAAAATGTAGATCTCGTTAAAACACACAATTTAAGTCATATTATTGTTTTTTTTTTTGTTTGTTTTTTTCGTGGAGTCTACCATTTTTTTAGATATTCTTTATTATTTTAACGTACGGGAATTTGTCAATTCCTGGTAATGCACAGAAACGGATTTGAACCACATAACCAGCTTCTAAAAGATTTCACTATCGTTTTAGGCTCCATTAGCATGGCGTAGGTAGAAGAATAAGCTTTTTAACAATAATTTGTTACAGATGTAGAGAAATCATAAGATCAGATTTTTGACATCAGATTTTCCCCCTTGATGTACACACAGCTGTCTAAAATGAAAAGTATTATTACCTGGTTTTTACAGATAGAATTTTTTTTTCTGTCACGGCAAATTTGTTCCACATTTCCGATCATTTCATATTATTATAGAAACGGATTTCGAATGTTCAGGGGAAAAAAAACAAACATTTACTCTTTAACTGTCCTCAGTCCATATACAGAAGATACTGTCGCCCTCCGTGGTGTAATGGTTACCATGCTAACTTCATATACCCAAGGTCGCGGGTTCAAACCCGGCGGAGGACGATGGATTTTTTCGGGCGTAAAAATCCTTAGCATGGCTTCCTTCGGAAGGGAAGTAAAGCCGTGGGTCCCGTGTCGTAGATTTACGGCACGTAAAAGAACCTCAAGACTGAAAAGAGGGGCCTCTGAGCAAAATTAAGCGATCTTTCACGCCCAATATAGAATGGGACGCTGAGAACCAAAGCAGTTAAAGAGCGTCCATAAATAACACGCCATTTCATTTTACAGAAGATACTGCTTGTAACTCCATTTAAATAATTGCAATATATAGCAGACTAAGCCTGTGTATAACTTTTTCAGTAGAAGATGAAGTACAAGTGCTTTGTACACTTTATTCACCATATTCATTGAACATTGTAAAATTATTTTAATTATTTTTAAATTATAAAACTATAAGTCTAATATGTAATTTGTAAAACAGGTTGAATAAATAAAATGAAACAAACACATTTTGTTGAATCCGAAAACGTCACTCTTCACCACACCCACACGCGCGCGCGCGTAGCAGAAAGGTATATCAAACATTTGGGAAAATATTTCTTGCGGTTAGAGGATGAAAAAATGCTATATAAACATAGGTCCAGAAATTGTTTATTTCCTTTTGAGAGCACTTTTTCTACAGCTGAACCCCATACAAGAACACTCGAAGACAACCGTGGGGAAACAAGAAATCACAACACATGTTCAAAATGTCTTCCAATAGCTCCAATGCATCCGTCAACCCGCCACATGCGCTGAGTTAGGCCTGGAGAATTTTGTATTGTTTGGTAGCTTTCCAGAATACGAGCACGAAGACTTTCTACATTTAGAGCTGAAGTTGCATAAACAAGAGATTTAAATGTCCCCGCAAATAAAATTCTAGTGGGTTTAAGTCAGGCGAGCGTGGAGGCCAAGGAATATATCTACTTCTTCCTACCAATCTACCAGGAAACCTGCAATTCAGAAATCGACGGACAGAAAGACAAACGAGGAGGAGCTCCATCGTGCATGAAGTGCCTCGCCGTCGACAAGCGATGAATTCATACATTTTTTACTCTAAATATCAAGATCTTTTTTTAGTTAAACTTTGCAATAGTTTATTTTGGCTTTTATTGTGTACCAGTATATATTATATACTACAAGACGCTCCTTCTGTAAGCGTAAAAAGGAAATAAATTGATTTCATTGAGATATCAGAAAATCTGAGCGGAGGAAGGCGATTACTTTATTTGTGGGGGACTAATACACCAGAAACACTGATAGGATAGCTATTTTCTACACTAATAAAATGACACGGAACTGTTGCAAATGTAGATAAATAAATATCAAGTATTTGAAAGTTATATAACACAATGAAGCTAAAGAAATTGAAGGGTTTACGCTTGCTTTGCTATAGACGATGATTCAATAGGTGACAGACCTCTTAGCCTCCAAAGCAGGCAAAGCTTGTCCAATAGCCTCTGCTGCTTATCACTGCCCAAAATTGAAGCAGCGGCTGCTAGAGGCGCTTTAAGAGGAACAAAATTAGGGGTAATGTGTGGGGGAAAAAACTGATGTATTTCATTCACATGACTTTCTCCTTATCTCTGCTACAAATTATTATTAGAAAGCTTATGCTTCTATTTACTTCATGCTAATCGAGAAAAAATTAGCAGAAATTATCTTATTACTTGCTTCTTTGTTAAGTAGAAGCGAAATAAGGGAGAACCATAGGTTAAAATGACAGTCAAAAGCTGGTTGCTATGTGACTGAAGTTTCTTTGTTTGTATGGACAGGAGTTGACAAAAATGTATGAGAAGGGTATTTTAAAGCTGAAACCAATAACAAGGAATGTCTCAAAAACTATCAACTCCACGAAAAAAAAAAAAAAAATGTATACAGCATAAATTGTGTGTTTTAACGTGCTCTACATTTTTATGTGGTAAGTTTTTGTCCATCTCTTACGGCTTAGCAGTTATGCAAAATTCCGTAAAAGTCATCCAGAATAAAGTAGTCGTCAGAGGCTATTCCCAGAAAATTCAAGATATACATTTTATTTGTCAGATAAATATCTTAAGTATACGATATTTTAAGGAAAATCGTTGAGCCATTTTTCATAAAATAAAAATTTTCAAAAAAGCTTCCATGAAAAGGGTAGTTGGGGGTGGGGGGATTTTCTTGAAAATCTTCGTGTCGCATCCTTGGAAGATACCAAACTTAAATACCAAGTTTGGTATTCAACGGTCTTTTCGTTTCTGAGTTATACTGTCTACAGACACACAGACACACGTGGACCTCTTTCTAAAAATGCTTTTTTTTGGATTCAGGGAGACTCAAAGCATTTATTTCCGGTGAAATCTCGGTATCGAATTTTTGGGTGGAATGCAATACCCTCTCTATACACTATGTACATAGTATGTGTAGAGAAAGTAAAAATCAATATTAATATTTCAACTTATCAAATCTGACCATTAGAACAAAGACTCACGTACTAGGCGGACGCATCTGTGATTTGATCTCTCTTCCTGTGTGTTTACATCCTAATGTCTTTGGTCGGTTCTTTAATAAGCAAGCATTGTGAAGAGAGGGTTGTTAATGGAGTCAACTGCAGTGGCTGTGACAATAGTTTTCAAATAAGCTGAGCAAAACTAGCAAACACAGTGTACTTTATTAGTGAATATGTTACAAAATGCTGTGGCGCTATACATAGTTGGTATCAGCGGAGACACTTGAGCTCTTTGTGGCTTTAAATGATATGACTGTGAACAACAAGATATAGACATTCGGATTATTAAGTTTTATTGCAACAAAAAGATCGCGTTATCATTTAAAGAATAGGTATTTATATTAACTAAACATAATAATGATTGTTTACTTTCTCTAGTCCCACATGTACAATGTACAGAGGGATAGAGAAGTATTGTATTCCACCCAAAAATTCGATGTCGAGATTTCACCGGAAATATATGTTTTGGGGTCCCCTGGGTACGAAAAAGCATTTTAGAAGAAGGTCTGTGTGTGTGTGTGTGTGTGTGTGTGTGTGTGTGTGTGTGTGTGTGTGTGTGTGTGGACAGCACAAATCAAAGACGAAAAGACCGTTAAATACCAAACTTGGTATTTAAGTTTAGTATCTTCCAAGGATGCGACACGAAGATTTACAAGAAAAAACCCCAACTACAAATTACCCTTAACATGGAAAAGTTTTCGAAAATGTTGATTTTCTTAAAAATGGCTCCAAGGATTTTGATTAAAATCCCGTATACTAAAGCTATTTACGCCACAAATAAAATGTATATCTTGAATTTTCTGGGAATAGCCTCTGAAGACCTCTTTATTCTGGAAGAATTTTGCCGAATTTTGCTTGAATGGTACACCGTAATAGATAGACAAAAACTTGCTATACAACAAATGTTGATCTTGTCAAAACACACAATTTATGTCCTTTACGTCTGTTGTGGAAGTAACGGTTTCCAAGATATTCCCTTTTATTGGTTTCAATTGTGAAGTACTTATACTTTTCTCAGGCATTGAAGCGTCCGTTTTTTTTTTTTTTGTTTTTTTTTTTTGTTTGTTTGTTTGTTTTTTTGTTTTTTTTTTGTTCTACTCCTGGCCAAGCAAAGAAGCGATTTGCAATGACAATCGCATAACGATAGATTTTAAAACATTTGACTATCACTTTAGCCTAGAGCATTCCTTAGTTCCCATCTACTTATAAGGAACCAAGTAATAAGAACGTTTTGCTAATGTTGATCTCGATTAGCATTGTCTAGAAAGAAGAATAATCTTTTGTAAGAAGTTTGTAGAGAACTAGAGAAAATCATGTGAATGGTACACATCACATTCTTACTTTCTCTATACATACTATGTACATAGTGTATAGAGAAGGTATTGTATTGCACCCAAAAATTCGATACCGAGATTTCAACGGCAATAAATGTTTTGGGACCACCTAAATAAAAAAAAAAAACATTTTTAGAAAAATTACCGTGCGTGTGTCTGTCTGTCTGTGTGTGTGTGTGTGCATGTGTGTGTGTGTGGGGGGCAGTATAGCTCAAAAACTAAATGACTGTTAAATACCAAGCTTTTGGTATTTAAGTTTGGTATCTTCCAAGGATGCGACACGAAGATTTTCAAAAAAATCCCCCCACCCCAACTACCTTTTACATGGAACTTTTTTTCGAAAATTTTTATTTTCTCAAAAAATAGCTCCGACATTTTGATTAAAATAATTATCGTACATTAAAGATATTTACCTGACAAGTAATATGTGCATCTTGAATTTTCTGGGAATTGCCTCTGAAGACTACTTTATTCTAGATGAATTTTACGGAATTTTGCATAACTGCTAAACTATAAGAGACAAAAAAAACTGTAGAGCACATTAAAACATACAATTTATGTTATATACATTTTTTCGTGGAGTTGGTCGTTTTTGAGATATTCCTTGTTTTTAGTTTCAGCTTTGAAAATCTTATACTTTTTTCATACAGGAATTTGCCAACTCCTGTCTAAATAAATAATGGAACTTCAGTCACATAGCAACCAGTTTTTGACTTCACTTTGACCAATGGTTTCTACTTACAAGGAGGCAATTAATAAGACTATTTCTGCTAATTTTTCTTCGATTAGAATGAAGTAAATGGAAACAGAAGGTTTTTAACAATAATTTATTGCAGAGATGTAGAGAAAGTCATGTGAATGGAACACATCAAACTTTTTTATCTAACACTTTAACTTGTGGGTGCACAACCAAAAGTAAACAAGGAGGTAAGAGTTCCCTCTATATTTTTAAATCTCATCAAGAAAATAAAGTAGCTAAATGTATAATAGCTGAATCTGTCGATGAATTAAACAAATTAAGTGAAAGTACAAGAAGAAAAGTAATATTCATACTAAAAAAAAAAAACTGATGTGTTCCATTCACATGACTTACTCTACATCTCTGCAACAAGTTATTGTTAAAAAGCTTATGCTTCTATTTACTTCATGCTAATTGAGAAGAATTAGCAGAAATAGTCCTTATTACTCGCTTCCTTGCAAGTAAAAGTCAAATAAGGGAGTACCATTGGTTTAAGTGTTAAAGCTGGTTGCTATGTGACTGAAGTTCCTTTGCTTGTATGGACAGGAGTTGACAAATTCCTGTATGAGAAAAGTATAAGTTTTTCAAAGCTGAAACCAATAACAAGGAATATCTATATGACATAAATGGTGTGTTTTATCGTGATCTACATTTTTTGTAGTAAGTTTTTGTCTATCTCTTAAGATTTACCAGTTATGGAAAATTCAATAAAAATCATCCAGAATAAAGAGGTATTTAGAAGATATTCCCCAAAAAGTCATGATATACATTTTATTCGGCATATAAATATCGCAAATATAAGAAATTTTAATCAAAATCGTTACAGCTATTTTTGAGAAAATAAAAAAAATCGAAATGTTTTCCATGTAAAGCTTAGTTTAGGATTTTCTTGAAAATCTTCGTGTCGCATCCTTGGAAGATACTGAACTTAAATACCAAGTTTGGTATTTAATAGTCTTTTCGTTTTGCTGTCCATAGACACAAACACACACACGGACCTTTTTCCAAAAAAACGGCTAAAAGTTTCTGAAGTGCCAGTAGGCCACTGGCTGATTTATCAACCATTCGAGAGCATAAAATGAAAAACGAAGGTGCGTATTACAGCGTACCTCTCTAGCGTAGTGGTTATGATACTTGCTTTCAAGAGAAAATTAGTTTCCGAATTCGGGTCTCGTTCACGTATCGCGGCACTTCGTCGGGGTGAAAAAAAAAATGTGTAAATTATGATGTCCAAACAAGGCTTTTGGTTCTGATTTTATTTATACTAATGGAAAATAACTTCCGTTTAATGTTTCCGCTTTTTCAGTCTTCTTTACTAATGAATGATACTACATTTCTGACTCAACATAGCGACTTACATACATTGGAATATCTGACCAATAATGCTCTTATGGAAGCTAAAAGGTGGTTTTGTTTTAATAAATTTGCACTAAAAGAAAACAAAACTGCATTTATTTTGTTTACTAAGAAAAGTGGAAGACGAGAATAATTATTTTATTAGTAGAGAGTACAGTTACGTGGGAAGATCATTGATTGTATTAACAAAGAAGCAGCAAAAGAAATATTTTATTGAAGAATCTGAAAATATTGCGTGTCAAAAGGTACATCAAAATAGCTTAATCTTCATATCTCCACAGCGTGTTATCATGTGGCGGGGGGGGGGGGGCATTAAGAATGTGCACCAGATGCTGCCACATTGCGACATCGTTAGCTTCTATCACTGACCACAGGTAGCATGTACAAAATTAGGGATAACATCTTGAATTCCTTGCTAGAGAGGAAATGTCTGCTGCTGAAATTCGCCTGAGACTTCAACGTGCTACATATGAATTGAAAAGTTATATGTATAATTAATAATTGCGAATTTTAAATTATACATTCAAATTGGTTTTTAAGTTAACTTCCGTTTCCGTCAGAAATTATCTGTGCTAGCTAGCTTTAAATTAACAATCAATTACAATCAATTAATATGCAAATATAACGCACATAACGATATTAAAATATATTATCATGGAAATTAAACATAAATCGTTTCAAGTAATTAAACATTTAATTAGTGGTTTATTGCATCACATCATTATTTAATGAATTATTTTTGGCGTTCCACTATGAAAATCTGCCATGTTTGGTGATTCAAATTGAGGAAGTACACAGAACGGAGCCGCTACTTCTCATGAAATATGCTAGTTGTGAGCAGGTTTTCCCTTCTTAAGGGGCTATGTATGGTCTATACTTAGCCTCCAAAGAAGGGAGCCAGGAGCCAGGAGCAGGAACTAGTCGCCCGAGTGTACTCGGGCGGGGGCAAATCACCACGGTACCTATCCGCTTTTCTTGCGGATTTACCCGTGTGATATAAAAGATGTAGTCTTATGCAAGCGTTTTTGTCAATGTCAAAGTATTGGGCAGGGTGTTCCCTCTGTGCAGCCGGCGCGGGCTGGTTTACCTATCTGAGTGGTCACCCACCCAGAGAGGGACCAGGCCCGATGCTGCTTACCTTGGCCAGCCGCTTGCGGACTGTCAAGGAAAGCAGTGCCGGCTAGCGGGGAGACCTGAAGGGATATAGGTACGGGGTGGGGGAAGCCAGTGTTGCAGATCTGGTCGGAGCACAACTGGATGGTCACCCGTCCGAGTCGTGACCATGCCCGATGCTGCTTAACTTGGCGGGTAGAACAATAAAGGGAGAGGCGGCCGGAAAACTACCATCCCAAGGCGTCCTTGGGAAGGCGGTAGCTTACGCGTCTCCTTGGTAGCGTGTGGTCGTAAAGACCGAGAGTGTTCACCTGGGGATTTGGGTGGGGAGCAAGTTTAGTGTATATTGTGCGAGCTCTTTCTCGCACAACGTCCACTATGTAAGGGATTCCGGAGTGGGAATGGAGAATGTGGGACGGGAATCTGCGGTCTGTGCCGTATATCATCCTCAATGCCCTGTTCTGCACGGCCTGCAGCCTGCGGATGGTGGAACGAGCCACCGAACCCCAGACCTCACAGCCATACAGCATCAGGGGCGGGATGACTGCGCGGTACAGCCGTAGTTTTAGGTGTGTAGGCATGGTGGAGCGGAAGATGGGAAACAACTGCCGCAGGGCAGCGTGTCCCAAGCCGACCTTCTCCCTGACATGTGGAGTGAAAGTAAGGCCGCGGTCGAGGAGGACTCCGAGGTATTTGGCGGAGCGGACCCAGGGGATCCGCCGCCGCCGCAGCCTCAGCGACCTCTCCGGTCGCCAGCCAGGACTTTAGCCAGCAGTAGAGCTGAGCTCTTCTGCGGGCTGATGGCCATCCGCCACTGTTCACTCCATCTGCCTATGGCCTGGAGCTGTCTCTGTAGCGGGGGGAAGCAATATCGGGCGTTCTTGTTACGCGCCATTATGAGGACGTCGTCGGCATACTGGCACGTAACTGTACTGGGTTCTGTGGGGAAGTCGGACATGTAGGCAGCAAAGAGTAACGGCGACAGCACGCTGCCTTCCGGCACTCCCGCCGCTATGGGTCTGACTGTGGAATGCCTCCCCTCCACCCTCACCCTGAATGTGCGGTCCCGAAGGAAGCTACTAAGCAGGTGAAGGTAGGGGGGGAGGAATTTCTGCGTTCTTGAGCTTGTACAAGAGTCCCTGATGCCACGTGGTGGCGAAGGCCTTTTCCACGTCCAAGAGCACCGCGACTGTTTTGAAGTTGTCCTGGAAGCCCAGGGCAGCCTTCTCAGCCAGTCGCAGCAACTGCAGGGTTGTTGAATGTCCAGTACGGAAACCAAACTGATGATCCGGGAGTAGGAGTCTCTCTTCGAAGAGAGGGGTGAGGCGAGGTAGGAGTAACCGCTCGAATACTTTCGAGACGATCGGAAGTAAGCTAATAGATCTGTAGCTTGACGGGAAGACCGGGTCCTTGCCGGGTTTCAAAATGCATGCCACCCGCGCCTCCTTCCAACACGTTGGAAAGTGACGTAGGTGCAGACATGCATTGTAAATCCGCGTCAGGTGGATTACGGCCTTTCTGGGTAGGTGCTGGAGCATAGGCGCCGTAACGCCGTCATGTCCAGGGGCTTTGTTAGGTTTTAGGTGGTTGAGTTGGGAAGCCACCTCTTTCGGGGTGACTAAAGGAATGCGGATCTCCTCATGGGGCGGTGGGGGCTCCTCATAGAGGTAGTCTACCGTCGCTTCCACGAGCTCAGTAAAGTCCTCATCCTGGGGGTCTTCACGGGGTTCGAATTGGGACTCCAGATAATCTGCGAAATCCGTGGCTTTATCCTGGGGCTCAAAAGAGAGTCTCCCACGGGAGCCATGGATGGGATGCTGAAACTGACTTTTGTCTTTCCTGAGGGATCGGATGATCCTCCAGGGTTGTTTCTCTTCCAGGTTTATATGTGCCATTGTGTGTTCCCAGGCCGCTTTGCGGTGCGCGCGAAGCAGGCGCCTTGCCAGGGATTTTAACCGCTGATACACTGCTTGGATCCTGGGATGGCGGAAGCGCTGCCATAGCTTCCGTACGGTTGCCTTGGCTTTTAGCAGCTGCCGGAGTTCATTCGGTATTGTTCTCGGGTTAGGTTTGTTAGATGGGATGCGGTAGGTATGCGCGCGTACCACATTCAGGAGTTGGCGGGAGAAGGCCGTGGCTGCCGCTTCCAGCGCTTCGATGGAATCGATGCGCGGTCGCGGGTCCACGGTTTGGTTTAGGTCTAGGACGGCTGCGTCCCAGTCGATCTCATTTATCCAGTCTGGTGTTACCAGAGCTGATACGGTCTCGGTTGTATCCACCACGACAGGGTCATGGTCGGAATCCAACTCGTTGACCGCCGAGAGGTCTAGATGAAATGGTGTGTTCTTGGTGATTATGATGTCAAGAACATCCGGTCTGTCGCGAGCCGGATGACACGTAGGTCCTCTCGGTCCGTGCGCGACGAGGGCGGGGTTGCCGCTGATGAGGCGGTAGAGCCCGCGGCCTCGGGGGTTGTTGGTGCGGCTGTGCCAGAGGGCATGTTTCGCGTTGAGATCTCCTGCGATGCATACCACTGGGTGGAGGTTGAGTAGGGTGGTGTAGTCCGCTTCATGGAAGCGGTGGTTTGGTGGGTCATATGCAGCTATCAGCAGCGCGTCTAGCCCGGCAACGGCAAGCCGGATTGCACAGGCCTCCACGTGCTGTAGTGCTGGGAGTTGGACAGGAGTATGGGTTATGTGGTTCTTAATGAAGATAGCTGTACCGCCACCCTGTCGGCCGACCCGATCGGACCGATGGGTGACGTAACTAGGCAGCGAGAAGTCAGTAACAGCATCCAGGTGGGTTTCGCAAACCATCAGGATGTCAATTCCGTACGATTGTACAAACTCAATGACGCCTGGGCGTTGCCCCCGGATGCCGTTCGCGTTCCAGTACGCGAGTCGCAATGGTCTCCGAACGAATCTAGAGGCCATTACTTAGCGGAATCCGGGTACAACTGCTCCAAGGTTTGGAGGAACAGGGTGTGTTTCTGGAGGGGAGAGAGTCTGGGGTTGCTGTACTGCAACTTGAAGTTTCGCAGTACAGGTAGGACCTTACTTAGGAGGTCACCGAACCACAGGGCTAGGTCCTGAAGTTCATCCAGGTCCGCCTGTGGGATGGCCGCTGTAAAGGCCGAGGAAGCCGCTGTGGTGGTAGGTGCAGCAGGAGCCTCTGCTACTGGAGTAGGTACTGTGGCGGCCGCTACTGGAGCTTCCGCCACTGGTAGCTGCTGGAGTGCTGGGGGCGTGGCCTCGGGTCTCACAGAGGTGGGAGCCTCTGTTTGGCCCGACTGGCCGGCCGCCCGACGGTTCTTCCTTCCTCTCCTCCTGGACTTCTTTTTTGGAGAAGTCCGGCGTGGGCCCTCTGTCGAGGGCGTCGGGGCGGCTTCCTCCGTTGAAGTAGGCGGACCAGGTTGGGGCGTTGGGGTCTCCGTCAAGGACGGAGCTGGCACGGTCTCTGCAGTGACTGCGGGGCTGGGAGTTGCTGCTGCCTCAGCGGCGCGCAGTGTTCCCTCAGCGCGGTTCAGTGCCGAGGAGAAGGACACCCCAGGGCGCACTTTAGCTGGCTCCTGGGGGCCTCCACGGCGGCTCTCAACAAGGCGCTTCCGCACCTTACATCCTTTATATGAGCCCACGTGCGCCTCACCACAGTTCACACAGTGGCGAGCTTCATGGGGCTTTGTGCAGTCCCTCAGTAGATGGGCTTCACCGCACCGCAGGCATGCGAGCTTGCGCTCGCACACACTGCTAGAGTGGTTGAAGCCCATGCACCTATGGCACTGCACAGGTCCCTCTTTGCCGTGGTATCTTTCGATACGCACGACGGTGAAGATAAGCCGACGGACGGCGTCTATCGGCTGAACTGACTGGGCGCGTTCCCTTGGTACCACGACCAGGAATAAGGGCATGGGCACTCGCTGAGTGCCGTCGTCTGTTGCCACCGTCTTACTGAGACGTGCCACGGTGGTAGGGGTGATGTTGTACTCGTCCTGAAGAGCCGCCTTGACATCCTCAGGGGTGCAGTCGGAGTCAAGGCCCCGAATTATCCTACGCTCCACGTAGGGACGCTGCAGCGAGTAGCTGTAGAACGGGATTTGTTCGTCCCGTAGTACTGCCTTCGCTGCCTCGAAATCCCTTTCCGAGGAGGTATGGAGGTGGACTTTCCTTTGCTTCCGCCGGGCCTCGAAGGGGCCCCTAAGCTTCGTTGCCAGCTTTCTCATAACCACAACGTGGTTGCGGAAAGCGTCGGCAACTATAGGCGGTATTTTTCTCCCCCCTTGGGTTGGGGGTTGGTTAATTCCCTGTGGTGGTGCAGCTGGGTTGGGGGAGGAACGACCGCTTCTGCGGCCCCCTGCGTGGACAGTTATCCACGGCCCGTCAGGTTCGACGTCGGTGTCAGAGTCGGGCATAGGAATAGTGTAAGGACTGGTTGGGTCCTGCCCGGTTTGAACACTCTCAACCGCTACGAGGCGTTGAGGCGAGGATGGCTTGCGCCTGTTGCTGCCGCCAATAGACGTCCTGCTTCGCTTGCGCGAAGGTTCGGCCGTCTCTGGTGAGGGAGTAGGTAGACTTGTGCTGGGTCTTGGCTGTTGCCCGTCATCGTTAGTCAGAGTCGGTGCGGTTGCCCTACGGCTGTCCGCAGAGGACCGGACCTCCTTAGAGGAGGCGCCTGTGCGAGCCATATCGGCTCGAGGTTTCAGGCCAATGGCCTTCACCCTTGGCTTTGGCCTTACGGACCCGCTGTATGCGTTGTCTGTCGGTCTAGTCAGGTCAATGAAAAGAAAGATGACAGTAGAAGAGAAGTAAGAAAGTAGGGGAGTTCCTGCTCTTTACAAATTGACAGCAAGCTGTCGGGACCGCTCGCACACTGGCGGCGGAACGGCAAGCTAATAGGGGGTCAGAGCCCACTGCGTTGCCGCTGTGTAGAAGCCGAACACCCGCAGGCGTCGGAGCTGCAAGCTAGAAGAGGGACGAATGCCCACTGCGTTGCCGCTGGGGGAATGCTGCCGTGGCTCCTGCCGCTGCTGCCGCTGCTGCCAGATCCGCCGGTAGGTGGTGCCGTGGTTGCAGAGGAGATGCTGGCCCTCTCGAATGAGGAAAAAAAAACTCCCAATAGTCTATACGATTGTGCCTGCCCTAATTGAAGCAGCGGCTGTTTGTAGAACTTTAAGCAACGCCTCATTCTGCAGGTTGTGTGATTTGTAAAGCGTCTCTCATGCCTAAAACAAAGTACCTACAGATTAAATGCAGTTTAATGTTGCCATTTATACTGTGTGAGTGTGTGTGTGTGTGTGTGTGTGTGTGTGTGTGTGTGCGCGCGCGCGCGAGTGTATGCCGGATTCACAATGGAGCGATGTTGGCGACGCGACATGCGCGGCAAAACGATTGACTAATAGGAATGGGCGTCATCCACAAAATTCCTGTTGTTTGAATTCTGTGGTCCTTGTTAAAGTTGTTAAAAATGGCGTCAACATCAAGGGAAGTTTATTCGTTTTCAGAAGAACTCCTTACTGAAATGATGAGGCTGCATCCCGAAACTATCTTGGACAACCAAAATTATACCTTCATTCCAGAATAATCTTGCCACCTAATTAAAAAAAAACAGGTCTATGCTGTTGACTGAATAATAAATAAGCTCACACTAACCTCAAAGTTACACAAAAGCGCTCTACTGAAGATACTGGCTTTCGACTTGACTGTTTCTCTCTATGAGGACCACTGATGTGCAAAAAAGATCATCAAATCGTGATGGTATCATTCGCATGCAATTGTAATATGATTCCGGATCCGTCATTATCATATTCGTGATTAGGGTATGAACATCCCCAAATTGGCTACACTGCTTGAATATAGGTCGAACCCACCAACGACGGAGCTTATACTATCTTCTTTGTCGATTGTTTCTGTCGTTTCCTCTTTTTAGAAGATACAGAACAAGAACTTGTTTTAAATCCGCAGTCATTGTTTCAAGTGTGCTATACACCGGCACCGCTCAGTAATGTCAAACTATTACCGCCCTATTGTGAACACTAGTTTCCATGACCAATGCGGGGTCGCGACGAGACCGATGTCGCGTCGCCAGTATCGCTTCCATTACGCTAAAATATTATTCGTCCCTTTATTGGCAGGTTGGTTCTGAAATGATTAGTTTTCCTTCATTTTCATCCTAGGGTTTTATAGTAACTTCGAGGATAGCATTCTGGTTCTCCACTTTGGTTGTCAGCAGAAAAGCTGGCTTTAGTCTGAAATATTCACTAATTTTCCTTTGCCAAATATTTGGCATATCTTGCTACTACTGGAAAAGGACCACAGGTATGTGGAGTTTCAAGTGGATTCTAACAAACACCTTGGGTGAACACTGCAGATCATTTGAAATTAATCTTGGTCTTGATGTTGTACAACAGGTGTTAAAAGTAACACCGGTTCCATTTTGACTATTGGTTCTTCAAAAATTAGCCTGGTAGTCACTCACCATTTGTGCGATAGAATAATTTCAGGTTTATGCAGTGTATTGCATAATCCGATTATTAGTGACGTATCTGTACACTTGGCAGAATTATGAACTATGTGAGCTGATTTTAAAGTTACATAGAATCTCTCCACTTTCCCATTGGATTATGGCTGATATGATAGTGTGCTGGATCATCATTCCACATACAACTGCTAAGTTTGCAAAGAGCTGTGACGGAAACTATGTACCTTGGTTAGAGATCACAAACGTAGTGGAACACCAAATCTTGAAATCGAATTATGATAAATGGTTTTCGACGCTGTTTGAACTATAATATTTGAAATGATATAGCTTCTATCCAAGATGTAAATCTGTCGATGCATGTCAAACACATATGGTAGAGGGCCAATGAGATCAGTGGGTACAACCCTGAATCTTCCATCTGGTTCCTCGTAGTTTCCTACTTGTGATTTTGTATAACGATTTATAGAATACAGAAATTTTACTTGCTCTACGCGTGCTATGTACTTAATATATTGAGAAGGTAGATTTTGTTTATCTCGAGTTTAAAAGATTTAATTTAGTATTTTAATTATTGTTTCACAAATATTAAAAATGCTTTGTTAGCTTCTATGATAAAATGTTCAAAAGAATGATACAAAGAAAAGTACTTCTGAAACAATAAAGAGGATTATTCCTCGTATTGTATTCCACTCAAAAAATCTTTACCGAGATTTCATCGGAGATATATACTTTGAGGCCCCCTTAGTATAAATAACATTTTTAGAAAAAGAAACTCGCGCGCGAACGTGTGTGTGCCTGTGTACAGCATAGCTCAAAAACGAAAAGTCAATGACATTGATATTACGTTTAGTATGTTTCAAGGATGCGAAACGAGATTTTGAAGAAAATTCCTCCACCCCAAACTAATCTTTACATGGAAAATATTTTGAAAATATAGTTTTTCTCAAAAATGGCTCTAACCATTTTGATTAAAATACCCTATATTAAAGATACTTACATGACAAATAAAATGTAGGTATATCTTGAATTTTCTTTATAGTGTTTAACATCCGCTTTTACTACTTGTGGCACCACAGACGATGACACTAATGATACATGGAATGAAGATAGAATGACATGGCGGGGGAACCCGGAGAAAACTTATCCCTACGCTGCTTTGTCCACCACAAATCTCATATGCGGTCGCTTGGGATCGAAGCCACGCCTTCTAGGGGAGAGGCGAGTGGTCTAACCACACGGTCACAATAGCTTCTGAAGACCTCTTCATTCTGGATGAATTTTATATAATTCACAAAGCGTAATAGATAGACAAAAACTTAGGGCACACAAAACCTATATCTTGTTAAAACATACACTTTGTCACATACCTACTTTTGACTTCCTCTAGCCCGTATTACAATGTACATTGTGGATAAAGAAGGTATATTATATTCCACCCAAAAATTCGATATCGAGATTTCCCCGGAAATATAAGTTTTGAGGTCCCCTGTGTCCAAAAAAAGCATTTTAGAAAAAGGTACGCGCGCGTGCGTGCGTGCGTGTGTGTGTGTGTGGTATTTGAGGGCAGCATAGCTCAAAGACGAAAAAACCGTTAAGAACCAAACTTGGTTTTTTAAATTTAGTATCTTCCAAGAATGCGACAAGAAGATTTTGAAGAATACATCTCCACCACAAATTACTCTTTGCATGCAAAAATGTTAGAAGATTTTGTTTTTCTAAAAAATATCACTAACGATTTTGATTAAAATACTATATATTAAAGTTACTTACATCACCAATAAATTGTATATTTTGAATTATCTGGGAATAGCCTCTGAAGTCCTCTTTATTCTGGATGAGTTTTGCAGAATTTTGCATAACGATTAAACCGTAAGGGATAGACAAAAACGTATTACACAAAAAATGTAGATCTCGTTAAAAAACGTAATAATTTATATCATGTACGTTTTTTATGTAGAACTGACCGTTTTTGAGATATTCTTTGTTATTGGTTTCAATTTAGACTACTTAAGTTCTAAAATTGAAGTCACGTTTCATTTCATCTCTCTTGTTTTACTGCAGGCCATGCAAAGATAACCGAACTTCAGTTTTTTCACATAGGGCCAGCTTTTAAAAGATTTGACTATCGATTTAGCCTAGTGTATTCCTTTATATCCCTTCTACTTATAATGAAGCAAATAATAAGAAAGTTTTGCTAATGATTAGCATTCATAGATAAAAGATTATTCTTTTGTACGGAAAGTTGTTTGAGGAACAGCTAGAGAAAGTCATGTGAATGGGACACATTTTGCTTTATAGAATTTACCGTTTCCGAGATATTCCTTGTTATTGGTTTCAATTTTAAACTACATCACTTTTCTCAAACCGGATGTCACCTTTCGTTTCATATCTCTTATTTACTACTGGCAGTGTAAAGTGAACCAAACTTAAATTGTTCACATAGCGACAAAATTTTAAAATATTTGACTATCACTTTAACCTAGCATATTCTCTTTTTTCCCTTCTGCTTAAAAGTAAGCAAGCAAACAGAAAATTTCTGTTACGTTTGACTCGATTACCATAATATAGAAAAAAAGAATCTTTTCTCTGAATAGTTTATTTGCAGAACGGATAAAGTCATGTGAATGGAACACATCAGCTCTTTTTCCAATGTTTTAAGTTTTACAGTAGTTAAGTTGGAACACATATTTGGCATCGCAAATATAAAATTACAGGTGAACCAACAGAACTTTGGTACTCAGTTGCGATAGGTCTACCAATTCAATGTCATCCTGTGAATTATATATCACCAAATAGTGAAATAACTACACATCTGTTTAAGCCTATTGTACGAAATTTATTTTTCACCTGCACTTTAGCTCTCCTTTTTACTTTCTCTACACATACTATGTTACAGGGCTCTTTATCAGGCGGACCCTCACACCCAATATAGAATAAGAGGCTGAGAATCATAGCAGTTAAAGAGCGTCCATTAATAAAACGCCAATTTTGCGCTATTCCATCGTATTGCGTTAACCTAGCGTGTCTTTGTTTCCCTCGACCTTTTGGCTTTCTATTTAATGGTGTCTTTACTGGTCCTTTCATTCGTTTCTTTTTATCTTATTTACTATTATTTCTGAGGTCGTCTCCTTAGCACGTTGGTAGCGTAGCTGCTTACCAAGCGGGAGATCTGGGTTCGATCCCCAGTAAGGTCTCTGGGGGGCCAATTGAGAAGCTACTTGATGGAGAAGTAGCGGCTCCAGGTCATGAGGACCGCATTAACCGGCCGGGGGGCTCGAGGTGCTGACCACGTCTCACCCTCCAATACTGCACCACATCCCTCCATCTGTAGTGGATCGAGATGGGGGACGCAGCGGCCGGGTAGTAGGCCAAGGTTCCCTGTGAGCTGTCGTGCCATGGAGTTATTACTATTATTTCTGAACAGCTGGCAGCCTTTGATGTTTCATTTCCTCTTTTACTATCGCTAATTTTACTTGAATCTAACGCGTTCGCTTTTTTACGTTGCTTCTTAGTTTAGCAACATTTCGTTCCATTCAAACTTTATTAACTCGATAACTATAAATGCGTGCGTGGAATACAAAATACATAATCTGCATTAACACTTCCTTGTAAACTTATATTAGTTAGCCTTTACAAAACGTACAATATCTGAACCCTGCCTTGCGCCTTGAGTTCAATAGACGGCCGTCTATTGTTAGTCATAGATAAAGGATGCAAGAAGTTTCAGGAATCGGCTTGTTTTGAAAATTTTCTCCAACTCTTTTCTCTCGCTCGGCTCCCCTTGTAAACAATATAACAGAAAGTTTCCATTACTTAACTTTTCTACTCATAGGTATAGAATTTTCCGAACATTGTTATATAAAAATAAAAATGCTCATGTTATTAAAGGCGGAGAGTTCAAACTAGACAGGTATCAACACTACGAAAAATATTGTGGCGCTCTGTCTTTAGTTTATTTGTTACTGCGTGATAATATCTGAAACACCAAATATTGGACTTTTACCAAGAAAAAAAAACGCGTTTTTCTTTGAAAATTTGGGCCCACTGAAATCCAAATGGGTCCAAAAATAATCTGATAGAGAAAAATATTCTGCTAAGGACAATGCGTTCAAAGCTGGAAAATACAACAAATGAATAATTACTCCATCTTATTAGCAACTTGGCGACTGCGCGAGAGTAAAAAAGGACAAAGCTAATGACAATATGTATGCGTTAGACAGAGATATCGCATTTAATTCTTATATCTTTTAAGGTTGATCCAAGCTATAAATATGATTGTAAGAGTGAAAGTTGGGAAAAGATGATGCAAAATTCAGCATTTAACACGTATGGCTTTATAAGAACAAATTGTACAAATGTTAGCTATGCAAATGAAGTTGACTATGTAATACGACCATTTAAAGAATCCATACCAAAGACTGTAGCAGCGTATTGCAGCATTCCTGAGCTCCGAAGCACTAATCTCCTTCAAAGTAAATATCCTTGGTGATGCAACAATTCCCTCAGCGCTCCCGCCATTGTTGGAAACATTTCTAGAACGAAGTTTTTGTAATGGTGAGCAACCAGATCATTACATAACACATGATGACATGATGTCTTTTCTTCATTCAAATTGGGTCCATTTCAGCAGCATTTTCGGTTTGGGAAATAGCCAAAAGCGACACTGAGCCATGTCGGCTGAGTAGAGAGCCTGGCAAACCACAGGAATGTTGTGTTTGGCGATGAAAGCCAGAATCAAAGCGCACAATGGGTGGGTGTGTTATGATGATGGTGCTGACAAGCTTTTGCTGCCCAAATTTTCCGATCATTTGCGGCAGAGCATCATAAAGGCGACGATGGGCCTTTGTGATTTGACTTGTGGTGCCTACTTACGATGCACCACGGTGGTCATTGCCTGCCGTAACATAAGTAGTAAAAGCGGGCGTTAAACAGTATTAACAAATCTGATATGTTCCATTCACGTGCCTTTCTTTACAAGCAAAAATTGTTGTTCAAAAGCTTATGCCTCTATTTACTTCATGCTGATCGACAAAAAATTAGCAGAAATAGTCTTATTACTTGCTTCCTTGTAAGTCGAAGCGAAATAAGGGAGTGCCATAGCTTGAAGTGATAGTCAAAAGCTGTTGCTATGTAACTGAAATTCCTTTGTTTTTATGGACATGAGTTGACAAATTCCTGTATGAGAAAAGTGCAAGTTTTATAAAGGTGAAACTCAAAATAAGGAATATCTAAAAAACGATCAACTCCACGAAAACAATGTTTGTAACATAAATTGTGTGTTTTAACGTGCTCTACATTTTTTGTGTGGCAAGTTTTTGTCCCTCTCTTACGGTTTAGGAGTTATGCAAAATGCCGTAAAATTCAGAAAAAAATAGTCTTCAGATGTTATTTCCATATAATTCAAGATATACATTTTCATTGTCAGGTAAATATCTTTTAATTTATATTTTAATCAAATCATTAGAGCCATTTTTGAGAAAATCAAACGTTCGTAAAAAGTTCCATGTAAAGGGTAGTTTGGGGTGTGGGGATTTTTTTTGTTCAAAATCTTCGTGTCGCACCCCTGGAAGATACTAAACTTAAATACCAAGTTTGGTATTTTACCGACTTTTCAGAAAGGGACGTGAATACATGCAAATAATTTGATATTTAATAGAGAATAATAAGTATAACACATAGTGTATCTCGTTTTGTCCGCGTACTAACAGTACAGTCATAATCGAAGCACAAATGTCAGAGTCAAATTTGTTTTGAACGGCCCTACCTTATGTCTCTTCTGTGTTTACATAATCACGCAACGGCAAGTACGTACTTAGCAAAACTCACACACCGCCGACCTTCCTTTACGTAATGAATGAGCTCACATATGCTGAATTAGCATATATTAACTTTATTTACGCCACAACTAGGGAATATGCCAGCGCTGCGAGGGACTGTATCATCAATGATTTTTAAATCGTCATCTCCCTAAAAGACGAACGTTCACTGCAGTCTATCAACGGATCTGTGGCACAGGTTTTGTTAATTCCCGACTTCAATATCTTTTTAATTTATTTCTTATTTGATTTATTTTATTTGTTATTATTTTTTATTTAAATGTTGAAGTTAATTTTAATTGTTCACCTTTGTAAGAATAATAAGGTTGATTTTGTAATTTAAAGAACGCAAATGCTTACATGCTGATTTGAGTTATGCATTTATTCAATAAAACGAAATTTAAATGAAGCATAATGCTATTCCGTTCAATGTTTTTAAGTTAAACCCTGAATGCATTGTGAATCATAATCAGATAATGTATGAAAACAAATGATTACATAGATTGAAGTTTCAGTGCGATCGAATTTCTTCCCTTACATCACACCACCTTAGTTGGGCAGGGCAGAGGCCAGAGAGCAGAGGACGTAAACAATTACCGAACGTCTGAGATAGAGATTAATAACCATTCTAAAAAAAAATCATGAAATGTTCCTCGTGAACATAACTAGAAAATAGCAAAAAAAAGCTGCAAATACTGGATCATCACATCGTCTTCAAATGTTAATACAGATAGTTGTCTTTACTAACCTTCCATGTGTACATACGTGCTCTTGTCTCTGATGGTTATTAAAATTTCCATGTGATCCCCTAATTTAAATTATAACTCCTTGGCACGACAGCTTTCGGGGAGCCTTGGCCCGGCCGCTGCGTCCCCCATCTCGGTCCACTACAGACGTCATGGATGGGGTGCAGTATTGGAGGGTGAGATGTGGTCAGCACCTCGAGTCCCCCCGGTCGGTTAATGCGGTCCTCATGACCTGGCCTAATTTAAATAAAGAAGCAAACTACTCTGCCGCTTCGCTGTTGGAATACACCGGTGACGCGGGAGTGGGTTGCAAAAACTGCTTAGATTAAAGTTGACAAACATTGCCGGTAAATTTTATTTCTGTCACTGGTTTAGCGGAGTCGAATAGCAGTAGTTAATGAGGCATGTTACTGATATAGTAATAAAGCATACATGCAAAAGTAAATTTAGTTTGGAGAGGATACTTCTAGTCAGTTGTATTATTTAAAGATAGATTGCGCTCTGAAAGTGAAAATGATTTTTAAATGAGCCTGAAATGTTCAATAAGGGCGAAGTGCTCTTTGAATTAAGACTACGAGCGGACATGCCAAAAGCTAGTTTGGGCGTTACAGAATTACAACAGCGGTTACGCCAACTTGTTCAAGGGGGAAGGAATCTTATTCGTACTATGTGGAAAACTTGAATTTCGAAATAGAATTGTCGATGCGTGATTTTGAGAAGCTTAAGCTTAACTGCGACGTTCAAAAAGTCGTTTGCGATATTGGCAATACAAGATCAATTATTTAAAAAAGGCCTAGTAGAAAAAATCAAGAAAAAGCAGTATCATTGAATAAGACCTTGGATGAAATTACGTAGCTGATTGAAATGATAATCAGTCAGAATGCCAGTAATAAAAATGTAACTACGCACATGCAGAAACATACGCAAGAATGAGTAGTTTAGATTCCTGACATTAGTGTTGGGGCGAAAATGCAGTTAAATGGACAATTCAATTTGCCAACGCTCGTTTGTCAAACCCTTTGCAATGTATTATTCATAATATGAGAAAGTTGAGCACGAGGTCGGTGGGGGAAATTTTGTATTTTCTGATGAAGGTGGTTAAACTTAAAGAACAAACTTAAAGTACCTGATAATGTGTTACTCCAAATGTAATAAGTGCAAGCTTTAAAAAGTGACGGTTTATTAGACTGGTGTCATACATGAATGATTGAAATACTAGTACCGCAAAGCTAATTTAATGCACTTCTGGTTTTCCATCATTTTTACAAACAGAGAATTTGTAAAAGATGTTTGATATTCGCAGCATATTCGTTTTATAGCTAAATCACTGAGGTTTCGTTATAAAAGCACATCATTGAAACTATTGGTAAGAGTTCTCATTGTCCGGAAGAGTTTATTGTCAAAACACAAATTTAGATGTACGAGGAATAAACGAAATTGCTATAAATTAGACACACTTGGAAGATGATATTACGAACGTTTTCATAATACACAAGGATAAAGAGAGTTTACAAATTCCAAGGAGTTGTCAGAATCAAGTGAGTTATGTAAGATCGCAGTGAATAAAACAAACACTGAGTTTAGCCCGCATGCGGTGAAGACACGGCGATTTAGGGCTAAAGAAATCTTTGTTCGCTAAGGAATCACATTTGAATAACCGTGCGTTGTAATGCGTTGAAAGACGTTGTTGCCGTATGTATCGCTTGCTATCTGTTAATAAATGTCCAACTATTGCTGTATTGGAATTTTTTCAATAATATATGCTTCCGTAGCAAAATCACTAAAATGTGAACGTAACGCCCTAGGTAGCAAATTGTGTAAGTGTGTCTGATAAAGAGATTAGTATTTTGAGAAAGACATGTCTGCAAGTGAAAACTGATAATCAATGCTGTTTATAGTGACATTGTAGAAGTGTGCATCTTTAGTCACAAGATTGCGCAAATGGGATTGAAAGCTGTTTTAAATAATTTACTAAGTTATTTTATTAATTGTGGGAATGATAAAACGGAGCAGACCAACAGTCAAATGAAACGTCAGTCACTAAGAATATTAAGGTAGTGAAAATATGGTCTTCATTCAGAAATATAATTATAATTACATACAATTACCAATTAGTATTTTGTGGTTGTTCTATAGAGCTGCCCTTTACAATTGTCTTGCCCTTCCATAGTTTTTCGAATAACTGTTATACGCATTAAGGTTTGTAACAAAGCTAAATCGTTTGCTACAGATTTTACTACTAAGCAGAATTGGCGTGTAAATTCCAGAGAGCTTGTCGTGATATTTTCAGACAAATGTGGCACACAGTCTAAGAGTAAAGCTACTCAAATGAATATGGTGTATAGGACTGAACACTTATTTCTAAAACTTTTGCGCCAGCACTTACGGAGGACACGTTTGCGGGACTACTGAGGATGGTGTACGAGGGCGAATCAAAAAGCAAGTTATACTGAGCGGATGCTGTGTGTCGTGACTGTGGCCAATGTGTAGCAAGCTAGATAGAGTAACTGTTGACACGTTGGCTAGGAAGGGAACTGTAGTATCCCTTGTGTGTAGAGCGGGCTAGGATCTATGGCGCGTTAAATGGATGTTCTCCTCAAATTGGAGGTGCGTGCAACGATCAGAATTCTATGGGCTAAACGGGTCAATTTGAGGGACATTCATAGTGAAATCACTGCTATGTATGGTGAGCGTGCAATTTCTCGTCCAGGTATTGTAAAGTGGTGTAAGCAATTTGACGCCGGACGCACGGATCTCACTGATAAATATCGCGAAGACACACCCCCAACGTCCATTGTAAGTGTTGGCCGCGTGGATGTGATCATTAGAGACAATCGGCGCATGCTTTATTTCCTATGGCTATGTGTTCTCCGATGGAGAACACTTTGGTTATCGCAAAGTGTGTGCCAGATGACTCCCATGGCTGCACACTGAAGTTCACAAGGGCCAATCGTCAATGGCCTTTTTGCAATGGTATTCTGGGGAGGGAAACGAGTTTCTGCAGTGAATCATCACAGATCTTGGGTCCACCATTTCATTCCAGAAACAAAGAGAAAACTGATGATATGGGTGCACACCACAATAAGAGAAGGCCAAAATCCAACCTTCAGCAGGAAAGGTAATGGCCACAGCGTTCTTTGACATGGAGGGTGTAGTCACATGGAATTTATGCTGAAAGGCACGACAGTCAACTCTGTTTCATATTGGCAAACGTTGAACCGGCTCGTAACGCAATTAAAGAAAAGCGGCGGGAAAAATTGAGCGCCGGCGTGATTTTGTTGCACGATAATGCAACACACCAAACGTCGGAACTGCTGCAGCGATTCAAGTGGGAGGTGTGGTAACATTCTCCATACAGTCTAGATCTAGCGCCATGCGATTTCATGTGTTCGGCGAGATGAAAAAGGATCTCGGTGGACCACGGTTTCGAAACGCTGAAGAGGTGAAAGTAGCTGTATTCAGGTGGTTACATAGCGCTGAAGGTGATTTATATGCATCCTGAATAGACAAGTTGGTTGCTCGTTCCGAGAAATGTCTACAGTCTCTTGGGGATTATGTAAAAAATTGAACTTACATTGTATGTTGTCATAGTTAACTATGTGCATGAGGTTCAATAAATTGCCATAACTTGGAAGTGTAACTTACTTTCTGATTTGCCCTCATAATGTGGAAAACAATGAAAAGTAGAAGCTAGCAAGTCAGTTCGAATAGGGCATGTATGCGCCTGCGTGTCCCACAGAGCGATCTAAGAAACGAAATGTACTGTTTGTTTCTAGTGTTTATGTGCCGGAAACAGTTGAGCTGTTATTGAGCAAATTGATGGCTCCATGCCACGGGTATAATTATAGAGATGTAGATTGCCGAGGCCATATCCAGCGCAACGACTTCTCTATTGCAGTAAAAATGTTCCTAATATAACGTCACTTCATTCACGATGAAAGGGGCTCCAGCACGCCAGTTCATTTTCCCGTGACGTCACGCGCATAATCTTAGAGCAACAACCGATACAGAATTGTAGTAGTTGTACAGAAAATACATTTTGTAGACACATTATAAAGTTATAAACAAACTTCTATTTATTTGCCTGTTCTTTTACAGTTTTAATATTAATAATTCCTTTATCATTTACTACTTATGATTATTTATCATATTTACAGATTCTAAGAGAAATTCACTTGGAATGCCGGGCGAAGCACTGCGAATCATAAATTAAAGTGATAGAAAATACAAATTATTGAAACCATTACTGGTGCACCACGTGACATGTCTTTATATAGTATTTAGATAATATTTAATTACTTACCCACGGTATATACTTTTTCAAAATAAATGTAAAACTTGTACTATACCAACCGTTTTTCTGCCACAGATTATACTATTTCAAGCAAATTGTTAATATTCTGCAAGTTAGAACAATAATAGATTCCATGGTTAATTAAGCGTTACTTTTTATTACGTAAATGTATAACGCGTATTATAACACTTCAAACGACGAGATATACCCAAGGTCGGGGGTGCAAATTCGGCGGAGGAGGACGGATTTTTTCGGGTGTAAAAATCCTTAGCATGGCTTCCTTCGAAAGGGAAGTAAAGCCGTTGATCCCATGGGGTAGATTTACGGCATATAAAAGAACCTCAAGCCTGATAGAGAAGCTTCTGAGCAAAATTAAGCAGTGTTTCACGCCCAATTTAGAATGGGACGCTGAGAACCACAGAAGTTAAAGAGCGCCCATAAATAACACGTCATTTACATTTCCCAAACGACGTGTGTTAGGAAATAATTGTATTAAAAGTTTGTTTTTGGCAAATAATATATGTATATATACAGGACGTTTCAAAAATACGGGGCATAATTGCAGGTATGTATTTCCCACATGAAGACAATCAAAATAGTTCATTATAACATGTGTCCGGAAATGCTTCATTTCCGAGTTATGGCCTTTACAAAATTGAAAGTCCCACCTGTAGACAATCAAAATAGTTCATGTCCGGAAATGCTTCATTTCCGAGTTATGGCCTTCACAACATTGGAATTCACTGGAACGTTTTTCTTTCCGCAGGTCTTTGCCGTCAAAGGAGACATTAGGAGGGCGCTCTGATAGTTCATTCTGAGGAAGGTTACATTCAGTGTTCTTTAGGCGTTAAGACTGTGCGGCATGTATTCAAATCAAGAGCTGGCAGAGATACACTTCATGTATGGTAAGGCGGACGGCAATGCTGCGCTGGCTCGTCGTTTGTACCAGGAGAGGTACCCACAGCGACAATGTCCAGATAGGAAGACATTTGTATGTCTCCATTCCCG
Source organism: Hymenopus coronatus (assembly GCA_030762935.1). NCBI lineage: Eukaryota > Metazoa > Arthropoda > Insecta > Mantodea > Hymenopodidae > Hymenopus > Hymenopus coronatus. Next base: position 18,397,349 of record CM060884.1, read on the forward strand.
TCTGTGCGAGTATGGAACATTCACCTCTCCTGGTTTGGGAAGGGGACAACCAAGATCTACAACTCCAGAAGTGCAGGAGGAGATTCTGGAGACTGTGGACAGGACTCCTATCAGCACACGACGGTTAGCGTTGCAAGTCAATGTTCCTCATACGACTGTCTGGAGACTGTTGAACGAGTATCAATTGTATCCTTATCATTTGCAACGTGTACAGGCCCTGTCACCAGCAGATTACCCTGCACAAGTTAGGTTCTGTCAGTGGTTCTTGCAGCAGTGTGGTGTAAATCCGAACTTTTCTGCCGTCGTATTATTTACAGATGAAGCACAGTTCACAAGAGATGGCATAACAAATTTCCACAATCAGCATGTATGGTCGCATGAAAACCCACGTGCAACTGTTGTATCTCATCACCAGGTGCGGTTCTCCCTCAACATGTGGGCCGGTATCATTGGTGATCGATTAGTTGGACCCCATGTACATGTAAACAGACTTACGGGGCAGGGGAACACAAAACTTCCTGGAAAATACCATACCTGACGTTTTCGAAGACACTCCACTGATCAATCATCAACACATTCACTTCTTGCATGATGGCGCTCCTGCACACTTCAGTCTTACGGCTCGCCAGTACTTGGATCGAAGGTTTCCTGATCGATGGATAGGTAGAGGTGGCCCAATTGCTTGGCCTCCACGCTCACCTGATCTGAACCCTCTCGATTTCTACTTGTGGGGCTATTTAAAATCATTGGTTTATTCGTCTCCGGTGCCGGATTTGGAATCCCTTCGGAACTGAATTGTGGCAAGTTGTGAGGACATACGCAATACTCCTGGAGTTTGGGATCGTGTTCGCAGGTAAATGAGACATCGATGTGAGGTCTGTATTCAAGCAGGAGGTGGACATTTTGAACATCTTCTGTAATGACAACAACCTACGGAAAGAAAAACGTTCCAGTGAATTTCAATGTTGTGAAGGCCATAACTCGGAAATGAAGCCTTTCCGGACACATGTTATAATGAACTAATTTGATTGTCTACATGTGGGAAATACATACCTGAAATTATGCCCCGTATTTTTGAAACACCTGTATATACATATATTATTTGCCAAAAACAAACTTTTCTTAATTTCTATAAACATTACAAAAATTATCCATGTTTTAAAAATCATTTTCTTAAAATCAAACATACCCTTTCACGAAAGTTTAAACATTTGACATAGGTAACTATAAAAATGTTTCAAGTGCAGGATTTATCTTTAGGATACAAACTTATTGCAGCGATTTTATAGTTCAGGCCAAATTTCATTGATACACAATTACTTATTCACTATAAATTAATACCTAATACACTGCTTAAATTAGCATAAAGTTTGAACGTGCTTTTAAATGAAAGTTCATTTATATAGTGTTGGGATTCATGACGTAAATTCATTTCATACTGTTGCAAACTAAAACAGTTTTTCTAATACTAGGTTTCCAATGAAATGTTCCAAGATAAGTTATGAAACTACATTTATCAACCTATAAATTTCCCCAAATTGTATCATTTCAATATATAAATGATTCATTATCCAAAACATATTAAATAAAATGTTTATAAAAGTTTAATTCTCGGAAGTTTAAAGATTTATCTAGGTATATACAAATGATATACAGATTAGGTAATGAGAAAATTTTAATTCTTCTTAATATAACTTTCCTTTGTTCGGACTGAATATGAAAACTTTTTTCCAGTTTAATCAAAACTAATAGAGATAGAGAACAGTTAGCTGAATAAAACTACATGCAAATCTATCACTGTATTATTACTTTCTCTTCACGAACTATGTGCACAGTGTATAGAGAGGATATTGAATTGCACCCAAAAATTCGATACCGAGATTTCACCGGAAATACATGTTTTGAGACCCCTGAATAAAAAAATCATTTTTAAAAAAATGTCCTGTGTGTCTGTCTGTCTGTCCGTCCATGTGTGCATGTGTCTGTGGGCAGCATAGCTCTAAGACGAAAAGACGTTAAATACCAAACTTGGTATTTAAGTTTGGTATATTCCAAGGATGCGACACGAAGATTTTCACGAAAATCCCCCACCAACAACTACTCTTTACATGAAACATGTTTAAAAAAGTTTGATTTTGTCAAAAATGGCTGTAACGATTTTGATTAAAATCTCTTATATTTAAGATATTTATTTGATAAGTAAAATGTGTATCTTCAATTTTCTGGGAATAGCTTCTCAAGACATGTTTATTCTAGATGAATTTTACGGAATTTTGCATAATTGGCAAACCATAAGAGCTAAACGAAATCTTAACATACAAAAATGTAGAGCTCGTTAAAACACAGAATTTATGTTATATACACTTTTTTTAGTGGAGTTGACCTTTTTTGAGATATTCTTTGTTATTAGTTTCAGCTTTAAAATACTTACCCTTTTCTCATACGGGAATTTGTCAACTCCTGTTCATACAAACAAAAGTACTTCAATCGCACAGCAACCAGCTTTTATAAGATTTGACTATCGATTTAGCCTATAGTACTCCCTTATTTCCCTTCTACTTACAAAAGGAAGCAGGTAATAAGACCCTCTCTGACAATTTTTTCTCGATTAGCATTAAGTAAATAGAAGAATAAGTTTTTTTAACAATAATTTATTGCAGACACATAGAAAAAATCATGTGAATAGAGCACACCAGGTTTTTTTTTCTCTATACGTACTATGTACATGGTGTAAAGAGAAGGTATTGCACTCCACCCAAAAATTCGATACCGAGTTTGCTCCGGAAATATATGTTTTAGGGTCTCCTTTATCTAAAAAAAAAAAAAAAAAGGAAAAAAAGCATTTTCGGAAAAAAGTCTGTGTGCGTGTGTGAGTGTGTGTGTGTGTGTGTCTGTGAACACGATAACTCAAAAACGAAAAGTCGGTAAAATACCAAACTTGGCATTTAAGTTCAGTATATTCCAGGGATGCGACACGATGATTTTGAGAAAAATCCCCCACCCCAAACTACCCTTCACATGGAACATGAAAAATTTTGATTTTCTTAAAAATGGCTCTAACGATTTTGATTAAAATATCATATATTTAAGATATCTACCTGACAAATAAAATGTATATCTTGAATTTTCTGGGAATAGCCTCTGAAGACCACTTTATTCTGGATGAATTTTACGAAATTTTGCATAACTGCTAAACCGTAAGAGATAGACGAAAACTTACCACACAGAAAATGTAGAGCACATTAAAACACACAATTTTTGTTACATACATTTTTTTCGTGGAGTTGATCGTTCTTGAGATATTCCTTGTTTTTGGTTTCAGCCTTGAAAACTTTGTCAACTCGTGTCCATACAAAGGAACTTCAGTCACATAACCAGCTTTTGACTATCACATTAACCTATGGTGCTCCTTTATTTCGCTTCTACCTACAAGGAAGCAAGTAATAAGACTATTTCTGCTAATGTTTTTTTTTTTTTTTCCGATTAGTATGAAATAAATGGAAGCATAAGCTTTTTAACAATAATTACTTGCAGAGATGTGGAGGAAGTCATGTGAATGGAACACAGATTTTTTCTACTCATAATGTAGTACTAGAAAGCTTTAAAATTTCTATTTTCCGTTTTCAGAATATAAAAGCATAAGGAGAGATTATGTCAGGGATATTTTACTTATATGAGCTTAGGCTTGTTATTAAGGAAAGATTGTTTAGGGTTAGTTTTATTTAAACATAAGCCTATATTTCTGATTCTGGTATTTTAGGTTATAGTTGCTCCTAATATTTATTTCGATATCTATTTATTCTGATTCACAATTGCTTCCTATGGTTATATTAGATGAGCTTAGATTTCTGACGTACTAATGGAATTTCGTGGCGTCTAGACGCTCCGCAGTGGATGGTATTTGTTTCACTTTTTGAAGGCGTTACACTCGTAGTTGCTGTAATGGTGCTCTTGTACAGTGTTTGCAATAATAAACAGAAAGATCGCAGAGAGTCACAACTGAAATTTGTTAACAATTTTATAGGCTTTACACGATTTTCGTGTTTGTGCAGTGAAAATGTTGTTACTCTTTCAATTTCTCTGTGGTAATTTGATGCTACCCAATGATGAAACTGTCAAGCAATAGGGTCGTATAATAAATTTACATAAATTGAAACAAGCAAGCGCTGTATAGAAACTATTAATTAGTAGAAAATACATTTCTGTAATAATATATAACGATACCGAAACGTTTTGGTGCATTTTAAATACACTTTCCTGATTTAGAGCTTCTATAATTTAACTCATAAGAAACCACTGTGTGCATATTTTTTAATTTGTTATTTTGTTACTTTGGCGCCAACTGGTGTAGGAGAGTGAAAGTAAAACCGCGTTTACACGATGCCAGTTGATGAGACACCTGTTAGGAGACAGTTGACTGGCATAAAATGATTGGCTACATGTGAACACTTCAGTTCAAATGCAGACTGTCGGGACAACTGTTACCGTGTGAACGTGGCAGGACGATAGTGACAATGGCTAAAGGTGTTTTAACCTCGAAGAGTATCCTCCTGTATATTTTGGTAACTTAAAGCTTCTAGTTTACTTAATTTTGGCTCCAAAATGGAGTGACGATACGAACTTGAGTTCATTGAGGTTACAGCAAACAACGGTGTTTGTGGGACCAGCAGGGATAAAAGTGCTCGTCAAACGGCACTCTGCGAAATTACCTCTCAGATTTTCTGACCCACTGCCACGTTTTCTTTAATCCCTCCACTTGAACTTCGCATGACTCGGCAAAGACCATTACCAGAGCTAGGAAGTTTGTACCGTATGCCGTTCCGGATACAGGTTGCGACCGACCATCTCGCTGCATCAAAACAAGTAGGGGGAGAGGTAAATAAACCTGTTGTCAAGTAAACAGTACTGCATCCAGAGAACAAAAGTGACTAATGAGACATTCGTAAAAGCACACCTATTTAGATAATTATGTACAACATACAAATTGTTACATATATACAGGCTGACTCTGACTGACTGATTTCCTTCTTCACATATGTATATTATGAAAACACCCAAGCAATTATACCACGAATTTTAATATTTACTGGTCGAATGTAAAGTAATATCCAAATAATAAAATTAATTTCTCAAATATCTTTAGACTCTTACCAAGTAATAACGAAAGTAGGAATTAAACTAAATCTTTACTCATCTGCAACCGTATTACTGAAAACTATATTTACTTCTGAAACCTTTCAAATGAAATTCTCATTCTACGTTCCGACAAACAAGATTTGTAATGTGAAAAAGTTCGTTCCACTTCGCATGATGTGTCAGTATCACCAAGCAAATAGCATTTGTTTGGATCTAAAAGTGCAACTTGCATATGATACATCACACTGAACCCTGCATTCTTTTCATTTACACTTTTCATTTTCATCTTTATTTCAGGTAGGATGCTCATGGATTAGTAGATCCATCTTGACAGTTCTTCTACATGCCGCACAGATTCAGTTCAGCTCCATACCTCTGGACATAACAGTGTGGTAGTTTTGGGTAAATTTCTGAACAAATTTGCAATCAATACTACGTTTCTGTCAAGCTGTTCTATTACTAGACTTTGACAGTTTGTTCATTAGAATCGTCATCAGTTTCTGAATAAGTTCATGCATATGAGCACTGCTAGAAAACTTACTATGGTTTTAACAGTAAGTTTGATCACATTTGAGCAGAACCAAGATGTTATTCGAACGCCTCCCTTCCTACTGACGTAGTTCTGTTTTATGCAGTGATAGCTGTTTTGCAGTAATGACCTTTGTTCGTACAAGTAGCGCTGCATAGTATTGCAAACCTGGCCGCTCTCACTCTGCATAAGGAAATCGGTACGAACTTCCTATACCCCAGCCGCTAAATCATTGCACTTGACAGGAGTTAAGTTGGTACACCCACAGATAAAAGATGAAAATCTTTAACCATTTGACTTTCAGAACCAATCACAAAACAGCATTCCGGTCGGTCGGTCGGTCAGACAGCGGAAACGGATTTAGACACCGCTCCGTTGCAATATCTGGCTATTTCCAAACACATGCTCAGTTTGTGAACTCCTAACACATGTGCTGAGCTGTTCTATACAAGCTACGTATTATTCGTTATTATTTATATTTATTGTAATTGTTGATAGTGTTGTTAGTGTTTGTTTGTACGTGTGGGAACATAAGACTTTAACAATTATAGAGGTGGAAGGGCTTGCGGTGTGGCGAGGGTGGACGCGGCTTCATGAAAGAAGTGAATCATGTGCACAAAATAATACGAAAAGCACAGGAATTAGACGGAATCATCAGGAATGTGAACCACTAATGATTGTGTTGATGACGACAATGACGATGATGCTTCCGAGAATTATGATGACGGAGTCTTGAATGAAATTAAGCAATTAAAATTGTAAACCGGTGAAAATCAATGTTATACCTATCTCTCATTGTAACAAGCTATTTTGCATTTTTGTTCAATATTGTCGTAAATACGTATGTATGTTACATGCGTTATAGAATCACTGTTATTTTCAATTAATGTCAATAATAACGAATTAGTTTCATTATTCATCGGCATTCATTTACTATGTACACTGTTTATATTCGTCTTTACACACAATTGAGACATTTATGATCAGCTGTTGTTTATTAGTAACTCTGGCAACACCGCAAAGGCAGCATAGCCAACCTTATGCGAAATCACTCGAACTGTCAAGTGTAAGGGTTCAGCGGCGGGGGTATAGCTCTGATTATTACATATGGAACGTACTTTCTCTCACGGGACACAACAGGTGCTGCACACTCATTTCTTTCTATCTACTGCCGTACCAACAGCTTCCCCGAGTGGACAGATTCTCATTCAACTAGACTGGCCAGTGACAGTCTCGCAATCATTAGAGGACAACTGTCCTTGGCAAAATTGGCATCGTGTAAACGCAGCATTATAGATTTAAGACTTAATGACCCAGGCTAAAATTTCGAGGGTTTAAGGACAGAACATTAAATGTTAAAGCTTGATTATAGCATCTCTGGAATCATAAATTGCAGACATTTCTTAAGGATGATATGTTAAAGCAATATGTAGTAAGTGGTGACGTTAAACGAATACTGCGCGTCACAAAATCAAACAAATATGACATATAAATATGGTTTGTAAATACTGTGTTTCTGTGTTACGAAAATAAAATAGCTTGACAAAATTTAGGTTAGGAAACGTTTTACGTATTTTTCGCACCAACATTTATTCCTAAAATGTGAGAAGTTATTCCTAGATGAAAGAAGTTAGTTAAAATATGACATTAATATGTCATATTAAAATTATTAATAAAGGAATACTTCTTTATCCCATTAAAATTATAACTTCATTTCCCAAAAAGTAATACTCATACAACAACTATAAATAAAACATCCCGTTATTGTCACATTTAGGACAATTGCGGGTTTTATATAATCAAAACTTCTGTTGTTTTACCCTTTAGTACGTAGTTTCACTGTGCTAATGACCTAGGTTGTCCTAATTCGGTTCAAATTAAAATTCTTAAACATGTTCCTAATATTCCTGCTCATGCACCAAAGATAAAAATAATGTTCCGATGTCTTTATGGTTGGTTGAGAATAATCACCGTTGCAACCAGTAGTCTATAGTCTGATGGTCAGTGCTTGCTATCCACACTTGTGCTGTGAAATAATTTGCTGTAAACATAGAGTAGGTCTTTTTAGATGAAAGGCAACATGTTATTTCTGTGTTTAAAATAATCTGATGTGTTCCATTTCACATAACTTTCCTTAGATATTGCGCAACAGATTATTCTCACAAAAGCTGGTCCTACTTTCTACTTCGTGCAACCGAGATAAACAGCAGATAGCAAAAATAGTCGTATGTATTAACACTTCCTTATAAGTAGAAGGGAAATAAATGAATACACTAGGCTGAACTGACAGTCAAATCTCTTAAAAGATGTTGATATGTGCTTGAAATTAGTTTCTTTGCATGGTCGGAGTTGACGAATTTCCTTATAAGAAACATTTAAGTATTTTAAAACTGAAACCAATAATAAGAAATATTTCAGAAGTGGTTAATACAACGAAAAAAAATGTATATGACATAAATTGTGTGTGTTTAACAATATCTAAATTTTTGTGCATTACCTACGTTTTTTGTCTATCTCTTAGGGTTTGCCAGGTATGCAAAAGTCATCCAGAATGAAGAGGTCTTCAGAGGCTATTCCCAGAAAATTCAATATATACATTTTATTTGCCATGTAAATATTTTTAAAACACAGTATTTTAATTAAAATCATTAGATCGACATTTTTGCCATATAAAGGCTAGTTTGGGATGGGGGGGGATTTTCCTCAAAATCTTCGTGTGGCATCCTTGGAAGATTCTAAACTTAAATACCAAGTTTGCTATTTTACCGACTCTTCGAGTTTACACACACACACATACACATACACGGACTCACCCATCCACCCACTCACCCACACCCACACATATACACGCGCATGCACGCTAGCCTGTTTTTTTTTGTTTTTTTGGTTTTTTTTTTGTTTTTTTTTGTTAAAATGCCATTTTGTTTACAGGGAACACTAAGACACGTATTTCCGGTGAAATGTCGGTATCGAATTTTTGGGTGAAATGCTATACCTTCTCTATATACTTACATTGTGTATACGTGCTAGAGAAAGCAATAATGCAAGTGAACGGATACATGTTAACAACAGGTATGACATTTCTTTTGTAAGAGTATCAAATATAAAAGTAAGGCAGAAGTAGTAAACAAGGGCAATGTTTTAACATTATTAACATCTTAAAATTTGTGCGATATGTCGTATGTTCGAAAATTATGCAATTCTGTCCCCTCGGCAAGTTGAAGGAAACCTTTTAGAAGGCAAAGAAAGCTCTGGGTCCCATATTGTATATTTAAGGCGCTAAACATCCTCAAGCATGAAGAAAAACAATTAGTGACCTTTCACATCTTAAACAGAGTAGGATACTAATGACGAAGATATATTTTTAAAAAATGAGCAAACAATTTTATGGCGTAAAATGTTTGAGCTTTCTTAAATGTCATTTATTATATGCTCATTACTATTAGCTGCAAACAGATTCTTGCTGTGCATAATAGATTCTTCTTGTTCATCACTAAATAATACTATTATTATTATTAATAATAATAATAGTAATAACAATAATATAAAGATGGGATATGTGGTAATTTGTTACGGTGTGATGTGGATTTTAAAGTGTAATTAATTTAATTGTTACAGGTGCAATTCTCTTTTCCTGGGTCCCCTTCCTAGTTGTCAAAATCCTCTTAATATTTTTGCACTTACTTGCGTACCCAAAATGTGTAGGTATTAATTTCATTTTCATCCTCCCAATGTTTACGAAATTATCGTACTGTTATGTATTTATTACCGTACATAAGGACTGTTAATTATTAAAAGTTAATTGGTGGAACCTCTGACTTCTTTAACCCCCCCCCCTCCAACAGTGTTACAAGTTCCGCCAATACCGCATAGCTTATAAGTTAGTACTCTGGTGGTGGAAGAAAATCGCTCGGAATAAGTCGAGTAAGTTTTAACTAATAATAATAATAATTATAATAATAATAATAATAGGTGGAGTAAACCTTTGTAGCTTTATATTTTTTATTTAGTTGTTTAATAACATGATTGTTTCATAGGTTTTTACATGACACAGAAACCTGTAACAAATGCAACGAAATGGAGTAAACTTGGTGAATATGAAAATGCTGCATTCCCAGGCCACAAAGTTAGCCTCTTTGAAAAATGACAGTTTACAGCCCTTGACCATTTTCTCAGTTAACATAAAACATCAGTGACTGCTAATGTTCAGTTTTCTCTCTTTATATAATTATTCAGAATGCCGTGAAAATGAAACATAAATGTAAATTAAGTACAAAGGAAATAAATAAAAACATTTTACATGAGGTTATTTGGTTTTTGCACAAAAAAAACGCCAGGGCATACATTTATATAATTACTGAAAAAGTTATTCAGAGTTTTAACCGTTTTTCATTACATATACTTGCACATACATTAATTTGATGAATATCAAATAAGGAAACAAATATAACATGCTGCAGAAAATGAGAACACCAGCTTCTGCTAGATTCACTTTATCGCCACTAAGGTGTAATACAACACGTTACACTTGCAACACTAACGTCACACACTTGGCACATAAAATAACTGGATTGTTCCGTCACGACTCATGTCTAACTGCGCTATGCATTGTCCACTGTCAACCACACACTTACTAAACAAACTATGCTACGTTCACTTAACTACTTTATCGTTTGTCATTTGTTTAATTTACTTTTTAGATTGTTCACTCCGTCGGCACTCATCGGCTCCTTATACAGTCCCACGGCGCAGAGAGAAGATTCTGGAGATAGAAGTTTCAGAAAGATTCCAGACTGTATTACTTTAACGGAACGGGGGGGGGGGGAAGTGGCAAAATGACCTTTGTTTGTTCGCTATTGTGTACATGGAAGATATTGTTAAGCAAGCTGAACCTTTCAGGCAGCTTTGACCTCGAACGCAAGCACTCGCGTCGGCTGTAAAGCGTAATATCAAAAGTGAGATTTAAATAAATATGCGGAGCAACGTAAATATTAGTCTTCATTTAAATGTGGTAATTCTAGTAATCGTAGGATAAAATCTCCTCATTGAGCATTTGAGAAAAGCAACCTCGAATTATTTGGCACACCAATGAACAGAGGAAGCTACGGGGATTCAGATAAGTGAACTACAGTTAGAGGCAGATGAAGGCTGCACTCAGAAGTTGAGATTAGTACGCCAGAAGAACGGATCGAATATAATCACTTGGTGTGGAACACTGGAAGGCAATGTAACCGCGAGTGTAGTGGTCATGTAATCATGATAACTCAAGATAGTTTAGGCAGATTGAAAGATAACTTTATAGTAAAACCACACTCGGAAGATGTGAAAATTAATTTGGTCAGAATAAATTTGAAAGGGGGTGCGATTCATTGGTTGAAGTTAACACCTGAGGAGTGCAATAATTTTGGAACTTTTAGGCAATTGTTCCTCAATAGATATGGAGGTTATGGACAGAAACTCGCAGTTAAATTACATATATAAAATGGAATATATGGTATTAGGAAACATATAGGAGTAGTAGATTACTTTTTAAAGCTGGAAAGCTAAGGAAACTGTCATACCTGCTTTATAATATAACTGCTTACTTTTTGGTCCATGTCAGCAATCACGAAATGGTCCCAGAGGCTATTACTTTTACTAAAGCTACCAATCTCCTGACTGCCTTTGATATAGAGAGATAAATTCTCAGCAACTCGAGAGAAAATCCTGATCAGGAAATAGAAGCCATTTAAATCGAGAGAAGGCGCAACGTGGTAATTTAATAATTTTGGGAATGCAGCACAGTCCTAACAGAACAAAAGAGACCGTAAGATGATAGAAATGACTGGGCCTTACACGTGAAATATATAGGAACAGAACCGCGGAGAAATGAGCATCAGCCAAGACCAGGGATACATTTAGAGCATTGGAAGCACTTCAATAATTCCGTTAATGCTTTTTGAATATAGAGTTTAGTAGACCATACCATTAAAAGTACGAATAAGGTTAAATGATGAAGGTCAAGTAGAGAAGGCAACTAATTCCGTTGACCTTGCCGTGGCCGAGTGGTTAGACCACTCGCCTCTCACTTAGGCGGTCCGAGTTCGATCCTAAGCGACATCTTATGAGATTTGTGGAGGACAACGCGGTGCAGGGGCGAGTTTTCTCCGTGTTCTCTGGTTTCCCCAGCTATCCCATTCCACTGGTGCTCCATCTTCATCGCATGCATCATCAGTCATCGCCTGCGGTGCCGTTTGTAGTAAACGCGGGCGTTAAACACTATAAAAACCGAACTTCATTGGAGTAAATGTCATCGAGAGGCGCAGCTCTAGGAACATACTGCACTAGTTAACACTATACATCAGAGAAATGAACAAACTAATGAATGAAATATTAATACAACAGTTGGAAAGCTATTTTCCTGGCAACTTGAGGGCTAATTAAAGCCGGGAATATGTGCAAGTCTCATCGCTGTTCTAAAGAATACAAATAGGAAATTCACGTAGCAAAAGAATAACATTTTCAACGACATGTTGTCGCAACTACAATGTAACACAAATTTCGGAGATTTAATCGAGCCCATAACGCTAGGTCGTGTTAACAAAAATCAACCCAAAGATACTCAAGAACATAAATCTAGGGGGAAGATTTGGAAACAAGCCAGAGGAAATTGAGGGGAAATTAAAGGAACCATAAGTTAAAAAGAGAAAACATACATTCCGAAGAAATTTGAATACAGAATTATCACAACTTTTAATGAGACTTTAGCATATCCTGGGAGTGAAAGGGTGGCATTAGCAACTATGCAACATGTTTAACATTTACTTAACAGGTTAAGAAGACTCCTATTAGCGTGCGACTTATACAAGATAACGAAGCCGATGATGTTGAGGCAGGAGTGTTGATTAGAAACGCCTTTGTTATTATTGATGCCTAGAAGACAATTTGGAATTGTTTGTTTTTGTGATGTTTGACGTTTTCTCTAAGTTTATGAACTATTTTACCAATGAAGAAAATAACGAGTTATGCACGCAAGATCAAAATCTTGAAGAAAGGAATGTATAACCGTTGTGGGAACATATAGAAAATTTTGATTATGTAACGGTTCAGCGGAGCAGCTAATTGAGATCAAAGCTGCAGGAACATTAAGTTAAATTTTGCCACTGTCCTACTTTCTGTGGAAGAAAACTACAGATGGACACCTTAGGAGTGCCTCCTATTTCCGCCTTTTTTACTACAAAAATCATAAAGACTGGCTGAAATATGACAATGAATCAAGTGGTTTCAACAAAATATGTTTTAAAGGGTATAATTCACATATTTTTGAAATCCTACAACGCACTTCCATTGCAGATTAGATAAATTAACTGAATGCGCTCTTTTCAAAGAAGAGTAAACCCATATACTCATGGAGTAGTATAATAAGTAATACATTTAACAATATTATGATATAAACTAATATTTTATAGTTCTTTATGTAATATGTTCCTTGAACCTTAAGTTTCCTTAACTCTATTTACTAGCATGTATTATATTTATATCCAATATTATTATGAATACTGTTTGTTAGTCTGTGCTTATTGAACGAGTATAGATAGCATGTCACCTACTGAAGTTCCTGTTATATTATGTGATTTTTGTGTAATGATTTTATAATTTTATTCTATCTTACAAAAATAAAATTGCGGTTGACTGACAATTTTGCTTCATAAATATATGAGAATTGCAATCATTGTTAAATAGACATTTACTTAGTCAAAAAAAATGAAAATAGTAATTATTTATTGCTAGTAGTTGTTATTCCTTGGCATGGCTTCCTTCGAAAGGGTTGTCCCCGTGTCGTACATTTACGAAAAGATAAAGAGCGTCCATAAATAAAACTCAATTCCTTTCTTTTAATTGAATAATAACAGAATATACGCAGCATGTAGGTAGGCGGATGGCTAAATGGTTAGGTATTTTTATTTTCTCTACACGTAGGTGCAAGAATCTATTCCATTTCACCGGAAATACAGGTTCTCCGTATGAAAAACACTTTTAGACAAAGGGTTCGTGCGTCTGTGAACACGATAACTCAAAAACGAAATAACAGTAAAATACCAACGCTGGTATTCCAGTTTAATATCTTCCAAGGAAGCGACACGATTTTGAGGATAATCCCCCCAACACAAACTACCAAACAAACAAACGTTAGCCTCTTTAGCTCAGTGGTAGAGCACTGGTCTTGTAAACCAGGGGTCGTGAGTTCGATCCTCACAGGAGGCAGGTGAGATTTTTTGTATGTAATAAGTCCTATTGTAATGCAAGTTTTATGTGGCAAGAAGTAACTGAAGAGCTGGTTATCCAGGTCGTGAAAAAAAAAAATGAATAACTCTCCTAGTGAGGATATATATGGACTTAGTAATAGAATAATTAAATCTATCATTAGTTATATTGTGAAACCACTAACCTATTGTATCAATTTATGTTTAAAAGCTGGAGTATTTCTGAGGAGCTGAAAATGGCTAAAACAGTCCCCAGTTAAGAAAGGTGATGTGAATAAACCAGAAAATTACAGGCCAATAGCTATTGTTCCTATATTAGGTAAAGTTTTTGAAGGTGCTGTACTCCATCAATTAGGTTATATACCACAGAAAATAACATTCTTAGCTCTTCACAATTTGCTTTTCTCCAGGTAGAAGTACACACGATGCAATAAAAGATATATTAAGAGGTTGTATATAAAGCATTTGAAGACAAGGAAAATGCTCTTGCTTTGTTATTTGATTTAAGCAAAGCTTTTGATTGCACTCCACATGACTTATTACTAATGAAATTAGAATATTATGGAATTAGAAATACTGAGTATAACTTCTTTTACACCTAATTAACTAGGCGTAGCCATACTGTTTTTGTAAATAATTTAAGTAGTAGAAGTGACTACATTGATTTTGGAGTGCCACAAGGAACTATCTTAGGACCATTTCTATTTCTTATTGTGATAAATGACCTGCCATGTAATATACCTGCTAAGACGATTCTATATGCTGATGATTCCACTTTTATTTGTACACATAATGATTTTGCTGTTTTAAATAATATATGTTATGACATAATTCAGAGTGCTACTAAATGGTTCTCTAGCAATGGTTTTTTAACTGTGACAAAATTCAAAACATTATTTTTATCCTTAGGCAAAGCTCAAATGATCCTAAATACACTAATGTAAAACTTTTAGGAATGGTTTTAGATACAGAATTAACCTGGAATTCACATGTTGAAATGGTCTGTAAAAAGTTATCTAAAGTTTTATATTTACTGAGAACCATTTACAACAAAGTACCTTGTAGCTATTTAAAGCAAATATATCTTGCGTTGTTTGAAAGTGTTTTTAGCTATGGTCTGTTAGCATATGGGAACTATTCTAAATTGAATGATATTCTACTTCTACAAAAGAAAGCCATGAGAATTTTACGTCATACTGCTTACAATGCTCCATGTAGACCACTTTTTAAGCAACAGAAAATTTTAACAGTGTGCAATTGCTATATATTACAATTATTATTATTATTATTATTATTATTATTATTATTATATGTGCACAAGAATTTAAATCAATTTAAACTGAACAGACATGTACACATACTAAATGCCAGAAATATTGATAAATTGCATGTTCCATACACTAGACTAAAGAAAGTTAAACATAGTTATTTGATAACCAGCATTATAGCCTATAATAAGCTACCTGGCCACATGAGAGATCTAAATGTAATACAGTTTAAGGCTAAATTAAAAAAAAATGGTTGATGGACAATTAATTTACAATTTGAATGATTTTTTTAATGCCAGAATTGTTATATGACTGACTCTTACTTGTATATATTATTTTGACCATGTCTATTGTACTAATGTGCCTAATGACTACACAAATAAATATTAAGCACTAAAAATACCTTTTGCATGGAAAACATTGAGAATTTTAATTTTCACAAAAATGGCTCTAATGATTATTATTAAAATGCCGTATATTAGAGATATGTATATGTCAAATAAATGTTTAATTTGAATGTTCTAGGAATAGCCTTTGAAGGTCTCTTTATTCTGGATGAATTTTGCTAAATTTTGCAAAGCTGGTAACCCGCAAGAGATAGACGAAACTTACTGCACATGAAATGTACATCTCATTAAAACACACAAAATATGTCATATATGTCGTGGAATTGACACTTTTTGAGATACTCCTTGTCATTAGTTTCAGTTTTAAAATACTTAAAACTTTTCTCAAGAATTTGTCAACTCCTGGCACTGCAAAGAAACGGATTTCAACCTCATGGCAACTATCTATTAAAAGCTTTGACTATCACTTTAGCCTAGTTTTCCCCTTGTTTTACTTCAACTTACAAGAAAGCAAGTAATAGGACCATTTCTGTCAATGTTTATCTCGATTAGCATGAAGTAGGTGCAAAAATAAGGTTTTTAACAATAATACTTAGAAGTGTAAAGAAAGTCATGTGAATGGAATACACCAGCTTTTTTTTTTTTTTTTAAAAAAATTATTTAGAACGCTCTTTCACTGCTGTGTTTCTTAGCGTCCCATTCTAATTTGGCGGTGAGAAACTGCTCTTTGCTCAGTTATCTCTTTATCAGTTTTGGGTTCTCTTACATGTCATAGATCTACGACACGAGACCAGCAGATCAATACACACACACACAACACCATCTCAATGATTTACTCACTATACTTAATTACTAATTGGCCCATGATATAGTATTTTCATTTATAATATGCGGCTCAAGGTCATGCCTGGTGGCTTACCACTCTTCCCCTTCAAGCCGACTTCTGTGCGCCTGCTTTCCCTCCCTCCCGGCCCCTCAACCGTCGCTCTCTCGTCAAAACCAAGCGCTGCAGAGTGGGGTTAACGTGCGCCATCGGAGAGGGGGATATGACTTTAAACAGCCTATTCTAAATGAACGTAATATAGTATAGATAACGAACGGGTACCAAACTACCATAGCATATTTCGTTAATCCTCTTATAGTGAGTGAACATTTGAGAAAGAAATTATAAAAATAACACTTCATTCAGAATTATTCAGGTTATAGTAATGGCAGAAATAAAAACACGTCATACTGTATAATAGAACAAACCTTTAAAAGGAGCTGGTAGTCGTTAATGCGTTGGATCGGAAGTTTAAGATGTTCGCATAAACTCTTGTCGTCACCAAGTTGCTGGCTGTGCTCCTGTAAAAAAAAGAAAGAAAAAGGGATTACGGTTATAAGATATTTTAAAAGCGTTTCAATAGTGACTTGCGTTCAAATGAATATCTTATAATACTTGAACTGTTGTAATTTCTGTATAAATGAAAGCGGGAACAAGGTACTTTGAAATGGTAAAATATATATATATATATATATATATATTTTAGTCACTAATAATGTATACTTTTGGGGAGTTAAGAGGATTTTAATCAATTTGAATATAATTTAAATATTAATCTCCATTTCTTTAAACCTGTTATGCAATGCCCGTTTTAGAACATTTGTACCTTTGAATTCAGTTTTCTTTTTGGATATTTATGTGCCTTTTTCTTGGAAACTATGAGAGCTCGAAAGCTGACATTTTCAGCAGATACATGTATACAACACATAGTTGAGCTTTCTGAACCATAATCGTGATGTTATAGTGTATATTGACCATATTAAGAAAGCAACAACATTGCAAATTTGCCACATTTTTACATTTTTGAATTTGCAAATATATACTTTTTTTAATTTCTACTGAAATTGTATCATAGCTAAATAATTAAGGTTCAAAAGATAGCATATTATACTAAGAACAAACATGTAAAAGTGTGACTACGTATTGCAAGCAGTATCAGAGAAAAAGCTACATGAATTCACATGTATTAAGACTCGTTATTTTTCTGCTGAATGAAATACTTTTTATAGATTCAACCACATAAGCTATTAATGCAAACAAACACTTGAAATTTTTGTCATGATTTCTAGAATAATTGATACAATTTCTGGAAAAACAATTGAATACTTTAAGAGCAGTGGTAATTCAATTCACTTAAGGTGTAATTTTCCTATGTTCAGACTACCTTGCCCCTTAAATTAAGAGCGAAGATAGGGCGAAAAAGAATGATTGCCATTGAAAGTCGCTTCTACACGCAAGCAATAACAGCAAAATAATATTTGAATTCCTAGATTAATAAACAAGGGAAAAGAAGCAGGCAAGCAACTTTTTTCTAGGATAGGTCTTGGGATGGGGCTCAGCACCGATCTAGTTACGATATTGTACATACGCCCCGCAATGGGGTGCCCCGGGAGGGAGAGATATTTGAGGAGACACCGGGCGGCCTAAACCAGGAGAGACGGCATGAAGGGTATCTATAGTTGGCAGAGAAGACGCCTCGGCAGTCGGGCAGGCAGACCTGGGATCGAGTCAAACGCTCCTGAAGGTGTGGTCCGTAAACCAGCCGAAGGACGCTGAAAGTTCCATAAAGAGCATCCTTTTACCCTCCCACACTGCACTGACACACCATTTGCGACCTTCCAACCGCAAAGCAGACCAAACGGGGTGAAGGACGAATGAAATGATTTATGGAACTGTATGGAGGTACAGAAACTTCGGAGGAATGAGACAAACCACTCAACCATTCACCTGAAGAAACCCGGAAAACCCTCGAAAAGCCCAGTGTTAGTGTAGGAGGAATGACTCTTGCATAACAAACAAACCGTAAGAGATAGACTAAAACTTACTACACATAAATGTAGTGCTCATTAAAACACACATTTTATGACCTATACAGTTTCTTGTAGATCTAATCAATTCAGAGATATTCACTGAAATTGGTTTCAATTTTTAAAAATCAGATCTGTTCCATTCATATGACTTTCTCTATATCTCTACAATAAATGATTGTTAAAAAGCTTATGCTTCTATTTACTTCATGCTAATCGTGAAAAAACCAGCAGAAATTGTCTTATTACTTGCTTCTTTGTAAGTAGAAGTGAAATAAGAGAGTACCATAGGTTAAGGTAATAGTCAGAAGCTGGTTGTTATGTGACCGAAGTTCCTTTGTTGTATGGACAGGAGTTGACAAATTCCCGATGAGAAAAGTATAAGTATTTTAAAGCTGAAACTAATAACAAGGAATATTCCAAAAACGATCAACTTCATGATATATATATATATATATATATATATATATATAAATTGTGTGTTTTAACGTGCTCTACATTTTTGTGTAGTAAGTTTCTGTCCATCTGTTACGGTTTAGCAGTTATGTAAAATTCCGTAAAATTCATCCAGAATAAAGTAGTCTTCAGAGGCTATTCCCAAAAATTCAAGGTATATATTTTATTTGTTAGGTTAAAATACGATATTTTAATCAAAATCATTACAGCCATTTTTCAGAAAATCAAAATTTTGGGGAAAAGTTCCTTGTTCAGGGTAGTTTGGGGTGGGGGAATTTTCTGAAAAATCTTCGTGTCGCATTCTTGGAACTTAAATACCAAGTTTGGTATTCAACGGTCTTTTCGCTTTTGAGCTATGCTGTTCACAGACACACAGACAGACAGATACAGACAGACATACACGAGCCTTTTTCCAAAAATGCTTTTTTGGGATTCAGGGGGACCCAAAACATTTCGGGTGAAATCTCGGTATCGAAGTTTTGGGTGCATTACAGGACCTTCCCTATACACTATGTACATAGTACGTGTAGAGACAGTGAAAATGTATATAACAAACTCTGTGTTTTAACGAGCTCTACACTTTTTGTGTGGTAAGATTTCGTCTAACTCTTACGGTTTGCCAGTTATGCAACATTTAGCAAAATTCATCCAGAATAAACACTTCTTTAGAGGCTATTTCCAGAAAATTTAAGATATACATTTTATTTGCCATGAAAATATCTTAAATATAAGAGATTTTAATCAAAATCGTTAGAGCCATTTTCGAGAAAATAAAAAATGTCGAAATCTTTTCCAGATAAAGGATAGTTGAGGGTGGAGGTTGTTTTCTTATATAACTTTTTCAATGCCTATTCGTAAATGTGAAATCGTTTTTTAAATATAACAAGTCGATTGCACATGCAATGTTTTCATTGCCTATCCATAAATATCAGATCGCATAAAATAAAAAAATAAATCTGTTGTGTTCTATTCACGTAATTTCTCTACCTATTCTGTAAAAACTAATCTTTAAAAAGCTTATTCTTCTTTCTACTTCAAGCTAATTAAGATAAATATTATCAGAAATTGTCTTATTACTTAGTTCCTTATACGTAGAGGGGAAATAAGGAAATACACTAGGCTAAAGCGGTAGATAAATATTTTAAAAGTTGATTCTTATATGTTGATTCTTATTCTTAAAGTTCTATTCTCTTTGCTTTGCCAGGAGTAAAACAAAAGAAACAAGGATGGCAAATTCCCGTTTGAGAAAAGTTTAAGAATTTTATAATTCAAACAAATAACAAGGAATATCTCGGAAATGGTTAAATCCCAAAAGTATGTATGTAACAAATTGCATTCTTTAACAAGATCTGCATTTCTTGTGCAGTAAGTTTTTTCCTATCTCTTTCGGTTTTTCAGTTATGCAAAATTCGTCCGGAATGAAGAGGTCTTCAGAGGCTTTCCCCAGAAAATTCAAGAATACGTCATGTTTGCCATAAGAATGTCTTTCATTTAAGATATTGTAATCAAAATCGTTACAGCCATTTATGAGAAAATCAAACATTTTAAACGTTTTTCCATGTAAAGGGTAGTTTGGGGTGGGGAATTTTCTTCAAAATCTTCGTGTCACATCCTTGAAAGATACTAAACTTAAATAGGTACCAAGTTTGGTATTTAACAGACTTTGCATTTTTGAGCTATGCTGTCCACATACACATCACACAAAGTCCTTTTTCTACAAACAATTTCTTTCCTGGATTCAGGAGTCCTCAAAACATTTATTTCCGGTTAAATCTCGGCATCTAATTTTCTGGGAAAATACCATACCTTCTCTACCTACTATGAAGGTACATAGTACTCCGTACAGAAAATAATAAAAGCAATTAAACGTTATCAAAGCGTTTTTTTTTTCTGAACAAATACAAAAGTAGCTTTTTCAAATCTCCCACGCATTTTAATAAGAGTAAAGCAGATTAATTAAAATGTGATATTTTAACATGAATATATATTATACAGGTGTCCCAGGATTCAACCGCACAAACTGACAGGATTGTAGAGGGGTCCTAGATAAACAGTTTGAGATAGTGAACCTATTGTCCCTTTTGCCAAATACCAAAGTTAGGACAGGTTTTCTGGATCTCACAAAATGACCGTTAATTAAAAGAATTTGGACGCATGTGTACAATTTTCATTGAGAAAGCCTGATTTGTATGCCAGTAGTCGAAGGTGCACAATCCAAACGATATTTAAAATGATTGGACTCGAAACTGCGGGTGTGCACGCCGCTGATATTAGTTCGGTTAATTTCAGGCCTCATGTGTAGTTAGCGAGAACGGAGCTCTAACATACTAGTGGGCGACTCGGAACAGTTGGTCATTGAACACCACGATACTAAGGTCGCACCGCCCTCTGAAGTTTTCATTTTTTTCATTTTATTTTTTCTCAAAGAAGTACACAATTTGAGCAGCACCAATATCAACATGCATAATTCACATTTCTGAAGACAAGACGATAAACCCTCGAGTTCAAATTACTTTCTAGACTTTGAATGATATCTACGTAGCACAATTAAATGCAGTAATTGTCAAAGAACCTGCGTAAATTAAAGCAAAAAATTAGATTTGTTGAAAATATTTAAGTGTGGCCGAGTGTTTAGACCGCTCGCCTCCAGTCTAGACGACCCGGATTCGATCCCAAGCGCCCGCATGTGAGATTTGTGATGGATGAAGCGGCGTTTCGGTGGGTTTCTCCGGATCCTCCGGTTTACCCCGCCACTCATTCCCTCAATCTTTCATATCATCCATTCCGGTTGCATTTCAATCATCCACTTCCTCACGCTCATGCCTGGCTTGGGGCCGACCACTCGTTCCAGGTTCTCCATTCTAGGGTTTCGTGGCGTTGGCTTCCGACAAGCTTCTGACCACTAGGCATCCGATTGGAAGTCCTATGGGGGGTGTCAGTTCTAAATACGAGGAGGGTAAGGCGACTACGAGACAACATTTATGTAATGCGTGCTATGTAGCGTAACTGAACTATGTTTTGTGGGTGGAATAAAAAAAGTCTGATGTGTTATACTCACATGACTTTATCTAAATGTCAAACAAAAAACTTCTTACAAAAGATTATTCTTCTTTCTCCACCATGCTAATCGAGATAAACTTTAGCAGAATGTTCTTATTACTTAGTTCCTTATAAGTAAAAGGGAGCTAAAGGAATGCGCTATGCTAAAGTGATAATCAAATGTTTTAAAAGCTATCGGTATGCGATTGTCATTGCAAATCGCTTCTTTTCTTGACAAGGAGTAGAACAAAAGAAAAACGGACACTTACTATCTGAGATAAAGGATAAGTACTTCACAACTGAAACCAATAACAAGGGATATCTCGGAAACTGTTACTTCCACAACAAAAACTTAGATATTGTGTGTTTTGACGAGATCTACATTTTTTGTGTAGTAAGTTTTTGTCTATTTCATACAGTTTAGCAGTTAAGCACAATTCGGCAAAATCCATCCAGAATAAAGAAGTCTTCAGAGGCTAATCCCAGAAAATTCAAGATATACATTTTACTTGAGATGTAAATAGCTTTAATATACGGGATTTTAATCAAAATCATTACAGCCATTTTTGAGAAAATCAAAATTTTCGAAAATGTTCTATGTAAAGGGCACTTTAAGGTGGGGGGATTTTCTTTAAAATCTTCATGTCTCATCCTTGGAAGATGATAAACTTAAATACTAAATGTTAGTATTTAACGGACTTTTCGTTTTGAGCTATGTTGTCCAAACAAACACACACACGAACCTTTTTCTAAAATGCTTTTTTCGGACTCAGGAGACACCAAAATATATATTTCCGGTGAAATCTCGACATTGAATACCACATTGTACATGCAGGCTAGAGAAAGTAAAATTGATTATTGCTGATATTCGAACAGGGGTACTTTGAATCTATCGTTACGTAGCTATTATGCCGTTTTAACCATTTGAACTACTGTGGTCAGGCAAGAATGTGCTTCTGAAACTCTTTGTTTAATGCCTACACGTGATTACTGTGAAAACCATAAATTGCTAAACATTGTGCTCATATTGTAAAGGTATACACATGAGATGTAAGGAAATATATTGTTTCAACGAGGTGTAAAACGAGACCACACAGACTATTATCCTAAGCTAATCTAAGCTGCGTATTTCTGAGCTCATGCGCTTTTTGGTGCCACGTGCTACCATTGCGCATACTTAAGAACTTCGTTTACCAGATGCTCGTTGCATCAGATGAACAATTACTGACACGAAAATTAGCTGCTTGTGATGAGATTCACAACACTCCCGGAATTTTTGACAGGGTCCGAGGTTTATTTCCTCTTAGGTGAAATCTCTGCAGGGATGTTGCAGGTTATCACAATGAACAGTTTCTCTGGTGACCTGTTATATTCTGTGTTTCGGATATTGTAGTATTTCTGAAAGTCTGTTTCTATTTGCCTTTTATGTATGAAGAAAATCGTTAAATGCACTTTCCGGACTAATAAATAGTTGTTAATTAGTCTTATGCAGGTACTTATTTTACTCCAGAGCTAGTAGTTAATTTTTTTGTTTCATTTGAAGTTCATTTGACAGAATGATAATATTGTTTCGTTAATTGTGAATTGTGCCTACAATTGTAATGATCAATGTATGATACACTGTATTTTAGAAACTCCTTCGAGGGGTATGGAGAAGTGTTAAATGCAATTGTTATTAAACGTTTTCCGTTGCACCTACATGCTAATCGTATACTGCATTTATTTTATTTGTGAATCCAAATAAATCATATTACGTAACGCAGCAAAATAAGATGAAAACAAAGAACACAACATAAAATAAAGATATATACGGAGGCTTGAACCTTCGAATCCCTTAACATCTTGACCCGCTGCCCACACGCCTACCATAGCGCTAAACACTGTGTCTATGCTCTCCGAAATCCGGGTGTTCAAGTCACGGTCCACTGCGGTCTAATCAGTGGCGTGCTAAATTTTAATGCATTTTATGGGGTAGCAAAGAAGTTAGAACCCATTGCCCATAGGTTCCCTATTTCAAAACGTTTATCTTGGACCCCTCTACAACCCTGCCAATTTAAGCGGTCGGATTCTGGGACACCTGTATTTATTATGTTATATGTTAATTATATATTATATACACTCATTCGTTTTCGAATGTACGACTTATGTTTATGTGAAAATTCCAGCAATAATAAAAACTAATTGAGCATAGCCAGGATTAGCAACTGCAGCATATGATGAATATAAATTTATTTACAGATGCTTTTCTATATACATATTTTATTTTCCACGTAAATCTATCCAGCACATTTAAATGTTTAACGGAACAAATAGAGAAAAAATTTAGTTTGATGCTTTGTTCAAAATAAAATATTTGCCTCTCAGATGCCAGCTGAGGGAGTTTGTCGCCATTTATCACACCTGCAATTTTGGAGCCATGCTGCTCTTCTGTATTCATCAGTCGGGAATCGGAGTAATCGGTGTCCTTTACGAGTTTCATTGACACAAATTGATAGCTAACAGCACACTATATTGAAAATAAACTCAAAATTAAAATCTCGATGGATATATACATTTACTTCCATTTATCATCATGTGGTATGTAAGGAGAATCTTATGTATGCTTTTCTTTTCTTTTTTTCATTGTATAGCTGCCCCCCTTTAACTATTATGGTCATATTGGAGGCTTTTTAGTTTGATCTTCGTGATCCATCTCCTATAGAGCCAAAAAAGGTGGACGATTATACCCCCTTTTTATAGTGCCATAGACATGCCTGCTGTTGCTCTGACTCCGCCTTCGTTACAACAGGAATCATGTTATATTTGAACAGGAAGTACTAAAACGTAAAAATGCTGAGGTGAAGTTGCTGAGGTCATCCCAGTAACTCTTAAAAATGATAGTCCTAGTCATCACGATGAACCCATGTCAGGCATTTGGCATTTACTAAAACATTTTTTAAGATCACGTTTCTACTAGCCTGGGATTCGTAAAGATATTGAAACAGATTTCCTATTCTTGTCAACTAAGGAAAGGACCAAGGAATTTGAAGTCTAGTGGACTACTGCAACCCATCTTTGTTAACCATATTTGTGAACGTTATAAATAGATATTGTTGGCCAATTACATAAGAGAAAGGATGAAAAAACTGCCTTCATAGAGGTAACTGTCATAACTGTAATTCGAGCTCTTCCCTCTGAATCCTCGCCTCATGTTGATACATTTATCCTGGAAATTTAGTGTTGAGCTCTTTCGACTCTATTATCGGACAGAGCTGCAGTGTTTTAAATGAAGCTATCCAGAAACGTTTAAAACATATGGAATTTAAGCACTGTCTTAACAAAGCTTATAACCTCACATACTTGGTGGAAAGAATAATTAGACTATTATTAATATGATTAGCAATTATGTCAGTACTAATCATGACGATTGGGATGTCTACCTATACCCCTGCCGCCGAATCCTTGCACTTGACAGTTCCGGTGGTTTCTCCTAAGGTTGGCTATGCTGCCTTTGCGGTGTTGCCAAAGTAACTAATAAACAAAAACAGCTAATTACAAATGTCTCTATCGTGTGTAAAGATGAATATAAACATGCACATAGTAAATGAATGCCGATGAACAATGAAACTAATTCGTTATTATAGATGTTAATTGAAAATAACAGTCATACTATAACGTATGTAGCATACATTACGTATTTACGACAAATTAATGCAAAATAGCTTGTTACAATCAGAGTAGTGTATAAAAAAGTGATTTTCACCAGTTTAGACTTTTAATGGCTCAATTCCATCCCAGTCTCCGTAGTCATCATTCTCAGATGCATTATCGTCATTGTCATCATCAACATCGTCGTCGCCACCAAGACATTATCATTCGTGGTTAACAGTCACTGATGATTCCATCTAATTTCTGTGCTTTTCGTATTATTTTATGCACATGATTCACTTTCTTCTTCCATGAAGCCGCGCCCACCCTCACCACAACTTCCCGCAAAAGTCTATCCACCTCTATAATTGTGAGTCTCGCTATATTCCCTCACGTACAAACACCAAAAACACTATCAACAATTAAAACAAATATAAATAACACGAATAATACGTAGCTTGCACAGA
The DNA here is from genome assembly GCA_030762935.1 of Hymenopus coronatus. Taxonomy (NCBI): domain Eukaryota; kingdom Metazoa; phylum Arthropoda; class Insecta; order Mantodea; family Hymenopodidae; genus Hymenopus; species Hymenopus coronatus. The sequence continues at coordinate 18,423,311 of CM060884.1, forward strand.
ACAACTCAACGCATGCGGTTCACAAACTGAGCACATGGTTGGAACTAGCCAGATATTGCAACGGTGCGGCATCTAGATCTGTTTCCGTTGTTAGACCGACCGACCGACCGGAATGCTTTGTGATTGATTCAGAAAGTCAAGCGGGTAAAGCTTTTCATCTGTTTTTTGCTGGGGTAATAGCTTAACTCCCAACTGTCAAGTGCAAGGATTCAGCGGCGGGGATATAATACACATATCACTTGAGCATGTAACGCTTCTATCATTGCACTGGTCCTTTACGGAAGAAATCTAATATTGTCGGCGGAGGTATAACTTGCATACACCATTCGTAGATAATCTTTTAAAACTTCTACACAGATCAACCTTTTCATGCACTTCAAGTTAAGTGAGACTAAATCATGCCGCACAAACAAAAACAGAAATATCTTCCACAATACACGTCTACATATAGGTTACACACATCTGATGAGTTACTCCTTAGATTCTACAGTCCTTATATTAATCTTAGGTCATTCTCACCAACATTTATGCTAGTCAAGGTCCACATTATCGAAAGATGCCCGATCGAATACTAGATATCAAAAGACTGGACCCATACCATTCCCGTATAAGCGTGATAAGAACTGTTGTGACGCTTCGCCTTTATATTCCCACATTCTCACGTTCTCCTGCGTCGTCTAGCGGCCGGTCCTGAGTCCATTGTAGCGCTCATTTCTTCGATCTGCTAGACCAGGCGTCTCCAAAGTTTACATTACCAGAGATACTGTACCGCACTACAAAGGTATTGGCGGTAGGGGATAGAGTCGCAGTGCTGCATCTTTAATACCTGCTGCAGGTGACAGTGAAAATTGAATTTATAGAGGAATTACGACACAACAGTATTCAAATGTGCTTCACTGTCACGTGCAACTACTTTTTACTACGCACATAGATTTGCATCTGGTATCCGAGATTGAGAATGCGATTTTATTGTTTTCAGTTTTGAAAAATTCTTCAGTTTTTGGAGTTGTATTGCACTTTCCATCCCTATTGTAAGATTATGAATTATATTATTATCAGATTATCTATTATCAGATTTCCACATCTCTAATGAAATATTAAACTTCCTTTTGCAATATTGTCTAAAGAATGTTTAAAACTCGATGAATTTATTAAATTACTAGCGGACCCGACAGACGTTGTCCTGTAGTCACGTCTTTAATTCGAAAATTTAAAACTTTTTTGTAGGTTAGGGTGGCTGTTAATTAACGCAGTGTAAATTTGATAGAAAATTATACAAAGTACTCACATCAATTCCACACTGAATTTGCTAAATGTATAGTTTTTATGCACTTTAAAACTGTTGAAACATTAATTGAATCTTATTGTAATATTCCAATTAGCACACTTTTTTTTTTGTAACACAATAATAACACGAAGTTATAAAATATTTTCCTGAATTTGATCTTAGCACCACCTGTCGGGAAAAACTGGAATTGGAATAAAATATTATTGAATATTCGATACTGTGTAGCGCAGTCTGCCGGATACAATCTAAAACATTCCAAAATCAACAACAATTTATAAATAAAAAATTAATTAAATAAACAATTTCCTTTGAACCGAACTGAGAATCTAAACCATTCTCGAATCCACTGAAACTCACACAAAATAATGTCATTAAAATCGGTCTAGTCGTTTAGGAGGAGTTCAGTCACATACACACGCACAGAAGAATTATATATATATATATATATATATATATATATATATATATATATATATATACAGCAGCAGCAGCAGCAGCAGCAGTAGTAGTAGTAAACTATTGGATATGATAATCATTGTATTTACACTTGATGATTCATTTTGTTAAAATTACTTGCCTGCAATGTTCAATGTTCACGTGCTCTTTGTGACACGCAATATGTCGTCTTATATTAGCATTTTATATCCTCTGTAAACTCTTGGAATAAATAAGGCAGCTTAAATTTTCGTCAGAAGCAGCACAGAAAAATTGTTCCTGCCATTCGTCTTAAAAGTGCATACACGTGTACCTGAATTCTTATTATGACTTGCAGCAGCCATTTCACCACGACAGACAGTCCACAATTGCATGCTTCAAGGATAGGGGGGTGAATGGGCTGCACACCGTCCTCCCGTCATTCAGGGATTGCATTCGCGAGTGTTTTTGAGATGTCTGTACTGACCCTGCTCAGCAGTGTTACTACATTTAACTATCTCTACTACGTCTAATAAAAAGGGGAAGTATTGAACTCCATCCAAAAATATGATACGATATTTCACAGGAAGCAAAAAATTCTGAAACGGTCAGGATTGTGAGTGTATATGAACAGCACAGTTCAAAGTCGATTTAGTAGCAAACCTGAAATTTCATCCTTCCAAGGGTGCGACACGAAGATTTTCAAGAACATCTTCCATTCCAAATAACTTATATATCATAGTTTGTTTCAGAATAAGTCGAGGAAGTCATGTGAATGTATCGGATTTTATACATGCGTCTTAAACTCTTGTATCTGTGCATTGATATTAAGTGTCTCACGTGGGAGCTGCGTCTATGATTTGGGCGAGTCCTCCGTAGGGTCTCCGAGGTTTATTACTTTCTCTACACGTACTATATGCATAGTGTATAGAGAAGGTATTGCACTCAACCCAAAAATTCGATACCGAGATTTCACCGGAAATATATGTTTTAGGGTCTCCTGTAACCAAAAAAAGATTTTCAGAAAAAGGCCCCCGCGTGTGTGTGTGTATCCGTGTGTCGGTGAACACGATAACAAAAAATAAAAGTCGGTAAATTAGCAAACTTGGTATTTAAGTTTAGTATCTTCCAGAGATGCGACATGAATTTTTTCAGAAAAATCCTCCCACCCCAAACTATCCTTTACATGTAACTTTTTTCGAAAAGTTTGATTTTGTCAAAAATGGCTCTTAACGATCTTGGTTAAAATATGTATATTAAAGATATTTGCCTGACAAATAATATGTATATATTGAATTTTTTGGGAATAGCCTCTGTAGGCTACTTTATCCTGGATGAATTTTACGGAATCTTGTATAACTGCTAAACCGTAAGAGATGGACAAAAATTTACCCCACAAAAAATGTAGAGCATCTTAAAACACACAAATTATGTTATATGCATTTTTTCGTGGAGTTGATCTTTTTTGCGATATTCCTTGTTTTTGGTTTCACCTTTAAAATCTTATACTTTTCCCATACATGAGTTTGTCAACTCCTGTCCATGCAGACAAAGGAACTTAAGTCACATAGCAAGCAGCTTTTGACTATCCTTTAAACTATGGTACTCCCTTTTTTCGCTTCTACTTACAAGGAAGCAAGTAATAAGACTATTTCTGCTAATTTTTTCTCAATTAGCATGAAGTAAATAGAAGCATGAGCTTTTTAACAATAATTTGATGCAGATATGTAGAGAAAGTCATGTAAATGGAACACATCCGATTTTTCTTTATTTGTTCTTTCATTGTAGGTATCTTGTAACTGTTATTGTGCCTTCTCTTAAATTTTTGTTTATTTTTTAATCCCAGTTCAATATTCTGTCTCGTTATCCTCGCGGGTCTCGCATGCCCGTCCCGAGGTTCGCCGCCAAGTTACGAAGCGTCGGGGGAGACAGGGTTGACAGCGTATATCCAAGACATCTTGTGAATGAAAAACTATCTTTTAATTCCATTTGGGTCAATTATTAATCTTCACATTAATCAGCTTCATTATAGTACTTCCCACTCTGCAAGTCTTTTGACTTTCTTTAGGTACTTCCACAAAAAGTATAAAATAAAATATTAACATTAATACGAGGTGTGATCAAAAAGTTGCCGGAATGGTTTCGCAACAATGCTGACGCTGAGATTTCTTCCAGACGGTACATGCAGCGTTCCTTCCCGATAAAAATGAGAGGTCACGTGACTTCCTGTGACCATATAGTGACGAGGTAGACCCTCTGAAGTGAACACGTGCTTTGCATGTGCTGCTATTTTTCCGCGTAGCAAAAATGTCAGATTACGAAGAACACAAAACAAACAACAAATTTTGCTATAAAACTGCAACAGAAGCCTATGAAATGTTAAGAAACGCTTATGGGGAGGAAGTTATGGGCAAAACTCAAGCATTGGAGCGGTTTTCGAAATTTGAGTGGTGTGACGTCAGTTAAAGATGCAGATCGTTCGGGACGACCTTGTTCCAGCAAAACTGATGAAAATATCAATCAGCGGAGAAGAATGGTCTTAAATGATAGGCGCATTACAATTAGAGACCTTTCTGACTCATTAAGGGAGAATGTGCGACGCAAACGGCCGGAGAAATGGAGGAGTGCTGACTGGTTCCTGCATCATGACAATGCGCCCGCGCACAAAGCTCTTTCTGTTCGCCAATTTTTGGATAAAAATAGGATGAATACTGCTCCCCATCTCGTCTATTCTCCAGATTTGACACCAGTGGACTTTTATTTTTCCCGCGACTTAAAATGCGGCTCCGAGGACACCGTTTTGAGGACATCCATCGCGAATCGCAGAAGGCTCTGAACATGTTGAAAGAAGAGAACTTCCAGAGGTGTTTCCAGCAGTGGCAGAAGCACTGCGTCAAGTGTATCAACTCCCAAAGAGACTACTTTGAGGGTGACAGTGCAGATTAGACACAACAAACTGTTGTGTAGTATTTATGACGTCATTCCAGAAACGTTTTGATCACACCTCGTAGTTTAATAATAAAACATTGGTCTTGTAAATCAAAATTAAGTCTTACTTTTAAAGCGTCAAAGGAAATAAATTCACCTATGATGCAAACAAAAAGGTACAGGATTCGTGGATGGAGTTTTTCCATCTGTATATTTTACCAAGGTTTGTAACTGAGAGAAGCAATCAGAAGCTGTAAACCCGTGTTTTCTTTGGCAAGATTTCTCCACCCAGTAAACATACTGGTCAGCGTTTCCTTATCCTATGATTGGCTGTGGTAATGAAGTTCTCCTGGAGTCAGATGCTCTAATTGGCTACCTCTAAAAAATGTTTTAGCAAATAATTTGAATGATTGGCTAAATGTTAAAGTACATTTTACATACATAGAATAATACGCCGTTGTAGTCAGTTTCTTAGTGTGGGAGTGGCTTGAGTACCTCACATTCAAAAGGTCACGAGTTCAGGGTTTTCCCTTATCCCCAAAAGACAATGTCAAGTAACTTTAAGCTCTATTGACTGGACTTATTTGAGCATTATTTCATCGATTTCATTCATTGTCCGATATGACCTATCAGGTTTAAGGACAGTAAACCTTTTATTTATTTATATATATATATATATATATATATATATATATATAGTTTAACAAATATATACCTGACAATTAACAAACCGTAATTTAAGCTCTAAAAGTGTATTCGTTGTTGCCGCCCACATTGGTGAAGGAAAATAAAGGCAAACACTTTCTTAATAGGAAAGTTGTCCGCTTGTGCTGTTAACATTTGGTGCTTTAGTGTGTTCAGTTGGTCAGAGACATGTCCTCAGTGTGCCTATTATATATGTACATATGTTTATAAACGTGTCATTTATTTGTCCTTCCTAGGACAATGGCTTCAGTATTTAAATCTAACAGTTCTCGCTTCAGTGTGTTTCTGCATTTGCTTCACTTTCTGTACTTTCATAACTTTCGCTAGAGGAAGACTTGATCAAAAGCGTCTCCGGTTTTATTGTTTGATGTTTAGTGGCAAGAGCAAAGACCCATGATACAAAACTGGCGTAGTAATACATATTTTGTAAAGAAAGTCAAGAAACATGCAGTATCGGAAAGTCACATAAAATTTGCGGGAAAATGTCACATGTTAGGACAATGTCTATTAGATCATGTTGTTTCAAAGGGATACAGATTAAAAGTGATTAGACACAATGAAATAACACCAAAAAAAAAAAATAGGGAGATTGGTAGCCAATGTTTGCTATTTGGGTATACTCTAGTATTGAGCTAGTATGAATTGCCAAGTAGGGTTCATTGAGAAAGCCGAAATTCGTTTAAAAAAGGGAATCATCTGCCTGGTTTACTGCTTCGGAAGAATATTACATAAGAAATCGTTTATTTCAGGCTGTCTCTCTCGCTGTTTAGGACGTATTCGAGGAGAAATCGCAACTGCTGATGAAAAGACAGATCTTTCAGCAAAATCTCAGATGAGCATCATTGTGATACCAACGGAAAAACTGAAAACGATGCCTAGGCTTTATTTATTTATTTTTTTTTCTTTTCTTGTCTTCTGATAAGACTGCTAAGGGTTTAGCTGACGTGATAATCTCAGATGCTAAAAAGTTGAACATTGATGGAAATGAGCTCCTTAACCTAACATACGACGAAGCTATAATTATGTCAGGTCATAAGGACGGTGTAAGACAGTTTTATCCTCTTGCAATCTTTGTATACTGCTGCACCCTGCAACTCAATCTGGTTATTTTTCATCCTCTGAAACTATATGAGGTGAAATTCTTTAATTGCAATTTGACAGTCTTTCGTTTGTTCTTAACCTTCTCCCTAGCAAAATTTGTCAGATAGCAAGGTTTTCAGCTTCCGCGCCCTTCTCCTACTCATGGAATTCCTATTCTCGGGCTGTTATGAGTGTAGAACAGCAGTTCAACATATATTAATTCTAACAGTAGGATCGAAATGGAAATGTGGTTTTATTTATGGAAGCTCTTAAACTTCTGCAGCTCTCAGCGTCCCATTCTATACTGGGTTTGAAAGACCGTCTAATTTTGCTCAGAGGCCTCTTTATCAGCCTTGAGATTCTTTTACCTGCCGTAAATCTACGACACGGGACCAACGACTTTACTTCCCTGCCGAGGGAAGCCATGCTAAGGATTTTTATGACCGAAAAAAAAATCCACCGTCCTCCGCCGGGTTTGAACCGTGGGATCTAGAATCAGTTAGGACAGGAATAATATATTGAGCAGCCATAGATTTTTTCTTCTTCTTATATTTTCTAGAAATTTGTTTATACTGATTATTTGTTTAAAATTCTACAAACCAAAATGATTTCTGATATAAATTTGTTCATAAAAGAGGAGAAGATTGCAATAAGAATGTCAGATGCCTAAGAAGGTACAAGGTAATTAAAGAAATTGAAGAGGAGTGTAGTACCTTGTGTTCTTGTGCAACAACTGCCAACCAGATCCAAAAAAAAGTTACCTATGACATTTTTAATACAGCACTGGTTTACCTGGAGACACGTTTCGGAAATTTCGAGCAGTTTGCTTTCATGGAAATTCTGGACGGAAGTAAATTTAACCATTACCACTCTGTTTCCACAACAGCATTTAAACCAATTAGTCCACCTAAATCCAAACTTTTCTATGCAGATCAACTTAAGAACGAGCTAACACATATTTAATTTATAATGAACTAATAAAAATGCATTCCGCCAAACTTATTTTGTCTTGTATATTTAGCAATGAACATCAGAAAGTAATATACATTTTTATGGATCGATTTTTGGGCAAACTTGATTTGGGGGGAGGTATGGTTTTTGTTTGTTTGTTTTTCTTTTTGCTTGTTTTGCTTTTTACTTGGGCTCAATATACTCCTCACATGCAAGTATACAGAAACAACAAAATTACTTAAATCAATGCTGTGATATCTGTTTCGAGAGAACGTGCTATGAGTACGCTGAAACGAATTAAAATATATTTAAGAAATTTCATGAGTAATCAGAGCCCTCCTATTTGGGAACTCTAGCTATGAAAAGGAACTGCTTTGGAATCTTAGTAAGCTAAGACTTCGAAACGTGGGTGATAAGATATATTTTGTTGAAATGAAGGGCAGGAGAATTGAGCTGATTTACAAGAATATCGTTTAAGGTGAACTGAAGAACTATTTTTGTATTATTTTGTTACTCATTCACACAAGAATAACCTTTTTTTTCTTTTTGTATTTGTAAGAAACTTTGCTGTTCCGTACTGTGTATGTAATACGCGATAACATATTTCTATGTAGAGAGTTCGATGACATTCTTAACCCTTAAAACCGTGATAAAGTTATTAGCGTAACGTTCTACAATTCTATTCCCTATACTCTGCAGTATACTTAAGTAAAACTGATTGTGGTTGTTACACTAAAGTTATTACAATTAATCTTTGGTTATTAATAGAGCGAATGCATTGCCTACGGCACAGTTTTGTGCGGGACCATATCTTAGAGGAGTAAGAATTATTTTCAAAGTATTCCGGAATATTTAATGAGTCAACCATTCATGAAATGCAGAGAACTTCGGTGACATTTTCGAAAATCTTATTCGGAATACGCCAAATATAAGTGTATAATATATAAATGCAAATATATACAAATCTGATGTGATCCATCTACATGTCTTTCTGTACATCACTGTAAGACATTATTGTTAAAAAGCTTCTATATACTATATGACAATAGAGATCAACATTAGCAGAAATTGTCTTAATTACTCGATTTCTTGTAAGTAGAAGAAAAATAAGGGAACTGATAATCAACTCTTAACAGTTGGTTGCCATGTAGTTGATATCTGTCTCTATATATGGCCAGGACAAAAGTGTGAAAAAAGTTTTAACTTATTTTAAATCTGAAACAAATTACTTGAAATATCTCATAAATGGTCAACTCCACGAAAAAAACGCACATACATAAATTGTGTGTTTTAAGGAGATCTACATTATTTATGTGGTAAGTTTTTGTCTATCTCTTACGGTTTACTAGTTATGCAAAATATATACAAATTCATCCCGAGTAAAGAGGTCCTTAGAGGCTATTCCTAGAAAATTCAAGATATACATTTTCTCATGTAAAATATCTTTAATATACGGTATATTAATCAAAATTGTTTGATTAATTTTTGAGAAAATCAAAATTTTATACAAATTAGCATTCGTCCGGAAGAAACAAACTTTCTTAGGTTTTTCTGATGGGGTAAGGAAGATAGGAAATGGATCAAAGTAATTCGTCATCAAAGATATATGGTTGGATTAAATTATAGCTCTTTTCTGTTAGGGGCCATGACTATCATGCACAAACGCTATGGTTTATTTGCGCTACAGGAAAATGGTGGTGTTTAAGCTCAAAGAGAGTTTCAATGTTGGTACTTAGTAGCTAGTGTAGACTGAGCTTGAGTTGAGCCTAATGTCTGATGGAAACTTTAACCTAAGAGTATGTGTCTAACAATAACATTTTTGCTCACTTTGGCCAAACATCGGTTTTAAATTTGAGATGGGACTTGACTAGACACTTTGACGTTACATATAGATTGACTACAGAATTTTGAACTGAGGAGGTTACAAAGCGGACCAGAAGATTGCTCAGAAGATGTTCTATTCCATTGGCGTAGCTTTTCCTCTGCTTTTAGCACCAAAATTGTTATTGCAAAAGATATAGATACCCGGAAAAGCTTGGGATACAAAAGTTGATATTGATACCAAGAATGAATTTTTTAATTGGTATCAGCAACTTGTTCTATTTCAAGATATTCAGATTAGACGCTGGTTTCAGTATTGAAAAGACAACCTCAGTTGTCATACTTTCTGTAATGCTAGCACCCAGGCATATACAGTGGCAGTGTTTATTCGATTAGAAATAAAGGACAGCATTTAAGTACATATTTTAGCATTAGAGGGTAGCAACATCGAAATCAGTCAACTCCTCGCCTGAAGTTAATTGCAGCTAAAATAGAAGCTAGGTAAGCTATTTCGTATGTGAAGCACTAGACAACAATAATATAAACTTCTGGTCTGATTCTGCAATTGTATGAGTTTGGATTCAACAAGAAGAGATATGCAATGTGCTTGTGAACAAACAGTGTGAAAGAAGTTAGTAAATTGACTCGACCTGAATGCTGGAGACACGTGCCAGGAAGTCAAATCCAGCTGATCTTCCTCCAAGGGGTTGTCAGGCGGATACCTTGTTGGCACTAAGATGGTGGGACGGGCCAGAATGGCTAACCTTGAGAGATGGCCTTCAACAGATTTGGTACCTGACGAAAAATTCCTTTTGAAACAAATAAAAAACTAATCAGATAAATTACGCTATTAGGCGGTTTTATCTCGTGTACTAAGTACCATAGTAACGAATAACAAGAGAATTTTGTTATGCTGACACTAAATAGTATAATAGCTATTTCTCTAAGTATGACAAGACTATTCGTATGATTGCTCTGATAATAGGGTTCGTACGTAATTCTCGGGATGCAAAACACACGAGAAAGCCCGAAGAGCTGACATATATAGAGATTCGTTCGGCATATACAAAGTGAACCATTTCTTACAAAGAATGACAAAATCCTGACTAACCTAAACGTCTTTCCTGATGAAGAAAGAATTTTGAGGCTGAAAATCAAAGTAGTTAACCGAGATGAATAATCATTTTTGTGCTCCCATTGTTTTACCATTGATAACATTTGAACACCAGAAGAATTTGCATGCAGGTACCCAGATGTTGTTGAATATTTAAGACAGTATATTGGATTGTAAAAGCAAGGTGAACAATTTTAAACTGTTCTACTTTTTTTAGGTATATAGGGAGCAATTTAGCTGCACCTTCAGCAACTTTACCAACATATAGCGCCAAGGATGCAGCCGTGGTTGAAATAGTGGGAGTAAATCTAACAGGATCATTATATTTGAGAAATTGTTAAAATAGCCTAAATGTGCTTATATACTGTAGTATTTATAGCACGGTGCTCTTTGAGTGGTTGTCTTCATTGTCCTCTGAAACGTTTCTCAGTGATTTAGACGATTTATTGCTCATCGTGAAGACCTTCACTAGTCTATTCTGATAATAGGACTAGCTTCATTGGCACCTCTAATGACCTGTAAATTGGAATACAATCATGCAGTAACAGCACAGTTAGGAAAATTGAATGGAAGTTTATTGCTTTTTTAGCCCTCTGGGTGGTGAAGTTTGGGAAAGGTTAATAGGTATTACGAAGCAAATTTCTCAGAAAGTCCTGGGTAGAGTACTTCACACTTATGAAAGAATGAACACAGTTCTATGTAATAAGGAATTGCTGATAAATGCCAGACCGTTAACGTACATTTCTGCGGAACGTGGCGCGCTGCACCGCTTATCTCCTGCTTAATTTCTACAGGAGTTGTATAAAACTGGAACTCCAGACCGCAATGTTGTGAAAGTTCATTAAACCGACGACTAAGATATCGCCAAGAATTAATAACAGATTTACGAAACAGTTTGCGCTTATAGCATCTGCAACTTCTTGTCCAAATACCACAAGAAAACAAACTCACAAAAAAGTTAAACTTGGTGATGTCATCCTCATCATATCAGTCTCATAGATTGACCATTGGGTCGTATAATAGAAATTCTACCAGATGGCATACAGCTTGTGCGCGTGTAGACAGCAAACTTGACCTTCTTTGCCCCGTTCAGAGGATTTTTCCTGTAGAAGTGTCTTCACAGTGGATTAGGGATGTCAAAGAAAAACCTACTTTACCAATTAAGGCACCTATTCCTTTTCCCCAAAGAAGAAATTCCGAGAGTTACCATTCGAAGTGGTAGAAAGATTTATGTATGAAGAAACTTGATTTTGTGCATTAAATGTAATTGTTGAGTAATACCTACTTTTATCTTAAGTTGAATTGCTTTTCCACTAATTCAATGTTGGAGGATGCCACGAATAGGGGAAACTTGTGGAAGCTTAGTTGTTGTTGGCAACCTTTTGTGTTTTAAAAAAAGAGCAGATGTAATAGGTAAAAAGTGATAAAAAGCATGTATTTAATGATTTCACTGTTAATTACTTTAAAATAAACAGAAAATGGAAATTTTAGAAGTATTATTATTATATTATTATTATTATTAGAAGCATTCTCAACAATACCCTTAATATACACTACTAGTACTCCGCGCTCCTAAGCCATTAAACACAATCTACGACAATCAAGAAAAAGTCTTCTCAGCTACTATAAAATATGGGTTCACTAATTTCTAGTGTTAGCAACTTACTCCGTTAACACAATTATTTGGCAAGCCCTGATAACGAACTTGAATTCAATATAAATACGAAGGAAATAAAATATAACGCTCCTCCATGAGTAGGTCTTAACATAAGGTTTTGAGATCCATTACTTCGGTGCATACATATATAAGTTATTTAAAGAGCTGGACACTGTATCTATATGTACACATCTGCAGTATTTGATAAACAGCAATTAAGGAAACAAATATAACACAGGATCGATTATCGCGTTTTAAACCGTGTCTTCTTTCTGCTGAAGCACCAAATATAGTCACCTGTGTAAATAGTTTATTAGCATTCTTTTCGGCCAGCAAGTGGGAAAGAGGGGAAAGACAGGTTCCTGCATCAAACAGCACCCTTCCCTCTCCTACCAGCCCTAGCCGAAAAGAATACGAATGGACTGCACCTACATTCTTTTTAATAAACTGTAACCGGCTTTTGTTAAACTTTGTAGAAGAAATTATGCGCAGCAATATTATATTATGTGGTACAGCAGAAACTATTTTGTACTCCCATTTCTGAGGTATTCGATTTCATTAGTTAAACTTCCAATGCTTATGTCATTTTTAACTTCTCTACTACTTATAGTCAGTAGTAAGTGAAACATTGTATTTCAATAAAAATAAAAGAAAAAATACTTACTCTTATAGTAAGTAGTAAGTGAAAAATACTACTTATAGATAGTAAAAAAAAAAAAATAAATAAATAAAATAAAAATAAAAAGTGATGTCAACATTTCAACGGAAATATGTTTTGTACTCCTGAATCCAGAAATGTAGCACTTTTTAGAAAAAAAGGTCCCTGTGTGTATCTGTGACTGCCTGCGTGAGTGTATTTGTGTGTGTGTGTGTGTGTGTGTGTGTGTGTGTGTGTGTGTATGTGTGAGTGAGTGCATGTTTGTGAACAGGATAACTCAGAAACGAAAAGTGGTTAAATAGTAAACTTGTTATTTAAGTACAGCATTTGCCAAGGGTGCGACACGAAGATTTGCAACAAAACCTCTCCACCCCAAACCACCTTTTATACTATACATTTTTCGAAAATAACGATTTTCTCAAAAAGGAACTACGCTTTAGCTTACACTACCATATGTTTCAGATTCTCACCTGAGAAATGAAATGTATATCTCGAACATTCTGGGAATATCTTTTGGGAAGCTAATTTTATTCTGGATGACTCATATAACTCGTAAACCGTAAATTACTAAGCAAAACTCTGATGTGTTCCATTCACATGACTATCTCTATCTGTTATGCAAACAAACTAGTCTTACAAAAGAGTATTCTTTTATCTATTACCGTGCCACTGAAAAGGTTAACATGTCGGTATCAAAGGCTGCGATAAGACTGCCGGTATTCAGTGACACAGAAGGCAACGTTGTCACATTTTCCCCAAGTAAACTCGCGTTACACGCATGGACATTTATAGAGAACCAAGTGAGTAGTAAGGTTCTTATGAAGAGCAGCGAGAGTACTACACAGTGCTAATATCTAACCACATTTTCTACTTACATTTCGCTGTCTTCGCTATCACTGTCATTTTCACTCACAAGTATCACAAACGAAGCATTGTCGTGTGAAACTTCCTGCACTTGAAATTTTCGCTCTCGTAGTATGGTGTGCTGCACACATCTTTCCCCACACACTCGAATCGTATTCGATACACATTCTCTCAACACTTTGCACACATTGTCAGTAATAGGAGTCACATCCCGCTTTCTTACGCCTTGTTTAAAGCGTGCCAGTATCGCCTCAATCGGATTGAGACAACAGGGATATTGTGCTAGCCCGAAGACTTCACGACCATGATGATTTGCCATTTCGTCTGCTACATACATTTTCTGTAAATTGACTTCCTGGATTTTCTCCAAAAGCACGGCGTTTAGAGGAGCTGGACTGGGTAAAACTAAATTATGTTCTTCCATGAATCTGATCGTTTCGTCTTTTCTGCTGGACATGGTAGGAATTTTGATCTTTAGTCGGCAATGATAACTAGCATTATCTAACACAATAACACTCTTAGGAGGAATGTTTTTCAAAAGTGTGATCTTAAACCAAGCTTCAAATATTTCAGCATTCACCTCGTGATGATAATCAGGAAAGGATTCCCAAATATATTCGGAAGCCAAATATAAGCAGCCCATAATCCAACCCTCGCTACCGCTTGCATGTAAAATCATGATTCTTTTTCCATGTGACACAGGGTCTGGAAGGCAGCAAGAGCAACTGCCGTCATCCCAATCTTTTCTTATATCATGAGTATCGTACCAAGATTCATCTAAATAAACTATATGATACCCTTTCTGCCTAAAATAGTTTAGTCTACTCAAGTACCGATATCTGCATGCAGCAATCCTTGCTAATTCCATAATTAAGCACCTCTTATTTAACGTGCGAAACGGAACCCTAACTTCATTAACAACTTTCTAACCGAATCCCTTTTGTAAGCAAAACTAGCTGGATTATTGATTATTACTATTATTTCTAGCATCAAAATTAGATACGTCCAAAGACCTTCACCTATTTAAGAATACACAGTAAACACCACTTGCACCTGTGGAGTTCACAAGAAAACTACATGAAAGATGAACGAGAGAAAACTGCGAAGATGTTGCAATGTTGTGTTTTACTCCACGCATACTTAACATCTTTCTGTCATTTGTGATTTCTACGCATTCATTGGCTGAAGTGACGCGCTCATTGGTGCACTGCAAAACGTCGGCGACTTCCCAAGATAATCAGTGCGTTATCTGAGAGGTTCTATTAACAAAGATAAAGCGAATTTTAACCTTTTCAGTAACATGGTAATATATCATTGCTAATCAAGATAAACATTACTAGGTGTGGTCTAATTAATTAGTTCCTCATAAGTAGTAGGGAAATAAGGAAATGCACTATGCAAAAGCGACAGTCAAATGTTTTAAAAGCTGGTCGCTACATGAAACAACTGAAAATTGATTCTCTTTACACGTAAAAAGTGAAATAAAAGAGAGATGAAAGGAATTACTTCTCATTTGAGAAAAAATTAAGTAGGTAGTGTAAAATGACACCAATAACACGAATAACAAAGGCAATACCTTGGATACGGTTAACTTTACAAGTATATACATATATATGTGTGTAGGTGTATGTGTATGTATGACAAATTGTATGTTTTAATGAGAACTACATTTTTTGTGTAGTAAGCTCTTGTCTATCTTTTACGGTTTACCAGTTATTCAAAAGTCATCCACGACGACTTTTCAGAGGCTATTACCAAAAAATTGAAAATATGCACTTTATTTGCCATGTAAATATATAATATAAATATAAATATGTTTTAATTTAATCAAAATCTTTAGAACCATTTTAGAGAAAAATAATCCATATAAAGGGAAGTTGTTTTTTTTTTTTTTTGGGGGGGGGGGGTTCTTGAAAATCTTTGGGGGAAATCCTTGGAGGACACTAAACTTAAATATCGACTTTGGTATTTAACAGCCTTTTTGCTTTCAGTTATGATGTACAAAGACACAGACCTTCTTCTATTTTTGTTTTACTTAGAGGTCTACAAAACATATTTCCATCGAAAACTCGACAGCGAATTTTTTGTTTTTCTTGCGGGAATTTGTCAACTCCTGTCCATACAAACAAATGTACTTCAATCACATAGCAACCAGCTTTTAAAATATTTGACTTACGATTTAGGTTTTGGCACTCCCCCATTTCCCTTCTACTTACAAGGAAGCATGTAAAAAGACTCTTACTGACAATTTTTTTCTCGATTAGCTTTAAGTAAATAGGAGAATAAGCTTTTTAACAATAATTTATTGCAGAGATATAGAGAAAGCCATGTGAATGGAGTACATCAGATTTTTTTTTTTTTTTTTTTTTTTTTTTTTTTAAGTAGTGAGACTTCTGATTTTAAACACATGTAACATATTGACATCATTTTATTGGACTATTTCGATGCGATATACTTTATGTGCTTGCAAATGTTCGGAATCTGGTGATTTACGTGTTTTAGAACATTTTGGTGAATGATTGCATTCTCTATTACATTTTAATGAGGTTCTTTAGTATTTCTTAAAAGGAAAAAGAAACCTTAATGCTTGTTATCTTCATTTTTCGTCATTAATTTTTCATAATTTTATTTGAGAACAAAGGGTATAAGATGTGAGCAAGGGGAACTGTCTGCAGCCATAGATAGACACCGGGTTTTTAGACTGTATTTTATTTGGAAATAAAGAAGATATAATAGATAATAAACTAGAAGAGCAGTGTGGTAGCTATACCACTAACCCTGATTTAAAATTACTTGATATGGTAAAGAAATGTCTAGTGTGCCTACTCCGATCGTCACTAATAAAAGCCTGGGAATAGAGATTTGATTCCTTGTTGATAAACACAGATTCTCCTGTGTTCGATTGTTTGGTTCAAGTTTTTTTTTTTATTTGGAGGGGGGGAGGCTTTTCAGGTTGAAGCAGCGCTAGAAATGCTAGAAAAGAACATAAAGTAAACAACTACTTTCCAGTTTTCACGAGATCTAATAATCCTAATCACTGCATCGTCCTCCTGGTCTAACATGCTAAGCTTTGGTTCGCAAGATTACGGAGTCGAACACGGCAGGAGGGGGGCAATATTTTGGGGGGTTAAAATCCTTAGCAGGGATTCCTTTGGATGGGGTCTTATCATTGAAACATTTTGCCTACCGGCAATAGTTTCAACTCATATGCAGTAAGCTGTCATTGGATTTCTGGTTTTCTTTTATACATTATCTCTCTCTCTCTCTCTCTCTCTCTCTCTCTCTCTCTCTCTCTAACACACAGATTCACACTCAGACATTGAAAGGAATACGGAACAATCTTAACAAGTAAAATGCTTAAACTTCCAGTCAGGGTTCAAACTCGGGACCCCTCGTACAGCAGGTAGCCGTTTTACCGACTGTACCAGTTCTTTAAGATTTATATTCTTTAGAGAAACTGTTTTTCTCAGCAGTTTGCCTTTGAGAAAGTTTCACATCGTGATGTATAAAAGTAATTTAAAAATGCTCATATACGTTTCAAAAAGACGAAAAATGTATAATCGGTGGATAAATTCACTAAACTAGGAAACGTTTTCGAGTTATTGACTTTAAATCAATATGTAGCTTACGTAAACACTGTATAATAAGTCTTCAATTTTTTCTTCTAATCTAAACATAACAACAAAAATTTTATGCCCGCCTGGGTAGTGTGGTGGTAGCGTGTCTGCCTCACATTCAACAGGTCGTGAGTTCGAATCTCGCTTAGGGTGAGTTACCCGGGTAAGGTTTTTTTTTCTTCGGGGTTTTCACTTATCCTGAGAAGACGAATGTCGAGTAACTTTAACTTCATGGACCTCGAGATCATTTGAGTTTCAGTTCACGAATTTCATTCATCGTCCGATATGGTCCAGGTTAAAAGGACGTTAAGCTACCAAAAAATATATATGATATTTTGTGCACTGTTATTATCTAGAATGATTATCTAAAATATTATTATTTTTAATAATAATAGTATGTATGTATGTATGGTGTATGATCATTTTTCTTTTAAATTTCATTGTATGAATATTTGACATACAATCATAACGTTTATATACAAGCTTGGAAGGCAAAAAGAATACCGAGATGCTATTTTAAAGAGTTCATGGTTTACGTAAATCTAACTGATGAGTACAAATTCAACTAAATTGAAATCTTCTGAAATTATCAGCTTCTGCTATGCATCCACATAATTAATATAGGTACTATATTCCCAACAATTCATTATATCTGAAAACTTTACAGAAGTACCCCATACACACTACCCCTGCTAGCAATTGCACACCGGTCTCGCTTTATAAATGTACTTAGTACTTGAACAGTTTTGTGACTGAGGTATGCCCTTGACATGGAACAAATTAAATAAGAACCCAAAGTCACGTGTTTTGCTGAATCATTAGCTTTGATTACAAAGTTGGTGAGGTGTCGGGCCAATTTCAGCTTAAGTGTAGACTGCACCTCTCACATGTATAAGCAGATATGTTGCTTAACCCTTACTTCACAGTAATAGTGACCTCATTGAATTGACTCAAAGCATCTCAAGTGTTCCATTCACAAGATATCTTCTACCTGTTCTGCGTACAAACTATTGTTACACCTTTTTACTTTCTCTTCACATACTGTGTACATAGTGTATAGCGAAGGTATTGTAATGCACCCGAAAATTCGATACCGAAATTTCGTCGGAAATACAAGTTTTGGGTCCCCCTGAATAAAAAAAAAAAAAGCCTTTTCAGAATAAGGTCCGTGTGTGTGTGTTTGTCTGTGGACAGCATAGCTCAAAAAAGAAAAGACCGTTAAATACCGCACTCCAAACTACCGTTTACATGGAAAAATGTTCGAAATCTTTGTTTTTCACAAAAATGGCTCTGAAGATATTAAAGATATTTACATGACAAATAAAATATATATCTTGAATTTTATGTGAATAGCCTCTGAAGACATGCTTATTTTGAATGAATGTTGTGGAAGTTTGCAAACTGTATACCGTAAGAGACAGACAAAAACTTACTCCACAAAAAATGTAGAACTCGTTAAAACACACAACTTATGTTTTATGCCTTTTTTTCCTGGAGTTGACCGTTTTTTAAGATATTCCTTGTTATTGATTTTAGTTTTAAAATACTTAATACTTTTCTCATACGGGAGCTTGTCAACACCTGACCACGCAAAGAAGGATTTCTATACCATAACAACCACATTTTAAAGCATTTGACTGTCGGTTTAGCCTAATAAAGCCCCTTATTTCCCTTTACCTATAAGGAACTAGGTAATAAAACCGTTTCTGCCAATGTCGATTAGCATGAAGTGGATACTAGAATAAGCGTATTAACAATAATTTGTTACAAAGGTAGAGAAAGTCATGTGAATAGAGCACATCAGATTTTTTACCACCATAATGTTAATCAAGATAAACATTACCAGAAACGGTCTTATTACTTAGTCCCTTATAAGCAGAAGTAAAATAAGGGAATACATTAGGCTAAAATGAGAGTCAAATCGTTTAAAAGCAGTTCCTACGCGATTAAAATTGGAACTCGGTTCTCTTTTCATTACCAGGAGTAAAAAATCTTGTGTGTTCCATTCACATGGCTTTCTCTACATCTCTGCAACAACTTATTGTTAAAAAGCTTATGCTTCTATTTACATCATGCTAATCGAGAAAAAAATAGTAGAAATAGTCTTATTACGTACTTCCTTTAAGTGGAAGCGAAATAAGGGAGTGCCATAGGTTAAAGTGATAGCCAAAAGCTGGTTGCTATGTGACAAGTTCCTTTGTATGGACACGAGTTCACAAATACCTGTATGAGAAAGTAAGTTTTTTAAACCTGAAACTAAAAACAAGGAATATCTAAAAAACGATGAATTCCACGAAAAAAATGTATGTAAAATAAATTGTGTGTTTTAACGTGCTATACATTTTGTGTTTGGTAAGTTTTTGTCCATCTCTTACGGTTTAGTAGTGCAAAATTCTGTAAAATGCATCCAGAATAAAGTAGCCTTCAGAGGCTATTCCCAGAAAATTCAAGATATACTTGTCAAGCAAATATCTTTAACCTAGGATATTTTAATCAAAATCGTTAGAGCCATTTTTGAGAAAATCAAAATTTTCGAAACATTTTCCATGTAAAGGGTAGTTGGGGTGGGGGAATTTTCTTGAAAATCTTCGTGTAGCATCCTTGGAAGATACCAAACTTAAATACCAAGTTTGATATTTAACGGTGTTTTCGTTTTTGAGCTATGCACAAACACAAACACACACATACACACACACACACATGGAAAATGTTTTTTTTTTTTTTTTGATTCAGGGGGACCCAAAACATGTATATCCGGTGAAATCTCGGTATCGTATTTTTGGGTGGAATGCAATACCTTCTCTATACACGATGTACATAGTACTTGTACAGAAAGTAAAAAGAAAATATATTGAAAGTGTATTAACAATTATTTGCACTTCTAAGAAGTAATACAGATACAAGCGCTATTTAAGAACACATCTGATAACATCACTGCAGGTTTTCCTACCTGTTATAATAGGAACGTGTTAAATAGTGTGAGCGTAATCCCAGTCCAAGAAGAGGTTAGAGATGCTGGTAGATAGAGTCACAGACAAGCAAGCACTAGTCAGCAAGTTCCGGACAGAGCCCACTGGCATAGACGACAGTTGAGAGGCCGGCTAAACTTAGACGCGCTACTTTGCCAGGGCGGCGTATTGGGTACTCATCATGGCAGGGAGGGTAAATTATTATCAATCTTCCTTTTTATTGGAATTAGGTGAGTGCTTTCGTGTTACTTTCCTAGACTTGGAAATCCAATTTACTCCCTTGAACGTCCTTAAGGTGAAATAGGGTATTAATTCAAGGGAGTTTGCAGAATATTTGGGAATTTCGAAGAAGTAATCTGATGTGTTGATATTTTGTAAGGTAAAGGTTGTTCCTCTTTTCAATCTTTTACCAAACTTTAAGTATTAATTTATTACATTTTGGATTTTCCAAGCTATCACTGAATTGTGTGATTTTAAATACAATTTAAAAACTAATCTCGACTGGGAAAGAAATAAGCAGATAAAATATAAAATCTCAGGTGTTCCATTCATATGACTTTCTCTACATCTCTGCAACAAATTACTGTTAAAAACCTATGGCTTCTATTTACTTCTTGATAATCGAGAAAAAATTAGCAGAAATAGTATTATTACTTGCTTCTTTGTAAGTAGAAGTGAAATAAGGGAGTGCCATAGGTTAAAGTGAAACGTCTTTAAAGCTGAAACCAATAACAAGGTTTATCTCAAAAATGGTCAACTCCACGAAAAAAAATGTATATGACACGATTTGTGTGTTTTATCGTGATCTACATTTTTTGTATATTAAGTTTTTGTCTGCCTCTTACGGTTTATCAGTTATGCAAAATTCAACAAAAATCATCCAGAATAAGGAGGTCTTTAGAGGCTATTCCCAGAAAATGCAAAATATACATTTTATTTGTCATGTAAATATCTTAAATATAAGAGATTTTAATCAAAATTGTTAAAGCCATTTTTGAGAAAATCAAAATTTTCGCAATTTTTCCCATGTAAAGTGTAGTTTGGGGTGGGAGATTTTCTTGAAAATCTTTGTGTCGCATCCTTGGAAGGTACTAAACTTAAATACAAAGTTTGGTATTTAATGGTCTTTTCATTTTTGAGCTATGCTGTCCACAGTCACACACACACACACACTCACGGACCTTTTTCCAAAAAATGCTATAGGCTAAAATTGTAACGGTAGATCACACTGTAAAGCTGGGATTTGAACCACGTTTACTGTGTGGTTCACGGTAAACATAAGTGTATAACATTAAATTCTCCAAATTACTGACATTTTTTCTAGTAAACCACAAAACGTTCTCAACTTCATTACGCGGGTTTTAGTGTTAGATCGGTGACCTCCTCGCAAAAGAGTACACCATCACTGATCAGATTCTTGCTTCAACATTCAAATTATGAACTAGAACTGACTGTATTTGCTGACAGTTCCATTGTCCTCAAATGCTGGCACTTGTCCATTTCAAGGTGAATGAAATAATAATATAAAACAACTGTATGATCGAAGTAAGGTGTGCATACAACTTTCTTATCTACATTAAATATTCCCTGATCACAGCCGATTTCATGGGAAAGAAAGTGAGACATTCATTGATGTAGAGCAGTAAAAATAATATTTTGTGATACATTTCAGAGAAACGAGAGACGTCGGTAACATATGAGATTGGCATTCGGGAGGCCCCAAATTCCAACACCCGGAATCAGCCAACCTGGCCGAAACTTCTTCGCACTTTTCCTCGGTTGGATGCTGGTTTAGATAATTTGATCGGTGAATTTTCTTATCATCCGTTTCATCGCTACAGTTTATTTCCTTCTTCACCGCCATACTACTCATTGGGCTGGTCATCCATTCTGGATGTACTATGATCCAGAATTTACTCGCTCCTGGATAGGCTACTGACCCAAGACATTAACTTGTAAATTCTTGGATGTGTACATCCTAAACAAAGGAGGGTATTCCATTGACGAAGACATGATATTTTAAAGTAATTAGAGGAAATTCAAATTTCGGTAAGCTGCTTTCCAGTGGTCGAGTGAGTATAGCGGATATACTAATTAAGGTTTACACAAAAAGGTAACTGTTTTCTGAATGTCGATTGAATGTTGCATCAATGACGGGCAGAATTTATATGGAATTGTCAGCGAAAACATTCTCTCAATTACTTTCTATAACATTGTCTTACAGTTATATCGGTTTTCTAAGTGCTAAATGCTTTTCTCAGTTTTCCTTTTAAAGCTCATATTTTAGAATCGTTCATATATTTCTTATATGATTAGACTAACGCTTATTTCTGCATTATGCTTTATTAAATAAATTGACAATTTCGGCCATGCTTCTGCAAGATATAGTTTGATATAATTTTAACATTAACATAAATATAGGATATGCAATGGAGGGGGCACCTTGTCTACTGTGACCTACAGAGATATGTCATGCCTAACACCCCCAGGAGGAAGGAATGAAGTGAAGGAACCACAAGAGGTTAAAGGAGGCACCTATGCCACAGAGAGCATGGCATAGCTGCCATGGGAGCTTCCCAGGGAGGGCGATGAACAACTCGACAACCAAGCGACTCTCCACTGTCCACGATGAATATTCTATCTTTTGAGTAAGCATCTGCGCCATCTTCCGGCACTTTCATATGCCAATCCAAAAGCATGTCCATAAGATGAGCAGAAAACGAAAAGAAGGGGAAATAATGGAAGGTAAATGGTGTTATATTAGAAAACACCCCAGCATTCGTCTACCGATCAATGAAAATCACGAAAAACCCAAGGCTAGAGTGAGCGATCGACAGGATCGAATTCGGAACCTTCTGAATGCAAGCCTTACATATTATCGCGGAGTCATTTCGCTCTGTAAGGTTATTATATCTCTACTCAAGGTGGGTTTCTTATAAATATCACTTCTACTGACACAATTAGAAAAGTCTTAACTTCATTTCAAGTTGTTTTAGAAGTTTAAAGCCAACAGGTGCATATGTTTGACAGCCTATTTCTGGAAGGGAAGATACTTGCCCTTTCCACAAGTAGGGAAGACGGCACAACAGAAACTAGCATTAGAGCCAATATACTACGACCAGTTCAAGGAATGGCTTGAAGACAACGTTGACGATCTTTCCAACGTGGTCCTCCTTAAGTTTATAAGCTGATGTGGAAGGTCATTATAATTCCTAATAATCCGCATCATTTAACCTAACAAAAGAAACCTAACCCAACCCAACCTTAAATTACAATCACTCACGAGCAGGCAGTGTGCAATCTATCCATAAGACAAAACAAATCTCGCATTAGAGAATTAGGGCGGAATTGAGGCGTGGGCTGAAATCGAGGTATGTTGCAATAAACGGATGTGATATCAAAATACTATTTTAATTGGTAATATGATAATCAGCTCCTGATGGTTTCAATACAGATCATTGGATAACATTGAATTTCGCAAGATGGCCTCTAATTTTCGAAAACATATCATATACGATCTAAGCAGTGGAGGCTGCTGTATAAGAGCACAGGGCCACAAGAACGCCCAACTTTCGACATATTATGGGTATATTGGTTATTTTTTCTTTGAACGCTGTTAAAAGTAAGATATAAGTGGAAATTTAGTCTGCGGCGTTAAATATATCGTGCTGTTCCTCTTAAACTTGATGAAATGTGGCAACAGGGTCGGTAGCAAATCTTGGCTTATATAAGTTTTAAAGAACTTATGCCATTGCAACTAGTATGACGTAATCGCCGAAGGGGCTAAATAGGTACACACGGATAGTTCACACTTGAAGGCGTCCCACGCTGTTTCCTTATTATTACTACCTTTCTATTAATCGCACTAGTTGGTAATGCACTGAGGCAGAAATCAAAGGCACTAGATGCCAGTATTTTTAATGCTTCTTTATACAGAACTAATAATCCTGTCATCTAAAATCCTTAGCATAGTAGGTACAGGCTGCTTGTTCCTTCTAGACGAATGTCATTTAGAGAAGATACAGTGAGCTAAGTTACCCTTGATAAACAGATCAGCATGTAGTTTATGTTACAACAACAAACGGCTCTGCTTGGCAGACATTTTGTAGTGCACCAACTGGCAGTGACTATTTTGTTCCTCAAGCATAATTGTCACAATATACTCGCTAACTTAGAAGAAAAAAAAAACACATAATTTTCTTGCCAACACTTCTTGTTCACCACACTTTTTGGAGGATCCACTCTTGGGTAGACGTAGTCCGACACTGCTTTTGGTTTTCGAATCATGTTGGATTCCAGCTTTCGTCACCTGTTACGATGTAAAATGTTTCTGGATCTTCACCCAATAAATTGCGCTATCATTTCCTGGCACCGTGGCACACCTGTTTCGTGAAGTGGTGGCAGATCCACCGACTGCTTCCTGACGTGAAGATTTTCATTAAGATTTTCATCCGCATCAGCTTCTTCAATCTGATGATTTGTGCAACGATCGATTGTCTTTCCGTCTTATGCGCTCTACTTTTCCACATTTTCATCCATTGTGGCTGAAATTTGCGTCATGCAGGATCTTCTTCTTCTTCTTCTTCTTCTTCTTCTTCTTCTTCGAGGCAATCCGTTCATCTTCTTAGTCATCGATAAATGGTGGATTGCGACAGGCAAAAGTCCCCAATGATGCGAAGCATTTAGCATTATCTCTCCCCTAAACCAACTTTAAAGTCGTAGAAAATGATCTCGCTTGAATTCCAAACTAGCCATCTTGAGGTAAGCAACACCTGCACGCATATACACAGCAGTGCTGACGCTTCACATTGTTGGAGAATGCCCACAATTGCACATTTTCTATCTGAACTTCAATCTAAAGCTAGAAAGAAGTGCGTTGGGTTACCAAAACTCTTTGTTGCCGATTCTCAAAACTTTCAGAGTGACCCTCCATTATCATTATCATCATCATCATCATCATCATCATCATCATCATCATCATCACTTGTTCTCAACATTGTCGTTGTTAGAAATCGCTGCAGTTTTATCAGTTTGTTCATAGTCATAACTATTATGCATAAGATGCTATTTCACATATTCAGGACTATCTGACTCTTAAACTTTTGTGAACACCCAATATACTGACGAGTCGCTATTTGATGTACACACGAAGTTTGGTTTTAAAGGGAATGAACCTTTGAAGACAGGATACCGTGCCAAGAATCGTTGGAATGCACATCGTTGTAATGCTCTGTCGCGTTCAGTTTGCGGGCGTTGTCTATAGGTTAAAAGACTGCCCAACAAGATTCCGAGACAGCGTACCGCGGTACTGAAAACAACGTGTACTGTATTACATCTCTAGCCAGGTCTACCCCAGAGCAATTACTAGAGCTAACCTTAATCTTAACTTCCACGGTCATTACTTCATTCCAGTTCAGAGTTTATGTTCTATGCGCGCACCTTTTCTTGGGCGCTAATTTTACAGGTGAGCGAGGGCTGAGGAAGAAGCGAGAGATCACCGTAGTGTTTTCAAGAGGCTCTCAGCGTTTATGGTGAGGAGGTTATTTAATTTATCGCGAAATAGCTCAATTATTAAACGAAATACAGCGCCCGTGCACGTGCATAAACTTTGGGATCTACAGATAGAATGAAACACCAGCATTGAAGCCACTAGATATCAGAATGTATAACGTACTTCATGTTTGAATGTTGTTGCTGTGCTCTGCTTCCGAAATTGCGTGAAACCTACCAAATGAAGACTAGGGAGCCGAGCACCCAAGAAAATGTGCGCGCATAGTAATGTGTTTAATTAAGTTTATGAAAGTAGAATGAATAGTTCGTATATTCAAGTATTTTCCAAAAAGCGATGGAAATAAAAAATGAACGTGTATCCTTTATTTTTTTCTTACTTTTTTTGCTTAAATCTACTTATTTTAACAATTAAAACATTTATTCCAATGAATATTTTTTATAAAAGAATAAAAAATGAAGATATAATAACTCTTTAAGAAAGAGTGAAAGGACGTTTTTTTGGGGGAGGGGAGAAAATGATAATCCAAGGTGTATTTTGTGTCACCCAGTATTGACACAGTTCAGGCCAGTAACCTCAAAGGCCACCATGGCACAATCACATGTGTTTACAAGATGTCCTGTTCGTCCTACATTACCACAAATAACAATTATCATTTGGAAATAATTCACGGCCTGAGTACTTATGTGGAACCCCATGACATAACAGTTTGCAAGGTCAAGCTTATTCTTTATTAAACAAAACATTGTAAAATAATTTCTACTTTCGATCCCAAATGAAATGGAGTTTTATCTATGGAAGTTCTTTCACTGCTGTGGTTCTCGACGCCCCATTCTATTCTGGCCGCGAAAGACCGTTTAATTTTGCTCAAAGGCCTCTTTTTCAGGCTTGAGGTTCTTTCACGTGCCGTAAATCTACGACACGGAACCCACGGCTTTACTTCGATCCCAAACCAAAATCAAAAGTTACACAAAATAGTCAACGAAATTCCAGCATCTAGACATTCAATTAGAAGACGAATTTCTGTCATAATATGCTTGTTTTATGGGAAGAACTCTCAGACTTGGTTGCATTAAAGGATAGTAC
Source organism: Hymenopus coronatus (assembly GCA_030762935.1). NCBI lineage: Eukaryota > Metazoa > Arthropoda > Insecta > Mantodea > Hymenopodidae > Hymenopus > Hymenopus coronatus. The sequence continues at coordinate 18,449,972 of CM060884.1, forward strand.
TCGCGGATATTATATAAACACTTCTGTAGGCGTTGAAAAGGTTGTTACTGATGGTGCCCGGCTATAAGGGAGAGTAAACGAAGATTATTGGGACACCACATACAGTTTGCATATCTAAGTACTGGATTTTTACAGGGAACATATATTTGTTAAATATTTTTAGTATGTACACGTTTTGGAAATGGTTCTTAGAAGTGTTAACCTCGTTCACTCATCCCTGAACACCTGACAGCTCAAATGTTTCATAGAAAAAATCGGCAATGATGAGTGGTCTGATAATGCATATTGGTATTGATTGCAAGATGTTTGAGATGTTCTGTCCGTCTCTCTCTCCCGCTCTCTCTCTCTCTCTCTCTCTCTCTCCCTCTCTCTGTATATATGTATGTATGATTTAAGGAAGGCTTTGAAATACTCTACTAACAAACACAGCAAATATATATTTAATAACAACATATATTTGCTGTTTGTTTATAGAGCATTTCAAAGCATCATATTAACCCTTTTACGTTATACTATTTGGGTGTCAGTTGTTGCTATAAATAGGAAATCTCTACCACCGTTAAGGCAGTTGCCCTCAGTTTTTGAAGACATAAATAATATAATTTTTACTTTATCCCGTATGCACATACGATGTACATAGCAGCTAGAAAATATATTGTATTCCACCCAAAAAGTTAATGTCGAGATTTCATCGGTAATATATGTTTTAATGTCCCCTGAGTTCAAGAGAAAGCATTTTTACTTTCTCTAGCCCGTATGTTCAATGTACCTAATGCATAAGGAAAGTATGGTATTCCATCCAAAATTTCGATGCTGAGACTTCACCGGAAATATATGTTTTCAGTTACCTGAATCCGAAAAAAGCATTTTTAAAAAAAGGTCTACGTGTGTCTGTATGCGCGTGCTATGGATAGCATAGCTCAAAAACGAAAAGACCACTAAATACCAAACTTGGTATTTATGTTTATTATCTTTCAAGGATGCGACACAAAGATTTTTCAAGAAAATACCCCCACAAAAAACTACCCTTTACATGGAACAATTTTTGAAAATGTTGATTTTCTTAAAACTGGCTCTAGCGATTTTTATTAAAATACCGTATATTTAAGATTTTAGCATTACAAATAAAACTTGTATTTTTAATTTTCTGCGAATAGTCTCTGATGGCCCCTATATTCTGAATGAGTTTTTCAGAATTTTGTGTAACTGTTAAACCGTAAGAGATACATAAAAGCTTACTACAAATAAAATGCAGATCTCATTAAAACAGATAACTTATCCATATACGTTTTCTTGTAGAGTTAACCATTTACAAGATGTTCCTTGTCATTGGTTCCAATTTTAAACTACCTAACTTTTCTGAAACGAAAATTCACCATGCAAAGCGAACCGAACCTTAATTGTTGCACATAGCGACCGGATTTTAAAATATTTGATTATCGCTTTTGCTTAGTGTTTTCCCTTATTTCTTTTCTACTTACAAGGAAGAAAGTAATAAGATTAATTCATCTAATAATTTGAGAAATATTTTTGGTAATATGAAGTTAGCATGGTAACCATTACACCACTGGGGTCGACTGTGTCTGTGTGTGCAGCATAGGTCAAAAACAAAAAAGTCTGTTAAGTACCAAACTTGGTATTTAACTTTAGTATCTCCCATGAATGCGACACGAAGATTTTCAAGAAAACCCTCTACCCCAAACTTCCCTTTACATGGAAGCTATTTCGAAATTTTTTATTTTTTATTTTTACCCTTTACATGGAATTTTTTTATTTTATCAACAATGGCTCAAACGATTTTGATTAAAATGTCGTATATTAAAGATATTTAAATGAAAAATAAAATTTATACCTTGGATTTTTTGGGGAATAGCCTCTGAAGAACTCTATTCTGGCTGAATTTTGCATAACTGATAAACCATAATAGGTAAACAAAAACTCACACAAAAAGTGTAGCACTCATTCAAACTCACAATTTATGTAATATACATTTTTTTTTTTTTTTTCGTGGAGCTGACCATTTTTGAGATATGCCTTGTTATTGGTTCCAGTTTTAAAATATTTGTACAAACGGAATTTGTCAACACAATGCAAAGAAACGGATTTGATCCAATGACAGCTGGCTTCTAAAACATTTGATTATCGCTTTAATCTAGTGTAATCCTTTGTTTCCCTTCCACTTACAAAAATGCAAGTAAAAAGACAACTTCTGCTAATGTTTATCTCGATTAGTATGGAGTATGTAGAAGAATAAGCTTTTAAACATTAATTTGTTACAGAGATGTAAAAAAATGTCATGTGAATGGTTTTTACTTTCTCCTCACGTACTACGTACATAGTGTATAGAGAAGGTATTGTATTCCACCCAAAAAATCGATACCAAGATTTCACCGGAAATACACCTTTTATGGTCCCCTGTATCTAAAAAAAAAATCTGACGTGTACCATTCACATGCCTTTCTCTACATCTTTGCAACAAATTATTCCTAAAAAACTTATACTTCTATTTATTTCTTGCTAATCAGAAACCAGCAGAAATAGTCTTATTTCTGGCTTTATTGTAAGTAGAAGCGAAATAAGGGAGTAGCATAGGTTAAAGTGATTGTTAACAGCTGGTTGCTATGTCACTGAAGTTCCTTTGTATGGACAGCAGTAGACAAATTTCTGTATGAGAAAGGTGTAAGTTTTTCAAAGCAGAAACCAAAAACAAGGAATGTCTCAAAAATGGTGAACTCCACGAAAAAAATGTATGTAACATAAATTATGTGTTTTAACGTGCTCTACATTTTTCGTGTGGTAAGTTTTTGTCCATCTCTTACGGTTTAGCAGTTATTCAAAATTCCGTAAAATTCATCCAGACTAAAGTAGTCTTCAGAGGCTATTCCCAGAAAATTCAAGATATACATTTTATTTACCAGGTAAATATCTTTAATATACGAAATTTTAATCAAGATCGTTAGAGCCATTTTTGAGAAAATAAAAAATTTTGAAAAAAGTTCCATATAAAGGGTAGTTGGGGGTGGGGAGATTTTTCTCAAAATCTTCGTGTCGCATCCCTGGAAGATACTAAACTTAAATACCAAGTTTAGTATTTTACCACTTTTCGTTTTTGAGTTATTATGTTCACAGACACGGACACACACACACACATGGACCTTTTTCCGAAAATGCTTTTTTTGATAATGGGGACCCTAAAAAATATATTTCCGGTGAAATCTCGGTATCGAATTTTTGGGTGGAGTGCAATACCTTCTCTATACACTATGTACATAGTGCGCATTGAAAAAGTAAAAATTATTTTCAGAAATGTCTGTGTATGTATGTGTGTCCGTGAACACGATAACTCAAAAACGAAAAGTCGGTAAAATACCAAACGCGGTATGTAAGTTTAGTATCTTCTAGTGATGCGACACGAGTTTTTGAGGAAAATATCCCCACCCCCAACTACGCTTTACATAGAAAAAATTCGAACATTTTGATTATCTCAAAAATGGCTCTAACAATTTTGATTAAAATCTCCTATATTTAAGATATTCATGTGACAAATAAAATGTATCTCTCAATTTTCTGGGAATAGCCTCTGAAGACATGCTTATTCTAGATGAATAGTGTTTACATAGCTGGTAAACCGTAAAAACTTAACTTACCACATATAAAATGTAGAGCTCGCTAAAATACACAATGTATGTTATAGTACTAAACGTACTATGTACATAGCGTATAGAGAAGGTATTGCACTCCACCCAAATATTTGATACCAGGATTTCACCGGAAATATATGTTTTATGGTCACCTGTATCCAAAAAAAACATTTTCAGAAAAGGTCCATGTGCGTGTCCTTGTGTCTGTGAACACGATAGCTCAAAAACGAAAAGTCGATAAAATACCAAACTTGGTATTTAAGTTTAGTATCTTCCAGGGATGCGACACAAACTACCCTTAACATGGAACTTTTTTCGAAAATTTTGATTTTCTAAAAAATGGCTGTAACGACTTTGATTAAAATTTCGTACATTAAAGATATTTATCTGGCAAATAAAATGTATATTTTGAATTTTCTGGGAATAGCCTCTGAAGAGTACTTTATTCCGGATGAATTTTACGGAATTTTGAACAACTCCTAAACCACAAGAGATAGATAAAAACTTTCTACACAAAAAATGTAGAGCACGTTAAAACACACAATTTATGTTATATACATTTTTTCATGGAGTTGATCGTTGTTTAAATATTCTTTGTTTTTGGTTTCATCTTTAACAAACTTTTCTCATACAGGAACTTGTCAACTCCTGTCCACACAAACAAAGGCACTTCAATCACATAGCAACCAGCTTTTAAAAGATATGACTATCGATTTAGCCTAGTGTATTCTCTTATTTCACCTTTACTTACAAAGAAGCAGGTAATAAGACTCTTACTACCAATTTTTCTTATTAACATTAAGTAAATAAAAGAATAAGCTTTTTGATAATTTGTTGCAGAGGTGTAGAGAAAGTTATGTGAATGGAACACATAAGATTTGTTTACTGTAGGTTAAGTTATATTACTTGTTAAAATAATATGAACAGAAAGTAGTGAGATACTTGAGAATGTAGATCTTGCAAGTATAGTGGCATTTAAGAGTTTTAGATATTGTTTATTTGTGTAAAATGTGGCTTATTTTAATGTATGTGCTCCGTTTCTCGTTCCGAAGCATGCAGCAGCCCACCTTAGTTATACTAATGAGCTTCTGTTACAGAAGAGTAGCTTCTATCCTATTAAGTTTCTAAAGCAGCAGCACGTAAAACTCTGAGCTATCTTTATAACGCACAGTCAACGCTTTCAATGCCAGTGGAGAAGTGAAGAGCATATTTTTTTTACATCTCAGTTTAACATAACAGAGACGTTTGTCGTGTCCGTTTCTTCAACTCAAATATGCGACCCAAAAATACGTTCCGCTGTGATCAAACGGATGGAATTGCATGCACTTATACACTTATTTTTAACTTGTATCAAACGAAAACTTGAGAAAACAGCAATGGAAATAATGCATATTAAAATCAGTAATCCGTGCAGTATTAAGGCTGTTCCAGAATTTAACTGGACAAACTGGGTAGATTGTAAAGGGGGTACAGATAAACTCTTTGAGATAGCGAACCAAATGTCATAGTTATGGCATTTTTTATGGATTGCACATCAGCAGCCTTAATTCAGAACAACTATTTTCATTCAAAATACTTCATTTGCATGCCAGTAGTCGAAAATGAAATGGCGTGTTATTTATGGACGCTCTTTAACTGCAGTGGATCTCAGCGTCCCATTCTATACCGGGTGTCAAAGACCGCTTAATTTTGCTCAGAGGCCTCTCTATCTGGCTTGAGGTTCTTTTACGTGCCGTAAATCTACGACACGGGACCCACGGCTTTGCTTCCCTTCCGAAGGAAACCATACTAAGAATTTTTACGCCCGAAAAATATCCATCGTCCTCCGCCGGGTTTGAACAAGCGACCTTGGGTATATGAAGTTAGCATGGTAACAATTACACCATGGAGGACGACCCAGTAGTCGAAGGAATGCAATATTGGTCCAGAATCAATACAATTTTTAAACTATTGGACTTGCAATCTTTAACCAGAATTATTCCCTATCCCCCACAGCGTCTGGAAGTATGCATAAGTGTGTGTCCGAAGAAAATAAAATTATTAAAACCAAACGTAAAGAACCTACAGACAACCAGCTGTTCCTAATGCAAACCCCTCAGATATTACAGGGACTATATAAATGAAACAATAAAAAAAATTAAAAAAAAAATCTGACGCGTTCCATTTACAGACTTTCTCTGCAACAAATTATTGTTAGAAAGTTTATGCTTCTCTTTAATTCATGCTAATGGAGAAAACATTGGTAGAAATATTGTTATTACTTGCTTCCTTGTAAGTAGAAGCGATATAAGGGCGTACCATAGATTAAAGTGATACTCAAAGCTGGTTGCTATGTGACTGAAGTTCCTTTGTATGGACAGGAGTTAACAAAGTCCTGTGTGAGAAAAGTATAAGTTTTTCAAAGCTGAACCCAAAAACAAGGAATATTTAAAAAACGATCAACTCCACGAAAAAATGTATACAACAAATTGTGTATTATAACGTGCTATACATTTTTTGTGTGGTAAGTTTTTGTCCATCTCTTACGGTTTAGTAGTTATGCAAAATTCCGTAAAATTCATCTAGAACAAAGTAGTCTTCAGAGGCTATTCCCAGAAAATTCAAAATATACATTTTAAATGAAAGGTAAATATCTTTAATATACGATATTTTAATCAAAATCTACTTACAAGGAAGCAAGTAATAAGACTATTTCTGCTAATTTTTTCTCGATTAACATGAAGTAAATAGAAGCATAAGCTCTTTAACTATAATTTGTTGCAGAGATGTGAATAGAACACATCAAAAAATTTTTTTTTGGATTCAGGGGGACCCAAAACGTGTATTTTCGGTGAAATCTCGTTATCGTATGTTTGGGTGCTATAGAGGCATTGCATTATTATCAAATGTAGGAAAAATTTTTACTGGTATTATGGCAAGCAGGATACAAACATGGGTTGAAGAATATGATATCCTCTCGGAACTTCAGATGGGCTTTAGAAAAGGGAGGAGGACAGTTGATAACTTATTTATTATAAAAACACTGGTAGATAAATACTTGAAAGACAAAAGAGGAAAGTTATATATGGCTTTTGTGGATTTAGAGAAAGCATACGATAGGATAGAGCTTCAATTGCTGTGGCATAAGTTGTTGACTAAAGGAGTGAGTAAACAAATGGTGGACACCCTTAGAGCATTATATAAGGAAAATACTTTTTGTATAAGAGTGGAGGAAGGGGTTGTAACAAGAGAAATCCAACAAGAGAAAGGCCTTAGACAGGGATGTAAGTTAAGTCCAGTCTTATTCAATTTATATATAGATGATGTATTAACAGAAATTGGGAGAAATAATAACTCGATGCCAGTAATTAATAATATTCAGATTCCAGGATTACTGTTTGCAGATGATCTAGTTATAGGTGCAATTACAGTGAATGGCTTGAAACAATCCTTGCAAACATTAAATAATTACTGTAAAGAGTGGAGTTTAAAAGTGAACCAGGACAAGACGCAGATTGTAGTGTTCAAAAAAGGGGGGAAATTGAGCAAATATGAAAAATGGAAGAATGAGAATGAAAAGGAGTACAGGGTAGTGAGAGAATGTATTTATCTAGGAGTTAAAATTGATAGTGGTGGCAATTGGGAAAAGCAAAAGAAATTTGCATTGGCAAAAGGAAAAGGAGCTTTATCAGCTATTAGAAGTTGCAAATACAAAGCACCTAATATAAATATTAGATGGTTAGAAAAAGTGTACAATATGGTGGTTGAGGCAAAAATGCTATATGGGATAGAAGTATGGGGATTAGAAGGAGGATGGGAAGGCATAGATGAGGTGCATAGGAAATTTTGCAAAGAAATACTGGGGTTACCAAATGCAACTGTTAGGCAGGTAGCACAAATAGAGCTGGGTAGAGTGGCAAGTAAGGGAAAGATTATGGAAAGGGCATTGAAATTTTGGCATAGGATATTGAAATTGGAAGAAAGGAATTTGTTAAAACAGTGTTTAGTATATCAAGAGAAAAGTTTAAAGAACAAGGGATGGGTAGACTGTCTTCGAAATAACCTGGAAAGTAGTGGGTTAGGGGAAATGTGGAGAAGAAGAGAAAATAATGTGAATAACTTCTGGAAGTTGGCAAGGAAAAGATTTGAGGATATAGAAATACAAAAAATATTTAGTGAAATAACTGAAAAGAGATCTTTAGTTTTCTATATACCAATGAAAGTCTCATGGGGAAGGGAAAAGTACATTGATGTGACAAATAAAGAGGAGCGAGAAGGTATTGCATGGCTGAAAGCAGGAGTATGGAGATTAAAAGGTCTAAGGAAAGGTATTCCACAAAATCAATGTCCTATATGTGGCGGAAATGAAGATATAGAACACATTTTATTTAAATGTAAAGGAACTGAAATTTGGAGAAAAAAGTATATTAATAAGAAATGGTTTAAAATAGATAGAAATGTAGTAGTAGTTGAAATGTTTCAAAAAGATAGTAAGAAGATTGGACAATTCTTATGCAAAGTGAAAAATAAATGGATATGGACAGTAAATAGACAAAATGGTGTAATAAACTAGAATTAATAAACTATTGTAAAATATGAGTATGACCGGTAAAGAGCCAGGGCTGAACACCGATCATATTCACCTGTATAATGCTTAGCATAAATAAATAAATAAATAAATAAATAAATGTTTGGGTGGAGTGCAATACCCTCTCTATACACTATGTACATAGTACGTGTAGAGAAAGTAAAAACGTATTTTCGAAGCACATAAGCTGCAATTTTGGTAACCAAGTCACTAGTTACAGATCAATGTTGACACTGGTCAGTGGGTTAAGAAATGACACACTTGGCTTGGGCGCGGTGCAGCAAGGTACTTTGCTTTCTTGCTTCATGCAAGGTTATGCTAGCGTGAGATCATTAGCAACACTTGTTTTTGGATCTCCCACCCATCCCAAGCCGTTACCAACACAGAGCCAACCTACCAATGCTGGAAATAGCGTCGTCTACATTTAGAACTGTTTGGGGACCCATCCTCGTATTTCCCGACTCCGCTCTTTTCCGCGTGGTAAAAGGTGGATAGAAAAGTAAAAGCAATTCGACACGCCCATTTTGCTAAGGCATGCACACTTCTACGGTATGGAAAACTATGAGAACAGTTGTTTATTATACAAGTGGATAAACAGAGAGTTTATCCATGAGTAGAACAATTTAAAACGCGACCCGAAGGAAGTCCTACGAATGGATAATAGAGGTTTGTCCACATGTGTAATACATTACTTTATCCCACAGATACGATAAATTAATATATGACAAATATTCAGTTAATGATTTTACAACAGATATGAAATTAAATAAGGAATAAGGCATTGGATTGCGGCGTTCTTAGAGTTATAAAATACAGTAGGCTATGTATAAATATTAATTTTGTTTTTATTGCTGCTAGTTTCAAATTGATAAAGTTTACGATGGATGTTGAGAACGTTAATATATCGGTTCCAATGATATATTAAATGAAGCAAAAGAAACCATTGAGGCCTTATTACCGCCATTAATCCATTTGGAGATATTAACTTCTATAGTAATGTACATATTCACTTTCATGTAGTCAAAGAATAAAAATATTTGGTGTTGCTGTTAAATGGTTATAGAAAATCTGTGGTTATCAATCATTTATTTATTTACTTTATCCCACTAGTTACCGGAACAACGAGTGAATTTTGTTTACTTTATCCCACCCGTTGCGCTAATAACTATCACTTTGATTTAAAGTCCAAATTTTCTTATGTCGTTTCTGCATAGCAACAGTGTCTATTACAAGTATCCTAAGATAAAAGTAGTTTTCCATAATATTAGCAATAGGTTTACAGCTTTAATATTTTCCTTTTCCACTGAAAACCTGTATATACAGCTAACAAGGTTTTGGTAATGTTGAAGATGGGTAGGTATAACCGAGGGCACCTAATACTTATAATGCCTATGATGAAGTCAAACTCCGTATTCTAAATTATTTTGTGTGTATGTGTCTACTACTTTTCTTTGTGCCAAAGAATGACCGAACGGATTACTATGTAGCTTGGTATATATCTACTATATATAAGAAATACTGCATTCCACATAATTAAATTTAATTCTTCATGATTTCCCTCAAAATTGATTTATAATAAGGCAAGAGAAAAAATACCTTAATGACCACATGTTGGCATTTTCACAAATTCTAGTTCAACTTTGGAAACTTAGCTTTATTTTATTTAGCACGTATGTACAATGTACGTAGTAGATGGAGAAGGTATTGTATTTCACCCAAAAGTTCGTAGGAAATACATGGTTTGAGGTCCACTGAATAAAAAAACAAATTTTAGAAAAGTCGGAGTATGTGTGTGTGTCTATATAGGTATAGGTATATAAACACACATATGCGCGTGTAGTCTGTCTGTCTGTCTGTAAACAGCATACTCAAAAAGTTAGTTGTATCTTCTAAGGATGTGGCATGATGATATCTACAAAAATCCCCTCACCCCAACTACATAAAACATTTCTTGAAAAGTTTTCTTTTCTCAAAAACAGTTCTGAATATGATTAAAATACCATATTTTAAGATATTTTTATGACGAACAAAATGTATATCTTCACTTTTCTTGGAACTGCCTCTCAAGACCTTATAATTTTGGCTTACTTTTGTGTGACTGGTAAGCCGTAAGAGATAGACAAAAAAATGTAGATATCGTTAAAACACACTCGTGTATCACGTACAGTTTCAAGTATTTTATTATTTTTGCACAGTTTGCCTTTCTGAGATATTCCTTGTTATTGGTTTCAGTTTTAAACTAATTACACGTCTTTTCAAATGGCAAGTCATCTTTCGTTTTATATATCTTTTGTTTTACTTTGGACATGTAAAGAGAGTCGAATTTCAATTGTATCACATAGCGACCTGTTTTTAAAGGATTTGACCGTCGCTTTAGCTTAATTCCAAGAGATATTCCAAGTTATTGCGTTCAGTTTTAAGCTATCTAAACATTTCTCAAATGGAAGGTCTCTTTCTTTTCGTCTGTCTTTAGTTTACAAGCAATGAGAACCGAATCTCAATTGTTTCACATAGGGACCAGCTTTTAAAAGATTTCGCTATCGCATATCTCGAAAAAGGTTAACTCTAAAGGGTAGTTATGAGTTGGGCGATTTTCTGAAAATCTTCGGGTCTCATCCTTGGCTGATACTCAACTTAAATACAAAGTTTAGTATTTAACTGACATTTCATTTTTTAATCATGCTGCCCAAAGATACACACCCCCCACCCCACCCCCCCCCCCCCACACACACACACGATATGTTTCTAAAAATGCTTTATTTTATTCAGAGGTCTCTCAATAACTTAAACTTCTTCAACAACAAATTATCAATAATAACTAAAAATATTAACGACACAAAACATGATACAGTTTGTATTGTACGGCATTAAGCCTGCAACCTTTCATGTATGTAGACTGTAGCGCTATAGCAAAACGTAGGTTACTTCCCTGGTGAGCATCGTAGGTTCTCTTTTCGTATGTAGCAAATTTTTTTCCCTCTTTATTTTAATGATGTTGAATAAACACATAGAAGTTATTTATTTTAGACATGCTTAGGTATTTCATACACGACATTCGGTATGGTTAATAATAGGATAGTTATTATGATGCTTCTTTAACAGTAATATGCTGCACACGAAAGCATGTGGTGCGCAGAATAGTGCGCAAGCGCATCAGGCACGAACAGTTCTCTATTGATTGAAACAAAATGGGATCCATATAATATGAAAAATCTGATGTGTACCATTCACATGACTTTCTCTATATCCCTGCAACATATTATTCTTAAAAAGCTTATACTTCTATTTAATTTATGCTAATCGGAAAAAAAAAAAATTAGCAGAAATAGTCTTATTACTCGCTTCCTTGTAAGTAGAAGCGAAATAAGGGACAACCATAGGTTAAAGTGATAGTCAAAAGCTGGTTGCTGTATAAATGAAGTTCCTTTGTTTATATGGATAGTAGTTCTGTATGAGAAAAGTATACGTTTTTCATAGCAGAAACCAAAAATAAGGAATGTCTCAAAAACGACGATCTCCAAGAAAAAAATGTATATAATAGAAATTGTGTATTTTAATGTGCTCTATATTTGTTGTATAGTAAGTTTTTGTCCATCTCTTACGGTTTAGCAGTTATTCAAAATTCAGTAAAATTTATCCAGAATAAACTACTCTTCAGAGGCTATTCCCAGAAAATTCTGATATATACATTTTATTTGTCAGGTAAATATCTTTAATATACGAAATTTTAATCAAAATCGTTAGAGCCATTCTTAAGAAAATCAACATTTTTGAAAAAAGTTCCATGTAAAGGGTAGTTGGAGGTGGGGGGATTTTACTCAAAATCTTCGTGTCGCATCCCTGGAAGATACTAAACTTAAATACCAAGTTTGGTATTTTACCGACTTCTCGTTTTTGAGTTATCGTGTTCACAGACACACGGACACACACACACACGGACCTTTTTGTGAAAATGCTCTTTTTGGATATTGGGGACCCTAAAACATATATTTCCGGTGAAATCTCGGTATCGAATTTTTGGGTGAAGTGCAATACTTTCTCTATACACTATGTACATAGTGCGTATAGAGAAAGTAAAAATACTAAAAGTGTTGTTATGTTTTGAAACATTTTTAGGAATTCAATTTTGGGCATATTTGATTTTTTTGGGCAGGTAGGAACTTTATTTTTTTTTAATACTCAACACTCCTTATCTTATGTAAACATCTTTAATATACGGGATTTTAATCAAAATCGTTAGCCATTTTTTAGAAAATCAAAATTTTCGAAAATTTTTCCATGTAAAGGGTAGTTGGGGGTGTGGGGATTTTATTGAAAATATTCGTGTCACATCCTTGGAAGATACCAAACCTAAATACCAAGTTTAGCATTTAACGGTCTTTTAGTTTTTGAGCTATGCTGTCCACAGACACACACACGGCCCTTTTTCTGAAAATGCTTTTTTTTTTATTCAGGGGGTCCTAAAACATGTATTTCCGGTGAAATCTCGGTATCGAATTTTTGGGTTTAATACAATACTTCCTCTATACTCTATGTGCATAGTACATATAGAGAAAGTAAAACGCATTTCCAGAAAAAGGTCCGTGTGTGTGGGTGTGTGTATTGTGTCCGTGTGTCTGTGAACACGACAACTCAAAAACGAAAAGTGGGTAAAATGCCAAACTTGGTATTTAAGTTTAGTATCTTCCAGGGATGCAACACGAAGATTTTGAGAAAAATCCCCCCACCCCAACTACCCTTTACATGGAACTTTTTTCGAACATTTTGATTTTCTCAAAAATGGCTCTAACGATTTTGATTAAAATATCGTATATTAAAGATATTTACCTGACAAATAAAATGTATATCTTGAATTTTGTGGGAATAGCCTCTGAAGACTACTTTATTCTGGATGAATTTTACGAAATTTTGCATAACTGCTAAACCGTAAGAGATGGACAAAAACTTACCACACAAAAACTGTAGAGCCTGTTAAAGCACACAATTTATGTCATATACATTTTTCTCGTGGAGTTGATCGTTTTGAGTTATTCCTTGTTTTTGATTTCACCTTTAAAATACAATATTTTCTCACACCGGAATTTATCAATTCCTGTCCATACAAACAAAAGAACGTCAATCATATAGTAACCAGCTTTTAGACTAGCACTTTAATCTATGGTACTCCCTTATTTCACTTCTACTTTTAAGGAAGCAAATTATAAGCCTATTTCTGCTAATTTTTTCTCAATTAGCAAGTAAATAGAAGCATAAGCTTTCTAAAAATAATTTGTTGCAGAGATATAGAGAAAGTCATGTGAATGGAACACATTGGATTTTTATGGCATACGCTGTTTCCGAGACATCCGTTATTTATGGTTTCAATACTTATGTTATTCTTACATGCTCCTATCAATTTTAAGTTTTTCGCTATTGTATGGAGACTGTACGGAATTTTAAGTCTAGCATAGGTACAGCATCCAGTTGTCTATTCTTATTGGTTAGGCGATGGCTTTTAGATCCCAAAGTCGCGGGTTCAAATTCGGCCCACACTGATTCTTTGGAGCTTGTCAGTAGATTAACTGGCATGTAAAAGAACTCCTGCGTGATGAAATTCCGGCACACCGACGTCGCTGATGTGATTTTGGTAATTGACAGCATCATTAACAAAACAAATATTTATATTTAATTGTCCAATTCTTAAACATTTGAGCACAGTTCCTTCGCATCTACATAACGAAATGTGAACCGTCGCTGTTTCTGAAAAAGTGTACTTCGATTAAAAAGGAGTAGAAAGGAAAATACACTTTCGTAGTAATACCTTGTATGCACACTAATAAGCTTTTGAAGTCGTCTAAATTTAAAACATTAGATATGTTATTACTTTATCTACACGTACTATGTGCATAGTGTATAGAGAAGGTATTGTATTACACCCAAAAATTCGATACCGAGATTTTATCGGTAATACATGTTTTGGGTCCCCCTCAATCCAAAATAAGCATTTTTGGAAAAAGGTGCGTGTGTGTCTGTGTGTCTGGACAGCATAGCCCAAAGGCCGTTAAATACCAAACTTGGTATTTAAGTTTGGTATCTTCCAAGAATGCGACACGAAGATTTTCAAGAAAATCCCCCCAACCCCAACTACCCTTTACATGGAACTTTTTTCGAAAATTTTTATTTTATCAAAAATGGCTACGATTTTCATAAAAAAAATCTCTTATATTTAAGGTATTTACATGACAAATAAAGTGTACACCTTGAATTTTCTGGGAATAGCCTAGGAAGACTACTTTATTCTGAATGAATTTTACGGAATTTTGCATAACTGGTATACCGTAAGATACAAGGAAGCAAGTAATATGGCTATTTCTGCTAATTTTTTTTTCGATTAGCATGAAGTAAATAGAAGCATAAGATTTTCAGCAATAATTTGTTGCGGAGGTGTAGAGAAAGTCATGTGAATGGAGCACATCAGATTTTTTTAATACAGAAGACCCTAAAACGTCTATTTCCGATGATATCCCGGTACCTATCCATTTTTGGGTGGAGTGCAATACCTTCTCTATACATTATGTGCATTAGTACGTGCAGAGAAAGTAATAACTGGAGTCTTGTAATCATGGCTGACAAGCGAGGTACGGTGCATAAAAACAGGTGTCTGTGCTAGTCTGAGCAAGTCTCGTTTATGGCATGGTAGCATAATGCGCTTCACTAACGTGTGCTATTTTACGCCACATTCACAATGAGATGCAAGCGCAGACGTAATGCAGCATAAGCGCCAAGTGTGAGGGAAGCAATTGTATATGCCCTAAAAAATTGGGTCTTAAATCTGCATATGCAGTTTACATAGAGTATATTATTACAACATATTCCTAAATTGAATAATAATATAATAAAGAAGGAAGTAACGACAGTATATGTCAAGAGATTATAATGTATTAAAATAAACTATTCAAAAACTAAATACAATCTAAATAATAATGAGCCTGAGCTGCATTTTATAAGTTTATACAATGCAGTCTATAAAAAGATTTAGTTTACAGACTCCAGTGGATGTTAAGAAGAGCACAAACTGGTGCAGTAGGCCAAGGTTTTTAAAAGCCTCCGATATTTTTAGAAAAAAGAGTTGTACTACCTTCTTACATTGGCGTATTTGTATACTCAATAGATAGCGCTTAATGGAACGTTTCACAAGTCACTAGAGGGGGCGGTTGCTTGAAGAGGTTAAGTGGCTGTTCTGTGGCCCATTCTCATCCTACCAAAACTTCATTCAGTCAACTATTCTATTTGATACTCCAATTTCTCTTATTACATTTAATGAAGGTGGAGCCGCTATATTAGAAGAAGATAATAAAAAATAGATATATGTTTGTGTAAAGTTTAATTGCATCGCATTGTGTATTCACAAAAGTGCAACATCGACTTTCTTATTACCTTGTTGAAAAGCAGGTTGTTATCTCTCTTTTTTATTGCTGTCTCTACACGTACTATGTATCTACATAGTGTATAAACAAGATATTGTTTCCAACAAAAAATTCGATACCGAGATTTCACCGGAAATACACGTTTTAGGATTCCCTGTATCAAAAAAAAAAAAAAGCATTTTCAGAAAAAGGTCCGTATGTGTCCGTGGGTCTGTGAACACGATAACTCAAAAACGAAAAGTCGGTAAAATACTAAACTTGGTATTTAAGTGAAGTAGCTTCCAGGGATGCGATACGAAGATTTTGAGAAAAATCCCCCCACCCTAAGCTACCCTTTACATGGAAAAATTTCGAAAGTTTTGATTTTCTCAAAAATGCTCTAACGATTTTGATTAAAATACCGTCTATTCAAGAGATTTATATCTTAAATATTCTGGGAATAGTATCTAAAGACCATTTGTTCTGAATGAATTTTTCATAACTGGTAAACCGTAAGAGATAGACAAAAACTTACTACATAAAAATGTAGATCTCGTTAAAACGCACAATTTGTGTTATATACGGGGTTTTTCGTGGAATTCGCCATTTCTGAGATATTTTTTGTTATTTGTTTCAGATTTAACATACTTAAATTTTTTTCACACGGAAAGTTCTAAACTCGTGGCCATTCATAGAAACGGATTTCAACCATATGGTAACTAGCTTTTAAAAGATTTGACTACCACTTTAGCCTAGTTATTTCCTTATTTTGCTTCTACTTATAAGGAAGCAAGTAATTAAGACAATTTCTGCTAATGTTTATCTCGATTATCATAAAGTAGATAGAAAAATATGCTTTTTAGCAATAATTTGTTACAGCGATGTAAAGAAAGGCATGTGAATGGAACACATCAGATTTTATTTTAATAACACTGCTCTGTTCAAATTGATAATTATTCCCTCTATAGCTATTCACAAAAGATGCACTCTTCTTGCTAGAGATGAATGTTTCAGTATTTGTTGGTCATAACGCTGTGAGTAAACATGTACAAATCAGGGAGAATTTTGCAGTACATTCTTTTTGAGGTGAGGCACTCAGTGTATACCAAGTTAAGCGGTAGCATCTATTAAACAATGACAAGTTAAGAATTTCCTTGTGGAAGGAATGTATACAGAACTTGCTGGATTTACAGCGTCGCGATTTGGACAACCTTGAAACCGGCCTAAGTATAGGTTCTCCTCATATTACACTTGTATGCTACAGTGTTTTGATCTAGAGTTCATAAGCAACTCGTTTAACACATTCTGGTCTGGGTCGTGTTTTGACAGTCCTGTCCTCCTGACTGCAGGTTTTAAGATTTTTTTTTTTAAATGGTAAATAATGAACTGTTTGAGCTAATTCAAGGCTGGTTTTTGCATTTTTATTAATGAAGTTTAAGCTAAATAATGAATGTAAACACAATAATTTTAGATGTCACTTAAAAATATAAAATTATATAGTGATTTTATAAAAATTTAAGAAAAAGAAATGTAAGATTTTCACGGCTCGCTACGTTTTACCCATTAGTTTGATGTTCATCTGTAAATATAAATATTGAAGAAATATACTACGTATTTTCTTGAAGGGAAAATAATCACGAAAGAAAACGCGCAATTTCTTCTTCGGTAAGATTACGCTTGCTTTCGCTAGCCATCTTTCAATCATTTTTACTTTCTCTATACGTACTATGTACATAGTGTATAGAGAAGTATTGCACTCCACCAAAAAATTCGATATCGAGATTTCACCGGAAATATATGTTTAAGGGTCCCCTGTATCAAAAAAAAGTATTTTCAGAAAAAGGTCCGTGTGTGTGTGTGTGTGTGTGTGTGTCCATGTGCCTGTGAACACGATAACACAAAAACGGAAAGTCGGTAAAATACCAAACTTGGTATTTAAGTTTAGTGTCTTCCAGGGATGCGACACGAAGATTTTGAGAAAAATCCCCCCACCCCAAACTGCCTTTTACATGTAACTTTTTTTCGAAATTTTTTATTTTCTAAAAAATGGCTCTAACGATTTTGATTAAAATATCATATATTATAGATATTTACCCAACAAATAAAATGTATATCTTGAATCTTTTGGGAATAGCTTCTGAAGACCTGTTTATTCTGGATGAATTTTGCTTAATTTGGCATAACTAGTGAACTGTAAGAGATAGCCAAAAACTTACTGTACAAAAAATGTAGGTCTTGTTAAAATACACAAGTTATGTCAATTACATTTTCTTCGTGGAGCTTACCGTTTTCGAGGTATTCCTCGTTATTAGTTTCGGTTGTGAAGTACTTAACTTTTCTCAGACGGGAGTGTCTGTTTTTCTTTTGTTCTACTCCTGGCCAAGAGAAGAAGTGATTTGTTATGACAATCGCATAACGACAGCTTTTAAAACATTTGACTATCGGTTTAGCCTAGTGTATTCCCTTATTTTCTTCCTACTTATAAGGAAGTAAGTAATAAGAATATTGTGCTAATGAGTACCTCGAATAGCAAGGGGCAGAAAGAAGAATAATTCTATGTAAGAAGTTTGTAGAACAGCTAGAGAAAATCATGTGAGTGTAACACATCAGATTGTTGTAGTAGTATCTGTAGACATGCAAACAAAAGATACTTTCATTTGTTTTCCTGGTCTCATCTGCCACGTAGTAGATTCTTTTGTTAACTAAAACATCCGACTACAGAGCACAAAAATAGAGTTGATCGTTTTTTAGATATTCCTTGTTTTTGGTTTCAGCTTTGAAAAACTTACTTTTATCATACAGGAATTTGCCAACTCGTGTCCATAGAAACAAAAGAATTTCAGTCACATAGCAACCAGCTTTTGACTATCACTTTAACCTATGGTACTCACTTATTTCGCTTCTACTTACAAGGAAGCAAGTAATAATACTATTTCTGCTATTTTTTTCTCGATTAGCATGAAGTAAAAAGAAGCATAAGTTTTTTAACAATAATTTGTTACAGAGATGTAGAGAATGTCATGTGAATGGAACACATCAGAGTTTTTATTTTGCATTCGTTATTTTGTCAGTTTCTTGTCCTTTATTTGGTCATAATTTTGCATTTATATCAACTATGTAAATATTTGTAAAATGTTCGATATGTTTAACCCTTAACTGTGGTGTGGTCTATGAAACCCCTCTCCTCTTGTTTTATAATGTTTCTCAATTTAAACGCTAGAAGTCGTTGTGGCTTTCTGTAATCTTAGAATACATTGTCGTTTGACCGTTACAGGGAGTGGTGTATAGCTGTAATACCACAATTTTCATCCGCTGCTAGACAAGTTAATCTTTCAAACAATTAACTTTTTTTTTTTTTTTTTGCAAATTGGCGTATATGAAAGTAATTTGTTACCAATCTGATTATATAGCCTAACTGAAGGTTATGTGTACTTTTTAGTACAATGACTTCGCGAAAAAAAACTATCTAGCAGGCCCCTAACATTTTTTTTTATTGGAAGAAAACTCTTTTGTACAATTAGGTACAATGCAGTTGAGCTAATTAGACACACAGAACAGCATGTAATATCTGGTTGGGGTACCATCCAGCGATGGGCCCAAAGAAATAGTACAAAGACAAAGAAAGCAGCACAGTAAATAATAACAGAGCTAAATGTTCAGTCGCAGATCGGAGTGCCAGCGGCGCTTCAGTCTTCGTCGTTGAGGTTCAGGAGGAAGATAAATATGGCGGAGAAGAGGATTGCTGTGGCGCAAACAGGATCGATGGAACCTCTTGTAGCTGATGCGGAGGACATACATTACCTCAGCGTGCAGAGTTGAGTTGCGCACGTACCATGCAGCGCCAGTCATGAGGCGGAGAAAACGGCTCTGTCTGCGCTGGAGTTTGATGGTCTGCGACGGAGTGGCTGAACCCCATATTGCACAGCTATATTGCCACATGGGTCGAATTAAGGACGTGTAGACAAGACGCTTGTACCGCAAAGGCAATGGTGACGAACCGGACACAAGATGATGGACGTCGCGGATGCGATGACGAATCCTCTGCACTAGATTGGAGAGATTGGGACCCCAAGTAAGCCGGTTGTCCAAGATAAGGCCGAGGTACCTTATAGAAGTCGCAGTGGATATCTCCGTCCCATTGAGAGAAATGGGATGATGGGTCACGTTCGTTTTGTAGGTGAACTTACAACACGGGATTTATGAGCGTTCATAGTCACTCTCCAACGTTGGCACCAGGACTGAATTTGGTTGCAGAAGTCCTGAAGGCGGCTTGCCGCCGTAGCACAAGTACCCACACTTAGCGCCGCCACATCGTCGGCATAGTGAGCAATGGTGAGTTGCGGATGACTAGGAAAATCCGAGGAATAAGCCAGTACGCTCCCTTGCGGCACACCAGAGGAGATAGGAAGGGCCTTGGGAAATATACGATCATGTTTAACAGAGAAGGTGCGATTGCGCAAATAGGACTGTACGAGGCGGAATTAAGTGTCCGAGAGATGGGGTTTGAGTTTCAATAACAATCCATCGTACCAAACTTTATCAAAGGCCCTCTCCGTATCCAAAAACAGTCCTATGCACACAGATTGACACTCATGGGAATCAAGAATAGCTTCAACGACACGATGGAGCTGAGAGCAGGAGTGAAGAGAGCGAAAACCAAACTGGCTGTCAGGGATAATCGGTGTGAGCTGAGGCAAAAGACGAGGCAGAAGGAGACGTTCGAAGATTTTGGAGAGTAGGGGGAGTAAACTTATAACTGAGGGGATCATCCTTGACTTTATCAGGTTTGGGAAGAAGGATAACTGTAGCGTGTTTCCATTGATGAGGAATATGAGCAGTGCGGAGGATAGCGTTATACATTTGCGTCAACAAAACCAGCCCATTCCGGGGTAAATTAAGGAGCAAGGGTTGCCCAATAAGAGCAAGACCGGGAGCTTTGTGAGCTGAAGAGCGAGCAATGATGATTTTAACTTCAGCAGGGGTAAAGAAGTGGCGGAAAGGAGTGAGCAACAAAGGTTGCGCGAGTTCTTCCTCCATGCGATAAGCAAAGTCCACGTCCAGCACAGGATTCGGGGAAAACTGACGTTCCAGGAGTTCTGAGCACAAATTCACCTTTTCAAGTGGCGTAGAAAACCAGGTATTAACCTTAAGAGGCGGCATGGCAGCAGAAGGACGTGTCTTCTTCCATAGTGATCCATCATTGGCGTTTAAGTCTTGTAGTCGGTGTTCAGCAGCAATGCAGCGTGCAGCACGTAAGGCAGCCTTCAGCTCCCGAGTAGCGCGATTAAAATTGGTTTTGTGAAACGGGTAACGCGTACGTTCCCAGAGTTTCCGACAGTCTCTCTTGATGGAGTGCAGTAGACGGATCTCGGGAGAATAGAATGGCACAAAACGAGGAGGACGAAGACCCTGGAGAGTACTGCTGGCAAAGTTGGCCGCACACGGGGATTTTTTGGTAGGGTGTAAACAGTCACATCGACATCTCGGGGTGACTTAAGCGGCACAGTTGTAATAGTGAGATCGGCAAGCAAAGAGGTGTACAAAGGCCAATCAAAAGGATGGCGTATCAGGGATGGGGGTAAGTCTTTGTACTTCGCACCATCGGAGAGAGTAGCAGGACTGGTAAATGATCGGAGCTCAGATCACGAACAACAGAGAAACGGGAATGACGGGAAATATTACGTCCAATGAAAATATCCAGCACGTCCGGAGTCGTACCATCGTGTGGGTAAAACGTAGGTTCAACAGGAGAGAGTACGTTTAGAAGTAACTGATGGATTGCAGCGTGTAAAAGTTTACCCCTAGGATTAGATAGGTTCGAACCCCATAGAGGACGTTTGGAGTTAAAATCGCCGCCGACCAGGAAGGGGCCCTGGAAAACATGAACAAGACCCTAGAAGTCGGTGAGACCGACATGGTTCTGAGGAGCAGAATAGAAAGAACCAACTTGAATGCTTGCGGAAGTAGTAGACAGCTGAATCCGAGCAACCTGGAAGGAGTCCTCTAGAAGAGGCGGAAGGGCATGGTGAGCCTAACAAGTTTTGACAAACACCGCAGTACCACCCATTCGAGTAGAGTTAGGGTGATCAGCACGATACACAGCATACCCAGGAAGAGGGAAAGATATGTGAGGAGCCAATTTGGTTTCAGTGGCGAGCAGGAGGTCTACGTCATAAGCCGTAAGCAAGTGTAATAATTCATAAAACTTATTAGTGATACTCTGACAATTCCAAGTGCAGATTCGAAGGCAGGGAGGGATTGAATTAGCCATGAACACGGAGCAGAACAGAAAGCAATTGCTGCAGGGTAGTAAGAAGGGGCTGTAGAAGAGCGAAGAGAGAGAGTCCAGTCGAGCCATCAAGCAGTCCAATGGAGAACGGTCCTGTTCACACTGACGGGTTGCGGCTGCAAAGGGCTGCGTAGCACCGGGAGGGGAACCCCGAGAAACTAGAGACGACAGCAAAGGTCGATCATGAAATGCAGGAGGACGAGGAGAGGCAGCTTCAGTGGAAGTAGGCAAGGTAGGTGGGAAAGCATGAAGTGGAGGAACGGCAGCAGGAGATGCACCAGAAACGGTACGTCGGGGAGAAGAGCGAGACCGCATGACTTGCAGGCGTCGATGAACAGGGCAGCCTTTATAATTCACCGTATGTTGACCTTGACAGTTCACACACAGCGGCGGCGCGTGAGGAGCCTTAGAGCACTGCGCACTGGGATGATGGCCATCATATTTGACACAACGGGGTTGTTTGTGGCAATAATTACGACTGTGCCCAAATTCCTGACAATTCATGCACTGAATAACACCCCGCTTGGGTTTCGGGGGCTCCACTCTCACCATCATGAAGTACAAACAATCGAGCTTATAAATGTCGTCGTTGAGCGGATTGGGCTTGAGATCCACGAAAAAGAGAGCTAGTTCCACCATGGTGACGGGATGGTAAACTGGAGTCATCTGTACGGGTGAATATCCAAGGGAGGTCAATTCTTGCAACACTAGAGCAGTGTCTATAGTGGAATGAAGCCCACGAATAGCCACCCGGAGGTTGCGATCATGACGCATTTGGTACGTGTGAAACTCGGCCTTCTGGTCCTCAAAATAATGTATGGCTGCACGGTAACCGTCCACAGTCTCGAAAGTGAATTTGACCTTGTTGCTGTCCAGTGTAACAAGCTTGTAAGCGCCAACATTGGACGTTTGTAAGTGTTTGAGGATAGTATTCACGTTGAGTATATTAGAAACATAGATAGGAGGTGGCTTTGGGGGTGGAAACAGAAGGAGTAGGCGTACTTACGCCATGATCACCATCCTCAAGATCCATGTCAGCCAAGGGTGCAAAACTGTTAGTTGTAGCGAAAGGAGAATCAGGTACAGCAGAATCCAGTTTCTTCCTCTTGGAGTCACGTGGGCAAGAACTGTCCCGGCTGGGTGGTGCAAAACCGGCGGAAGGCAGGCCGCGGTCGATAGGCCGCATTTGACCAGAGCAATGCGTAGTAGCGGGCACGGGCTGGCGTTGCTGATGAGGTGACAAAGAGGTTTTTCCCTGGGAGCTGCTTGACCCGGTTGGAAGAGCTGAGTGTGGCGCCGGTAGAGAAGATGGCTGGTCCTCAGACTGGTAGCACGTCTGCATCGCAGAATAAATAAGCTGCCCCATATCAACGGGGGGCAGCCATGGTGTAGAAATGTTCCAGTAATGTAATGGACGGGAAGAAAGCACGAACACACAAGGAAAGTACGGATAAAAGAGGCTGTCAAAGTAGCCCCGTTTAACTCCACGCGAAAAGAAAAACAAAAGTCGCACCAGCGAGAGCAAGAGACAGGCACTACAACACGATGTGAGCTGCCCGGCTGTCAGACAGCGACTCGGCCCCTAACAAAAGCTGATATAGAGAACATTGTCAATGATCCATATTTTTTCGGTTCATACAATTGAAGTGATGCTAGAGAAGATGAATTTATCGCCAGTAAGCAAGACTCAGAATCTGGGGCATTCTCAGACGGACTTGAAAACGATGATTTAACAAACTATTACATTCTAAAAAATCCTAAATGGAAATGGTTCACTCTGTCTTGTCTCTGATTTGATGACTACACCGCCAGAGCAGAAAGAAAACTTTATGATAAACCAGCAGCCGTGCGTGAAATATGGAATCTATTTGTTTCTGACTGCAAGTCTTACTATGCATCAGGTGAAAACGTCACTATTGACGAAATGTTGGTTCCATTTTGTGGAAGATTCAGTTTCAAAATGTGCATGCCAAAAAGCCAGGCAAACACGGCATTAAAATAACGTGCACGTGTTATTCACGTACTTATGATTTGCTGAACAGTTTTGTATCCACAGGTAAGGAACAACGAAATTATGCAGTCTGTTCCCACCAATGATGTACTGAAACTTTTTTTTTTTTTTTTTTTTTTTTTTTTTTTTCATTTATATAACCCCCTTTAACATCTAAGGTCATATCGGGGGCTTTACACTTGAAACAACTCGCTGTCAGTAGGTTTAAATCATTTTGTTTTCTTAAAGCACACACACATTCACTCTCGCATACATACTTCCAGACTCTGGCTAAAGAAAAATTCCCCGCCTCAGCCGAAAATCGAAGGGACCTTCGGGTGGGAAGTCAGCTCGCTGACCACTCGACCACGGAGGCAATCTCACTGAAACTTGTTACTCCATTCAAGGCTCAAATAGGAATGTTATGATTAATAATTGGTTTATGTCTGTGAAATTATGTGAAAAACTGAAAGAAAAATCATTTGTCTGTGTTAGGCACTCTCAAAATGAACAAACCGCAACTGCTTCCAGAATATAAGGCCAATCGGAAACGTCCAATAGGTACAGTGTCTTTCAAACATGACACTTTGTTCTTATGCTCCAAAAAGAAATAGGGCAGTTGCATTACTATCTACAATGCACCAGGATCAAGAAGTAAGCAAAGAAAATGGAAAGCCAGACATGATAAATGACTATAACAGTGCTAAAGGTGGAGTTGACAGCCTGGGTCAGCTTTGCGCTAACTATTCAGTATCTAGATGAACCAGAAGATGGCCATTGACAATATGTTGTGCTATGTCGAACGTTGCTGGTGTAAACAGTATGAATATTTTACGGTCTCTTACAAATGCAGAGGAAATAAACTAACGCAGCTTGGGAAATTTCTTATTCGTCCGCATATGCAATGCAGGGATTTGAAGCACGTTCCTCAAGATCTGCAAGCCATCATAAGCCACCTCCCAGGTGTAAATACCCTTCAACGTGACCTCAGAGAACCACAAAGAAAATCCAGAAGTGAAGTACATCCAAGACAGGCTGATAGAAAAACTAAAAATCGGTGTGAAAAGTGTGGTATATTTATTTGTGAGCATCCTTTATAAGCATTAAGTGTCAAGCGGAATTTCCGTTAAATTTGATGAATTTTACACACCGTCAACGGGTAAAAGTTCGCATTTAGTGGACAACGAATTTTTTTAACGGACTTATGGACTGTTGTTACGACAATATTTGTTCTATTTCAATCAGTGTTTTCAATTATATAATCAGAAACCAGATTTAGTGGGATGGTGCTGCAAATTAAACTTCCCACTTCCTATTTCAATCATGAAATGTACACGTTACACAACACCAAATGAAATATGACCCCTACGTATGTGTACCTACATGCCCTGCCAGAAATGTGTTTATATGAAGTGAAGTACAAGCAATTGTCACAATATGAATCGGGCATATCTGAGTTTGCCCAACCTTAATGCAGAATAACTATTCATATATGCTCATTCATAAGTTACCATTATTACTAACTACTCTTTGGTGAACGCATGCTCATAAGAGCTGGTCTTATTCGTCTTGATTACGAAATACCAGATGATGTCCTCCGAGAAATCGGCACCATAAGAGCGTACGGAGTAAGTTACGTGAATGAAACATATTAGATTTATAATTAATGGATTCATTTTAGAATTTCAGTGGGTCATTTCATTCACAACTTAACGGGCCCTATTTTCTATTTTATAGGAGAAAATATATGTTTAATATGAAGAAGAAAGTAAGAAAAGTAATTGTGAGACACGTCTGTCATGCAGATTTATTTAGTAGATAGATCGCTTTTAAGATGTTCAAAAATGAGATACATCCGATATAAGGTAATGACATTAGTCAGAAATATTATTTAAAATGATATCCCGTTTTTGCATAAAAATATAACTAAACTTTTTTACTAAAACGGTTAAAATGTTACATCAGTCAGCCACTCTGAAAGTCATTTTTACAGCAACAACATACGAATATTTTAAAAATTGAGACCTGCCGATGTCTGTGAACATACATAAAATTATCACAGAATTCATTTGTTACTTTCTCTACACGTACTATGTACATAATGTATAGAGAAGGTATTGCACCCCACTCAAAAATTAGATACTCAGATTTCACTGGAAATAGGCGTTTTAGGGCCCCTTGTAAAAAAACCTGTTGTGTTCCATTCACATGACACTACATCTCTGCAACAAATTATTGTTAAAAAGCTTATGCTTCTATTTACTTCATGCTAATTCAAAAAATTAGCAGAAATAGTTTTATAACTTGTTTCCTTTTAAGTAGAAGCGAAATAGGTTAAAGTGATAGTCAAAAGCTATTGCTATGTGACTGGAATTCCTTTGTTTGTATGGACAGGAGTTGACAACTTCCTGTATAAGTTTTTTAAGGCTGAAACTAATAACAAGGACTATCTCAAAAACGATCAACTCCACGAAAAAAATGTATAAGACATAAATTGTGTGTTTTATCTCGATCTACATGTATTGTGTGGTAAGCTTTTGTCTATCTCTTACGGTTTACCGATTATGCAAAATTCAATAAAAATCATCCAGAATAAACAGGTCCTTAGAGACTATTCCCAGAAAATTCAGGATATACATTTCATTTGTCAGGTAAATATCTTTAATATAAGATATTTTAATAACCCGTTAGAGCCATTTTTGAGAAAATCAAAATTTTCGAAAAAAGTTCTATGTAAAGGGTAGTTGGGGGTGGGGGGCTTTCCTTGAAAATCTTCGTGTCGCATCCTTGGAAGATACCAAACTTAAATACCAATTTTGGTATTTAGTTTTTGAGCTATGCTGTCCACACACAGGTACACACACACACGCGCGCGCGCTAAACACGATAACTCAAAAACGAACAGTCTATAAAATACCAAACTTGGTATTTAAATTTAGTAGCTTCCAAGAATGCTACACGAAGATTTTGAGAAAAATGTCCCCCACCCCAAACTATCCTTTGCATGGAAAAATTTCGAAATGTTTGATTTTCTCAAAAGTGCCTCTATTTTAATTAAAATCTTTTATATTCAAGATGTTTACATGCCAAATATAACATATATGTAGATTTTTCTGGGAAAAGCCTCTAAAGACATCTTTATTCTGGATGAATTTTGCGTAACTAGTAAACCATAAGAGATAGACGAAAACTTACTACACAAAAAAATGTAGCTCTCGTTAAAACACAAAACTTATGTCATATGCTTTTTTTCAAGTTGAAATGACCATTTCTGAGATAGTTCTGTTCTACACACGGTTTCTGTGAGAAAACAATTAAAATTTCCTTTTTATTTGTTTCATATTTGAAATACTTAACTTTTCTCACACGTTGTAAAGTTGTAAACTGCTGTTCAAGCATAGAAACGGATTTCAATCACGTGGCAACCAGGTTTTTAAAGATTTCACCATCGTTTTAGTCCAGGGTATTTGCCTTACTTCCCTTCTGCTTGCAAGGAAGCAAGTAATTAAGACAATTTCTGCTAATGCTTATCTCGATTATCATAAAATAGATAGAAGAATAATTTTTTACAGGGATATAGAAAAAGTCATATGAATGGAAGACACCAGTTAAGCAAACTGTAATATACAATGATCTATTAACATTTGTGGATATTATGTTTAAAAAATCTGATGTGTTCCATTCACATGACTTTCTCTACATCTCTGCAACAAATTATTGTTAAAAAGCTAATGCTTCTATTTACCTACTTCATTTTAATCGAGAAAAAACAGCAGAAATAGTCTTATTACTTGCTTCTTTGTAAGTAGAAGGGAAATAAGGGAGTACTATAGGCTAAACTGATAACCATAAGCTGGTTGAAATGTGACTGAACTTCCTTTGTTTGTATGGACAGGAATTTGTATGAGAAAAATATAATTTTTTCAAAGCTGAAACCAAAAACAAGGAATATGTCAAAAACGATCAAATCCACGAAAAAAATATACATTACATAAATTGTGTTTTTAATGTGCTCTACATTTTTTGTGCGTTAAGTTTTTGTCCATCTCTTACGGTTTAGCAGTTACGCAAAATGCCGTAAAATTCATTCAGAATAAAGTAGTCTTCAGAATCTATTCCCAGAAAATTCAAGATATACATTTTATTTGTCAGGTAAATATATTTAATATTTGATATTTTAATCAAAATCGTTAGAGCCATTTTTAAGAAAATCAAAATTTTCGAAAAAAGTTCCATGTAAAGGGTAGTTGGGGGTGCGGGGATTTTCTTGAAAATCTTCGTATCGCATCCTTGGAAGATGCCGAACTTAGATACCAAGTTTAGTATTTAACGATCTTTTCGTTTTTGAGCTATGCTGTTCACAGACACACACGGACCTTTTTGTAAAATTGCATTTTTGGATTCAGGGGGAGCCAAAACATGTATTTCCGGTAAAAGCTCGGTATCGAATTTTTGAGTGCATTACAATACCTTCTCTATACACTATGTACTAGTGTTTATAGAGAAACTAAAATTAATTGTAAACAAAAGAAATTATTTGTTGCGATTTAAGATATGGATACAACAAGCGACACAGTTTAGCTTTTACAAATCTGTGTTAAGTTCAATAGCGTCTCACTCGGGTATTTTTACAAATATGCCTAACCTCGTAGAAAGCTTTCCACCCGGCTGTAGTGAGTCCAATTGAGATCTATACTGTCCTGCCAATTTGCCAAATAACGATGCTAAAACCTGAATCACAATTAAGCACCTTGCCAAAATTAAAATATCTTTGGCAGCTCTTTATAGATGGAGGAAGTACAAGTTCTAGTAGTTTACAAATTCTCCTGTATTCGTTTCAGAACATTTGTAGCATAATGAAATCTAGGAATTTCCATTAATGATGACTTTTCATACCATTGTATTCTAAAATTGTAATAGACATTACTTCAAATTTACGAGAGCAAATGCACCTATTGTCCTGAACAAGCTTGGACAGCTAGAATCCTGAAAAGAAACTAAGTGTTGCTGCTCCATATTTTATCTACAAAATATGACCTAATTCTCGTTAATAAGGGTTTTCTAATGTTATGTTAACAATTAACTTTTGGAACCAATTTTTACTTTCTCTACACGTACTATGTGCATAGTGTATAGAGAATGTGATTGCATTGCTCCCAAAAATTCGATACAGAGATTTCACTGGAAATACATGTTTTGAGACCCATTGAATCAAAGATTCCGATGTGCTATATTCACATGACTATCTTAAGCTATTTTGCAACAAACTAATGTTACAAAAGTTTATTCTTCTATATACTTCTTCTAGTCGAGATAAGCATTACACAAATTGTTTTATTACACATTTTGTAGGTGTATGGGAAATAAGAATAGGCTAAAGTAGTAGTAAAATTTTAAGAGTCGGTCTCTATGCGATGGCCTTAAATTCCGTTCTCCTTGCTTGACCAGGACTAATACAACGAAAGAAAAACGAATGACGACTTCTCATTTGAAAAAAAATAAACATTGAGGAAATTGCAACAGAATAGGGAAAACTGGAAATGGCTAACCCTACAAAAACTGTAACGAGATCTAATTTTTTTTTTTGTAGTAAGATATTGTCTATCACAGTTTGCAACACATTTAGAAAGTTTCCACAATGAAAACGACTTCAAATGGTATTCTCAGAAAATTCAAAATAGAAATGTCATTTGTCATTTAAATATTTTTAATACATAGTAATTTAATCAAAATTGTTTCAGGCACTTTTGAGAAAATAAAAAATTCCCGTAAAATCTTCCATGTAAAATTGCAAAGGATAAAACTATTGCTGTCGCATCCTGGAAGATACTGAAGTTAAACAGACTTTTTGGATTTGAGTTATGACACACACACACACGCGCACCCACGCACGCACGCACGCACGCACACACACAGACGGAGCGCACAGACACGGATTTACAAACACACGAAGCTTTTATTTTGGAATGAGGGATCTTCAAAACCTGTATTTCCAGTGAAATCTCGGTATGGGATATTATAGTGGAATGCAGTACCTTTCCACGTTACACGTGGCAGAGAAAGAAAAAAAATAACACAATCACTCTGAATAGAAACAGAAATGGAGTCATTTGACGAAACGTTTTCTAATTATTTTATTTGATAACCGTTTGCCTTAATGGCAACAACCATAAGATAACTTGTTAAAAAAAATTATAAGAAGACAAATTGGAAATGAGGTGAATGTGCAGGAAGGTTTTAATTATTACGACTGTGCCTCTCGACATTGTGTGGATTTTAAAAGTTATAGAATACAAACATAAAATAATATAGTTTTTAGCCACTTAAAACGCACGATGCAGCAGTCACCGCAGCCTCCATTTTTAATCACTTTCGCACACTCAATTATTATTATTAATATTATTATTATTATTATTATTTTGTTTTTTGCTTTTTTGTTTTTGTGCTTAACGCCTTATAACCTGGTTGGTCATATTGGACGATGAATGAAATTGATGAAATTATGCTCAAATGATCTCGGGGTCCATGGAGCTTAAAGGTACTCGACATTCGTCTCAGGATAAGGGAAACCACCCCAAAAAACCTTATCCGAGTAACTCACCTTAAGCGAGATTCGAACTCGCGACCTGTTGAATGTAAAGCAGACACGCTACCCGCACACTACCCAGGGGGGCCCCAATTGTTTTGTTTTGACACAGCGATTTGTTGGCATTGTGAATGGTAAGGTAAATCTTGAGCTCATGTTAAGCGTTTATGTCCTCGTGTTAGTGTTAATACCTCTATGTAAATTATACTTTAACGAATCAAAGGGAAAAGCGCTGTTAATTGCAACAGATGATGCTTTCAAGCTTCTGTAAAGCCTGTGAAATGTCCTTTCTTCTTGTCATCGTGCATCTTTTTATAGAAAGCTGATTGGATGGCTGACGTCGCCCACCCACATTACTTAGCAGCCATCAGCAGAGAGTTGCAGAGGCGTGGTGTAGAAATTGGGTCGCGTAACTTGGAAGAGACTAAACGCTTTGCAATCTCAAAATAAAACTGCAACGTGTGTTTTGATACACCAGAATGCGAATGAAACTTCAAATCAACATTCATTAATGGTTTTTGGTGAACGAATTACACAAATAACCGATGTCCTTACAATAAGTTTAACAAAAAAATCTGATGTGCTCCATTCACATGATTACATCTCTGCAACAAATTATTGTTAAAAAGCTTATGTTTCTTTTTATTTCATGCTAATCGAGAAAAATTAGTAGAAATAGTCTTATTACTTGCTTCCTTGTAAGTAGAAGAGAAATAAGGGAGTAACATAGGTTAAAGGTGGTTGCTATGTGACCGCAGTTCCTTTGTATGGACAGGAGTTGACAAATTCCCATATGAGAAAAGTATTAGTTTTTAAAGCTGAAACCAATAACAAGGAATATCTCAAAGAGATCCACACAACGGAAAAAATGTATATGACATAAATTGTGTGTTTTAACGAGATCTAAATTTTTTGTGTGGTAAGTTTTGGTCTATCTCTTACGGTTTACTAGTTATGCAAAATTAAGCAAAATGTATCCAGAATAAGATCTTCGGAAGCTATTTCCGGAAACTTCAAGGTATACAGTTTATTTGTGATGGAAATGGCTTAAATACGTGGTATTTTAATCGTTAGAGCCACTTTAAAGAAAAACAAAATATTCGAACATCTTTCCATGTAAAGGGTAGTTAGGGGTGGGGGGATTTTCTTGAAAATCTTCGTGTCGCATCTTTGGAAGATACCAAACTTAAATGTTTCGTTTTTTAGCTATGCTGTCCACAGACACACACACGTGTACCTTTTTCTGAAAATACCTTTTTTTTTATTCAGGGGGTACCAAAACATGTATTTCCGGTGAAATCTCGGTACCGAATTTTTGGGTGCAATACAATACTTCCTCTATACACTAAGTACATAGTACACTAACACATTAACACTTAAAACTATTGGACACCAATGATATTGAAGTTATGAATATTCAGATTTTCTAGATATTGAATTTGACTCATATAATTCCTCAAAATGAACTATAAAAATATTTATATTTTCTCCATTTATACCTAAGAGATTAAAATACTACTACTAACAGCTTACTCAATAATTGTAGCAGCTGGTTCAAAGGAAATGCTGCTACTTAATTTTTTAAAATCATAATACAAAGTAAAACATCTGGTGCACTCACATAACTTGCCCTAGGTGCTCTACAAGCTTCTTGCAAGATTATTCTTCTTTCTACACAATGCTAATCGAGATAAACATTAGCAGAATGCTCTTATTACTTTAGTTCCTTATAAGTAGAAGGGAACTAAGGAAATGCACTAGGTTAAACTGATAGTCAAATGTTTTAAAAACTGCCGTTATGCGATTATCATTGCAAATCGCTTCTTTGCTTGGCCAGGAGTAGAACAAAAGAAAAACAGACACTTCCTCTCTGAGAAAAATGTAAGTACTTCACAATTAAAACCAATAACAAGGAATATCTCGGAAACGGTTAAATTCACAACAAAAACACATACATTGTGTGTTTTGACGAGATCTTCATTTTTGTGTAGTAAGTTTTTGTCTATCTCCTATGGTTTACCAGTTCAGCAAAATTCATCCATGAGGACTTCAGAGGCTATTCCCATAAAGTTCAAAATATACATTTTATTTGGGACGTAAATAATTTAATATACGGGATATGCAACAAAATCATTCGAGCGGTTTTTAAAAAAAATCAAACATTTCGAAATTTTTTCATGTAGAGTGTAGTTCGTGGTGGGGGAGGTTCTTGAAAATCTTGTGTCGCTTCCCCGGAAGATACTAAACCTAAATACCAAGTTTGGTACTTAACGGTCATTTCGTTTTTAACTACGTTGTCTACAGACACACACGTACCTTTTTCTAAAAATGCATTTTTTCGGATTCAGGGAACCGTAAAACATATATTTCCGGTGAAATCTCGACATCGAATTTTTGGTTGGAATACAATACTTCTCTATATCTATGTACATTATGCATACGGGGCTAGAGAAAGTAAAAATAGTGTGAAACTGAATTTAACGGAATGTCATATTATTTATTTTATATTATTTACCAATCTTGAAGTTGTAGCTTCTAATTGCTTCTAAGTTTGTTAGTTGTTGCGGTAAAGTTTATCTTTGTGACTTCGGCTGAGCGTTTATCACGTACCTTTAGCGAAGATGGTGCTGCCTGTGAGTCGCTGGTTCTTACCTCGACTGCGCTGTGTAGAGCAAATTTGACTGATCAGGGATGATATGTGAATGAATGTAAAATAGATTAAAAAAAAAAAAACACTGTCTGCCTCTTCAATTCGTATACTTCAAGTTTTTTTATGGTTTTAATAACCAATGATAAAATGTTAACACTGAGTTTACAAACACATATTCACAAACTATACATATCACTTAAAATGGCGCCGTTTCAGAGCCCAAATCAGCGTGGACCTAACACAAAAATGTTACATCGCAGAGTGCTGCAACCAAAATTCCATCCTCTTATGTGCCTACAGCTGACATGAGGTTGGAGTCAATGTGGTTTTCTGTTATTGGCTATATTTTCGCGCCAACATTGTCGTCATAGCGTCATACGCTCTTGCATTTGTGCCTTATTGGTTGCCATCACACACGTGACATGGAAGTTACTAGAAAATACCCTGTTTACTAAAGTTTAGGAAATATCCCTGGCCTTGCAGTTATTTTGTTGCATGCAATTCAATACAATGGTTGAGCCATAAAGTTTATGACATAAACTCTAGCCCTTGCTTAAACTTTATTGTTTTAATCAGAAATTCGCATCTTTGTATTGCCTTGTTGCACACTGCGTTATGTGTAGAGGCTCAATAAAGCTCTTACAAATGGAAGTATATACAACAAATCTGCATCTGGCTATTTACATTACAATATTAATAACATAATTAATTAACGTATTTTTTCATTCAGAAATTGTTTAGGTATATATAAAGATGCTATGGATGGTAAACGGCGACCTTCCCCAATACATTGCCGCCGTTTTGATGTTAGATATAGATGCGATTTGACAAATTCTCAAGTAGACTTGGCTTAAAAGCTAAATCTGTAGTTAAGGAATATATCCACACATGTAGGAGTAATTTCCATTCGCAATCATAAGCTTCAGCATTAGACGATGCTATTAACAGCGCCTCCATTAGTATTCTCTCCAATCACGTTAATAGCTTGCTCCATCGTCAGCATATAATAGTTAAGCAGAAACGAGTGGTTAGACCACTCACCTAGAAGGCCCGGGTTCGTTCCCAAGCGACTGCATGTGAGATTTATGATGGACAAAGCGGCTCAGGGGCGGGTTTTCTCCAGGTTCTCGGGATTCCTCCGGTTTCCCCCGCCATCGCATTCCACCGTACTCCATATTCATTCCACGCAACACCAATGTTATCGATTGCAGTGCCATAGTAGTAAAAGCGGGCGTTAAACACTATCAAAAAAAAAAAAAACAACAAAAAACTAAAAAGAAAAGCAGATTAACAAAACAAAAAAACATTTTTTTTTTAATTTTGAGGCTACTTGCTGCCATATCATTGTGTAATTTTAAAGTAAGTATTGTTATATTCTCTGCATATGACCAGTAAAATGCTAAGTATTTGGATAATGGCAATCTTGAAATGCAGTTGAGGGTTATTGAATAACCGGTTTAAGTAAAATACACTTTTATTCACGATTAACTAATTTCTCAATCCTAGGGAGGAACAGAAGGAGGACACCTCGTACAGTCAGATGCATGAAAATATGCCGATGCTGTTAGTGTGTTTCTTTAAATTTTGGCGGACCCTTTTCACCATTGGTATTCCACACAAGTCCTGGGAGTACCAATCTTCTATTTGAATTCTATTCGATGGACGATGGACGAAGGGTTGGCGAAAAGTCACCATAGCCGCACTCGCTAAAGTGTACTTCGTGGCACAGGTAGTGGAGGGTATCGGTATCCACGCCAGAGCAACCCTGCAAGACATTCGCCTTTTAATAGGTACATCAGGAATGATTGCAGCAGATGCACATTATCCCGGCCGCCGGCGACATAAAGCAAACGCTTTATTGAGCCTCTACACATCACGCAGTGTGCAACGATGCGTTGCAAACCATGAACAGAACGTCCAGCTTACTCCCTAAGTACTAAGAGCCCGGATTTAAATTCCATAGAAAATGTGCGGGGTCAGATGCAAAAACAAATGAACAGAGTTGTTGATCACAACAGACCTCATACAAGTGACCAGCTATGAGAAATATTGGAAAGTGTCTGCGATAAACGTACAAATTCACAGGAATATGTGCAGAACCTAATTAGATCAGTACCGCGTGGGGTCGTGAATTAGCTTACTTTACTCCCATGATCGTCTTTTGTGTATTCCCCTTAATGTTTGTTTACTTAACGAAGCGCTTTTGTATGCTAGAATCATTTAATGTATAACGACTTATTGTGCAAGAAATGCAATGACTCTAAATAAATGTGTATAGCGTGGAGTTTAGGTTAATACACTAATACATTATAAAACAAATTTGCTTCATCCTACATCCCCTCCCCCGAAAAATATGCAAAAGTTAGCATTTCATTACTCGAAAAGGATTGGCAATCTGGCTTCTATTCATTTCCTCAACAGCCGCTGATAATATAATGAGCTATATTTTTTAATGCATTTAAAAGGTTTGTGTCTGGTGCGTCCCGCTATTGCAAAACAAAGGGCAAGCGCATGTTACCAATCACGCCTTGCTATAGCTGACAGGGGTTTAAACTGTGGGCGTGGCAGAGGAATGGTGCCATTCACTTATCAACCTAAACAGCTGTTGCTCGTATCGGCATGTTTCCGTGGACCGGACTGTATATTAGACAAGCGCTCTTCTGACATTCGGGCCAAACAGCCAAAAACGGGATAACACCTACTGCACTATTTCTACACCTTTTACTTCCCTTCATACAGAATATTATAGACAAATGGAAGTGTTCGTTAGGAAAGAATTTCATATGTGTATTCAGGTGGCCTCAATATATGTATATATATTTCCGATGAAATTTCCACATCGAAATAATGAGTGGAATACAATAATTTCACTACTTACTATACGTAATAGAGAAAGAAAATTCTGTGGTATTCTATTTACAGGTATTTTTCAACCCTCAATTTGTTATTAATGGCTATACAAACTATTTTTGGGAACGTTTATATTTCTATCTTCTTCATTTTAATTGAGATAAACATCTCCAGAAAGAGCTGCAGTAGGTTCATATTTCGCTGTAGACACAAAGATAATATCCATACTGTAAAGTTTAAGAACATTACCTTTTATGATGTCCTGAATGCTCTTACGATGCAATCATGAGAAACAACTGAATGTCAGCAGATTTTAAAATAATGCAAATTACTGAACAAATTGAACAATTTATAACATATATCAGAAATGACTAACGTCAACAAAAAGCTATTTGAACTAAATATTTTATCCAGCTTGATCTACATGTGTTTGTGTAAAGCGCTTTCTTATATCGCACAAAAAAATTAAAAAATCGACTGTATGTGTGTTTCAAGATGAACCAAAGCCAACAAAAGTAGTTAGCACTCGAAGCACTTCGAAACAAATGGTCGCCTGTTTTTTTTTTTTTTTTTTTTCCAGAAGAAACTGGTCATGAGGCAACAAACCCTTTAGATGAACGTAAAACGGCAATTCTGAATGGTAAACAACCACTTGTTTGGCGGAAGTCTTTGGTGAAATAAGGAAAAACAAACAATTACGTCGATTCGTTCATCGAGATGAGAGCGCTCACACATCTCGTCTAAAACCAACTATTTGAACACTCAAAATGTCATAATAAGGACTCATCTGCCATACAGTTCTGGTTTGGCACCTAATGACTTCTTATTGTTCCCAAATATCAAGAATAAAATCCGTGGACAACGATTTTCGTCGGCAGAAGCAACAGTTGATGCGTTCAAAAACCATATTTTGGAGGTGTCTCAAGCAGATTGGAAGACATGCTATGACAAATGGTTCGAACGCATGCATATACTGTTACATTTAACAGCGTGGGTAAGCAAGGATGTCGTTGGCATAATAACAGTAATGGCAGCGCTTCCATAGTGTGGCGGGTAAACTGAAATAGATAATGACCCAGATAACAAGTTTAAACTGTCATTCCTGCAGCAATGCCGCCAGCAAGAAGACGTTATTATGGCAGACGGCGAAATATCGACACTATAACACATGCAATTGAAAATAATTTGCAAACTGATCAATACCACTGCATTAAGCTTTGGACAGTACCGGACTCTGGCACACTACTAGGATGGAAGCTACATCTAGACTTCCGGTCAACAACAATGATGGGCGCCATTATTAGCACTATATATATCATACATTCACGACGAGATATACACGAGGATGAACTTAATCATCTTCAAGATTTTCAAGATACAATAATAGGCATGCATCAAATGTCTGCAGTTGCTCAAAAAGCAAATCTAACTTTTAATCTAAATCCATGTAGATGATATAGCAAAAGAAAGGCCCGTGTGCAAGCAAACGAATACCTATACCTTGCTCGCTTTGAATTTCGATTACAAGGTATAGGTATTCGTTTGCTTGCACACGGGCCTTTCTTTTGCTATACCATCTACATGGGTTGAGATTAAAAGTTAGATTTGCTTTTTGACATTTTGCTTTTGCAGACATTTGATGCATGCCTATTATTGTATCTTGAAAATCTTGAAGATGATTAAGTTCATCCTCGTGTATATCTCGTCGTGAATGTATGATATATATAGTGCCAATAATGGCGCCCATCATTGTTGTTGACCGGAAGTCTAGATGTAGCTTCCATCCTAGTAGTGTGCCAGAGTCAGGTACTGTCCAAAGCTTAATGCAGTGGTATCGATCAGTTTGCAAATTATTTTCAATTGCATGTGTTATAGTGTCGATATTTCGCCGTCTGCCATAATAACGTCTTCTTGCTGGCGGCATTGCTGCAGGAATGACGAGTTTAAACTTGTTATCTGGGTCGAGCGGAAGCGCGCCGCGAATGTTTCGAAAAACAATAAAGCAATTTCCATGTCAAATTATTGTTGTTTTTTTTTCGACTCAAAATATAAATAGTGTCCCTCGTATTAGAATGATACGAGTACAAATGAAAACTTATATGGAAATGGATTATATTTGAATATTACGGGGAGTTTCAAGGTTGAATGCATTTAAGCATCTTAAAAATGTCTGTAGAACGTGCTTATTAGAACCTGGTTGTAATCGTTAGGCATTGTTTTTATATAAAAATCATTATAGCTATGTTGGATTATTGTTGAACCATGTCTGCAGTGAGATCTGATGTTTACAAATATTAAGTGTTTATAAGAGAGAAGATGCGTAATTCTTATCGAATCATTAACCCTCACGATATCCATATTCTGATAGTATATATAATTTCAGAGAGACGAAAAAAGATTCACATAAACATTTCTATAAAAAATCAAATGTAAACAATAACACACCTTGGGTAGACTTAAGTCCATGATTGAAAGCGGCATGTTGAAAAGATAATTTCTTGGAATCTCTTCGTTGATACAGTTCTATCAAAAAGATTGGGACATCCTACTTTTTTTTTTTTTTTTTTTTTTTTTTTTTTGTGCTTTTAAGGTAACAAACATAACGTCAGGAGATCTGTAGCCGATGTGCTGTCTTATATCCAACAGTTCTATTTTCAACTGGGTTGTCAGTCAGGGAAATTCAGCAGCGTCTCATCATACAAAAATCTGATGTGTTCCATTCACATGACTTTCTCTATATCTCTATAAATTATTATTGTTAATAAGCTTATCTTTTATTTATTTCATGCTAATCGAGAAAAATTAGCAGAAATAGTCTTATTTCTTGCTTTATTGTAAGTAGAAGCGAAATAAGGGAGTACCATAGGCTAAAGTGAAAGCCAAAAGCTGGTTGCTATGTGACTGATGTTAATTTGTTTGTATTATCAGGAGTTGACAAATTTCTGTATGATAAAAGTTTTTCAAATATGAAACCAAGAAAAAGGAATCTCAAAAACGATCAACTTCACGAAAAAAATGTATATAACATAAATTGTGTGTTTTAACGTGCTCTACATTTTTTGTGGGTTAAGTTTTTGTCCATCTCTTACGGTTTAGTAGTATTGAAAAAT
The DNA here is from genome assembly GCA_030762935.1 of Hymenopus coronatus. Taxonomy (NCBI): domain Eukaryota; kingdom Metazoa; phylum Arthropoda; class Insecta; order Mantodea; family Hymenopodidae; genus Hymenopus; species Hymenopus coronatus. Next base: position 18,489,040 of record CM060884.1, read on the forward strand.
TCATCCAGAATAAAGTAGTCTTCAGAGGCTATTCCCAGAAAATTCAAAATATACATTTTATTTGTCAGGTAAATAACTTTAATATACGACATTTTAATCAAAATCTTTAGAGCCATTTTTTAGAAAATCAAAATTTTCGAAAAAAGTTCCTTGAAAAGGGTAGTTTGGGGTGGGGGGATTTTTCTCAAAATCTTCGTGTCGCATCCCTGGAAGATATTAAACTTAAATACCAAGTTTGGTATTTTACCGACTTTTCTTTTTTGAATTATCGTGTTCACAGACACACGGACACACACACACGGACCTTTTTCTGAAAATACTTTTTTTGGATACAGGGGACCCTAAAACATATATTTCCGGTGAAATCTCGGTATCGAATTTTTTGGTGGAGTGCAATACATTCTCTATACACTATGTATATAGTGCGTATAGAGAAAATAAAAATTGGAATGTCTGTGATCACCAGAATCTACTATGTTTACTTAAAGCATGTTTCGCAAAATGTGTGTAAAATCTACCAGTTAGATATAGTTATCGAAATCCTGAAATTTCTATTTGACTTATTTAGGATATCTGAAAAGCCTCAAGTTTCCTCTTAGCCTTGCGATACAATAAGTTGGGTTTGTGTAAAATGCTTCTCGCTCTCCCTCAAGTTATTTCATTTTCTCCTCTTATCACCCTCGCTTTCTTAGCCTGTCTCTCTCTCTCTCCACACACACACACACACACACACACTTTCAATCTCTCGCCCTCTTTTCTGCCGTCTCTGTTTTAGCTCACCTGTACAAAATGCTGTAGAAGCCTGTAAAACCCCTGTATAAGTCAGCTTTGGGGTCGACTCTCTGGGTCGGATTGCCGCCTTTGCGTATCTATTGCCCCCTCAGTTTGTCGCTGTCAAATGTGATCTGCTTTATTTAAAGAAGTCTACATTTTGAGATAATTTTAATTGTTTTCTCACAGAAACCGGATAGGCAGAGTCAGACTGAAAAATTCAATGCCATAGCCGAGATTTGAGCCACGGATCTCCCGGTCTCTAGCCAGTTGCTCTACCACTGAGCTACCATGTCAATATACCGGCATAGCATTGAATTTCTCAGCGGTTTCCCGGTTTCTATGAGAAAACAATTAAAAAATCATCACAATTGACCATAATAGTTGGCTACACTGTGAATCCTGGAACTTAAAGTTCTTGCAACATTGTAAGTCGCAATTGGGAATGTCATCTCAAAATAATTTGAGATTATCTTGTGGTTTACCGGGAAACATGCGAGTCAGTTGGGTAATTCAATGCTATGTCAGCCATGGTAGCTCGGCGGTAGAGCAACCGGCTAGGGAACGGGAGATCCGTGGTTCAAATCCCAGCTATGGCATTGAATTTTTCAGTCTGACTCTACCTATCCAAGTCTACATATTATTTGCGAGTGATTGCCGGAAGGCTCTGTCGATATCCCGCACCTGTCTGTCAAACGTCCAGGCGGGAGAAGCTTTCATTCTGAACTGTGATTGAGGCCAGTTTGCAATGAGAGGATGAAGTAATTAAACGCTGATTCGTTCTGTGCTTGTGGAATGTGTATATGCTCGGTCTTTGTGTTTATTTGTGTGGATGTGTGAGTGTGTATGATTGTATGTGCTTGATATATGTATGTGCATGTATGGGTGTGTGTATGTGTGTGTGTGTGTGTTAGGGATAGGTAGAAAACAACGTAACGTAACGTAACGATTACAGAAGGCACGGAGACAGACATAGGTAACTAGTTACAAAGTAACAGTTAAAAGGTAACGAATAATACGTAACGGTTACCAAAGGTACGAATTCAAAGTATTTGTCCATTAACTCAATTGTTAAGTAACGGATACACTATTCTATGAGATGTAACTTGTCCGGTTCGGTTTTGTCCTTGTCTTTGGGACACACTCCCTGCTCTGCCTAAATTCTTGGAAAGCACGCTCCCCCTCGCAACCTTCTATTGTCTGTTAAATGGCTACATGTTCTTTGCAAATACATCCGTCACCGTAAAGAGAGAGACAACAAAAGAGTAAGTGTTTCTGTCTCATTCTTTTCTAGATCTGACAAGTTAAATCTCAGACTATTTACCCAATAACGGTGATCAAAGTAACGACGGCAGTAACTATAATCGATTTCCGGGCGCATTCGAGCTTATTTCACTATAAATAAGTTATAAATTTAAAACACATTTTTCCCTTATTGCCTTGGAAGATTTCAAAGATTAATACCGTTTGCAAATACATGCAAACACTTACGTTCACGTAGCTTCACTCACGTGAAATAAACACTGATATTTACAAGTATGAGTTATCATGCACGGAGTTACAAGTACGTTTTGTTTACTACACCCGGTTCTTTATCGCTTTGAATAAACACATCAATTCTCACTCAGGTAGCAAAACTACACTATTTGCATTAAGATGGTTACTCAACAATTATTTATAAGTGCACACGCTTTTAACTTCACGGGTGGATGGGAATGAATACGCTTATTAGTAACAAAAAATACGTTTTCCGGTCAACTCAAACATGGAGGAGCAAGTTTTAACAATGATTAATCAAGTTGCATCATTTATTATCGGTGAGAAATTACCTTGTGATTGACATTCTGCTGACACATGGCCGCCTCGGTGTGCTGTTGCCCTATTTACTCGCTCTCCGTCTGCAGCGACAAACGTTCCACTGCTTCCTCTAAAATGCCTTCTTATCTCCATGTATACCTCTCGTATGTTGAACTATTTTTCCCCATTTCTCACTAGTTAGCTCATCTATTCCTTTCCACATTGGGTCCTGTATTTTATTAAACGGAAAAGTTTTATTATTTCGGTTAACATAACCTCAACTTGTTTATCACGGCTGTAAGGCATTTTCATATCACAGTGTCACTTCTAGGATGAGAACAAGAGCAATATATGTGATATATAAAAGCAAGTAACGATTATAAATGTAAATCCTTACGATCACTATGTGTAACACAACCGAACTTTTCACAGAATGCAATCAAATTGCAAACAATTGATCAGTCATGCATGAGAACCCGCGCGTAATTTCCACTGAACCACGTAGGTGTTGCAACGCCGATGACGTCACGTCTCTAGCGGTTATGTATTCTTACACTATAATTGGTCAGCAACCTGACGAGCCCCTGCCAGCAGACGACACACCCCACAAGTGTCAATCATAAGGAAATTTCTCACCGACAATAAGCAATGTCTGTTCTCTGTGATTGTTTAAAAACGTGAAATTTCTCCAACTGCGGCGTTATAAAAGCACTTATGAATGTACAGTTGCCGCTCCTTTAGAATACTTAACATAATCTTATATAACAAACAACAATGAAAGTCTGACATATATACGACAGTACTTCTGGAATCAAATCTCAGTGTAAACAGCGCGAACTGCCCTCCGGCCGGCCGAGGGACCACTGCTTGATCTGCCCGGCTCTCTATGTACACAATAGGCGGTAAAATTAAGGCCTTTGTAATAATTCCGCAGTTCAAGAAAAACAGTCCCGTGATTTCGAGAGCAGCCCATTTTTGGAAAGTGATTTCTTGTAATTTCGACGACTTGAACCTTCGGAACCTGACTACGGGGATATATAAGGAGCCGACAGTCTAAAACGTATATAGAGTAACAAACATTAAAAGCAGTGAAGTAAAGACAGTTTATAAGCGTGCAGTAGAAGGGACAGAACATAAAGTACTGAGTCGTGAGTTATACAACAGCGACTCGTTATTTTGTGTGCCAAGTGCGGCAAACAAAGAAATGCTAACAGAAACTGGTGTTCGCATTTCTCACATTAATTGAACTGGATTAAAATGGATTATCTAGGCTAGGTCGCCCATTTTTTCTACTTACGTGATAGAGAAAGTAAACAAATTTCGCTTTCATTGTTCACTGACGTAAGGATTTCTAAATCTGCCTTTAGTCATCAGCTAAATTACATAGCTACCCGCTGCTTCTCTGTGTTGTGTTTTAGACCAATTTATTGCTATCGTATTAAACTGTGCTAGAGAACTGAATAAAGAAACGGTCATTTGTAATGCACAATGGATATAGCAAGTGAATAGTTTTAGTGTTTATGTAAGTGAATGTATAAGGAATTGAGTGCATTAGATTTTAATGGTTGCAAATCCTAGGTCTAGTACTGATGCCAGTAAAATTAATCATTTACTGCCTGTAGCCTCATCCACTGGTATTAACCGATCTATGTCTTTGAGAATTGCTGACAATGGAAAGTAAAAGTGAAGTAAACATCGTCAAAATGTGATTATTGCTAGCGGCAATGGCCATGTACTTTATTATTTGCCACCACTTTTTTATTTTAAGTGATAAAAGTGTTTTACTTAAAACATGTTCTACTCAAAATTCTGCGAAAAGATGTTGGAACTCCCGTTCTGGTTAATATGGAAGAATGACACACTACTCGAGTTTTCAGATGCTATTTCTAGCACTTATAACCAGCTGGCTTGCAGAAAATTCGCTGTGTTTGAAACTTCGCCAGAATGTGATTAACACCAATCCGTGGGCACGACCTCTTTGCAGTACCCATTCAATGGAGATTCTATCAGAAGAGAAAATCAGGTTTCCATCTTTACCTTCAGAAGAAAGGTGCAGGCGTGTGAATATTGCTAAGCTGTGCGGGACTAAATGAATATGAAAGAATCTGATGTATATAATCACATGACTTCCTCTACATCTCTATAACAAATAACTGTTAAAAAAAACTTATTCTTCTATCTACATCATGCTAATCCAGATAAACATTAATAGAAATTGTTCTTATTACCCGCACCCTTGAAAGTAGAAGGGAAAACATCTAATGTGTTCCATTCACATGATGTCCTCTAGCTGTTAGGCAAACAAACCGTTTTTCAAAAGATTAATATGTTATCTACATCATGCTAAGAATTAGTTAGCAGACTTAGTCTTATTAATAGATCCTTATAAGTAAAAGGGAAATAAGAAAATGCACAGGCTAAAGCGACAGTCTCGTCCTTTTAAAGCCGGTCGCTATGTGAAACAATTGAAGTTCCAATCTAGGCTTTCCAGGAATAAACAAACGAAGAACGAGAAGAAAGATGTCTTCCCGTTTGAGAAAAGTAAAGTGCCTAAAATTGAACCTAATAATCCTGAATATCGAAAACGGTTAACTGTAAAAAAGTATATAACATAAATTGTGTGTTTTAATGAGATATACAAAACTTACTGCACAAAAATTGCAGATCTCTTACGGTTTGCCAGTTATACAAAATTCATTCAGAATGAAGAGGTCTCCAGAGGCTATTCCCAGATAATCCAAGATACGATATGTATATGTTTCGTTTCTCATAAAAATATCTTAAACATATGGTATTTTAATCAAAATCGTTAGAGCCATTTTTGAGAATATCAACATTTTAAAAAAATGTTCCAAGTAAACGGTAGTTGGGGGTGGGGGCGATTTTCTTGGAAATCTTCGGTCACATCCTTGAAGGATACAAAACTTAAATACCAAGTTTGGTATTTAATAGTGTTTTCGTTTTTATAGATATGGTGCCATCCCCCCCACTTACACACACATGACCATTTTTCCAAAAATGTTTTTTTTTTAATTCAGGGGGTCTCAAAATATGTATTTCCGATTTCCGGTGAAATCTCGGTATCGAATTTTTGGGTGCAATACAATACCTTCTTTCTGGATAGTGTGGGAGTAGCATGTCTACCTCACATTCAAATGGTCGTGAGTTCGAATCTCGCTTAGGGTGAGTTACCCGGTTAAGGTTTGTTTTCGGAGGTTTCCCTTATCCTGAGAAGACAAATGTCGAGTAGCTTTAAGCATCATTTGAGCATCATTTCACCAATTTCATTCATCGTCCGATATCACCAACCAGGTTAAAGGACGTTGAACTACCAACAAAAAACAAAAAAACAAAAACAAACAAACAAACCTCTTTACACACTATGTACATAGTATGTGTAGAGAAAGTAAAAAAAAAAATTCTGATTTGTTACACTCACATGACTTCCTCTAGCTGCTCTACAAACAAACTTCTTACAAAAGATTATTCTTTTTTCTACACAATGCTAATCGAGATAAACATTAGCAGAGAGAGAGTGTGTGTGTGTGTGTGTGTGTGTGTGTGTGTGCGTGCGTGCGTGAATGTATGTACTACAGGGTGTCCCAGAATCTGACTACAGAAATTGGCAGGACTCTAAAGAGGTCCAAGATAAACATTTATGGGCTATGGGTTCTAAATTATTTGCTACAGCACAAACTGTATTAGCTGTTAGCATGCCATTGATTAAACCGCAGTGTACTGTGACGTGAACACCCGGATTTTGGAGAACTTGGACATGAGGGCATTATTTGGGCTATGGTAAGTGTGTGGGTCCGGTTAATATGTTAAGGACATATGACTGAAAGTTTGAAATTTCAAAATAAAAATGCTAACTTTTTTAAATGCATACCAAAGATGTAATATAATGCAAATAAGTTACAGTGCAAATTTCATCCATTTTGCTGTAATGGTTTGGAAGTTACAGTAAAACTTGTTTATGTTTTTGTCACGTCATTAAAAAGTCCCCTGCGACAAAAAATTAAAATTTTTCTAATATTTTAACCCTAGGTTCACAACGCATCTGCTTTTTGAAATTAGCCCAGGTTTTCTTGTTCTTTGAAAAATTTTGGAGCCTAAACCAAAGTTATGAATGTCCCTTTTTTTTTTGCCATAAAAATATAATTTTTGTGTTTGAAAACATATGCTTAAATATATATGACAGTAAAACCTAGGGAAATTTTTATACATTGTCCCTTTGTGAACCTGTACAGCAAATTTTATTGGCATAACAGAAAAACTATTCTGCAAGGAGCATTTTACAGGAAGAAAAATGCTGAAAATATCAATAGCAAGAAAACAAGGAGAGATTTCTTGCAAGCTATATATGTTCTGAAATCAAGGGAATGTTATCAGCAGTGTGAACCCCCTCAAAGAAGAGGCAATTTTGCCGAAGTTGCAAGTCCAACAATTTTAAATACGTATTGATTTTGCACCAATACTGCATTCATTCGACTACTGGCATACAAATGAGGCACTCTGAATGAAAATAGGACACACATGTCCTCCTACTTTTAAGTTAGTCATTGTACAATCCAAAAAACATACCATAACTTTGATATTTGCCAAAAGGGAGAATAGGTTCCCTATCTCAGACTGTTTATCTTGGACTCTTCAACAATTCTGCCAATTTGTGCAGTTGAATATATGTATATGTAGGTGTCTGTACAAATTGGCCAAACAGGAAAGGTATTACTCCAGCAGCAGTATATATGAATCCTATTGGAGCCAATGAGACTCGCTGAAGACCAAGGCTTGTGTATTGTTTAGAGTTTGAGAGGCATCTGTTGGAAAGACCTAAAAAGAGCAATTTATTCTCCTTCAGAATAAGGTGACTGAATTCCTGGGCGAATTAAATGTAGGGACTTCAGGAGGACATCCTGCACACAACTGCACCATTGACAAGTTTTGACAAAAGTACTACTGGTTAAGACTACAGTTAAAAGCTGAGAAATGGTGCCACCAATTTTATCTGTGTGTGGCAAGTCACATTTCAGAGATCAAGGGTTTGGGCTCACATGCAATAGTATTCTGTAAAAGCACTCTTCGAATATGCATCATCATCGACATAGCTATACCATTCCCTATGACCAAAAGGAGTAAGAAATATTTGTTATTGTTTATGCTATATGTTGTTACTTCACTAAGTGACTGATAGTCTACATCATTCCTAATTAGTCAAGACAATCATGAGCTGCTTTGTGAAAGAACTGTTGTGGTGCTTTGGAGTGCCATTACTGGAATACAGCAATCAGGCACCAACTTTGAGTCAAAGCTTATGAGGGAAGTCCTGGAGCAGCTTGGAGTACACCATATGGGCGCAATACCTCTCCACTGCAATCAGATGATATGGTTGAGTGTGATATTAGGACTCTAGAAGAGTATTTGAGGAAGATTGTGGTAATCAGCACAAGCATTGGAATATTAGGGTACCACTCTTACTGGTCTACCACTTGTCAACACATGACACCACTGGGTAGACATTCAACTTGTTCCTCGGCAGGAAGCTGTCTACCATGAGACATGTTTGGGAGCGCTTGGGGAGATTAGGTAGGAATCAACTATAGAAAATCTTGCAAGCTGTCTTCATGACCTGCACGAGATTGTCCATCAAGACATCCAGGCAGGGGCGGCTCGTCCTTACGTGCTGAAGAGCTGCAGCACGCTACTTTTTTTTCTTCTAAATTACATAACAGACATGCTGAAGGACCATGTAACAAACATAACACATTATGGTAGTAATAAGAAAGGCAGCACTGCCAATGACGAACTCTCGAAGCAAGGTAAACACGCAAGTTTAGCTAATGGAATGCATCCACGTGCTCAAAGCGATCAAGCACGGTAGGTGAATATTGCGCTTGCGTAGAACCTTCCCCTCTTACCCGCCCTGACGGTCGCTGTCCCATCGTTTTCGCACTGCTACGTGCTGCGTTTGGCTAAAGCACGGAATCAATGAAATCGCTACGAGTGTTAGTTCTTTTCCTTATAATCGTTTTGGCAGCAGACGAAACAGCCCTGCCACACTCACCTAAGTGCCACACTAAACATCAGAATTTAGTGAAATTAATTAAAGCGTATTACAACGTTTTATTTTAGTTATAATAACTAATTATATCTTTGTGATACAAACTGAGCCATAAAAGGACTATTATCTCCATACCTTATTCACATTGGAACGTACAGAACATTGTTTGTTATATTGTTTGTTAACATTGGTAACCATAAGTTCATATTGGCGCAATGTGTTACTTCCGCAAATGTGAAATCTAACAGGCCCACGTGTATCACATTGAAACAAAGTGTTCTGTTGTGTAAATGTTATTCAGTGTCAGTTTTCAGTTTATTTCCAACTGTGATCGCACTTTATTATATTTCAGTATCATTCAGTGTAGGTTTGTGTTACTTTCATAGGTAAGAAAACTTTAGTCATACATAATGAATATAGTTGATGAGCTGTTAAAAACTCCCTTTTCAAGGCGATCGTTAGATGAAAAGATCAGGATAAAAAATTTAGGGCGACCTACTCCTGATCTAAAAATTGAACAGAAAGCAAAAGGAAGTAAAAATTCTATTTACACAAGAAAGTTTAACACAAATATATATGACAACAGTGACTGGATCTGTGGTTGTGAAATCAGAAACGCGCTCTTTTGCTTTCCTTGCCTCTTGTTTGGAAGTACAGATTCGTGGTCTACGACTGGTGTTAAAGATCTAGGTCATGTTAATGAATATATAAAAAAACATTCAAATAGCAAGAAGCATATGAAAAACTCGCTTGACTTCTCAATGCTTGGAGGTGTAAATATTGCAACGCAGCTAAGCAGGGCATATCAAGATGCTACACAAAAACATAATGAACAGGTTGAGAAAAATAGATACATATTATCCAGGATAATAGACTGCATCAAATTTTGTGGGGCCTTTGAGCTTGCTTTGCGTGGTCATGATGAGACGGAAACGTCAGATAATCCCGGCGTATTTTTAGGCCTTATAAATCTATTGGGCAGTATAGACAGTGCGATGAAAGAGCATACCGAAAGCAATAAGGTGTTCAAAGGATTATCTAAGACCATCCAGAATGAACTACTTGATTGCATGTTGGAAGTGTGCCACGAAGAAATTGAAAGAGAAATGAAGGAGGCAGCCTATGTTGCTATCATGGCAGACGAAACCACTGATATCACTGAAAAAATTCAGTTGGCATTAATTTTTAGATATGAAAGGAACGGCTTTATTTATGAACGGTTTTGGGGATTTTTTAATCCATCTGATCAGACCGCTAATTCTATTGCCGGTTGTATTTTGAAAGAAGTGGACACCCTTTTTAAGGATGATCGCCATAAAATCATCGCCCAGACTTATGACGGTGCGTCTGTAATGAGCAGCAACACAGGAGGCGTGCAGATCAAGGTGAAAGAACACTATCCTCTCGCACAGTATGTACATTGTTACGCCCATCAATTAAATCTGGTTATGGAGAAAGCAGCTTCTCAAAATCAGTCCGCCAGAATATTCTTCTGCAGTCTCTCAGCTTTTCCAGCATTTTTTTTCAAGATCTCCACAGCGTTTAGCAGCATTGGAAGCAACTGTTGCTCGAAGAGTTCCTCGAGGATCTGCAACAAGATGGAATTTCAAGTCTAGGACTGTTAACACCGTATATGAACACAGAGAATCTCTGATCGATTGTTTTGACGAATTAGAACAATCTTTATCAGATAGGACAGTGCAAGAAGCTCGTGGCCTGCGGCATAATTTGGAGGATGGAGAATTTAATTTCTGGCTTGCTTTTTTTCAGAAAATAATGCCACATGTAGACATTTTGTATAATCAGCTACAAGCAAGACATATGGATGCAGTGAAGGCAAAAAATGCAGTCCAATCTTTTGCCAAAGCAATTGATGCCGTGCGAAGTAGAACGGATGATATAGCACACCAGATTCAGACATCTAACGTCCACGTTACAAAAAGACGTCGTAGGGAAACTAACTTAGGAGTAGATGCCAAGGAAGTATGTGACCGAATAATATCGGAGGTACACAGCCGCTTTGAGTCCACAGAACATCTTGATGCTGCAAAACTATTGGATGCAAAAAACTTTGAATTATTTTCTCAAGTTTTTCCTGAAACAGAACTCGGCATTGTCTGTGATCGATACAAAGATCTCGACAAAAACAAGCTCCGAACCGAACTTAGCATTTTATATGAGCATCCGGAATTCAGGAAAGTAGAAGGTGCTCTTCCACTCTTGCAGTTGACACTAAAAAATAATCTGCAAAAAACTTTTAGTGAAGTGACAAAGGTTTTAAGAATTGTTGTGACTATTCCCATGTCAACTGCAGAACCAGAACGATGTTTCTCCTCTTTGAAGAGGATAAAAACCTTTCTGAGGAACACCATGTGTCAGGATCGCCTTACCTCTCTGGCCATGCTATCCATAGAGAAGAAATTCGTTACATATATCAGGGATTTCAACGTCAGAGTGATGGACAAATTCTGCATGAAGAAACATCGGCGTATGGACTTCATTTTTCGAAACTAGGTGAGTTGCATGCATTTTTTTTCCCCCGTGCAGCACGCTACTTGTTTTAGGCACGAGCCGCCACTGCATCCAGGTAGCATGAAGACTTGTTATGACTGACAGGCCAAAAGCCAAGGTTTCCAGTAGAATCATCTAGTGAGACTTTATTGCCCTTCTTGGATCAAGGGGTATTGCCCTACATTTGAACTACCAAACAAGGATAGGCCCTTGTTTGTGCTGAAGAGAATCAATTATGTAATATACTGCATCTGGAGCTGTCCCTCTTTTTTCAAACCAACAATTTATTCTCTTTCTTCCTTTTTCTTAGCCATCAATATTATTTTTGACAGAATATACCTACATAAGCATAATGCAGAACTTTAACAGACTGATATCTCAAAGACCAATGGGTTGGGCAAAGATTTTTTATGGTACAAGAAGATTGAAACTAATCATCTGAAATATCTTGAAAACGATTAACTCTACAAAAATTGTGTTTTAATGAGATCTACATTTTTTTGTGTAGTAAGTTTTGTATATCTCTTATGGTTTGCCAGTTATACAAAAATAATTCCGAATGAAGACGTCTTCAGAGGCTATTCCCAGAAAATCCAAGATACACATTTCGTTTGTCATAAAAATATCTTAAACATAAGGCCTTTTAATCAAAATCGTTAGAGCCATTTTTGAGAAAATCAAAATTTTTAAAAAATGTCCCATGCAAAGGGTAGTTGGGGGTGGTGCGAATTTCTTGGAAATCTTTGTGTTGCATCGTTAGAGGATACCAAATTTAAATACCAAGTTTAGTTTTTAACAGTCTTTTCATTTTTGAGCTAAGCTGCGCACGCACACACACACCACCCACACACACACACACACATGCACCTGTTTTTCTGAAGATGCTTTTTTTTTGGATTCAGGGGGTCTCAAAATATGTATTTCCGATTTCCGGTGAAATCTTGGAATCAAATTTTTGGGTACAATACAATACCTTCTTTACTCACAACATAGTATGTGTAGAGAAGTAAAAAATATGTGTTACACTCACATGAATTTCTCTAGCTGCTCTACAAACAAACTTCTTACAAAAGATTATTCTTCTTTCTACACAATGCTAATCAAGATAAACATTAGCAGAGTATTTTATTACTTAGTTCCTTATAAGCAGAAGGGAACTGAAGGAATGTGCACATATTAAAGCCATTTCCATCACAAATAAAATATATATCTTGAATTTTCTGAGAATAGCTTCTTGAAGACCTGTTTATTCTGGATGAATTTTGCTGAATGTTGCATAACTAGTAAACTGTAAGAGATAGACAAAAACTTACTATACAAAAAATGTAGACATCATTAAAATACACAATTATGTCATACACATTTTTTTCGTGGAGGTTACCGTTTGAGATATTTCTTGATATTAGTTTCAATTGTAAAGTACTTATACTTTTCTCAGACAGGAAGGGTCCATTTTTCTTTTGTTGTACTCCTGGTCAAGCAAAGATGCGATTTGCAATGACAAATGCATAATGACAGCTTTTAAAACATTTGACTATCACTTTAGCATGGTCAAATCCTTTAGCCCTTCTTTAGTTCTCGTTCTTTTAGTCCAATAATTTTAAACGCTGTATATTGATTGTGCACCAATACTGCATTTATTCGACTACTGGTATATAAATGAGGCATTCTGAATGGAATAGGACACACATATCCACATTCTTTTAAGTTACGGTCATTGTTGTACAATCCAGAAAACATGCCATAACTTTGACATTTGGCAAAAGGGACTGCTTATCTAGGACCCCTCTACAATTTTGCCAATTTGTGCAATTGAATATATAGGTATCTGCACAAATTGGCCAAACAGGGAAGGTAACTCTAGCAGCAGTATATATGAATCCTATTGGAGCCAATGAGACTCACTGAAGAATAAGTCTTATGTGTTGTTCAGAGTCTGAGAGTCACTTGATGGGAAGACCCAAAAAGAACAGTTTATCCTCCTTTGGAGTAAGGTGACGGAATTCCTGGGAAATTAAATGTAGGGACCTCAGGAGGACATCCTGCACACAAGTTTTGACAAAAGTACTACTGGTTAAGACTACAGTTAAATGCTGAGAGATGGTGCCACCTATTTTATCTGTGTGTGGCAGGTCACATTCCAGAGATCAAGAGTTTGGGCTCACATGCAGTAGTATATTGTAAGAGCACTCTTTGAATATGCATCATCATCGACATAGCTATACCATTCCATATGACCGACAGGAGTAAGAAATATCTGTTATTGTTTATGCTATATGTTGTTACTTCACTAAGTGACTGATAGTGTACATCATTCCTAATTAGTCAAGACAATCATGAGCTGATTACCAAGCAGGAGACCTGGGTTCGATTCCTAGGACCAGCGTGGGGTTTGGAGTGCACTCAGCCTCATGAGGTCTCTGGGGGGCCAACTGAGGAGCTACTTGATGTAGAAGTAGTGCTCCAGGTCATGAGGATCGCATTAACTGGCCAGGGGGTTCGAGGTACTGACCGCGTCTCACCCTCCAATACTGCACCCTATCCATGACGTCTGTCCTGGACCAAGCAACTGGCTAGAGATCAGGAGATCCGTGGTTCAAATCCCGGCTTTGGCATTGAATTTTTCAGTCTGACTCTACCTATCCAACTCCTAACCTACACACAGCTTGTGTGGAAAAAAAACCAATTAAACCAATACCCATTGATCAAAAGAATAGATTTAATATTTAAGCCATCAAAATTAGAGCATTATATTTTAACGTAAGATATGTTTTAACTTGTGGAGCAAATAAATGGAAATATATGAAAGATGCTGTTATACACTTTTAAGCATTAGAACACAGATAATATAAGACTGCGAAGGTCAATGTTACAACAAGGTGCCAATATATCTGGCTACATCAAACTTCCAATTGCAACTTGCCTATCTTAAGCTCCTCACTCTTAATGCTGCAGAAGTTGTACAGAGTTTGTAATGTTTTTCAACTGTACAAATGAATTGTATTATTTTTTGAGCCAGTCATGGCAAGTGGTACATCCTTTTCAGAACACAGGAAGGTCACTTCATAAACTCTCAGAAACCTGATGGAGTTCAAAAGCAGATGCTGTGAAATCTTTAGGGAAAGATTGACACAGATAATTTCATCTCTTCAGTGTGCTATGACAGACTGTAATCTAACCAAAGATGCTGTAGCAAAAGTAACAGGATTTATTTATTTATTTGTTCATTCAATTATTTGGGCAAATATCCTTAAAAGATAAATTTTGTATGTGTTAATTTTCAAACACAGGACCTTATTGCAGGAAAAGCTATATATAACAAACTTAAAGAATACTTGCAGAAGCTGAATGCTTATTGGTCCACTTTCCTTGAAAAAGATAAACGAATTGTAGCTGATACACTGGTGCAGAATTTGAGCAAATTAAAATAAAAATAAAAGGTTTCTTGAAGATGAAATGCAGCATAGTGTAATGGAGAGCAACGTTAATGATGAACACTTTGAAAACAAACTTTTCAATTGTGTCACTGAAAATATCCCAACTGAAGGATCATTTTAAAGAAGTTCAAGATATGTACCAAGCCTTTGACCTGGTTCTTGGTATGACAAAAGAAAAATTAGAAGAGGGTTTGGATAGTTTTACAAGGAATCTCTATTAGAATGTATGCACATGTATGTAATCTAGTGTAAGTGTAGTAAATAATGCCTATGTTTAAACACAGGTTTATTTACTGGATCACACCCAGAATTCTCTCCGTTTCTTTTTTCTTCCATGCTCCCACCTACATGGTGTACTGGTGTAAAAGATAATGTGAATAAATCAATGTTTGCAATATACTTCACTGGACTTTTAACATCAACCATAAATCCTTCAAATCCTAACAATTTCATATCATTTAAAAAATATCATAAAGATCCAAGCAACAAACTTAAACATGAACTAAAGACTACCAGTAAATTTTTAAGGTGACATTTTCAAATCTTGTAAAAAAGACTGGAAACAGAGTGCTCTTGAAATATTCACAAAGACAAATTTCAGTCAGTATACCTAGGACTGTGTATTTCGCTAAGGTTATTTTTACTTTGTCAGTTAGTATTGGGGCTGGCAAGAGAAGTTTTCTAAAATTGTCTATCATAACGAACCATTTATTTTAAATTTTCTCAATTTGGGAGAAGAGAAACTGAACCATCTATCTTGTGAATAGAACACCAATTAGCATCAGACAAACTTCTCAGATTTATAGACCAGGCATCATCAATAAGATCAGACTTAAACTTCTCTGATATGTCATAGTGAGCATCATCATCACCATCACCATCACCATCACCATCACCATCACCATCACCACCACCACCACCACCACCACCACCATCAACATTATGAGCATAATTATGGCGAATGAATAAAGCACATTTTATGCTACATGCAGTTATATTTTCTTAAATATGTTTTGTAGGCTACATTACAATATGGTAAGCAATAAATGTATTGCCAGGAAATTCTTTAAGGACAATAATATTTATGTACATTATCTGATATTTTTGGACTAAATATTGCTGTAATGCACACATCTTACAACAAATAGGTATTATGTTCATTTTTAACAACAATAAATTGAAAATTGGTTGTAATTTAAAATATCCCATTAACCGTCTGTACTAAATATGCAAATACATATTTACTTCCACCCATGCCATAAGACCTCTTGAGATATTTTGGATCTTACTGTTTTATCAATATTTGGGTTCAGTAAAAAATGTATTTATGAACTTGCTACTAAAACTATCAACAATCTCTTGCAACTTTTCAAAATCACATATAAAACTTTACACCTTGAACCCTTTCTATCATATTATTGTCTTTATAATTACTGTTCTTCAGTTTTGTTATACCCAATTATTATTTTGTGTCACTGTTATGTTTTTGATAGTCTTTGCATAAATGGCAACTTTACATAAATGCTGGTAAATGAAGAATAAATAAAACATTTTGCACTTACAAAGTCATAAAGCAAATTTTAGTTTGGGCCATTAAGACTACTTCTTTGTTTTGTTCTGCTCATCTTCATTAATGAAAACAGCTGTTCACACAGATATGTGGATACAAACATGCTTAAAATATTTGCACAATAAATTTGCATGGAGAGTCTACTGAAGTGTTTCCTGTTCAAAGGCAAAAAAATTGCTTATAAGGTTGGGTAGCATGGACAAATTCAATAACAGCAAACAATTACAGTATAATAAACTATACTGACTAATATTGGATGGTTTTTATGCTTGAGATGTTTAGATTTTAGGACAAAACTATTTGAGAGGAACACTAAAACATAAGACTTTTAAAAATAATTATGGCATGTCATTTCCCTGGTACATATTGTCATGGACAGGTTGAGGGTTGTAAAGACATTTGTATTCGTTCGGATATTATTTTATTACAGGTCAAAATTACCATTTCTATAACATTTATATATTTCAACATTTCTTAGTTTTGTGAGAACTGTAGAAGCAAATATTCTACAGGAATAATGTGGGATGCATGGATTTTTCTATGATGCAGATTTGTTTTGATCTGGGTATATCATGCAGGATGTTCTAGAACTATTTTGTAAAGCCTGTCCTGATTGGCTGGTAAACTTCAAACTTAGGGCTTCGGCATAGTAAGTAGAGATAAGATGGCGGCAGAATTGCCTAGCCCCCCTTAGACAATGGTTTTCTATATAAGCACTCATAAACCCAATCACGCTCTCCGATTGTTCATTAATATTGAAGTCGTCACCCGTGTCATCTGGGCCACCAGTGCAACCCTCGTCCTGACTTGTGGCATCGCTCCAAGGTAAGGTATGGGGTAGACTCTAAGTTATGTACTCACTCAGGGTAGAATGATATAGAATAAGGAATAAATGGGCCATTCATGGGTAATGTGAGTTGTCTCTACCTCCTTGTTCCTTAGCAGAATAGTTTTACCCCCATGTCATCCCCGATAGTATGGCAATATGTCAGCAAGGAAAGCTCACATAATATAAGGGGATAACAACTGCAAATTGTTTGAGTACTTGCTGATCCATTTTGAAAGAGTGCTCACCTCAGCACTTAAAGCACCAAGCTGCTCATGAAGAAAGGCTTTTAATGGGTTGCTCTTCACTTTTTGCAATGTGCCTGGGCAGGCTCATTGAGTTGGACTGTTTAAATCATTTAGTTACAAAGTTATAATCAACTTAGGGACAGGCATGCTAAAGCATTTAGCTCTGGATCTCCTCTTCCGATTACCTGTAACTCAAGCTAATTTATGCAGTTATATAGCCTTAAACATATCTTCCTGCTGTGCAGAGTAGATTTTTAGAGAGTTAAAATAGATTTGGAACCAGAGTAGCAAGCAATTGTTTCATCTTCTTAGAAACTCTCCTTGAACTGTTTAATTCTTATGGGGCTTACCCATTAAAGTGCATATCCATAAAAACAAGCCAAGTTTTACAGGTTATATATAGTGATGTGATGATGATGTTAATTTGAACTGTCAGCATCATGACAATATCATACAGCAGGAGCCATAAAGGAAGTTATGTCCACTCCACTTCTGCTTACCTACTGCATAACTATACATCCATCACCTTCTGAAGACATGAAAATTTGGAATAATTCTGTGTGTTTATAATAATCATTGGTACACATACAAACTTGCATCATACAACATGGCAGAGCACCAAAGTAAAACCAAACAGGTGAGTTATTTTTAATTTAATTGTTTTTTTTTTTTCACACAAGCCATGTATAGGAGAGGAGTTGGATATGTAGAGTCAAGACTGAAGATTGCAGGGGAGACTGTAGATTGCTGGTGCTCTCTAGTGACAGAGTGATGAATCTCCCAAGGGTGGTTGGTGGCGGTAATTCAAAATTTATTACTTTGTCTTTGTGTTATACCAAATAGATTGCAAAGAGTAATCTAGTATACATAGGTAGAACTAAGAAAAATCTGGAAACAAGACTAAAAGAACTTGACATCACACTCGGTAAAAAGCTTTTAAAACCTATAAAAAACAGCTACAAACTAGAAACCTGAGAAAAGATACATATACAAAAACACAAAGACCACATGATGAATTTCAAATTACTGCCACCAACCACCCTTGGGAGATTTATCACCCTGTCACCAGAGAGTACCAACAATCTACAGCCTCCCTTGGACAGGAAACGAAAGCAGCACAATCAGATAGAGAATTGTTGATATTGGGAACAATACCCCGTTCCTGAAATGCATCCAAGTAAGTGGAGTGCATGTCATAATGGCCTCTACCAGTTAAGTAGTAACTTGCTATAGTCACATTGTGACCCAATTTAAAATGACATGTTACATTCACATGACTTTTTCTCCTATACTACAACAAATATTATTAAAAAAAACTTATTCTTGTATCTGTTTCATATCAACTCATATCATGAGTAGAAATTATTATATTGCATATTTTCTTGTAGGTACAATGGAAATAATGGAATACACTAAGCCAAAGCAATAGTCTATCTTTGTGATATCCTTGAAATTCTATTCTGCTTGCATGACCAGGATGAAAAAAGAGAAAAAAAAATTAATGATGACTTTTCATTTACATAAAGTATACCTATCTATTGGGAATTTTAAATAAATAATGAGAAATATCTCAGAAATGGTCAACTCCAAAAAAAAAAATGCATTTAACATAAATTGTGCGTTTTAAAAAAGATCTACATTTTTGTGTAATAAGACATTGTTTATCTCTTAAGGTTTATCAGTTATGTAAAAGTCATCCAGAAAGAAGAGGTCTTCATGGGCTATTCCCAGAAAATTCAAGGGATTTTAATAAACATTGTTAGGGCCATTCTTGAGAAAAATAAAAAAAAGCATAACATTTTCCATGTAAAGTGTAGTATGAGATGGAGGAATTTTTCTGAAAACATTTGTTTTATATCCTTAAATATTAAGTTTGGTAATTAGTGGACTTTCTGTTTTTGAGTTATGCTGATCTTTCTCTCTCGCACACACAAACGCGTGCACATCAACCTTTCTCAAAAAATTCCTTTTTACTTTCTCTACATAGTACATGGTATGTAGATAGAGAAGATATTGCACTCCAATAAAAAATTTGACACAAATTTCATCAGAAATACACATTTTAGGATTCCCTATGTCTGTTGTCTATGAACTTGGTAGCTCAAACTAGAAAAGTTGGTAAAATATCAAACTTGACATTTAAGTTTATAACTTCCAAGGATGTGACAAAGATTTTTATGAAATTCCCCCAACCCAAACTACCCTTTACATGGAAAAAAAATTGAAAAATTTGATTTTCTCAAAAATAGCACTAACAACTTTGAAATGTCATATATTTATGTCGAGTAGTGTGAAGTAGATAGATGAATAAATCTTCAAATAATTATTTATTACAGAGATGTAGAGAAAGTTATATGAATGGATCACATCAGTTTTTTTTTTTTTATTTATTCAGGAACCTTAAAATTGACTGTGAAATCTTAACATTGAATTTTGACTGGAATACTTTACTTTTCCTACTTACTATATGTGGTAGAGAAAGTAACATGTGAAAGACTCCATCATACCAATTTTAGGTTAGATATGTATAATTTCTGACCTACATTCAGGTAATGCTGTTAAAGGGTAGTTTTGTTTTGTTCTGCATTGTTCTAATAGGCTGGCTTAGCAATGTAACATTTTTGTTTTATTTTACAATAAAATGATTGTATATTGCTGTACTCCCATTCTTTTAATGCAACTTCTAAGGGACTGGGAACCCAGAACAGAAAGTAAGGGCTGCAACAGCATTAATATCTGTGTGGGAAACTGTAAACAAACTCCATGAGCAAGGCTATGAATACCATTCAAATTCTATATTAGTGACATTTGCAGCTCAGCGTCTAATATCAAAAAACTACATAGACAATGATATTATTTGGCATGGAAATTTGCAATGCTAATGATTATGTTGGAAGGGCTGGGGAGTGAAGTGAAGAGATGATGGCATCTTACAAAGAAAAGGAAAATAATGCTTTCACAAAAATATATGCTTACAATTAAAATCCATCTGTTACGTGCATAATGTACATACAAATTTTGCGAAGGAAGCATGGAACAAAATTATTTTGAGAAGTGTTGTGTTCCAGTTGCCAAAGTGTTTAATGAATTGCAGCCAGATAAATCTTTCTTCTATGGAGGACTACTTGCTGATATAGGGTCATTATATTATATGGTAATCCATTTGCGGTCTTTCTCTTCTTCACTACTCCTGTGCCATTTGCTGGGACTTCGGACTGCTAATGCCCACTCATATATCGTCACTTCTGTGTTGCTAAGTCAGGTGCATGTGCAGTCAATCAATGTCAGTTAGGTGCTTCTGTTGCTGCAGTAAACATGGTACGATACTTAACTGTGGAAAAATGCATGTTTATTTGTAAAGTTTATTTTAAGCATGAATCTGCTCGTAGTGTGTGCAGGGAGTTTACTGAAAAGTTTACAGACTCTGTACCACCTGCAAGAAAAACTAGGCATGCGGTTGTTCATAAATTGGTTGTCGGAGAAGAACAATTCTAGGAGAAGGTCCGTGTTAACAGAAAATAAACTAGATGGAGTCAGTGCCTCTTTGGAACATTTGCCTCGAACATTTCTGAACAAATTAACGCAGCAAATGAGTGTATTTCTTGTTCTGCTAGAAATGCTACATGTCTGTTGGAACTAAAACCTTGTTGCTACACATGAGTGCAAGCATTAAAAACAAATGACTCTGATAAATATGTGTTTTATTTATGGGGTTCTTTAAAAGAAAAAGTGTATTGTTCCAATCGTTGCACATTAGAGGAACTTAAGAAATAATATTGTGCAAGAAATCACAACCATTTATGCTGCAGAGCTCCAGTGAGTGAGTGACAACATTTTTAAGAGATACATGCAATGCTTGTTTGAGAGCAAAAGTTCAACATTTCCAGCATCTGCCTGCATTATTTTTCCAGCAACTCCCCTGCATTGTTGGGGAGCGAATGAGTGGGTTTCCGTATAAAAAAATGACCCGTTATTATGCAAACTCTGCAGAAATTGGCAGGCACCAGTGAAGCTGTTGAAGATAAGTGGATTACTTTTGCACTAGCAAACAGTTTCAGCTATAAATATGATGGACAATTCCAATTGTATCAAGGAAAAAAGAATTATCTTCAGAGGAGGTTAAGTTCATGATGCTTGAAGAACACAATCACAGATGTGCAAAATGGCATGTTAACAATGTTTTTCTGTTATCCAGAAGGAATCAACACTGCAGAAGATTGTGAAGAAGAGAGCCAACAGAAAGAGCAGAGAACAAGGAATGTTCCAAGCTGAAAAATAAGGAGAACCAGACATCTAATCAATTGGTGGTGTTCAAGAAGAATCAAAACAACTTCTTGCCACACCTTTGGTTTCATGCTTGACTCCAGAGCAACAAATCATATGATTCCCAACAAAGATGACTATAATTCCTCCAAAATAAGAACAGCATTTGCTGTGACAAAGCAAAGGGAATTCACCACTGTGAGTGCTGTAATTGGTTCCTAACCAGAAAGCTGACCATGAGGATGGAAACATGTTTCTGCCTTTTCTTGGCATTATTTTTCTCTAGAAAGCTTTAAATGGAGTAATACACAATAGTAAAAATCTATAGTTCTTACAGTGGATGCATTATAGTGAATGTTTGTGATAACAGTGACAAGGTAGTCAGCTGGAAAAGGTAATGTTGATGTAATTTTCAGAAAATCCTAAAACCATAGTGGATGGTTCCATCTTATGAAACAAATGTGAAAAGTGTTATATGGAGCTGAAACATTGAATTTTAACAAATACTTATAAATAAAACTTACATTGATGGAAATGGATTTTTAAGGAAGTTAGGAGATGCTTCTGATTGGAAAAAATAAGAAATAGTATTATAAGAGAAGAAATGAATAATAAGGATTCAATATTAGACTACACAAAATATAAACAGCTGAGTTGGTATGAAAGTATCAGAAGAATTAATGAAAATAGGTTACTGAGAATGGTGCTGGAATGAAGTCCACTGTAAGGAGAGGAAAATGAAGGCCTTGAAACTCCTGGATGCAGAAAATAAGAATTAGAATGTGAGTAAGAGGAGTGGAAGATATGAAGTGGTTGGATGCACAGAAAGATGTGAAAACATTTAAAACTCTGTTTATAAATTATTATTATTATTATTATTATTATTATTATTATTATTATTATTATTATTATTATTATTATTATTATTATTATTATTATTATTATTATTATTATTATTATTATTATTATTATTATTATCGTTGTTGTGGTTGATGATGATGATGATGATGTTGAAAACACATTGCTATTTGTTTTAAGGAAAATGTGTCTAAATTCTACAGTGGCAACAATGGAAATCTTTACACTTTAAACGCAAGAAAAAACTTTACATAGACCTTCTCCCACCATTATACAAAACAAGCAGGCGGAGCTGCAAATCACATGCTTTTCTGGTGCACAGCTGCAACTTGCTTACATTAGCAGTTCAGGTCCCAGTCTACCTCTGGTATTTGCTGAATAGCAATTTATTTGCTGTGTGCTGTTTTTATCCGATTTTTAATCTGAGTGCTGTTTTTGAAGCTGTATATTTCTGCAACTAATACACAAAATGGGATGCAAGAAGCTCATTTCTGTGGAAAAGACTCATGCTTTAACTCTGTAGGTACCTCTGTAATTCTGTAGCTGCTGATCTAAAGGTTTCAAGACAAGCTCTTTATGACCTAAAAAAAGCAGCAGCACCTTTACCATGTGGCACCTCACCAAATCGAAAAACAGGCTCAGGTGGTAAAAGAAAGACTTCACCAAGGACTGATGACCTTCTAAAATGTGAAGTGATGGCTAATCTATGGATTACAGCGGCTGGGTTAAAGAAGAATCATCCAGACCTGCTCCACAGTGTTGCAATTCGGACCATTCAGCATAGGCTTCAAAAAGGCCTAGGTTTACCAATTCGGTGTGCCACCAAGAAGCCTCTTCTAACTGAAGCTTTGATGAAGAAAAGAATAAATTTCTGCAAACATATTAGCACTGGACATCAGAGGACTGGTGTAAAGTAATGTTTTCTGATGAAAGCACTTTCAAATTGGTCAGAGGAAAGTCCAAAAAGGTGAGAAGGCCAAAAACTGTGTAACAATATGATCCAAAGTTTACTGTAAAAATTGTTAAACATCCAGAAAATGTGATGGTATGGGATGCTTTAAGTGGTAATTATGGTAGAGGTGGCTTGTACTTTCTCCCTAATATAACAATGAAGGGAAGTAATTATTTAGAAGTGTTGCAACAGCATTTGGTCACATTGTGGCCAATTCATCAGTGTCAGTACTTTATGCATGATGGTGTCCCTGCTCATAGAACAAAGATGGTTCAGAAGTTCCTAAAAGATAATAATATACCTGTACTTGACTGGCCTGATAACTCTCCTGACCTATCCGATAGAAAATGCTTGGGATCAAATGACAGATAAAAATAGAAGAGCTACAACCATCAAAAACTAGGGAGCTGCAGGAGGTGTTGAATAAGATATGGGCAGAAATGAACAAAAATATTTTGAAAATCTAGCAGACTCAATGCCTCAGAGACTCATGAAAGTGATACACATTAAGGGAAATATGGCCAAGTACTAATTGTATTAGAAGTTAAAAAAAATCTGATGTGTACCATTCACATGACTTTCTCCATATCCCTGCAACAAGTAATTCTTAAAAAGCTTATACTTCTATTTACTTTATGCTAATCAGAAAAAAATAGCAGAAATAGTCTTATTACTCGCATCCTTGTAAGTAGAAACGAAATAAGGGACAACCGTAGGTTAAAGTGATAGTCAAAAGCTGGTTGCTATGTCAATGAAGTTCCTTTGTTTATATGGATAGGAGTTGACAAGTTCCAGTATGAGAAAAGTATATGTTTTTCATAGCAGAAACCAAAAATAAGGAATGTCACAAAAACGACGAACTCCACGAAAAAAATGTATATAACATAAATTGTGTGTTTTAATGTGCTCTACATTTTTTGTGTAGTAAGTTTTTGTCCATCTCTTTCGGTTTAGCAGTTATTCAAAATTTAGTAAAATTCATCCAGAATAAACTACTCTTCAGAAGCTATTTCCAGAAAATTCAAGATATACATTTCATTTGTCAGGTAAATATGTTTAATATCCGAAATTTTAATCAAAATCGTTAGAGCCATTTTTGAGAAAATCAACATTTTCGAAAAAAGTTCCATGTAAAGGGTAGTTGGGGGTGGGGGATTTTTCTCAAAATCTTCGTGTCGCATCCCTTTAAGATACTAAACTTAAATACCAAGTTTGGTATTTTACCAACTTTTCATTTTTGAGTTATCGTGTTCACAGACACACGGACACACGGACACACACACACCTTTTTGTGAAAATGCTTTTTTTGGATATTGGGGACCCTAAAACATATATTTCCGGTGAAATCTCGGTATCGAATTTTTGGTGGAGTGCAATACTTTCTCTTTACACTATGTACATAGTGCGTATGGAGAAAGTAATAAAACATGTAAAGCCAGTGTTTGTTTTTATTACCATGTAAAGATTTCCATTACGGCAACTGTATAAATATATATTTTTTGCTACCAGTGCTAATAAAGTGATATCCACCATTTAAATCTTTGAGTTTGACACAGTTTGCATCTACGTAAGCTAGTGTAGTGAATGGGAACATTAAGCACTATAATTAAATAAAAAGAATTTAATTTCTCTTTTATTCATAATTACATTATTATTATTATTATTATTAATAATAATAATAATAATAATAATAATAATAATAATAATAATAATAATAATAATAATAATAATAATAATAAGAAGAAGAAGAAGAAGAAGAAGAAGAAGAAGAATTTATTATGGAAAATTTTTGAGCTAGCCAGGATTCAAATTAAAATATTTGGCTTTCCATACTGATGCTTTGTCACTAAGATCTCATGGTTCCCTGACACCAGCGCAAACAAATTTAATATACAGGGTTACTACAAAAGAAATAGACAACTTCAACTGCCTGTAAAACAAAAACTATTAGAGATAGCAACCTAATTATTTTGAAGGTATGTTGAGAAACTCTCAAAGTTTCGTTTGTTACTATTGGTAACACTGTAGTGTTTTGTTTGTTGTTGCAGAAGCTGAAATGGCGGAAAATCCTGTGGAAAAGGCATATTGCGTGTTGGAATTTGCTAGAACGCAATCAGCAACTGTTGTCCAATGACATTTTAGAACACCTTACCACAAAAATGAAATGATGTGCTCACAAAAACCAGCATCGTCTTCATCATGTCGCAACATGTTGATGCAAAAGTAACGCCGTATGACTTTATCTTCTTCACTCAGAAACTGCAACATCTGTAATCTGTAAGGCAACATGTGCAGTCGCTTCCGCAAGATTTTCCATACAGTTTGCTGTGGAATTTGTAATTGCATGCTTGCCCTAGATGTCGATTTCTGTGGGCTTCTTATGTAGGCAGAACGAACACGTTCAACATTTTCTTCCGAAACTCTTGGTCTTCCCGAGCTCTTCCCTTTGCACAAACATCCCGTTGTCTCGAATTTTCTATACCAGTCATAGATTGACTGTCTAGTCGGTGGCGTTTTGTGGTAACGTGTTCTAAAATGTCGTTGGACAACAGTTGCTGATTGCGTTCTAGCAAATTCCAACACGCAATATGCCTTTTCCACAGGACTTTCCGCCATTTCAGCTTCTGCAACAAAAAACAAAACACTATAGTGTTACCAATAGTAACAAACGAAACTTTGAGAGTTTCTCAACATACCTCCAAAATAATTAGGTTGCTATCTCTAATAGTTTTTGTTTTACAGGCAGTTGAAGTTGTCTATTTCTTTTGTAGTAACCCTGTATAATATTTGATTAAGCTACTAACAGTGATGTGGATTTTAAATTTCACAGAAACTTTAGAGTCGGGATTGAAACACATACATCATTACATTATTTGTAGCTGACCAGCTTCAAGAGCTGCTGAATGTTAATGTTGGCATTCATAGTGTGATGGTTGTTTGCATTGACATCTGATGACGGAGTGACATATTTCCATAGTTGATTTAGTGGTGGCAGTTCAAAATTGATCAGGCTGTGTTTGTGATTTATAATGAAAATCTTTTCCCAAGTATCCAATTCTGCTGTGTGTTTTGTAGATTTCAGTATGTAATATTCGGTGTGATATTTCGATTGGTGATTCAAAAGTGTTGTGAAACTGCAGATTTATCTGTCTCTTTGTACTTGATGTGTCTCATGTACTCTTTCAATCTGATTCCCAAATTTTCTTTAGTTTTTCCTATATACATTTTTTCACATTCTGAGTGATTGATTTGATAATCTCAATTTTTTGCTCTGTGGTATTGGGTCCTATAAATTGTTGCAGAGTAAATTTTCTATGCTGTATTTATTTTATGGAGCCAAGTAAATGTTATGTTTTTTACTTTCTCTATACGTACTAGTACATAGAGTATATATATTTCAATTGCGACCCTTTTACTTTCTGTGAAATTTAAATTTAAAATGTCTGACTCTACCTCAAACCCATGTCTACTAACCAATAAATTTAGCACTACTATAACAAAGTATATTATAATATTAACAGAAATTTACAGTGGTAAATGGTGTTGTATCAAATTACTTGCATTACAAAAGCATCTACAAGAAGCAAATATATACTTCTAAAAGACGCATTGTTTATTTAGTCAAAAAAAATTAAAATTCTATGCCAGGACTTGAACACTCAACCTGTGTTTAGCCAATTCTTAATGTTCCCTTTGCACCAAATCAGAAAATACTAAAACTGTGCTTCTTTTTTTTTTTTTTTTTTTTTTTTTTCTTTTTTTTTTTTATAATAGCCTAATGTCCTATAACTTGGTTGGTCATATTGGATGATGAATGAAATCGGTGAAATGATGCTCAAATGATCTCGGGGTCCATGGAGCTTAAAGTTATTCAACATTCATCCTCTCAGGATAAGGGAAAACCTTGAAAAAACCTAATCCAGGTAACTCACCCTAAGCGAGATTCAAACTTGTAACATTGTTGAATGTGAGGCAGACATGCTACCCCCACACTACCCTGGCAGGCATTCAAAAGGGTGAACAAAGTGCAAGGATGATCACAATTACTTTTGAGTGCCAGTATGCCATAGGTTAAGGAAACACCAACATATAATTGGTAATCGTTAAATAGGATATATAATGAAGAAGAGTAACTGGTTCTCATATAATCTTCAATAGCAAAGTCTTACCTAAGCTAAGTTACAAATTACAGGGTTTGGCAAATAAGAAGGATCTTTCTACATAAAGCTTAGTGAATTTTTACTGTTGAATTTCTTTTTACTACATACTAATTTCAATTATTGTTATATTGGTTGTTTCTCTTACATTGTTCACTCCTAAATACACTGATGTGCAAAACCTAAGGACCAGATGATAAATTAATGTAACATATGAACTACTTGATGGAAATAAATTAAAGTGCAGGAGTATCTTGCCAGAAGTCTCTCACACATACACAGAAAGCTGAACATTACATGGATCATTGTAGTGACAATATAGCACCTAGTGGGTTTGGTCTCACAACATGGGCCATTTGAAGAAACAGGACAGACAGTGTGTGTGGCAATCAGTAAGCTGTTATGGTGTTCTTCTTTACGTGATTCGTAGACAACATTTGGATGATTTCACATGGTTAAGAATCATCAGGGCACTGGAAATTAAATGAAATCAAATGGCGTTTTATTTATGGACATTGTTTAACTGCTGTGGTTCTCAGTGTCCCATTCAATACTGGACATGAAAGACTGCTTAATTTTGCTCAGAGGCCTCTTTATCAGGTTTGAGGTTCTTTTAAATCTACGGCATGGGACCAATGGCTTTTCTTCCCTTCTGAAGAAAGCCATGCTAAGTATTTTTATACCCAAAAAAATCCATCGTCCTCTGTCAGGTTTGAACCTGCGAACTTGGGCATATGAAGTTGGCATGGTAACCATTACACAGGGCGACAGGGGGCACTGGAAGTAGAAGTGTGATGAGTGTTGCCCAAGAGTTTTGTATTGCTCACAGTATTGTTGCACGAGCATGGGGAGCCTTCGAAACCACAAACACTGCTGTCCCAAAAAGAGGAAGTGGTCAACAACGGTCAATTACAGCAGCAGATGACTGCTTCATTGTGCAACAGTCAAGAAGGAATCCTTGTCAAACAACAGGATCAATTATTGCAACCACATTTAACAGGAGTGCCAGGCATCAATCACACACTGCACAATGGCACAATGCATAAGATGGTCCTTTGCCAATGGTCATTGGCACCCAGAAATCGGTGGCACCATTTGTGATGGTCCCAAGACCAACAAGAAATATGGTTACATGCTCTTCTTCGATGAGAGCAAATTCAGTGATTCTATACCCTCATCTAGTGAAGGAGGGAACATGTAATGCACGCATGAAAATCCTTGAACATGATCGTTTTGGTGGTTGTTATGGTGTGGCAAGCATAATGTTGCATGGGCATACAGACCTCTAAATCTTTGAACTCAGTATGCTCCTTGGTCAATGTTATTGTGATATTGCACTCCCTCCTCATATGTATCTTTTTTTCTCCATGGTTACCATGATAACTTCATATACCCAAGGTCGCAGGGATGATGGCATGGCTTCCTTTGGAAGGGAAATAAAGTTGTAGGTCCCATGTCGTAGATTTATGGCACATAAAAGAACCTCAAGCCTGATGAAAGGGACCTCTGAGCAAAATTAAGTGGTCTTTCATGCCCAGTATAGAATAGGATGCTGAGAACCACAGCAGTTAAAGAGCATCTATAAATAAAATACTATTTCATTTTTTTGTGCATTTTTCAGGAGTCCAGTAGGTTCTGACTTCATTTTTATGGATGACAATGTTCAACTGCATTAAACAGCCTAGGGTGGAGGACCTCTTGAAATCACTTTGTTGGATTTAGATTCTTGAGCTTATTAATATATTATGGGGGCTTTTGTACTAATTGTTTTGTGTGGTGAGCCTTATAAAGTAACAGTGATTGCGAAAGTAGTATTGGTACCTTCAGAGTTTGTTGTTTGGAGTTTTAGTGTTCTTGCATACTAAATTGTTTCAAATCTCCTGGTTTATTCTGGTCATTTAAACAGTTATTCTGGGGGTTAAGGAATTATATCTGTGCTCAAGGTAACCTTTATTTGCAATCCCATACCCTCATGACTTTTAGTTTATTGTAAGTTTATAGTATGTTATTTGGGTTATGGCACCAGTTTAGAATCTCCCTATGAGGGTTGCTGAGGGTTTAAAATTGTAATGGTAATCTGTTGCAGTATAATGGACTTGCACAGTAAAAAATTGAAGCAAATGATCTGCAATATTTACTAGTTTGTGCAGATTTGAAGTCATTACATTACAATATCCATGGTTGAGTGGTTGGACCACTCACCTCCCATCTGTGGCCCAGTTTTGATACCAAGCAGCTGCACATGGGATTTGTGGTGGATGAAGTGGCATCTAGGCGGGTTTTCTCCAGGTCCTCTGGTTTCCCCCACCACTCATTCCACCAACTGCTCCATCATCACCTTTCCAATTATCAATTTTGCTTACATTTCATATTATACATTTCCTGGCTATAGGCCGATCCCTCTTAACAGGTTCTCCATTCTGTGGTTTCATACCGTTGGCTCCCTAACAGGCTTCTGAATCATAGGCATTAGCTTGTAAGTCTTAGAGAGGGTGTCTATTCTACAAATATGGAGAGGGCAAGCCGATTATGAAATGAAACCTTACAATATTTTAGTTGTTGCTGGAATGAAATTTTATGAGAAAATGTTTATAATTTAATACTTGGATTTTGAAATAGTAGTGTTTAATCTTTTGTTTTCTATATATATGAAGAGGACTTAAATTGCTTGTATTTCTAAGAATTATAGCTAGTCTTAGTATAAATACTACTTGATTAATTACTGGGGAAACATTTTATGATGTAATAGTATTTAGAAAATGATCCTATTGTAAGTTTATTTTAAAAGTTAGCTGGCCAGTGTACATGCATAACATTTATCAGTATACCTTCTGATTAAAGCTATTCCTAGACATGCTATAGTTGCTATTGACATTGCATTTGGTGAGAAAGTCTTAAATTACAATTTTTACTTGGGTTTTGTAGGTATTAATATTTAATCCATTTGCTTGCTATGCAAGTTCTACTGTGTATATGAAGGGGACTTAAAATAGTATTTGTGAATGTTATACCTAGTCTTAGAAAAGGTACCTACTTAATTATTGGGGAGACTTTTTATGATGTAATGGTTCTTAGAAATGTTCCTAGTGATATGAGCTGACCAGTCAAGAAATAGTATATTTGCCAGTATTTGCTGTTTGTATCTATTCCTGCTGTGTATATGAAGGGGACTTAAAATAGTATTTGTGAATGTTATACCTAGTCTTAGAAAAGGTACCTTCTTAATTATTGGGGAGACTTTTTATGATGTAATGGTTCTTAGAAATGTTCCTAGTGATATGAGCTGACCAGTCAAGAAATAGTAAATTTGCCAGTATTTGCTGTTTGTATCTATTCCTGGACATTAATACAGTTCTTACTGGATTTTCATTGGAGCAGAAATTTTCTTAATTATAATTTTAATTGGGTGCTAAGTGCTAATTTAAATTTTTAGCTTGCTAGCCAAGTTCACCCAAGTTTTTGCCAGGTATAGGCATAGCTGGCATGGAATGCCTATTGTGAGAAGTTTTGAATGGTAGTTCTTTCTGCTGAGATACGAGGGTCAGCTGATAAGTCCTGGGCCTCACACAGATAAGGTATCACTAGGAGCATCGTATAGCTTAACTCTAACTAGCTTGTATCCATAGTTACAGTCAATAGCTTGTTTAGTTTTCAAATGACAGCATTTTAAACAAGACCATAATATCACGTGAACCAATCAGATGTTAGCTTCATTCCAGCTCTTATAAATACCAGTCTCCGCAAGCTCAATCCATCAGTTCACCCTGAAGACGAGGAAGATGCACTTCTTCGAAACGTTGGTGTCAAACCAAGTTTTTACCTGGTTAGAAGCCTGAGAAGATTTTGAATTAATAAGTCGCCAGGAAAGCTTCAGTTCTTATTTTAAATTCCTTTACGGGAAAGAAATTCACCAGGCAATTAGGAAACATCAAGACCTACGCGAAAAGAAAGGTAAATTACTCAGCTTCTTGGCGTTCTTATCCAGGTGCCGAGACAAAGAAATTACACTCAAGTTTGTGAGACTTCGTTACCCAGTGAAAAATGCCTCAACGTCTAAAATACTTAGTCGTGCCAGCTTAGCCCTGGTAAGGGAACGAATCAAGCATACCCGTCATGAACTGTCTATCGTTGATTAGAAGTTACTGGAATCCTTTTGGATGCTTTCTAGCAAGCTTTCACCTCTAGATTGGGACAGAGTTGACCATTCCTCTTTTGCACAAGGCATTGCTACTCTACTGCGTTGCACTAAGCGGCAAACCAAGAAATTTGCAAGTCTATCTAAGCAAAATGAACCTGTACCACCATTGGACAACGATCGTATCATCTACAACCTTACCAATCTCCAGCTAGACGAACCTACCACCTCCATTCTAGCTAAAGGGCTCAACTTCGCTCCCACGCCTAGGCAAATATCAGTGGCAGACACCATCAGTTCTATTGAAGCTGCCATTTGTCAACTTCCATCAGCTAGCTTACAAAAAGGCAACCCTACCTACTTCAAACATCAGCCGAGAAGAAAGTAAGGCCCTACATTCCCTTCGAAAAAACGACAACTTGGTTGTTTTACCAGCTAACAAAGGGGACGCCACGGTTCTCCTCTCTTCCGTGCAGTACCAAGAAAAGGTTCAACAACTGCTGGACGATCCTGCATACAAAACCATTAAAAAGGATCCCACCAACTCTGTAGAAAGACGCACCGTCCAGCTAATTAAGAAATCCAGCCTTCCTCCTGATGTTCAGAAGACGGTCTCACCATCTGCCTGCATACCTCCCAGATTATATGGTCTCCCAAAGATCCATAACCCTGGGATACCTCTAAGGCCCAAAGTGGACGCTATTGGCAGCCCTACCTATCGCCTAGCTCGTCATCTGGCGAATCTGCTGCAACCAATAGTAGGTAAGTGTGTACACCATGTAAAGAACTCTATGCACTTCGCTGAAGTTCTTGACAGCATCAAAGTGAAGCCATCAGACCTGTTAGTTTCGCTTTGGTATCTCTCTTCACCAGAGTTCCCCTTGCGGAAACAATACAACTACTGTCAGAACACTTTCCATCTGGTATTACTGCACTGTTTATCACACACTTACTTCCACTTATTTTCTGTATGACAACACCTATTACGAGCAGACAGACAGTGTTGCCATGGGCTCTCCTCTGTCACCAGCTATTGCCAACTTCTATATGGAGTTTCTGGAGCATGAAATACTTAACACAGCCCCATTAAAGCCTACTCATTTTTTCAGGTATGTAGATGATACATTTGTAATTTGGCCGCATGGACTGCACACTCTTCCAGATTTTCTTGCACACTTAAATAGTCTCAGATCACAAATACAGTTCACAATGGAAGTTGAGAAAAACACTTCCCTCCCCTTTCTGGACATTCTGGTTACCAGAAAAGTGGACGGAACTCTTGGTCATGCCGTCTACCGAAAATCTACACACACGGGTCTTTATCTCAATGCAAACAGCTTCCACCATAAGTCACAACGAATGGGCATTCTCAACACATTGGCACATAGAGCAGTTTCTGTATCAGACCCAGATAATCTGCAAACGGAATTTCAACACC
The DNA here is from genome assembly GCA_030762935.1 of Hymenopus coronatus. Taxonomy (NCBI): domain Eukaryota; kingdom Metazoa; phylum Arthropoda; class Insecta; order Mantodea; family Hymenopodidae; genus Hymenopus; species Hymenopus coronatus. The sequence continues at coordinate 18,522,064 of CM060884.1, forward strand.
TAAAATTCACACTCCAACAAAATGGATATCCAACCAAGGACATCACATCTGCGCTGAAAAGAGCCAGACGAAAAAGGAACCCCAGCAAGAACACTCAACAAAAAGACAAGCCAGCCGCCATAGCCTATATACTGTTTACTGGCAATTTTTCGGGAAAGATTAGTAGACTACTCTACAAATATAATGTCAAAACCATCCATAAGCCACCACCTAAAATAAAAAATTTGGTCAGGCCAGTTAAAGATAATTAGCCTAGTGTCTACCACATACCACCAGCGCAGCGTACATTGGCCAAATAGGTCGCACTATTGCCACACGCGGTTCTGAACACCAAAGATCAATAAGGCTTATGCAACCCGAAAAATCTGGACTGGCTGAACACTGTATAGAACAAAGCCACAGAGCTAACTTTACCAACACCAAGATAGTGGCAAAGTGTTCGAACTATTGGGAAAGGAGAGTAAAAGAAGCTTTAGTCATCTCATCTGAAACAAATAATCTAAATCGCGATTCTGGCCTACAACTAAGTTCAGCATAGACACCGATGTTAAAGAGCCTTAACACCTAATCCTCTACCTGCAGTCTTCCAAGGCTTATTTTCTAGCAGGTGCATGCTCAAACACAAAACATTAGCCGTATAACTGCTATAAATAGTTTTCTACGAAGTCCATGCTCATGTCTCAGTCATCTAAAATACTAGGCCATAATCTCACGTGAACCAATCAGATGTTAGCTTCATTCCAGCTCTTATAAATACCAGTCTCCGCAAGCTCAAACCATCAGTTCACCCTGAATACGAGGAAGATGCACATCTTCGAAACGTTGGTGTCAAACCAAGTTTTTACCTGGTAGAAGCCCGAGAAGATTTTGAATTAATACGTCGCCAGGAAAGCTTCAGTTCTTATTTAAACTTTAAAGTTTTCACAAAAATGGAGGACTTGGAAAAACGAGCAGTGATTAAATCTTCCATTTGAAAGGCTTAGTGCCTAAAGAAATTAGGAGGAAATGGACAGTAAATTGAAAGACTCTGCCTCTTCATATTCAATAATTAAAAGGTGGGTTGCAGAGTTTAAAATGGCACATACGAGCACTAGTGATGAGCCTCGCTCTGGACGCCCTGTAGAAGTGATAACTCCAGAGATCATTGAAAAAAATTCATTGTTTAGCACTGGAAGACCGCAGATTAAAGTTGTTTTAGATAGTAGAGGCTGTAAAAGAACTTGGAGGTCATATTTTAAGTAATGTTTTGGGCTTTCACAAGGTCTGTGCAAAATGGGTGCTGCGTTTGTTGACACCTGGTCAAAAGTTGCAAAGAAAAATGGTTTCTGTTAAGAATGTGGATCTCTACCAGTGAATTTTTGAGACAGCTTATTACCATGGATGAAACTTGGATATATCACTATATTCCAGAAAGTAAATCACAGTCAAAACAATGGATTGTGCCAGGTGAACCAACTCCAAAAAAGACAAAGTCAAATTTGTCAGTTAACAAGGTTATGGCGAGTGTTTTCTGGGATACACAGGGAATTATTTTTATTGATTACTTGGAAAAGGGTAAAGGTATCACTGGTGACTACTACGCAAGCTTACTTCAACTAAATAAATAAATAAATTGTTTCATCACAACAATGCTCCGGCCTGTTGTGCAATGGGAAAAGTGTGAGAATTAAAGTTGGAATTGCTTTACCATCCACCCTATTCACCTAATCTAGCACCCAGTGACTACCACCTATTCCCAAACCTCAAAAAATTTCTTGGAGGATGAATATTTCTAGGCAACAAGGAGGTAATTGATGTGGTAAACAGCTATTTTGAGAACCTTGATAAATTGCACTACAGATATGGTTTAATTAAATTAGAACACCGATATGACAAATGAATTAGCCTTTCTGGAGATTATGTTGAGAAATAAAGCAAAAAAAATATTTTTATGTGCTGTTTTCATTGAGAGGCCCGAGACTTATCAGCCAACCCTATTAATATTGAGACCAACAGCACTTCTTGCTGTTTGTCTTGCTATAAGAAAGTATGCGCAGTAGTCATGTTGATGAAAGGGAGTATTAGACCAAAAGATATTTGCCATTTTAGAATTGACGGGACTTACTCAACCAACGTTACCCAGCAGTCGAAAGGCTTTATGGGGAAGGGTGAATTTTCCTTTTTACATGGACTATCCAGGATGTATGAGCAATACTTAGAAGTGATGGCACCAATCAGGTTCTTGCCTGGCAGGTGTGGACTCTAGGTGAATGCTTCTGCGTTTGCACTGACATCATTTACTTTTAATGTGTTTTTTAAATTAATTTTCTGGTATCAGATCACTGGGTGATGTTCTTGTTTTGTTAAAAGGCTGCTTACTCACTTATATTGGGCACACACTGCAATTAAAATTGTGTATCCTGGGACTCAGGTTACTTTGTCGCTTCCTGTTTTCCTTTGTTTCCAAGTTCTTAAGGCACCTCTGGGTGGCTCACCATCAGGCGTGCAAAATTCAGCGGTTCACCGTTTAAGATGTATAATGACAATTTCTTATTGAGTAATACACCTTGCACATTTAATTTAATTTTTGAGCCTGGTTCACTGTTCTAGTTTTGGGCAAGAGTAAATTTACTGTTCATTGCTAAAGGAATCATCTATTTAAATAAAACTTTCAATAGATGCACGAGAAGAGCACAAAAAACATTAAGTATTTTGTTCTTTAGGAAAGCCATAGCTCACCCAAACCTTTATAAATGTCAAATCAAATACATATAGGTAACACTATAAAGTGATTATTTTTATCATCTTAAACACCCTCCTTTTTTTTTTTTTTTTTTTTTAATATATCTTTATCATAATTATCGAAATTTGTTTACACTTACCTCAAAAAAGTCTCTTACGGTTGCATTCTCCAGAAGGAAATCTTGTGCCGCTGGTTCATCTCGACAATATGCTACATGCTTATCAAAGTCCCTCTCCTGTAAACAATATGCAAGTGCAATTAATAGGCATTTTCAAAGATTATTCTTTCTTACATATGCACACTATACACTAAAACCCAGAGGAGTTCAAATATACAAATAGCTAGATTAGATGGGACCATGGGTGAGATAACAATGAAAACACTCTTTGGAGTTTGTTTAGATTTAAATCAATGTATCTGGAGATTTGGAGGAACATTTATTTTTTGTTTTCTGCATTTTACTTATAAATTGACTTTCATGTTACAAATGTGCTGTAATATAAAAATGTTAAAGCTACAAATGATTATATGAATGTTCCTGTATGATTTAGGAAAAACACTGCATAGAACTTTACATTCCATTTTCCTCAATCTCTTTTTCTTCTGTACTGTTCTTTTTTAGTGGTCGTCTCCTTAGCGCAGTGGTAGCACTGTTGCTTGCCAAGAGGGAGACCTGGGTTTGATTCCCAGTACCGGCATGAGGATTTTTCCCCTTCTGGGAGACCTGGGCCGAGGTGCACTTGATGGAGAAGTAGCGGCTCCAGGTCATGGGGACTGCATTAACTGGTCAGGGGGGTTCGGGGCTGTGCCGTGGCCCTAGACAGTCCGGGTTTGATCCCAAGCGACCGCATATGAGATTTGTGGTGGACAGGGGTGGGTTTTCTCCGGTTTCCCCTGCCATCACATTCCACCGGGGCTCCATCTTCATGTATCATCAGTGTCATCGCCTGTGGTACCAGGGCAGCAAAAGCGGGTGTTCAACACTATCCAAAAAAAAAAAAAAAAAAGGGAGGGGTTTGAGGCACTGACCACGTCTCACCCTTCAATACTGTACCCCATCCAAGACGTCTGTCATGGACCGAGATGGGGGATGCAGTGGCCGGGCAGTAGGGCAAGGTTCCTTGTGTGGAGTTACCATCATCATTATCATCATCTTCATTATAGTTATTACTGTTCTTTTTTAAAAATGCTCCTTGAACCACATTTTATAAATTATGGTTTGAAAATTACATGAACTTCAGGTATTCTAGATTTTAAAATTATTATCTAAAATAAATATTTCAGGTGAAATTAATTTTTCCCCTAACTCTAATAGGAAAAGTTGAAAATTACTATAACATGTATACGAAATATTTTTTCTCTTAAACTAATTGAAATTCAAAAATGCTTCTAGGGTTTCTTTATGTTTGTATGCTAAAAAAAGTCTGATGAGGTCCATTCACACAACTTTCTCTATCTGTTCTGCAAACTAACAATTCTTTCTGAAGATTATTCTGTTATCTAAAAAATGCTAATAAAAATAAACATTACCAGAGATGGTATTATTACTTTGTCCCTTATGATTAGGAGAGAAATAAGGAAATACACCAGGCCAAATAGCAGTAGTTTACTGATCCAGTGAAATTGATTTGTGCTAAGTAGGTAGGTACTCACAATATTGCACACATCAAAATATAAACAAAACATTGCACGTTATGTTAATAGATATTCACACTGCTTTATACAATTTACATTCTTTGAGGTCTTTAATTAAACAATAGTATGCAAACTCTACTCTAAACTAATTGGTATTAAATTGTGATATTTATATTTTGCAGTCAATAATACTTCATGGTTCACCTTTGCTTAAATAGGCATCTATGGAACAAAGCAGATATTAGCCAGATGTGCCTTAAGACATGATCTGAAATTATTTACTCGGTTTATTGCCTTGATATAGCTTGGTAAGTTATTATAAAATATGAGACTGTGTGCAGAATACTTTTCTGAGAGAGTGACATTTTGTGATTTTTTACATGCAGATGTGTATTTTTCTGGTATCGTGTGATGTGTATTTGATTCTCTTTTCAAGGCCAGAAGTAAAGCAAAAAAAATTATGAAACAAATGATAACTTCCCGTTTCAGAAAAGTTAAGTGTTTAAACTGAAACCAATAACAACAAATATCTCGGAAATGATTAAGCCTGCAAAAAAATATGTATGTGATTAAATTGTGTTTTAACAAGATCTACATTATTTGTGTAGTAAGTTTTTGTCTATCTCTTATGGTTTACCAATTATACAAAAGTCATCCAGCCTGCCTCTATAATGTGGAAATAAGTGTGTGTGCCTCATATTGAGAGGTCCCGAGTTCAAATCTCGGTTAGAGGGAGTTACTCCGATAATTTTATCATTTTTATTTTTTTGTTTTTGTTTTGACTTTCCCTTATTCTGAGAAGATCAAAGTCAGATAACTTTAAAGTTCCATGAGCATCATTTCACAGCTTTCATTCATCATCCAATATGACACACCAGGTTAAATGAAGTTAACCTAAAAAACAAAAAAAGTTCATCAGAATGAACAGGTCTTCAAGACTATTCCCAGAAAATTCAAGATATAAAAGATATCTTAAAAATATGATATATCTGCAGGCTTCAGCCATAGTCCATTGGGGTTATAGTTTCCAGTGTAACCATAACCCCAATGAAACATATGATATTTTAATCAAACTCCTTGGAGCCATTTTCAAGAAAATCACAATTATCAAAAACTATTCCATGCGAAGGGTAGTTGGGAGTAGAGGGATTTTTCTGAAAGTCTTTGTGTCACATCCTTGAAAGATACTGAACTTAAATATCACATATAGTATTTAATGACTTTTCACTTTTGAGTTATGCTGTCAACAGACGCACTCACACAAACAAACACAGAGACCTTTTTCTGAAATTCTGATGTGTTCCATTTACATGACTTTCTCTACATCTCTGTTACAAATTATTGTTAAAAAGTTCATTCTTCTGTCTACTTCATGCTAATTGAGATTAAGATTCGCAGAAATGCTTTCCTGTAATTAGAAGGGAAATCATGGAATACACTACACTAAAACAAGAGTCAAATCTTTTAAAAGGTGGTTGCCATGTGGATGAAATCCATTTTTTTGCATTGCCAAGAGTTTCCATGTGCAAAAAGTTCAATTATTTTAAAACTGAAACCAGTAATAAGGAATATCTCAAAAAATATTCAACTCCACTAAAAAGATCTATATGACATAAATTATGTGTTTCACCAACATCTATATATTTTGTGTAGTAGTTTTGTCTGTCTCTTATGGGTTTAGTTATGCAAAATTCATCCAGAATAAGGAAATCTTCAGAGGCTATTCCCAGAAAGTTCAAGACATACATTTTATTTCCCATTTAAATATCTTCAATATAGGGTATTTTAATCAAAATTGTTATAGCCATTTTTGAGAAAATCAACATTTTCGAAATTTTTCCATGTAAAGGGTAATTTGGGGTGGGGGGGATTTTTCTCAAAGTCTTTGTGTTGCATCCCTAGAGAATGTTAAGCTTAAATACCAAGTTTGTTATTTTACCGACTTTTCGATTTTGAGTTATGTTCACAGACACAGACTTTTTTTGGATACAGAGGACCCTAAAACTTGTGTTTCTGGTGAAATCTCGGTATCAAATTTTTGGGTGGCATGCAAGACCTTTTCTATAAACTATGTAAGTAGTACATGTAGAGAAAGTAAAAATGATTTTTTGTTTATTCAGGGATCCTCAAAACATGCATTTCCAGTGAAATCTTGTGTGGAATTTTTTAGTGAAGGACAATACCTTCCCTATCTTCTATGTACATTGCAAATACATGCTAGAGAAACTAAAATGTGAACAATAGCATGGATGTAGAGTATTTACAAGACAAATCGCTAAATAGACCCCTTATGAATGAAATTGACTGTTATCTAACAGAAGATACCATATTGAACGAGTATGTTCTATTGTGAAGTATTTGAATGTAGTTTATTTTAATGGAACTGAACTCAAATCATTGGAGTGTGCTGTGTTGGTATGGTTGTAATAACACCCAAAGGTTTATGTTTTTGGAGCTATGTAAATTCAGAGATATTTTAAATTATTGCCATACATTTCACAGGCGTGAATGATACTTAAAAATAATTAATTTGACATATGGGACATAGTGATGAGAGCTTCGCTGTTTTATGACTTTTTAATATTTAAAGACGTTTCTGCATTCATAACAACATTATGCCTGCCTGGGTAGTGTGGTGGTAGCATGTCTGCCTCACATTCAATAGGTCGTGAGTTACCCCGATAAGTTTTTTTTTTCGGGGTTTTCCCTTATCCTGAGAAGAAGAATGTAATAATAAAAAAAAAAAAAAAAAAAAAAACCCACAAAAAAAAAAAAAAAAAATTGTTAAAACTGATATCTCTCAAGGTGCAGAAGTTTTTGCAGTAGTTATTTTGCTCACAAATTACACTCTTAGGGAGGCCTAGGGAAGAGATTAGAAACAATCTCTTGAGGATTAGAAATAAAAGTGAAGTCTTTTATGTATTCAACTTCCCTTCTCACTTGTTAAAAAGATACATGGTAAAATGAAAAATACTGTGTGTACTACCAGCAGTGATTTACACCAGTTGTGTAAAGGAAAATAAATACTTCAGTAATGTTGAGTAAGCATCACATTAATATAATACATTAATAATTCTTTTGCAATCTCAAAGTGGCATTTATTAAGATTTCTATTTATGCTTATAATGCAGGGTTGATTTCATTTTCAAATATTAGGGGCATGATTGCTATTCCTAAATCTGGAATAGTAACTATGAAGAGTATTTATTTTATTTTCAATCATAATCATTGGATTTTTACAGAAATGTTAATTTGAAACTAAAGCTTATTAGAGTTGATTGTTTCTTCCATACTAGCCATGTGTTTCAGGAATGGGAAAGATAAGAGTCAGGTTCTGCCTTTCCTAAAGCTTATTACTTTTATTACTGGTGAAATTTAGACAAGATAGGAACAGGTAATTAGAGCCACATCAACAATGTCTCCCCCTGAAGATTTAAAGTCATAATTGTACACATCTGAAGATGGTCTAAGAAAGCAGTAAGTATTAATGCCTTGCATATTAACTTGAGATTTTGCAAAATTTGTGTAAATAGCTTTAGTCGTTTACCAGTCAAATGTTAAGGGTATATTCAGTTCCATTGCCCATAAAATGTTGAGAGCATAGTTCAATTCTGTTGTAGACTGTCACATTCTTTGCAGTCACAGCCTGGTATTGTCAGTGAACAAAAATTGGAACAATATTCAAACTGTAAAGTATATGAGAGCAACATTAAATGTTTTTGTAATGCCATGTTTCTAAAAACAAATGTTTTTGTTTGTGTTCTCTAAAGTTTCGGGAATGGATTTCCCAGTACTTGGTTTGGTATACTCCAATAGTTTATTAATTAAAGTGTTTATGTTTACCCAAAAATGAAATTGACTAAACCTTTCCAGAGTATGATTCTTTTTACAATTTTAAATTGTCATTATGTCTAAAAATTTGAAGATTGGCTAAAAAATGCATTTGCCAAATAAGACCTATCTAACAACAATTAAAGGATGTAAATAAAAAATGACTAAACTATAAGAAGTTTGGAGGTATAGAAGGTTAAAGGGAGGAATTACTAGTTCTATCTATTTAATACAGAGCAAATGCAATATTTATTTACAAACTGCACGCCTGAAAGGTACTATACAGTAAAAAATCCTAGCTTTTAAATTTTAAAATACGTATTTTAAGGCACTGGATATGTTACTTATGTGTAGCATAAAACAGAATGAATTTTCTTTTCAAAATAAAAAGGTTAGTCATTTGTGAAATAAGAAATATGACATTGTTCCTAAACTTAGGGCCTGTACTATGATCAGATAAAAGCAGCATTTAATAATTCTAACAGTTACCAAATGTATCTGAAAGTTACATAAGAAATGTGTACTAGGCATTCCCACATATTCACAATCTGAGAGAGTATCTTCTAGATTACCTAAACGAAAGAGCAAGCAGTGCATAACAAGTAATCTGGTAGAAAGAAGCCAGTAGAGATCAAACAACAAACATGGCTGTACATTGATCTATGGATTTTACGGTTAATGTTTTGGTACAAATGTTTGTTGCTGCTCAAAGAGATAGACACATTAGGCCATGTCCAAATAATTTTGAAGAAGAGACAATGAAGAGCTTTTTAGTATTGTTTTCGAGTACCTAAACCTACTGCTCTGAATCTGCTAGCTGCATTCAGATTTGTAGCTCCATAAGAAGTGATTTGAAATTTGTAACAACAGGTTATTTGCAACTGACAGGTTAGTGAGAAGTGCATAATAGTTAATAATATGTAAATTATTAATAATACACTATACATGTGCATTTGTAACTTAGTATAATGTTAACATTACATTTATCTGATTTGTTTACACCTTTGCTTGTCGCCCTCTGTGGTGTAATGGTTACCATGCTAACTTCATATACCCAAGGTCGCAGGTTCAAGGTTTCGGGTGTAAAAATCCTTAGCATGGCTTCCTTCAGAGGGGAAGTAAAGCCGTTGGTCCCATGTCATAGATTTATGGCACGTAAAAGAACCTCAAGCCTGATAGAGAGGCCTCTGAGCAAAATTAAGCGGTCTTTTGGGCACAATTTGGAATGGGACGCTGAGAACCATAGTAGTTAAAGAGTGTCCATAAATAACACGCCAGTTTCATTTTACACCTTTGCTTTTGGTGTGATTGCATATGTATTGTGTTTAAAGCAAGTCTTTGGCAGTTCAAAACTTTAGATCTAATAAATAAAAACAAATATATCCATTGTGCAATAAAACAATAGGTATATAGTGTAAGTACCAAATCCAAGCAACCTGTGCAATTTAAATCAATATATGCTCCAGGTAAAGTGAGGTTAAAAATTCTAAATTTTCGTGCAGCTTAAGTTGTTAAATAGTTTCTATAATCTGCTTTATAGCTTAAGTAAAGTATAAGTAAATATTAAAAAACTTACTGAACTATTCAACAGCTGTTGCAAGGTTATATAAATATAAATTTCCTGAAGTAGAGACTACAAATTCTCCCAAATTCTAAGCGTATTTACAGCTAAAGTTATTATATCATATCTGCAGCTAAAGTGAAGTTATAATCATGTAATTGTTGGAATATAGGAACTCATTTTATAATGTTTAACTGGTGACACCTATATATAACTCCATGGAACAAAAGTGCACAAGGGACTAAGGCCTACCACTCAGCCACTGCATCCCCCATCTTGACCAGAAGGCATCTGAATGGAACAGGTTGAACAGTGTATCCATCCCTTTAGGCAAGTATTGCCCATGCAGGTCCTGCAGTAGATTTAACTATTTTCTCATTACATCTTACAGGTATATCCAGAATTATAGGAACTGTGAATTTTATTAATTCCAACTGATCAAACAAATAAAGGCAGGGTTACAGTTTTGGAGGGTGAGATGTTACCAGCACCTCGAGTTCCTCCGGAATGGTTAATGCAGTCTTCTCAATCTGGAGCCACTTTTTCTCGATCATGCAGCTCTTCAATTGGCCCCCCAGGGTAGAGGCAGTCAGAGAGAGGGAGAGGGAGAGAGAGAGAGAGAGAGAGAGAGAGAGAGAGAGAGAGAATTTTTTTCTAAAAATGCTGTTTTTGGATTCAGGGTGACCCAAAACATGTATTTCCAGTGAAATCTCGGTATTGAACCTTGTCTATACCCATACTGTGTTCGTAGTATGTTTAAATCAGGTAAAAACTGAGGTTTATGCATTTTGAAGATACAAGTGTCTTTTATTTATTGAGTATGAAAAGTTAAATAATGATTTGAAAAGTGCAGGTGCGAATGTTAGTGAAAGAGAAGGATTTAGTTATATGATTAAAATGCTTCCAAGTTTGTTAAGCTACAATGGTGATTTAATTGATGTATTAAAAGGAAACGACCACACTGTTGAATATGTGAAAAGTAAAACAAAAATGGTCAAATTAAAAGAAAAGGAAGAAGGAAGCAAAGATAGTTCAAATGCATTTAAGAGTGAAAGGAAAGAGTACAAATATGTTTTAAGTGCGGCAAATGTTTTAAAGAGCAATGTATGAGCATGAGGCAAAGCAAAAATTCATGGAAACTCAGAGGCAATGTGCAGCTGCAGCAAGGAGATGGGCACCAGCAACATCAACAATGGCAGCCCATGGTGGCAGTGGTGGCTGAGGCTTGAGTGAACATTGTCAAGATGGTAGGTGTCAGCAAAGTAAAGGATAAGCAGAACAGTGAAATGAATATGGTAAAACAAGTAATTTTAATATAGAAATTGGGGTAAGGCCTGATTCAGGAAAATCAAGTATTGAAGGAAATAGTCGGGCTTGTAAAATAGATTGGTTACTTGATAGTGGTTGTTTTGAACATATTCTGAATAATAATAAATACTTTTATGTATTTGTGGAAGTTAAAGAAATGATGCATGTAAATATCAGAGATGGTCATTCCTAAAGGCAACAAAAGTGGAAAATATTTTCCATAATTTTAATGTTTATGGTTCAAGTAAACTAAATAAAATGAAAAATGTTCTTTATGGACAGAACTTTAATAAAAAGAAAAGGAATTAAAGTAAATAAAATTTTGAAATATGTAAAAAGTTTATGATCCTAATGGAGAATAAGTTGCTTTGGCTATTAAAGAAAATGATTTGTATCATATGACAAGTGAAAATATAGTAAGTGAATCAAATTTGATAACAAATGGTAAATTAATTGAAAAGGAAAAATTGCATAGGACACTGGCGTATGTAAGTTGCAAATATTTGAAAACAATGTGTGATAAGCAAATGCTTAAAGTTTGCCAAGAGAATTGGAGTCTGATTTTATTAAATGTGGGATATACTTGGAAAACAAAATACATAATTGGTCATTTAAGAATGAAAGAACAAGAGCAAAGGAAATATTAGAGATAATACATACTGATTTAAATGGATCACATAATACTACTGGCTTAAATGGAGAAAAATATGTTCTAACTTTTATTGATGATTATAGTGAAGTAGTTAAAGTTTATGTTATTAAATCAAAGAGTGGTGTATATATTGGTTTTGTTGAATATGTAATTGAAAGTGTGACAGGAAAAAGGGTAAGAAGATTGAGGTGTGATAATGGAAAAGTGTACATAAATAGAGACGTATATAATTTTGCTAGGGAAAAGGGTAGCTATATTCATTGAATTTTGCCCACCATATGTACATGAACTGAATGTCGCAGCAGAAAAATACAATTGAGACATCATGAATATGTCTAGATGTTTATTGGCATAGGCTAGAGTAGACAATAGGTTTTACCCTGAGATAGTTAAAACAGCAGCTTATTTAAAAGATCAAATTATTGCTAATATGGTAGAAGAGGTCAAATCACTATGAAATAATGTTTAGAGAAAATACTAATACAGAACATTTAAGAATTTATGGAAGTAAACTACTTGTCACAGTGTCTGAACAGAGGAGAAATTCAAAGGGATAGAAAAGAAGATTTAGGGATTTTGTTGGGTTATGAAAATGTTTGTTATAGAGGTTTGATTAATAATAGGATAGTTGCAGCAAGACATGTAGATATAATTGAAGATGGTACAAAATATATAGGTTTTAAAGATGAGTCACAAGAGGTTTACAATATAAAAGGAAGTAAAACTAAAAATGAAAATTATGGAAATATAAATGACGAAAATAAAGATTTAGGGCTGAGAAGATCAACCAGGCAAAAAAGGAAGCCTGCAAGATTTAATGGTGATTTTGTATATAACAATGTTGTTTATGTAAATGTGTAAATGCTGAAATTCTGATTTCCTATAATGATGCCATTAATAGTAATGATTCTGAAAACTGGAGAAATGCAATGGATAAAGAAATGAGCTGTTTAAATAAAAATTTAACTTGGATGTTTGTAAATAAACCAAATGGTTAAAAAAAGTTGGATGTAAAATAGGATTATACCTGAAGGAATGAGATTATTGTAAGTAAGAGGATATCAACAGAATGATTTAATAGATAATATTTATCCCAGAGGCAACAATGCAAACTTTGAATATTTTAATGTCATATTTTTATCAAAATTATTTAAATATTGAACAAATGGATGTAGAATTTTTTTTTTTTTATGGTAAAGTAAAATAAAAAATGTATGTGAAACAACCACAAGGTTATGAGGATGGTACAGATAGAGTACTAAAATTGGATTGAGAGAAAGCCTGAGAGCTTGGTATGAATGCTTTGATGCTTATTAGAGAAGTTTAGGCTTTGGAAGAAGTGAAAATGAATTTATATATATTAAATGATAAATGATTGTAATCAGGGAAAAGTTACCCTATATCAAAGGGATTATATCTCATTAGAAAATAAGTAGACATTATCAATTCTAAATTGTAGTTTATTCCAATGGAACCAAATTTGAAGTTCAAACCCGCGCAATCAGCATGTGATGAATTTCAATGTAGAAATTTAATTCAGGCTCTTTTGTGTATTAGATCAAGAACAAGACCTGATATAAGTTTCACTAAATCATTAAAGTTAAATTTTGTAATTATTATGACGGTAGTCATTATAGGTAGGCTTGCTTTGAGGGTTTTAAAGTATTTAGTTTTAACTAAATATTTAAAAATAAACTTTTAATAAAACCAAAACTGCTGAAACTTCAGATTGTTATACAGATGCTGATTGGTCAGGCACTACCATGGGTAGAAAATCAACGACTAGTTATTTAATTAAATAAAATGAAAGTGTAATTTATTGAAATCAAAGAAACAAAAACTGTGTAGCAAAGTCATCCACATCAGCTGAATTTGTAGCATTATCTGAGTGTGTGAGTGAATTAAAGACTGTAAAATCTATTTTGATTGATTTTAATGTTGAAATTTATGATCCTGTTAAAACATATGAAGATAATTCTGGTGTGATAGATATAGCAAAGATATAGAAATTTACCACTTTGTAATTGAAAGTTGTATTTATGCTGAAATTGATATAGTAATTCTGAAGAAAACATTGCAGACATTTTACTAAGTCTAGGTCAAAACAAATTTGAAAAATTTAGAAATATATTAAATGTAAAAAATATATATATATATATAAACATGAAGGAGAGTGGTAGAGCAACGCTGTGTGTGAGGGAGCTTGGCGGTTGCCTAACACTCATGCTGTTGAACATTTTAATGGTCTTGTATGATTTTATTAGTTGCCAAAAATTGTGTTATTGTGTAAATTTGTGTATTTAATGATCCACCTCTCAGAGGTTATCACCACCATCATCATCATCAATATTCTCAAATCTCTCAGTAAGATATTAAAAAAAAATGCCAATAAACTGTTCAGAAGCTTAAATTAAATCAAAAGAATTTGAGTCTGTTTTTGTAACGCAAACATCACTTAGTAATCGCTTACCAGAACCGGTTTCGGGAACACTTGTTCCCATTTTCAACCCTTAATTCTGACTAAATCTTGCTTCGTTGGCATTAGCGATGAGGAGGGTGATGTATAATTGGAAGCATCTATGAACTTTTAAAAGCTGTTGCATGTTTATGTTAATATCATGTTTTCTTAGCAGAGGTCTCAGATCTAAGCTTTTGTATAGCTAAATTATTATATAGGTACATTTTACTTTCTCTATACTTATTATGTACATAGTGTATAGAGAAGGTGGTACATTTTACCCAAAAATTTGATACAAAGATTTCACCAGAAATATATGTTTTAGGGTCCCCTGTATAATAAAAAGTATTTTCAGAAAAAGGTCCATGCATGTGTGTGTGTTCGTGTGTCAGTGTGTCTGTGAACATGATAATTCAAAAACGAAAAGTCGGTAAAATACCAAGCTTGGTATTTAATCTTCCATGTTATTATAATATGAGGTAGCTGTTTTGGTACAGTTTATCCTTTAACAAAATTCTAGTAATCTGTATTTATATAAAAGTTTCAATAAGCTGTTATGCAGTTCAAATGAAGTTATAGGTACCTGAAATCCTAATGATAACATTAAAGATTAAAGTATTTATGTAAAGTTTTGAGTTAAGTGTTTTGCAGCAGATGTTTAGTTATGGCTTACTTTCAGTAAACCATAACAGAGGTGGTTAACATTACATTGTTTATCACAAAGCTTACTGCATATATTTACTGATACATAGTGTGTTAGCATCATTGTATATTACTGAAATGTAGCCCTTTCCTTCTTATTACAATTTACTGGCATTTTTTTTTCTTTCTTTCCTTCTTAACCAATTCAATTATCTGTATGTATAATTGGAGAGTGTAAACACAGACCTCCTGAATATTTTTACTTTCTCTACACGTACTATGTACATAGTCCATAGAAAAGATATTGTAATGCACCCAAAAATTTGATATTGAGTTTTCACTGGAAATGTGTGTTTTGGGTGCCACTGAATCCAAAAAAAGCATTTTTGGGAAAAGAACCGTGTGGGTGTGTGTGGTATATGTGCATGTGTGTGTGTGGACAGCATAGCTTGAAAACGAAAAATCTGTTAAATACCAAACTTGGAATTCAAGTTCAGTATCTTCCAAGGATGCAATACTAAGATTTTCAAGAAAATCCCCCCACCCCCACCTATCCTTTACATGGAAAAATTTTGGAAATTTTTGATTTTCTCAAAAATGGCTCTGACGATTTGATTAAAATATCGTATATTAAAGGTATTTACCTGACAAATAAAATGCATATCTTGAATTTTCTGGGAATAGGCCCTGGATTAATTTTACGGAATTTTGTATAATTGGCAAACCATAAAAGATAGACAAAAACGTACATAACAGAAAATGTGGAGCTCGTTAAAACACACAATTTATGTTATCCTACATTTTTTTCGTGGAGTGGATCGTTTTTGAGATATTCCTTGTTATTGGTTTCAGCTTTAAAATCATACTTTTCTCATGCCGGAATTTATCAAGTCCTGTCCATAGAAACAAAGAAACTTCAGTCACATAGTGACCAGCTTTTGACTAATGCTTTAGCCTATACTACTCCCTTATTTCCCTTCTACTTGCTTGCAAGCAGGTAATAAGACTATTCTGCTAATTTTGACTTGATTAGCATCAAGTGAAAAAAAGCATAAGCTTTTTAACAATACTTTATTGCATAGATGTAGAGAAAGTCATGTGAATGGAACACATCACATTTTTATATTATAAAAATAAATAAATTATTAAATAAATTACATTGCTTTCAATTCTCTTTTTCTAATTTTGAGCATATTTCCAATGTTGGTACCAATTTGTTCCAATGGAACTCATAAGGCATACCAATCCAGTGGCGGCTCGTAACCAAATTATCTGGTGGGGCACAATTATAAGATTGACTAAAATTAAAACTAAATTCGATGTTATTTATGGATGCTCTTTAACTGTTACGGTTCTAAGCGTCCCATTCTATTTTGAGCGCGTAAGACCCGTTAATATTGTTCAGAGGCTTCTTTATCAGGCTTGAGGTTTTTTTTTTACGTGCCGTAAATCTACACGGTATCAGCGAATTCCCTTATAAAGGAAGGGATTTCTACGCCTGAAAAAAATCAGCCGGATTGAACCCGCGGCCTTGAGAACCAGAGGCTAGCATGTTACCCCTTGATCACGGATGACGACAGACTAAAATTAGTGGATAGTAAACGCTTTCAGTAGAAATGAAATGCTAACCTTTCTGTTTGTAGATGAAGTCCATCCTTCGATCGATCCTTTGCTTGAAAAATACTTCCATAACTATTTGATTTACGTGAGAAACTGAACGCGACATGTTCCGATAAATTTGAACACGAACCGTCACCTTCACTGTTTACCATACGTCAACAACATTACCAGAGAGCTGACCCTGCTGCAAATTGATGCACAGCACGTCGTAACAGCTGATGCACTAGAGTTTAAGATTCCAGTCTTCAATACTACCTTACACAACTTTAATAGCTTAGTATGTCAATTACAATGTTCACGATGTTTCTTTTCACAACGAAGCTCCTTTTCTCTCAGAAAATTATGGAAACTACTCTTTAAATTAAAGTAGATCGCGATCGTGATATTAATGTCTTAAGCATTTTCTTTATAAGCAATTGTACACCTCACAAACCACCGCCTTTCTTTCGTAACAGTGTTTAGGATTTTCCCTCATAAAGCGAGTTTTTTTAACACTGCCGTTTCTTTGAACGCTAACAAGTAGCAACTGATAAATCGGCATATTATTCTGCAGTTGATTTCACCAAATTATTTTCCAGCGTATTCGGATTATGTTTCATTAAAACGTGAAATACATCCAAGGCAATGTTTCACACTTATCAGTTTATTCTTAAGGTGTATATTGTAACTCAGCACCCATTCTCAAAACACTAGCCACTAATCACCTCTCGCAAGTTAGGTCCATTTTACTGTTTGTTCACGTCCATAATTTCAATAATTATGGGTTATTTTGCCTTTTCCTGTTTTCAAGTGAAGTTTCAAATGTATCGCTAATCTATTTCCTAGTAAATTACACAACACACTGCTTGTACGCCTTGAGCTTTGGCGCTCAAGCGTACCTTGTCGTCTGCTTGCAGGGAGGAGAGAATATCAAGTACCAACATTGTACATTTTCACCACTTAAGCTTCTTTTTGTATATTTCGTTCGGGAGGTTTATAGACCAACTTTGCTTTCAAATAAGAAGACATCCAAACTTAAGAAATGTTTCTTATTATTTACTCTTACACGTGAAGCAATCTTTGGCTAAATATTTTTGTCAGGGTTTGCACTCAAACTTTAATTTTTGCTTATTGTCGGTTTTTATTTTCTCTTTGCGCATGCGCAGCAAATGACCATCTTTTCCTCTCGGTCCCTTGAACCCCGCACCCACAAATTAACTGTATCTGAAAGCATTGAATTCTTCTGCGCGTACGCATAGGATGACCACAAAATTGCTTGTGTCCGAAAAACGCAGCCGGTTACTATTTCCGACAGCCATCTTCACTACAACTGTCCAGTGTGCGTAGTAGGTTTAAATTTATACAAAATGCGTTATAGATTATAGAATTTTACCTAATAGCATAATGGAGAAATTATTGTCTGAAATTGTTGTAAGGAGGGCACGTGCCCCTGTACCAATCATTCCGATTATCGACAGATGATTCCGGAAGAGAACTTGGTTTTAAAAAAAAAAACTGCAGGCGTGATCAGCGGCGGTAACTCCCTCGTCTAGAATCTGCGAGGTAACTATCATTTTTTGTTTTGAATGCTGATGGGTTTCCGGAGTATATTGATGAATCTAGGTCTCATCGACGATGACAGTTAGACTCAAAATGTCATTCGCTTAATTGTACCAGGTACTGGCGCGGCTGCTCAATAAGCGGGAGGCCCGCGGTAGGCCTTCGCCGGACTTTCGGCTGTTGTGCCACGGAGTTTTATGAGTACCAAAAACAGCATCGAAGTTGAAAGCTGCGCCCGATTGTTGTACACTGTGAGAAATAGGGGCACCCATCGAGCCGACAACTTTTTCATCTGAATCTTATTATACAAAGTCTCCGTCCCCGTCAGCCTCTGCCACTTCTCAAAATGGCTCTAACGATTTTGATTAAAATCTCTTATATTTAAGCTATTTACATGACAAATAAAATATATACCTTCAATTTTCTGGGAATAGCCTCTGAGGAGATGTTTATTCTGGATGAATTTTGTATAACTGGTAAACCGTAAGAGATGGTCAAAAACTTACTTAACAAAAAATATAGGCTCGTCTGGATAGTGTGGTGGAAATGTGTCTGTCTCACATTCAAAAGGTCGTGAGTTCGAATCTCGCTTAGGGTGAGTTACCCGGATAAGGTTTTTTTTCGGGGGTTTCCCTTATTCTGAGAAGACGAATGTCGAGTACCTTTAAGCGCCATGGACCCCGAGATCATTTGAACATCATTTCACCAATTTAATTCATCGTCCGATATGACCAACCGGGTTAAAGGACGTTAAACTTTAAAAAAAAAAAAAGGAAAAAAAAAAAACTCGTTAAAACACAATTTATGCTATATACATTTTTGTTGTTGTTGTTGTTGTTGTTGTTGTTGTTGTGAAGTTGACCTCTTTTGAGATATTCCTCGTTATTAGTTCCAGCTTTAAAATGCTTACTTTTCTTACATGGGAATTTCTCAACCCTTGTCCATACAAACAAAGGTACTTTAATCACATAGCAACCAGCTTTTGACTATCACTTTAACCTATGGTACTCCCTTATTTCCCATCTACTTACAAGGAAGCAAGTAATACGTCCCTTTCTGCTATGCTTTTCTCAATTAGTATTACTATTATAAGAATAAGCTTTTTAACAATAATTTATTGTAGAAATGTAGAGAAAGTTATGTGAATGTAACACATAAGATTTTGTTGTTGTGTAAAGTGTTATTTATGCTAACTTGAATATTTATTTTGTTTTACAGCATACATAAGACGCATGTTTATTGACTTAATGATTAAATACCAGTGTAGGATATTACGTTTGAAATAAACCATTGTCCAACTGCCTCGTATTTAAGTGATCGGACATTCCTTGGTGCTTAATACAGTTTGCAGAACTCAACGATACCATTTCAAGTTCAAACCCGGCAATAGGAAATTGGTGAGACTGACCTTCGCAATTAGCGCTCACCATTCCCGCTGATAAGCAAGAGGGGGAAAGCGAAAGTCACTCTCACCAGTTCTCCACTGGCGGGTTTTAGCTTGAGCTCTGCAACTCTTTTAACGCACGAAGGGTGCCGGTCCCCATGGCCATGCTCGCGAAGGCGTCTCACTTTGGTGCTTCGTGGGCAGGGGATCGTGGGTTCGAGTCCCGCCTTGGGCATGGGTGTTATATGTTTGTGCAATGTGTATATGTTTGTGTAAACGAACAGTAAAACCAGTAATCATACAGGGGGGGATGTAAATATGGGATACAGCGCCGGAGTCCTGACCTGACTCCGGTACTGTTTAAAATAAATAAATAAATAAATAAAAAGGGGATATCTGCACACGTCAAATACGGGGATATTGTGCCACCTAGCGAACATTTCATACATGCTCCCTTCCTCTGAGTGGAATCAGTTTTGCGTATCTTATTCATACTGCATACATTTGACAGGTGCTTGTTGTTTATATTATGCACTTTGCAAATTACTTATTTTTGGCAAAGTATTGAGGTTGAACCGAAGGTTTTGGAAGATACATTTGCTCCTTTCACTAATGTCTATTCCCACTTTAAAAGTGGATGTCTGTACATACCCGCTGAGCACATCAGGTACGTATGCATAATCTAAATGCAGTTTTGTTCCACGAGAAATGATCATGACACTCAAAATATTAGAAGAAACTTGTGGTTATATTTGTCATTTACGGCTTCTTTTATACTAACACGCACATATATACACATATATCATACACACACACACACACACACATATATATATATATATATATATATATATATATATGTGTATTGATTTTGTTGATCAATCTACCAAGAGCATTTAGTTGTTAAAGAAATATATAATAATGCATTAATATTTATTTTAAATCAGAAACTAAAATTGCAGAACTTACTAGGCGAAGAAAGGTGCGCCCCAACATTCGTGGTTCACTAGCATAGTACTTCACACCTTCAATGAGAACTCTGGAACATACAAAATCAATTTATATTTTGGTTTCTATATTACCTCTATAAACCAGCAAGCTATATCTATATCTAAAAAGAACATTAACATTCAAAATTTTGGTAATGCTTATGAAACGATACCAACTTGAACTTGCAAATTTGAATGTAAAGAGAACTAAAATACATGGCAAAACACTTGTAAATAAATGTGTATTCATGATATTCTGCAGTTGCCTAATTCTGGCAAGTAGGTATCACTATTATTATTATTATTATTATTATTATTATTATTATTGGCATTTTCACACAAACACAAGTCTTAGCTTGAAAAACGGATATGTATTAAAATAGATATTGCAATTCATCGGCTTTGCTCTTATTAAAATCGGTGAGAGGTTAGAAAAAAAAAACTACCTGTTATATTGGTTTAGATAAGCGCTTTTAAAATTTTTAGTACTCTTATTTTTTCTTATTTTATGCGTTTTAATATTTATGAATAGGTAATGAAATTGTTGTTAATGTAAATGACCTGCTTATTATTCAAATAATACTAAGCTACAACGTATATGCTAGAGGAGGCAAAAATCCCAAACCTCATTCATGACTTAGACGCTTAGAACAACGAGCGCGAGAAACAGAAAATATCTATGTCGATATTTGAGGGAACGATTGGCCTGGGGGAACCAGAATTCAAGAACACGTTGACTCAACTGTTATGCACACATAATATGCAACATGTTCACTCTATCGACGGCTGACAGTGGCCCCTAAAGTCCTTGCGGAACGGGGAGAAGGGGCTTCCTGACCAAGATAACCAAAGCATGGCAAGGTTTTTGAAATTCCAATTAATCAAATATAAGATTTATCGTAGCAAATGAATTACTGGTAAAGCACAAGATATTAAAACAAACTCAACTAACTCCAGTACCATGGACATGGCACAATGTGTCAAGACACCAGCACTTCTAATGTTTATCAATTATTTCCAATGACTTGCGGCACGGCATGTAGCTTCGTTGACCTATAATACTTAACGTGTGTTTTGTTTATTGTGTATTGACGTTTCTGGTAGACGCAAGGCATATGGCAGGATCACTTGATGGTATCGACAACGCCCACCCTGGGCAGAGTGGTAAATGTAAAGAGCGTTTTGTTTATGGACGCTCTTTAACTGCTGTGGTTCCCATTCTAAATTGGGCGTGAAAGACCGCTTAATTTTGCTCAGAGGCCTCTCTATCAGGCTTGAGGTTACTTTAAGTGCCGCAAATCTACGACACGGGACTTTACTTCCCTTCCAAAGGAAGCCATGCTAAGGATTTTTACACCCGAAAAAATCCATCGTCCTCCGCCGGGTTTGAACCCGCGATGTTAGCATGGTAACCATTACACCACGGAGGATGACTGGCCAGAGTGGTGGTAGCGCGTCTGCCTTACATTCACAGATCGCGAGTTCGAATCTCACTTAGGGTGAGTTACCCGGATAAGGTCTTTTTCGTGGTTTTCCCATATCCTGAGAAGGCGAGTGTCGAGTAAATTTAAGCTCTATGGACCCCGAGATCATTTGAGCAGTATTTCACCGATTTCATTCGCCATCCGATATGACTAACCAGGTTAAACGGCGCTAAGGTACGCAAAAAAATAAACAAATAAATAAAAAGCTTTATCATGCTGTAAATTTTCATGTAATTATTCATAATTTACGTTATGTCATGACCTACGCTATGCTGAGTTGTTGTTGTTATTATTATTATTATTATTATTATTATTATTATTATCATCATCATCATCACCATTAGTATTTGTAGTATAGTAGTAGTTGTAATACATAATAATTGTGGTAGGTATTAACATCATTTCCTTAGAAACCTTTATGGCATGGGTGAACCGTTTATGCACGAGTTTGAGTGTTATAACTATCTAATACAAATATGTAAAGATTTCACAAGTGTATGTTTATTAACGTTTATTTATTCAGGGGACCTCAAAACATAAATTTCCGGTGAAATCACGACAGAATTTTTTGGATGGAATATGATAACTAGTCTAAATACTACATGTATGTGTAAAGTGATAAGTGTTAATTACTATCTAATATTGTTACGAAAGTCCACGGTTAAATGATTGTGTCCTGACAACAACAACAACAACCAATCACTAATCGTTTGTCTGTAAAGTAATTTTAATAATAATAATGATAATAATAATAATAATAATAATAATAATAACAACAACAACTCCATGGCACGGCATCTCACAAGGAACCTAGGTCTGGTCCATGGCAGACGTCATGGATGGGGTGCAGTATTGGAGGGTAAAGCGTGGTCAGCGCAACAAACGGGGGGGGGGTCCGGTTAATGCGGTCCTCATGACCTGGAGCCGCTGCTTCTCAATCAAGTAGTTCTTCAATTGGTCCCCCAGGGACTTCATGAGGCTGAGAGCACCCCGGACTAGGTCACCCAGCGGGGGGAAAATCCCCACGCCGGTACCGGGAATCGAGCCCAGGTCTCCCACTTGGTAAACAGCTGCGCTACTACCACGCTAAGAGACGACCGTAAAGTGGTTTTACTTTGCACAAATACGTGTTTTGTGTTTATGCACGTTATACGTTTTATAAAAATAAATAAAAAAAATAATCTGATGTGTTCCATTCACATGACTTTCTCTACATCTTTGCAACAAATTATTGTTAAAAAGCTTATGCTTCTATTTGCTTCATGCTAATCAAGAAAAACTTAGCAGAAACATCTATTTGCTTCCTTGTAAGTAGAAGCGAAATAAGGGAGTGTCATAGGTTAAAGTGATAGCCAAAAGCTGGTTGCTATGTGACTGAAGTTCCTTTGTATGGACAGGAGTTGACAGGAGAAAAGTATGTTTTACAAAGCTGAAACCAAAAACAAGGCGTATCTCAAAAACAATCAACTCCAGGAAAAAACAATGCATACAACATAAATTGTGTGTTTTTACGTACTCTACATTTTTTATGTGGTAAGTTTTTGTCTATCTCTTACGGTTTAGCAGTTATGCAAAATTCCGTAAAATTCATCCAGAATAAAGTAGTCTTCAGAGGCTATTTCTAGAAAATTCAAGATAGACATTTTATTTGTCAGGTAAATATCTTTAATATACGATATTTTAATCAAAATCGTTATGAGCCATTTTTAAGAAAATCAACATTTTCGAAATAAGTTCTATGTATAGGGTAGTTGGGGGGGGGGCACTTTCTTGAAAATCTTCATGTCGCATCCTCGGAAGATACCAAACTTAAATACCAAGTTTGGTATTCAACGGTCTTTTCGGTCTGAGCTATGTTGTCCACAGACACACAGACAGACACACGAACCTTTTTCCAGAAACGTTTTTTTTTTATTCAGCGGACTCAAAACATGTATTTTCAATCTCGGGATGAATTTTGGGTGCATTACAATACCTTCTCTATACACTATGTACATAGTACTGTGCAGAGAAAGTAAAAAAAGTAACGCTCAGCTTTTCTTCCGTAGTAGCGAAGAGTAAATAGACTGAAGAATTAAATAAGTTTCAGCATAATCAAAAAAACTACAACTTTTTTCCTGAACTTTACAAATAAATTTCTTAAATATAGAAACTGTTGTTGGACTGAGTGTTGTTTTCATTCTGTAAGCTATCTCTTAGCTATTTAAGGAGCAGGAAATATTTATTGTAAAAGCGCAGTTACATTATTTGAAAGTATGGAAGAAAATGAACTTACGTGTTGTGGAATTCTGCAATTTGTTTGAAATTGGTAAAGATGAGATCTTTGTTGTCCCTCACAATGCGTGGGATACTGCTGCTATCCAAGGGTTTAAGATACCGCTCCACCACTTGCATCAGGTCTCTGCCAAATTCTTCTTCAGTTTCTACTAGCTCCCGTACTACAGCCCTGCAAAAATAAGGAAACAGAAAGAAAGAAAGATATCATAGTTTCGAATTACAAATAAAAAATCTGATGTGTTCCATTCTCATGACTTTCTCTAGATCTCTGCAACAAATTATTGTTTAAAAGCTTATGCTTCTATTTACTTCATGTTAATGAGAAAAAAAAAAAAAAAAAAAGCAGAAATAGTCTTATTACTTGCTTCCTTGTAAGTAGAAGCGAAATAAGGGAGCACCATAGGTTAAAGTGATAGTCAAAACCTGGTTGCTATGTGGCTGAAGTGCCATTGTTTGTATGAACAGGAGTTGGCAATTCCTATATGAGAAAAGTATAAGTTTTTTAAAGCCGAAACCAATAACAAGGAATATCTCAAAACCGATCAACTCCACGAAAAAATGTATGTGACATAAATTGTGGGTTTTATTGTGATCTACATTTTGTGTCTATCTCAGTTATGCAAAAATTCAATAAAAATCATCTAGAGGCCTTTAGAGGCTAATCCCAGAAAATTCATCATAAACATTTTATTTGGCAAATAAATATCTTAAATATAAGAGATTTTAATCAAAATCGTTAGAGAGATTTTTAAGAAAATCAAAATTTTCGAAATTTTTTCCATGTTAAGGGTAGTTTGAGGGGGATTTTCTTGACAGCTTCGTATCGCAGCTTTTGAAGATAACAAACCTAAATACCATGTTTTGTTTTTAATGGTATTTTCGTTTTGGAGCTATGCTGCCCACAGACACACACACATACACACAGACAGGCATTTTTCTAAAATGCTTTTTTTAGATTCAGGGGGTCTCAAAACATATATTTCTGGCGAAATCTCGGAATCGAATTTTTGGGTGCAATACAATACCTTCTCTATATACTATGTATATAGTACGTAAAGAGAAAGTAAAAATATTCTTTTTGTTCAAATTTTGGAATCTTTGACTTAAACGTTTACTTTATCACAGTGTGACTACAGGTTGATTTAGACAAAAAAAAAAACAAAAAAAAAAAACAACACGAAAACACAAAAAGAAGAAAGAAGAAGAAGAAAAAAAAACAACAGAAAAAGTTTGTGTTTCATTCATATGGCCTTTTTTACTTATTCTGTAACACATTATTCTTAGAAAGCAATATTCTTCGATCTACTTCATGCTAATCAATGTCATTAGCAGAAACGGTCTTATTGCTTAGTTCCTTATTGTTAGAAAGAAAATGAAGAAATACACTAGGCTAAAGCAATAGTCAAATGTTTTAAAAACAGGTTGCCATTTGATTGAAATTCAGTTCTCTTTGCATGATCAGGAGAAAAACAAAAGATAAAGGAATGACAAACTCCCGTTTGAGAAAAGTTTAATTATTTTAAAGTTAAAACCAATAACAAATCATGTCTTGGAAATGTCCAATACCGCAAAAACAAAAAAACAAAATGTATATGCCATACGTTGTATGTTTTAGCCAATTTTACTTTTTTCATAGTTGAGATTACCTCTTGAGATTAACCCACTATGCAAAAGTTATCCAGAATGAAGAGGTCTTCAAAAGCTATTCTCAAAAAGTTCGATACATATTTTATCTTTAATATACTGTATTATAATCAGTCAGAGACATCAACTTCAGGTTTAGTTCAATTTTTCTTCTTCTTCTTCTTCTTCTTCTTCTTCTTCCCTTTCTTCTCCTCTTTATAAAGCATTAATAAACAAATATTAGCTATATATTCATGTTAAAGTCATATTAATAAGTATGAAATGATATGGTAAGTATGGTGTTATGATAGGCTTACGGTAAACTGGAAATATGCATCAAAATGTGCGGCAGAGCTTTATAAAATGTTATATGCCAAATTATGACATGGGGCGAAATCAGAAAATATTAAATGTTTAGAGTATTTCTCACCCTAAAAAATGGCGTGTTGTTCATGGACATTCTTTAACTATTGTGGTTCTCAGCGTCCCATTCTAAATTGGGCGTGAAAGACCGCTTACTTTTGCTAAAGGCCTCTCTATCAGGCTTGAGGTTCTTATACGTGCCGTAAATCTACGACATGGGACCAACGGCTTTACTTCCCTTCCGAAGAAAGCCATGCTAAGGATGTCAAATCTTCCCATTGTTCCTTATGTATATAGAGGATATGATGCTGCTGAGAAATTTATGGATTATCTAATATCTCTTGCGAATAAGATTAGCAGTATATACACATCTGCTGAGCCTCTGAAACTAACGGATCAACAACAAGAGGATTTCGAGTCTTCTGCCGAATGCTACTTGTGTAATTAAAAAAATCACTGGAGAAAACTGGAAGGTTACGGATCATGACCATTTGACTGACGAATATCAAGGAAGTCTTCATAATGAATGAAATTTAGCCTGCAAAACACCGAAATATATTCCTGTCTTCATGCACAACTTAAGCGGATATGATTCTCATTTCATCGTTAAACAGTTTGGCGGATAATACTGTAGCGATCTTATGTTTTTAAATGTTTATTCCAAATTCCTTTTTCAAAAAGGATTATTTTTTCTTGATTTCTATTTTTCTTGCAAATACTTATAGGATATAGGTAATGTTTTTTAACTTTTTATCACAGGTGACTCTGCAATTTTTTTTTTTTTTTTAAGCTTAACGTCCTTTAACCTAGTTGGTCATATCGGACGTTGAATGGAATTGGTGAAATGATGCTCAAATGATCTCGGAGTCCATGGAGCTTAAAGTTACACGACATTCATCTTTTCAGGATTGGGGAAAACCCCGAAAAAATCTTATCCGTGTAACTCACCCTAAGCGAGATTCGAACACGTGATCTGTTGAATGTGAGGCAGATTATAATTAAGCTGCTGTTTATAATAGTGTTTTGCATGAATAACTTTCTCTATCACATCAAAGTACAAGTATATTAGAGTAAGAGTCTAGACTGCTTACAGTATAAAGTTAGTGGTTTCTTGTTTACGCTTTCTGTCTGCGATATAGTTATTTTAAAATATTCAGACTTGGCTTAACAACTGTGTTTTTATTATCCGCGCTATCGTCAGCATCTCCTAGCCTTGTTCCCCAAGATGCAATCAAGGTGACAAACACAACGGAAACAAGCAGCCCTTGTCCCTCACCTATTATAATTCACCATACTCTGCCTCTCATGCCAACTCAATCTCCATTCGGTAGCGCAGTCAATCACGCCTGCCAAAAGTCACAAAGGGTCAGTTGAATAAAAGTCAGTAAACTCTTTTACTTACATTATTTTAAGTCAATACTGACAACAAATTCAATAAACCATAAGTATACTTACAGTTCAGGCGTTACTGATTACTTTTACTTGTTCAGTAATTACTAGTTTTTCCAGTAAATACTTAAAATTTGTTTGAATAACCTTCAGTGATTATTGTTGTAAATATTTGTTGAAATATGTTTAAGTTTGCTGTAGAGTTAACTTGCAAAATTAGCTGATAACTGTGTCAGCATTTTTACCATACGCCAGGAAAGAGCTACAAAAAGAGAAGGGATATTAGTTCCAGTGATTCTGAGGTTAGAAAGTGAAAAAGTAAACTTTTTTAAGAAACTGTTTTTTACACGGTATAGATGAAGCAAGGCATGGAGCATTAAGTTCACATCATAAAATTAACCGTTTTTACCCTATTTAGTTGACACAGTTGCAGGAGATTTTGGTATTTACCATTCCACGGTTGAAGCAAAGGCAGGTGCCAATCTCAAATTTGAAATTCAAGAAGAGAAAGAAAAATGGACTTCTCGATTTCCTTCAGTTATTGGTGCTGTTGAGCAAGAAATTACAGAAAAATATATCCGTACTCCCAACATTTCCATGAGTGCATACAAATGATAAACGATGTACGTCACTTCAAAGTTGAAGAATACAATTTTTCAAACTGGCTAACAGCATGTAATCGAGACACAAATTAGTTTTCATCCTGCATCCTTTTGAAACCGACAGAAGAGTATGGAATGGTGTAAGTTGAGAAGACGAAATCATTATCTGCAGCAACGAAATGAAAACATTCGGAAAAATAAGTACAGACTCTCAACTAAGTGAACAATGCAGGTGTATGCCCAAGTTAACTCTAATAAAGAAATAATCAATCGATTAATTGACGTAATTTACTTACTGGCGAAGCTACTTTTCAGAGGTTATGACGAACATAATGAATTCCTTAATCGGGATAACTATAATGGGTTCCTGCACATCAATTTAGACATACACCTACAAAGAACTAAAATTTTCCAAGGAAGGTAAAATCGAAGTCAAAATTATTATATTGTTGAAAGTATTAATGACATAACACTAGACACAATAAGAGAAGAAGTAAACTATGCACAGATCACCTCAAGAGTGATTTGTATTCCATTTTTAACACCAACGAAGGATGCAGAAAAGTTATCAAGTTATTGGAGATATCACAAATGTTGGCTTTTATATAATCTGATTTAATTGTTATAACCCGAGTGTGATACTATTATAATTATTTACCAATTTACATGCACTACATTTTACTGTTACCAAAGTTTAAATAGTTAAGTTTATGACCCCAGTTGTAACATATTTGTATTACATTTTGTATATACATTGATCTTGTAAGAATATTGTGGTCACCTTTGTTGTTATAAAGTGACCTTAAATTAAACAAAACTATGCATATTTTGTTTGCTTTATGCTGGACGAAACGACGGATTTCTCATTGTTATGTAAAAGAGGCTGAAATTCAGAAGAGATTTTTAGGCCTTAAATACATATTATGTCAGCAATAATCGCTCTACAGCTATAATATATTAGCATTTTTATAAAATGCCTTCACACATTTAGTATGGCTCTAAAATAACCATGTAGTTCCAAGGATATGAGGGTCTACAACATTTTGTCGTTTAAATACGAGTAGTTAGTTGCAAGCACTAGTGAACAAAAGCATTTCCTAATGCGCTATTCGTCGACCGTTACACTCATTGACCTAACCTAGTTTTACCGCAGTCAGTGCAATTCATAAAGGAATGCCAAATACTTTTCAATACATTGATTGGGTTTTATTCATTTTTTCCCATTCAACAAAACCGTAAATGCACTCAATACATCGGAAGTCAGGACGAGGTTTTAATTATGACTCACGCGATGGAATTATAATTCCAGGATTGTGAACATGGTGCATGAAAATTAAGACAGAACTGATCTCTTTTTTTAGCATATTATTGTTGACCCAGATTCCTGGGTTGGCAACATTTTTACTTTTGAGGGGATGTTTATCACCTTTGAAGGATTTCACTTATCTTTTCTTTTGGAAAATTTCAGTCATATTTTTGCTCTCACGGATACACCATTTAATATTCTCCGGACAAATACTTTGAAGTAAATTATTCCATTTGAAAAAGAGAAACAATTTATTTCATAGGCGTATGAAAAACCGAGTTTGTAATTTAGAGAAACTGAAGTTTATTGGACTACTTGATTCGAAAAAGTTTGAATATTTCAAAATCAGTTTTCTCGAAATTTTATTTGCATCTTTTAAGTCCGCCAAAAACTTTCTTTCATTTCGAAAATTCACAAAGTGAATTAGTGGCTGTTTATAAGTTGTCAGACATTTCAGGCAGAACGGTACTGATATCGCAAAGTTTTTGAAATACGCTAAGTTAGGAGAAGAAACATTTCAAGAAGTTTATAAATTATACTGTCACTTAGGTAACTAGTTTCAGTGAACACTTCTACAGTAGAACATACGTTTTCCTAAAATAAGAACTATAGCTTTCCTGGCGACGTGTTAATTCAAAATCTTCTCGGGCTTCTAGCCAGGTGTTAACTTGGCTTGACACCAACGTTTCGAAGAAGTGCATCTTCCTCGTCTTCAGGGTGAACTGATCAGTTCACCCTGAAGACGAGGAAGATGCACTTCTTCGAAACGTTGGTGTCAAGCCAAGTTAACACCTGGCTAGAAGCCCGAGAAGATTTTGAATTAATACGTTTTCCTGTTTAAAACGCGCATCAATTATGTACAAAACACTCAATGTGAAGAGACTTTCTCGACTTCCATTGTTATAGATTAAAAACAAGTTACAGAAAATTCAAAGTCAAATACATTGTTATATCATAGACATGTTTGTCCAAAAAGGAGAAAGGAAGATTCCGGAAGGGGAAAGAAATATTTTTCCTCTGTAGAGTTGTAAAAAAAAAAAAAAAAAAAAATATATATATATATATATATATATATATCATAGCTCAGCATCTATGTAACAAATTAAACTATAAACAGAACTATATATACAACGGCAGCATATAATATTATATTGTAGCATCCAGGACAGGAGCAACATGCCGAACAAGTTCAGTCTAATATACGCGATAAATCCTTCGGCTTCATTGGAAAGTACAAACTCTGTGTGGGGGGGGGGGAAGCTTAGCTGACTATTAATTGACTTTTACTGTGAATCCACTTTAGAATAGTCGGATCATATGGCCGGAATGAGCAAAGACATTTGGTCAAAGAAGTAATAACACTACTATCTGATGATATGTAGCATGTTTTATCCCTGCTGTTAGATCTGGAGAGATCTCAATTGGCACGGGTTTCAGGGCACCTTCAGTAATTCTTAAACTTCTATAACAATTGCAAATTAAGTATAATACTATCAATATAGTTCCAATAGTTTACTTTTATTTAATAGACCAATGGATATCTTGCTCTGTGGGCGGATTTGTTTTTCAAACTCTAAAATAGATCGTGGTGTCAATTACTTCTCCCCTTCAACAATTCGCTGATGCGTATCAAGCAAACGACTAAGCGAGATTTTTATGTCTTCTCCGAGCAGGTATGACATAAATAGAAACCAGACAACCTGAAGTTTAGGTTTTACCCGGAGATTCTTTCTTCCTGGAAGACCCAAGTCTGCTTGGGAAAACCAGCAACATTCAGAGAAAAGCTTCAAAGATACACCTGCAATTGGATGCGTTGATCTACTTAGACCCAATTTTAGGAAGCAAAAGTCAATGAATTTTACCAGAAGTTTCACATTTCTTCATTAACATCTGGGAGTAATTCTCATTCTATCCTCTGAATCAAATTTAAAACATTTTGTCATAAAAGTACAAACCAATATTACAACAATGCACCATAGCCCGCCTCGGTAGAGTGGGGTAGCGTGTCTGCTTCACATTCAAGAGATCGCGGGTTCGAATCTCGCTTAGGGGATCTACCCGGACAAGGATTTTCCTTATCTTGAGAAGTGGATTGTAGGTTTAAGCTCCATTTACCCCGAAACATTTGAGCATCATTTCACCAATTTCATTCAACGTCCGATACGACCAATCAGGTTAAAGGATGTTAAGCTAAAAAAATTAAATTAAATAAAAAATCTAATGCGTTCCATTTACATGAATTTCTCTAGCTATTCCAAAAATAAACTTTTCTTATAAAAGACTAATCTTCATGTACATTATGCTAATCGAAATAAACATTAGCAGGCTCTTATTACTTAATTCTTTGTAAGCAGAAGGAAAATAAGGAAATCAACTAGGCTAAAGCGATAGTCAATTCTATTAAAAGCCAGTCGCTATGTGAAACAATTGAAATTCCGTTCTGTTTGCTTGCCTGGATCAAACAAAAGATAGACGAAAGAAAGATGGCCAACCGTTTGAGAAAAGTTTTAAAGGAGCTTAAAATTGAAAACAATAACACTGAACACTTCGAAAACGGTCAACTCTACGATAAAAATGCATATGATATAAATTGTGTGTTTTAACAAGATCTACATTTTTGTATAGTAAGGTTTAGTTTATTTCTTGAGGTTTACCAGTTACACAAATTTCAGCAAAATTCTTCCAGAATGAACAGTCTTCAGAAGTTATTCCGAAAAATTTATAATATATATTTTATTTATGATGGAAATATCTTTAATGTACCATATTTTAATCAGAATCGTTAATCATTTTTGAGAAAAACAACATTTTCAAAATGTCTCCTGTAAAGGGTAGTACATAGTATAGGATTGGGGGATTTTTTTTTTGTTGAAAATCTTCATATCGCATCCTTAGAAGCTAATAAACTTAAATGAAAGTTTGGATTTTACAGTCTTTTAGTTTTTAAGCTATGCTGTCTTCACACACACACACACACACACACACACACACACACACACACACACACACACACACAAACACACACACACATCTTTTTCTGAAAATACTTTTTTTGGATTCAGGGGGGGTCCTAAAACATATTTTTCCGTTGAAATCTCGGTATCGAATTTTTAGGTGGAATACAATACCTTCTCTATCCCCTATGTATATTGTATATACGGGGCTTAAGAGAAAGTAAAACATGAATGCCGAAGAGGAGGATTGTATAGCAGTATCTGTTAAAATGAATTTCATACTGCAATATTGCATAACATAATTAAATAAGGTTATCAATACCAACTTTATAATACAGTATTATGAATTATTTGTATTGTTATAGTATTTATAGCATTGTCGTATGCATGGGAGCATTTTGTTTGATTGTCCCTTGATGGATTACTTCTTATTAATGCGTAAAAAACTATTCAAACTATGACAGTATTTGATACAATGTATGATTTAAGTTTGGTTTATTGTAGTCAAGTAGTTATATCACTTGAGATTTTGTGTGATTGCCAAGTATCATGTGTAATTAACTTAGTTTACTATGGAGTTTGTTAGTTATTAATGTAATATGCCATATTTTTTTGCTCATCATTGATGATATACTGTCTAATATTCACATTTGTTGGCTAGGACATGAAATAGGTTAATAAGTGAGATTAAAAGGAACAAAATAAGGAGTACACGGCTAACTACAACATGCACATTGAATATATAAAGGAATAAAGGAGAGTAACAATCAATAATGGTCATTTATTTATCACTATGGGGACAATGAAAAATGAATATAGAGGAAATATTTTTCGTTTTTCTAACAGTTAAACTAAGAAATGTTGTGTTTGAAAAATGCTGATTCTTGTAATAAGGAAGTAAATCGGTAAAAGAAGTATAAAATGATGTAGTGTGCAAACATTTTACTTTGAATTAAAACGGTGGTTAAGAAAATAATGTTCTCTTTCTTTACATAAAGATACGTTTTTGAAGAATTAAAACGCATTTACACATTCCACAGCCTGAGGAAATAAGAAAACAATGGATCTCATCGCTCATACAACTACTACGTAGTTATAATAGCAACATTTTAAGCACACAGGAACCGCTTCAGTTGAATTAAAAATTGCTTTAATAGTCCTCATAGTGCTAATAATAGGACTTCGAATCTTTACTATACCTAACACACAAACATAATTATATAAGGAAAGTTTATGGAAGGCATGTCTCACTAGCCGAGCACAATATAAGGCCTAAATAATTTTACAGAAACGGGGGGGGGGGGGGAGAGACACTCTTCTTGAAGAGTTTAAAAAGAACGAGTGTGTTTCCTGGTTTATTTTCGAGGTTCAATAAAACACTTCAAAACATGAATTCCACTTTTTGTTACGTTTCTAACATTACTGTAACTTACTGGTCTTTAGGTTAGCTTAGAGTAGCAAAGTCAGTTTACGTGACACAAAAGAACCTTCCTGTTGAGAGAAAATTTACTTTTAACGTTTTTGTAGTACTTTTTAGTACATCGTATTGAAACCCCTACAGCGTGAATCAGTAGAACACCCATTCTATTGCTCTGTTTTACCGCGACACTCTATTTTGACAATAGGACCTATACGCTGTTTATGTCTCACATTATCTGGATCTTCGCCTGCACAGATGTTAGATATAAAATGTATTTTATTCATAATTCTGTGATGTTTAGTCAAAACACGGTAACTCCAAAAATGGTTGTTTGTGCTAAGACTAGTGACATAAAAGAAACAATCCTATATCGTTTGGTGAAACCCTGGATATACTTTCTAACTTGGGAACATGCAGTAGTTCATAAGGTACCTAATGATAATGAATTCCACTTGAATTTACTTACTCCCTGCATTGGGCAGCCAGTTCCGGTTTGATGTTGTGTTCAGTTCGCATTGCAGAGAAGCCTCCCATTTCTTCCACTCTCATTAAGACGTTGGCAGGAACCCAACCTTGGCGAGAAGGGTCGTCGATTAATTGGACAAGCCATCTGCAAATTATGCAACATATTGCTCTTCACATTATAACGCCTAAACGATACCAATGAACTTTTTAGATTGGTCATTTATTACTTTTAAGCATTATAACCATAAAACATTTATTGTGGGAAGCTGTAGAAAGATTGACTCGACATATAATATTATGGGATAAAATTGCATAATTAGCACAAACATTATAACATATAAATCAACAAAGTATCCGTGAGGGCCATAGTAACATTTGTAGATAAGCTACGCTTTAAACTGTTTCTTAAGAATATTACCATCAACTATATATAAAAGAAAGACAGGCACTATTAACAACATAGCTTATCTAACAAATAGGTAACTACATTATTTATTTTTATTTAGAAGAGCTGAACAACAAATTAAATCTCAGCTATAGAAATTATGAAATTGCAGAATATAGGTATTACATTGAAAGACAAGTAATATATACAAAAGATATCCACCGTGTTACACTCACTTGATTTTCTATAACCATTCCTCAATAAATTACTCTTACAAAGCCTCATTCTTCTATCTATTTTATATTAATCCAGAAAGATTTGTAGAAAGATTTTATTACACATTTTCTGTAGGCACGACGAAAATCAAGAGGGACGCAGGGTGTTTTTTAGGGTGGGATTTGATAAGTTAGTAAGCAGGAGGAATGAGAAGTAAAATTGTATATTCAGAAACATAATGACTTTAATACACAAACAATGTCAAAATGGCATTTACAGAAGAAGGCCTACTGGAAATTTCAACAAGTGCTTCATTAGTTTTTATTTTAATGTACATTTAATTTGGATAGGTAGAGTCAGACTGAAAAGTTCAATGCCATAGCCGGGATTTCAACCACAGATCTCTTGATCTCTAGCCGCTGAGCTACCATGGCAACATGCCGGCATAGCATTGAATTTCTCAACTGACTTGCATGTTTCCCGGTAAACCACAAGGTGTTCTTAAATTATTTTGAGATGACAACCCCAATGGCGACTTGCAATGTTGCAAGTACTTTAAGTCCCAGGATTCATAGTATAGCCAACTATTAGGGTCAATTGGTTTTGGATTAATTGTTTTTTCTGACTCTACCTATCCATCTCCTGCTGTGTAGGGCAGGAGTTGGATAGGTAGAGTCAGACTGAAAAATTCAATGCCATGGTCGGGATTTGAACCACATTTCTCCCGATCTCTAGCCGGTTGCTCTGCCACTGAGCTACCATATCTGATTCGCATGTTTCCCGGTAAACCACAAGGTGTTCTCAATTATTTTGAGATGACAACCCCAATGGCGGATTTTTCAGTCTGACTCTACTATCCAACTCCTGACCTACACACGGCTTGTGTGAAAAAAACAATTAATCCAATACATTTAATTTGTCTCCTCCCATTGTGCATTCAGAGCAACATTTCGTCACAGAGATTCACAGGGGTTTTAAGGAAATCCAGTTGAACATTAGCTTTTAGAGCTCTTATGTGCATTAAAAGTAATCATATGCTTCAGGTAAAAGAGAAAGTAAGTGGAGAAATATTCGGATTATGTTTGAGAGAAACAATACGTCAACGTAGCGCTCGATGCAATTCAGCTTAAGGGGAGTCGAAATGCCTAACTTGCCAATGTTAAAGTTTGACCCATATCTCAGTAACTATTTAAGATAATGAACCAAACGTTTCAAGGTATATTCAGCAACACCTTTACTGTTGATTGCTGAAAAATGGAGTACTCCGATGGTTAGACGGAAAGGTATGATTTTTTAAAAATAAAGCTCTTAAATGTTATTGAAAACACAATGATTTTTAAATTTAAAAAAATCCATATACGTAAACACTTTCCCGTTAAAATAAAGTCTATTTAGTTGCAAAGGTGTGGTAAAAATTTCAGTCCTTAGTGTCAATTAGTTTCCTAGATAATGGGACATTTGTATACACAATTTTACTTCTTCAGAATTGGCTTTCAAACGTAACATTAAAAACAAAAATGTAATCTAACTTTCCAAACTTAACTTTGCAGTACTTTGAAGCTCTCACGAGAAGAAAATATGAGCGGGACGCTAATGCTGTCAATAGCTAAAGTAAAACTTTCCGATCAAAATAAAAAAAAAAAAAAAAAAAAAATATATATATATATATATATATATCTTCTCTAACATTAATATTTACAAACCTATTCGTGGTTTATCAAGTGAGGTACCTACAACACAAGATTATTTTCAACAATATTTTTAAACTATTTAAAATTATTGTACCTCTAAGAAAGTCATACCAAAATAAGCGGGAGATTCAAAATATTCATTTGCATTTAAAACATGAAAATAAAAAAAATATTATAAAAATCTCATTTCTACTTCTCTTAAAGTAAGAACAACATTATCATCTTTAGTATGAATTATAATCTGTATCTACACCTATTGCTGATTTAAACACACGTTTATTATATGTGGACGTTTTATTTCAAAGTAATTTATATGCTATATTTGCCCATTTATATTTTTAAAGATAATATTGTATGACATTCTTCCAAACTCATTTTCTGGAAAAACCGGAAAAGCCTAAAACTGCTGCTGCAGCGTATTCTAAAAGGGTAAGTATAGAACAACTGTTTAATCGCAAGTCATATAAACCAGAAAATTATTTTGTGTTTCAAAGTCAAAAGACTTTGGTACAACAAGCAAGGAACCATTGCGCAAAAAGAAATTATGAAAAACTTCAATTATAGTTAGCACTTTTGTCAACATTTTGAAGGCAGAAAGTGAAACTGAGTCAGTAATTATCCACACTTTAATTGTTAAAAACATCGTCGAT
Source organism: Hymenopus coronatus (assembly GCA_030762935.1). Lineage (NCBI taxonomy): Eukaryota > Metazoa > Arthropoda > Insecta > Mantodea > Hymenopodidae > Hymenopus > Hymenopus coronatus. Next base: position 18,559,230 of record CM060884.1, read on the forward strand.
GTTGCTACAGAACTGGCAGAAAGATGATTGGCGCTTAAATATCTTTACGACTTCGACAGTCTAAAAGTTAATAATTTGTTTAGGTGCAATGAAGGTAAGGATCATCTTTCTAATAGCAATAAGATGACTTTCTCTACATCTCTGCAACAAATTATTGTTAAAAAGCTTATACTTCTATTTACTTCAAGTTAATCGAGAAAAAATTAGCAGAAATAGTCTTATTACTTGCTTTATTGTAAGTAGACGCGAAATAAGGGAGTAAGTTTATCTCGATTAACATGGAGTATACAAAAGAATAAGTTTTTCAACAATGATTTATTACAGAGATGTAGAGAAAGTCATGCGAATGGGACGCTTCAGATTTTTGAAGTCAGGACGATAAACTCTCTAGTATAAATTACCTCCAAAAGACTATGGATGAAATCTACGTAGCGTTCAATATTAAATGCAGTGATTGTCAAGTGAACCTGCATAGGTTACTGTAATAAAACAAGTAGGTTTGCTGAAAACCTTTATGTGCTTTGAAACATAGAAACTCGGCAACAATTTTAGCGGCGGAATAAAGAACTATCTACTATTGCCAGGAACATAGGTACCTTGGTTTTGTCTAGCTATTGTGTTTTTCTAACTACTTAAGATATTATGGTCCTATTCAGTTGAGCTTCTGAAAATCTTATGTAATGGCTACAGAGACTACTGTGAGAATAGTGATTTTCTAAACAATGTGTTCACATTGTAAAAATATAAAGGTTATGATAAGGAAATGAATTGTTTCAACGGTCAATGCTGGCATCAGTAGAGGTTAAGAGGACGAATTTATCGCTTAAGACACTTTGTTGCAAATGAAACTACACAGCACTACATTGCAGGGGTTATTGAATAAATGGCCTGGTAAAAAATATTTTGGAATTTATCGATTTCTTCCGTTATTCTTTGTTCTTGGAGCATGTTTGGAGTTCTCAATGATAAATTGGCATGTTGGAGAAATCAACTTTTATCGTACTTATAAACGTAGACAAATAAAGCTTGTGGCAGAAGAACTCCTAGAGCAGAAGAATTCATCATAAAAGAACGATGCCTGCTGGTGTATCTTGGAAAAGGTATGTTTACTTCTTTGCGTCAGCAATGCTGTCAATGATGGCAGGAGCACAAATGGTTCATATGTATTACCGTCCACTGCAGGATTTTGATACACTTGTTGAACAAGAAATGGAAAGGCTTCGAAAGGAAAAAGAAAAACAGAAGGATCATTCATAGTATCGCATTTGTTATTTTGAAGCAGTGGTGTAAATGCTAAAATATGAGTCTGTGCTGAATTCAGGACATAGAGGTGTAAAAGAAAACATTTATTTGAAAAATAGTAATATTTACTCATATACCTATTAGACTTACATAGCCAACCCGAGCGATTAAGGGCCTGTTTAACTGCTTTGTGTATCACTGCAATGCAAAATTCACAATTGTAATGTGTACGTATGTAACGCGTCAATGTAACTTTATCTTAGCAATTTCTTAATTGTACCCTATCAGGAGTTAAATGTAATTGTTACGAAACTTCCTCTGTTGCATATATATATGATAATCGTGTACATTACACTTGTCAATACGAATAAATCATATTAATGCAGCAAAAGGTAATCTTGCACACCAAGTTACCCTGTCATGGTAGGTACCGCGCAACGCCAGGCAGGCAACCTCGCTTTACAACATAACTCCAAAAAACACCAAGAAATCACCAAGGTTTTCAATGCTTAGTGGTTGTTACATAGCTTCCGGTGACGCGATGTATTTCTTCCGGATATTTAATGATTGTTCTAATGTTTTGTAATGCATTAAATTTAAAGGTGCACGAAAAGACTAGTTTTGAAAATGATACAAATCACGCATTTTTAGGCCTTAAAAACCAACAATTGACTTGCAAATTACATGTAATACTCCATCGCCATCTAAAGTGAGAGTTAAAATCATGTCCACATAAGGGAAAATAAACTATTTGTTGACTTCTTCGGGTGATTACGGTTACTTGTACGACATTTTCCTTTCTGTTTCGTGGATAGGTGTATAAGGCATTCTTTTATGTTGTATTTGTTTACTACTTGGCGGTGATTTAACCTCAAAATAAACGGAAATCAGAACCATTACTGTTTTTAGTTGGTATAATAAACTGAACCAGCGCCATCTGAAGAGAGAATATATATTTAAAATCGTCAGGAAATGGGGAAGCTATGCTATTTGTTTCGTCAGTTTGGGCGATTATATGTATTTTAGTTAAGCATTTCCTTTTCGCACATTATAAATCATTTCTCTCATAATTGATATTATTACCCTTTCTATAGCTATATGTTTCCTTCGATTTCGAGGTTATTTCCCGCACTTTTGTTTCGACTCATTTATTACATTGCAGATATTTTATGACTACTTCGGAGAGAATTTATATTTAAAATCGGCAGGACGTAGGGAAGCTATGCTATTTATTTAGTCAGTTGGGCGATTATATTTATTGTGGTTAAACATTTCCTTTTCGCACATTATGAATCATTTCTCTTATATTTGTTATTATTACCGTTCCTATTGTACATTTATTTTAGTTAAACATTTCCTTTTCGTACATTATGAGTAATTTCTCGCACTTTTGTTTTGACACATTTATTATATTGCAGATATATTATAACTACTTCCGTGTATACCAATGACTGTTTTGACCTATGCAGTAAATTGAGCAAAAGTACCAACTACTTGCTAATATTGCATAAACGTGGTGGTTTTTAAATGTGTATGTTGGCATTCCGCGTTGCGCATTGACAGCGACCGCCATCTGGTATGCAAGATTATCCAGCAAAATATGAATTACTCATTATAAAAGTCAAACAAAGAAGACAACATAAAAATAAAGTACATACGAAGGCTTGAAATTTCGCAACATTTAACCCGGTAACTTTAACCATGACACTAAATAATGCCACTCTGTCCGTCCTTTCCGTAATCTGGATGTTCACGTCACGGTCCATTGCGGTTTGATCAGTGACATGCTTACGCTTAATACATTTTATGCTGTAGTAAAGAATTTAGAACACATAACCCATAGGTTCCCTATCTCAAACTGTTTAACTTAAACTCTTTTATAATCCCAAGTTGTGCGGTCGAATTCTAGGACGTCCTGTGTGTATGCGTTTGTGAAAGATGATATAATAAGAATAATAGATGTAAAAATTATAAACTTTTGAGCTATAAATCGAATTGCAATTCATTTTGGAAAAAATCCTAAAAATACGAAGATTATCAATAAAGGTTTACTACCTTTATTGATAATCTTATATATATCTTTAGGCAGCATAAACAAACAAACAAAAATCATCTCATTCTTCACCGCTACCCCTAAGAGTGAAAAATTCTGAAGCTTTAGCATTGCTTGCGCTCTAGCGGGCAGGCGCTTAAAGTATGTAACGCGCCTGGCAATACATCATAGGTTGTCATGGGTTTGATGTTGTAGAGGAGAAGAAAAAAAAATGGCATGTTATTTATGGACGCTCTTTAACTGCTTGGTTCTCAGCGCCCCATTCTAAATTGGGCGTGAAAGACCGCTTAATTTTGCTCAGATGCCTCTCTATCAGGATTGAGGTTCTTTTACGTGCCGTAAATCTACACACGGGACCCACGGCTTTACTTCCCTTCCGAAGGAAGCCATGCTATGGATTTTTACACCCGAAAAAATCCATCGTCCTCTGCGCGTTTGAACCCGCGATCTTGGGTATATGAAGTCAGCATGGTAACCATTACACCACGGAGGGCGACGTAGAGGAGAAGCATAAGCGTAGTGACACATTCAGCATAATGGAGAAAAATTATGAAAAAAGTAAATAAACTTTCGTGGTTGCATGTACATATTGAAACTGTCCTATTAGTAGGCACCTTGTATCGAATTTTTCGTGTTCCCGAACAGTAAGATGCATTTAATTCGGAGAAAAACTTGGATTGAGGAAAAAAAGCGACAGACTTGATGGTAAACAATGGAGTACTACCAAAAATTCAAAGGTTTTAGTCAACATTTCATAGGCGAAATACCCACAAGAGACACTGATAGTATCGATATAGCGAGATTGAACATGTGTGAAACCAAATTCATCTGATCGGCAGCAACAAAATGAGGAGTTTTCCATCTGGCTGCAACAAAGACATGGCTGCTGCTCTTTAGCAAACAATCCGAGTTTTCTCGCGCAAATTCCATATGTTACACAAGTACTCTTCTGCTTAGTTTCTCTGTCTTGTCTTACTGCCAGATATTTATGTCTTTTGAAAAAAAATTGATGTGTTCCATTCACATGACTTTCTCTACATATCCGCAACAAATTATTGTTAAAAACCCTATGCTTAAATTTACTTCATTCGAATCGAGAAAAAATTAGCAGACATAGTCTTACTTGATCCTTGTAAGTAGAAGCAAAATAAGGGAGTACCATAAGTTAAGTGATAGTCAAAAGCTGGTTGCTATGTGACTGAAGTTCCTTTGTTTGTATGGACAGGAGTTGACAAATTCCTGTATGAGAATATAAGTTTTTCAAAGCTGAAACCAAAAAAAAAAAAAAAAGGGAATATCTCAAAAAGATCAACTCCACGAAAAAATGTATATAACATAGGGTGTGTGTTTTAGCGTGCATTACATTGTTTGTGTGGTAAGTTTTTGTCCATCTCTTACGGTTTAGCAGTTATGCAAAATTCCGTAAAATTCATCCACAATAAAGTAGTCTTCAGAGGTTATTCCCAGAAAATTCAAGATATACATTTTATCTGTCAGGTAAATATTTGTAATATACGATATTTTAATCAAAATAGTTAGAGCCATTTTTGAGAAAATAAAAATTTTCGAAAAAAATTCCATGTAAAGGGTAGTTGGGGATGGGGGATTTTCTTTAAAATTTTAATGTCACATACTCGGAGGATACCAAACTTAAATACCAAGTTTGGTATTCAACGGCCTTTTCGTTTTTGAGCTATACTGTCCACAGACAGACAGACAGACGGACACACACACATACACACGGACCTTTTTCCAAAACTGCTTTTCTGGATTCAGGGGGATCCAAAACATGAAATCTCAGTATCGAATTTTTAGGTTACATAGTACTATACTATGTACATAGTAAGTATAGAGAAAGTAAACATGAAACAGTTTTATCGTGATCCCAGGGTACACGCTGACTAGCCGATATACGCGTACGCTGGAACCACACAATATCTATGCCTCAACTATAACTTTATGATCTTGAGAATTTGTGATTTTTACCTTGTTGCAATCAAATTCCAGTAATCTATTTGAAAAAAAAAACCACTCACTTTTTACTTTCTTTACACGCACTATGTACATAGTGTATAGAGAAAGTATTATATTCCACCCAAAAATTCGATACCGAGATTTCGCTGTAATAAATGTTTTGGGTCCCCCTGAATAAAAAAAAAAAAACATTGGAAAAAGATCTGTGTGTGGGTGCGTTGGTATTTAGTTTGGTATCTTCTAGAGATGCGACACGAAGATTTTCAAGAAAATCCTCCACCCCAAACTACCCTTTACATGGAAAACATTTAGAAAATTTTGATTTTTTTCAAAAATGGCTCACGATTTTGATTAAAATATCGCATATTAAAGATGTTTACGTGACAAATAAAACGTTTATCTTGAATTTTCTGGGAATAGCCTCTAACGACCTCTTTACTGTGGATGATTTTTATTGAATGTTACTAAACTGGTAAACCGTAAGAGATAGACAAAAACTTACTGCACAAAAAATGTACAGCACATTAAAACACACAATTTATGTTACATAACATTTTTTCGTGGAGTTTTGAGATATTCCTTGTTTTTGATTTCAGCTTTAAAATAGCTTATATTTTTCTCATACAGGAATTTGTCAACTCCTGTCCATACAAACAAAGGAACTTCAATCACAGCAACCAGCTTCTGACTATCACCTTAACCTATGGTACTCCCTTATTTCACTTCTACTTACAAGGAAGCAAGTAGTAAGACTATTTCTGCTATTGTTTTCTCGATTAGCATGAAGTAAATAGAGGCATAAGCTTTTTAACAATAATTTGTTACTTAGATGTAGAGAAAGTCATATGAAGGGAACACATTACATTTTTTAAGTATTTAACGCCCGTCTTTACTACATTGGCACCGCAGGCGATGACACTGGTGAAAAATGAAATGAAGATACCGGTGGAATACGATGCTGGGGCACACCGCAGAACCTGAAGAAACCCCGCCCCTGCGCCTCTTTGTCCACCATAAATCCCTCATGCGGTCACCTGGGAGCAAACCTAGGCCACCTTGGTGAGAGGCGAGTGGTCTAACTGCTCGGCCACGACGCGGCCATTATTAAATGTATTTTTACTTTTCTACACGTACTATGTACATAGTGTATTTAAAGAAGTGGTTATGGATTATTACGGGTATTTGAATAGTTAATAGGAATTTATACCTGTTGTAATTGAATCTACTGCTGCTGATGATTTCATCAGCTGAATTTCTAATGTATCTGAAGAATTAACATCAGATGACTGAAAGGCAAGTAATGGTCTCTTAAATCATATTATAGTAATATAGCAATATTGCACTCCACCAAAAAATTCGATACCGAGATTTTACCGGAAATATATGTTTTAGTGTCCCCTTGGTCCAAAAAAAAAAAAAAATTTCAGAAAAAGGTCCATGTGTGTGTATCCGTGAACACGATAATTCAAAAACGAAAAGTCGGTAAAATACCAAACTTGGTATTTAAGTTTAGTATCTTCCAGGGATGTGACACGAAGATTTTCAAGGAAATTCCCCCACCCCAAACTACCCTTTACATAGAACTTTTTTCGAAAATTTCGATTTTCTCAAAAATGGCTGTAACGATTTTGACTAAAATATCGTATATTAAAGATATTTACCTGACAAATAAAGTTATATCTTGAATTTTCTGGGAATAGCCTCTGAAGACTACTTTATTCTGAATGAATTTTCCAGAATTTTGTATAACTGCTAAACCGTAAGAGATGGACAAAAACTTACCACACAGAAAACGTAGATCACGTTAAAACACACAATGTATGTTATATACCTTTTTTGTGAAGTTGATCGTTTTTGAGATATTCCTTGTTTTTGGTTTCAGCTTTAAAAAACTTTTGGCAGGCAGGAATCAGTCAACTCCTGCCCATACAAACAAAGTAACTTCAGTGACATAGCAACCAGCTTTTGACTATCACTTTAACCTGTGGTACTCCATTATTTCGCTTCTACTTACAAGGAAGCAAATAATAAGACTTGTTTCTGCTAATTTTTTCTCGATTAGCATGAAGTAAATAGAAGCATTAGCTTTTTTAACAGTAATTTGTTGCCCGCCTTGGTAGTGCGGTGGTAGCGTGTCTGGCTCATATTCAACAGGTCGTGAGTTCGAATCTCACTTAGGGTGAGTTACCCGGATGAGGTTTTTTTCGGGGTTTTACCTTATCCTGAGAAGACGAATGTCGAGTAATTTTAAGCTCCATGGACCCCGAGATCATTTGGGCATCATATCACCGATTCAATTCTTCGTCCGATATGACTAATCAGGTTAAAGGACGTTAAACTACACACAAAAAAAAAAATTGTTGCAGAGATGTAGAGAAAATCATGTGAATGGAACGCATCAGATTTCTTTTTTGCACTGCCTTGTACATATCTAATACTACTGTTTATTTCTATTTTCCATAAGTGACACTCAAGCGTGTATTAAAACATTCATTCCCGAATTCTTCTACGTGTTTATCAGAACGTTAATATTGCATTCTGTTTGGATGGAACTAGTCAGCACAGCAGAGACACTATTCACTGCAGGCATTGAGCCTAGTTGTGTTTTGCTGTGACTATACGCATGCACTGACATCATAGAATGCACACGTTGCAAGCACCCTGCAGCAGGTTGCCAATTTAGACACTTTGTTGTAACCTCCTTAGCGCGTTAGTAGAGCAGCTGCTTGCCAAGCAGGAGACCTGGTCCGGGGAACACTCAGCCTCGTGAGGTCCCTGGGAGGTCAATTGAGGAGGTACTTGATTGAGAAGCAGCGGCTTCAGATTGAGAAGACCGCATTAACCTGCCGGGATGGAGTCGAGGCGCTGATCGCGCCTCACCTTCCAGCCAATTCATGACGCCTTCGGGCCAAGAAGGGGGATGCAGCGGCCGGGCGGTAGGCCTTGGTCCCTTGAGGACTGTTGTGCCATGGAGTTAAGCATTAAGTAGCTAAACCTGACCATTTGGAATACTCAAAAATACTTTAAAAAGTCACAAGTAGCATTTTAGCTGGTTTTGTTCTCCGTTTAGCCACAATTGGCCTTTTTCAAACATACAAAGTTCTTAATTTTAATAAATATGTATACACATATTGTATCATCGCCAGTATTGGACAGTTGCCCCGGTTAATTGATGACTTTTGACACATTTTCCGCTGTATCTGTGATGATGTCATGAAGTCATCTGCTCTCGTTTCTTTCTATGTCCATTTTCCAATAATCCCAGAGGTCCAGTACAAATAGGTAAACAAGCATTCTATTTTATAATGTCAGCAATAACACTATACGTACAGTGATGCAATGACAGGTTTAGTTCTTTATGGCTAAATCTATCACTACCTTGTGATAGAAAAATCTAATGTGTTGCATACACATGACTTTCCCTACATCTCTGCAATAAATTGTTAAAAAGCTTATGCTTCTATTTACTTCATGCTAATCGAGAAAACAATAGCAGAAATAGTCTTATTACTTGCTTCCTTGTAAGCAGAAGCAAAATAAGGGAATGCCATAGGTTAAAGTGAAAGCCAAAGCTGGTTCCTATGTGACTTTGTTTGTATGGACAGATTTGACAAATTTCTGAATGAGAAAACTTTTTTAAAGCTGAAATCAAAATCAAGGAATATCTAAAAAACGATCGATACTGCGTAAAAAATGTATATGACATAAACTGTGTGTTTTAACGTGCTCTACATTTTTGTGTGAAACGTTTTTGTCCATCTCTTACAGTTTAGCTGTTACGCAAAATTCCGTAAAATTCATCCAGAATAAAGAAGTCTTCAGAGACTATTCCCAGAAAATTCAAGATACACATTTTATTTGTCATGTAAATATCTTTAATATATGATATTTTAATCAAAATCGTTAGAGCCATTTTGGAGAAAATCAAAATGTTCGAATAAAATTCCATGCGAAGGGTAGTTGGGGGGGGGAGTTTCTTGAAAATCCCCGTGTCGCATCCTTGGAAGATACCAAACCTAAACACCAAGTTTGGTTTTTAACGGTCTTTTCGTTTTTGAGCTATGCAGCCCCCCACACACACACACATACACACAGACAGACGACACACGGACCTTTTTCCAAAAATGTTTTTTTTAATTCAGGGGGATTCAAAACATGTATTTCCGTTGAAATCTTTGTATCGAATTTTTGGGTGGAATGCAATACCTTCTCTATACACTATGTACGTAGTACGTGTAGAGAAAGTAAAAATTGGCATGGGTTGACGTAGTAATGAAAATTAAAAGTCAATTACAGCAATTACGACCAGTCCCATCGTCTCTTACACTGCGTACAAATGAACATCTTATCTCTCCTTGGTTTGACCTGTATGAGTGATACATTGGGTTTCTGCTTCTGATTTCTCTACATCTCTACAACAAATTATTATTAAAAAGCTTATTCTTCTACTTACTTCATGCTAATCGAGAAAAAATTGGCAGAAATCGTCTTATTACTTGTTTCCATGCAAGCAGAAGGGAAATAAGAGAGTAGCATAGGTTAAAGTGATAGTCAAAAGCTGGTTGCTATGTGATTTAAGTTCCTTTGTTTGTATGGACGTGAGTTGACAAATTCCCGTGTGAGAAAATTAAGTATTTTAAAGCTGAAACCAATAACAAGGAATATCTCAAAAACGATTAACTCCGCGAAAAAAATGCATATAACATAAATTGTGTGTTTTAGCGAGATCTACGTTTTTTGTGGAGTAAGTTTCTGTCTATCTCTTAACGGTTTGCCAGTTACGCAAAATTCAGCAAAATTAAATCCACCCAAGAGGTCTTTAAAGGCTATTCCCAGAAAATTCAAGAAATACATTTTATTTGCCATATAAATATTTTTAATATACGGCATTTTAATCAGAATCGCTAGAGCCATTTTTGAGAACATCAACATTTTCGAAATTTTTTCCATGTAAAGGGTAGTTTGGGGTCAAAACCTCGTGTCGCATACCTGGAAGTTTGGTATTTTACCGACCTTTCGTTTTTGAGCTATTGTGTTCACAGGCACACGGACCTGTTTTGAAAGTCCTTTTTTTATACAGGGGACCCTAAAACGTGTGAAATCTCGGTATCAATTTTTTGGGTGGAATGCAATAACTTGCCAATGCACTACGTACATAGTACGTGTAGAGAAAGTAAAAATCTATAGATGCAGAGATGCAGGAGTAGATTTGCAGTTTGTGAGGGCTGAAATTTTGTAGGACTAAATCTTCGCTAACCATTTTTATACTCTTATCAGTATGCTACAACTGATTAATAATTTCATTATTTGCTGCACGCACTGTCGCTTTTTTACTTTCTCTACACGTACTATGTACACAGTGTATAGAGAAGATATTGTATTGCACCCAGAAATTTGATACCGAGATTTCACCGGAAATATACGTTTTGGGTCCCCCTGAATCCAAAAAAAGCATTGTTACAAAAAGGTCCGTATGTGTGTGCGTGTGTGTGTGTGAGTGTGTCTGTGGACAGCATAGCTCAAAAACGAAAATACCGTTAAATACCAAATTTGGTATTTAAGTTTGGCACCTTCCAAGGATGCGACACGAAGATTTTCAAGAATATCCCCCCACCCCAACTACCCTTTACATGGAATATTTTTTGAAAAAATTTATTTTCTTAAAAATGATTCTAACGATTTTGATTAAAGTGTGAAATATTACAGATATTTACCTAACAAATAAAATGTATATCTTGAATTTTCTAAGAATAACCTCTGAAGACTACTTAATTCTGGATGAATTTTACGGAATTTTGCATAACTGCTAAACCGTAAGAGGACAAAAACTACACAAAAAATATAGAGCACATTAAAACATACAATTTATGCCATATACATTTCTTCGTGAAATTTATCGTTTTTTAGATATTTCTTGTTTTTGGTTTCAGCTTTGAAAAAGTTATACTTTTTTCATACGGAATTTGTCAACTCCTGTCCATACAAACAAAGGAACTTCAGTCAAATAGCAACCAGCTTTTGAGTGTCACTTTAACCTATGGTAACTCCCTTGTTTGCCTTCTACTTGCAAGGGAACAAGTAATAAGACCATTTCTGCTAATTTTTCTAATTTAGCAAGAAGTAAAAGAAGAATAAGATTTTTACCTATAATTTGTTGTAGATATGTAGAGAAAGCCATGTGGATGGAACACATCAGATTTTTATATAGCTTCTACAAACTATTGAACCAAAATTTATTTTTTTATTTCCTTCATATTAATGGAGATAAACTTTTAAGAAATAGTTTCATTGCACAATTTCGTTGTAGGTGCAAGGTGGACGGAGAAAACCGAATCCAAAGTCAGATGTTCAAAAGCGTGTTGTTATTTGCTGGCCTTGAAATGTCATGCTTTCCCAGGACATCACGGAAGCAACTAAATAGGGACAGCATTTTAAAGAACCGACAAGTGTGGCAAAAATTACAAACCGTAGTCACGGATATACCAGGAATGGCCAATGCTACAAAAAATCAAATGCGTTCCATTCACATGGCTTTCTCTATATCTCTACTACAAATTATTGTAAAATAACTAATTATTCTATTTACTTCATGCTAATCGAGAAAAAATAGTAGAAATGATATTATTATGTACTTGTTTCCATTTAAGTAGAAGAGAAATAAGGAGTAGCATAGGCTAAAGTGATAGTCAAAAGATGTTTGCTATGTACTTGCCTTGAATGTATAGACAGGAGTTAAGAAATTGCCGTATGACAAAAGTATAAGTATTTTAAAGTTGAAACAAGGAATATCTAAAAAATGATCAACTCTACGAAAAAAAAATGTATATATAACGTAAATTGCGTATTTTAAAGAGTTCTAAATTTTCTATCAAGTAAGCTTTTGTGTATCTATTATGTTTACCAGTTATGCAAAATTCCGCAAAATGTATCCAGAATAAAGATGACTTCAGAGGATATTCCGAGAAAATTTAAAATATGAATTTTATTTATCATGTAAATATGTTAATATAAGATATTTTAATATTAATTTTTAAAAAAACATTTTCGAAAAATGTTCCATGCAAAGGGTAGTTGGTAGATTATCTTAAAAATCTTCGCGTCGCATCCTTGGAAGGTACCAAAACTTAAATACCAAGTTTGATATTTAACGGTATTTTTGTTTTTGAGTTATGCTGCCCACAGACACACACGGACATTTTTCTAAAAACATTTTTTGGGGGATTCAGGGGGACCCAAAACATATATTTCTGGTGAAATTTCGATATCGAATTTTTTGGTGCATTACAATATCTTCTCTATTCGCTATGCACATAATAAGTGTAGAGAAAGATAAACATTTAGCATAAATTGTTATTTTAAAGAGATGTACATTCCCGTGTATGTTCCTTTGTCTATGACGGATGAATTACCAGTTTATGAAATTAAACAAATTCCTCCGAATTATTTAGCTTCACAGACGATTCCTGAAAATTCCATGTATATATTTTATTTGGCATAAAAATATCCTAAACGTGTGTCATTTTAATGAAAATTGATATAGTCATTTTTAGAAAATAAAAATAATAAAAAATGCTTCTATGGAAATTTGATTTTATCCAGAAGATCTCAAAGCATCACGATAAAATATCGAAACCAATTTCTAGTGATCTACCTGCTAGTTACGTGGCTGAAAAAGAAATAAAAATACCAGAACCTTTAGGACAGATGCATGCCAAGAACGCAGGGAAGAAATGTAGACTATAGACAAGGTTGAAGGCTTTGCGAGAGATCTAAAATTAAAGCGCCTAGAGGGACGACAGAAGGCCCACGCAATCCGCATTGCATGCGAGTGAGTGTGTATGAGTCATGTCGTTGTTATCCACATGACGCCGCTCTACGTTTTAGAAAATCTTCTTACTTTCTACTGCTTGCCTATGGCAGGTACTAGAAAAGATCTTAAGTGTCCCATTCACATGACTTTCTCTGTAACAAATTATTGTTAAAAACACATTCTATATGCTTTATGATAATCGATATAAACATTAGCAGAAATTGTCTTAATTACTTGCTTCCTTGTAAGTAGAAGCGAAATAAGGGTTAAAGTGATAGTCAAAAGCTGGTTGCTATGTGACTGAAGCTCCTTTGTTTGTATGGCCACGAGTTGACAAATTCCTCTTTGAGAAAAGTATAAGTTTTTTAAAGCTTAGACGAATAACAAGCAACATCTCAAAAACGATCAACTCCACGAAAAAATGTAGATGATATAAATTGTGTGTTTTATCTTGCTCTACATTTTTTGTGTGGTAAGTTTTTGTCCATCTCTTACGGTTTAACAGTTATGCAAAATTCCGTAAAATTCATCCAGAAGAAGGTAGTCTTCAGGGGCTATTCCCAGAAAATTCAAGATATACATTTTATTTGTCAGGTAAATATCTTTAATACACGACATTTTAATCAAAATGGTTACAGCCATTTTTGAAAAAAAAATCAAAAATTTCGAAAAAAGTTCTAAATAAAGCGTAGTTGAGGGTGAGAGATTTTCTTGAAAATCTTCGTGTCGCATTCTTGGAGGATACCAAACCTAAATACAAGTTTGATTTTTAACGGACTTTTCATTTTTGAGCTATGATGCCCACAGACACACACACGGACATTTTTTTCTAAAAATGTTTTTACTTTCTCTACACGTACTATGTACATAGTATAAAGAGGAAGTATTGCATTCCACCCAAACATTCCATACAGGGATTTCACCGGAAATACATGCTTTAGGATCCCCTGAATAAAGAAAAAAACATTTTTAGTTTCTCTACACGTACTATGTGCATAGTGTATAGAGAAAGTATTGTATTCCACCCAAAAATTTGATACCGAGATTTAACCGGAAATACAAGTTTTAAGACCCCCTGAATATAAAATAAAACATTTTTTACAAAAAGGTCCGTGTGTGTCTGATTGTCTGTGTGTGTGTGCGTGCGTGTGTGTGTGTGTGTGTGTATGTATCTGCGGACAGCATAGCTCAAAAACGAAAAGACCGTTGAATACTAAACTTAGTATTTCAGTTTCGTATCTTCCAAGGCTGCGACACGAATATTTAAAAAAAAAAAAAAAAAAAATCCCCCACCCCCAACTACCCTTTACATCAAACTTTTTTCGAAATTTTTTGTTTCTTAAAAATGGCTGTAACTATTTTGATTAAAATATCGTTATTAAAGATATTTACCTGACAAATAAAATGTATATCTTGAATTTTGTAGGAATAGCTTCTTAAGACTACTTTATTCTGGATGAATTTTACAGAATTTCGCATAACTTCTAAACCGCAAGAAATGGACAAAAACTTACCGCACAAAAAATGTAGAGCACATTAAAACACACACTTTATGTTATATATATATTCGTGGAGTTGATCGTTTTTGAGATGTTGTTTGTTATTCGTTTCAGCTTTAAAAAACTTATACTTTTCTCAAAGAGGAATTTGTCAACTCATGTCCATAGAAACAAAAGAACTTCAGACACATAGCAACCAGCTTTTGAATATCACTTTAACCTATGGTACTCCCTTATTTCGCTTCTACTTACAAGGAAACAAGTAATAAGACTATATCTGCTAATTTTTTCTCGCTTAGCATGAAGTAAATAGAAGCATAAGCTTTTTAACAATAATTTGTTACAGAGATGTAGAGAAAGTTATGTGAGTGGAACACATCAGATTTTTAGAGAAAGGTCCGTATGTGTGTCTGTGAGCAACATAGCTCAAAAACGAAAAGACCGTGAAATACCAAATTTGGTATTTAGGTAAGTATCTTCTTAGGATGTGACGCGAAGATTTTCAAGAAAATCCCCCCCACTACAAACATTTTCAAGAAAATCCCCCCATTACACACTACCTTTTACATGGAAAAAATTTCGAAAATTTTGATTTTCTTAAAAATGGCTCTAGCTTATATTAAAGCTATTTGCACCCCGAATAAAATATATATCTTGAATTTTCTGGGAATAGCTTCTGAAGACCTCTTTATTCTGGATGACTTTTGCCGAATTTTGATAACTGCTAAACCGTAAGAGATGGACAAAAACTTACCATACAGAAAATGTAGAGCAAATTAAAACTCACAATATACTATATAAACATTTTTTTCGTGGAATTGATCATATTTTAACATATTCCTTGTTATTAGTTTCCGCTTTGAAAAACGTACTTTTCTCATACAGGAATTTGTAAACTCCTGTCTGTACAAGCAAAGGACCTTCAGTCACATAGCAACCATCTTTTGACTATTACTTTAATCTATGGCACTCTCTTATTTCACTTCTACTTACAAGGAAGCAAGTAATAAGACTATTTGTGCTAATTTTTTCTCGGTTGGCATAAAGTAAATAGAAGCATTAGCTTTTTAACAATAATTTGTTGAAGAGATGTAGAGAAAGCCATGTGAATGGATCACATAAGATATTTTTTTGATTCAGGGGGTCGCAAAACATGTATTTTCGGTGAAATCTTGGTATCGAATTTTTGGGTCCATTACAATAGCTTCTCTATACACTATGTACATAGTACGTGTAGAGAAAGTAAAAGATATTCTTCTATCTACTTACAAACAGCAGAAATTGTCTTCACTACTTGCTTCCTTGTAAGTAGAAGGGAAATAAGAGAATACACTAGGCTAAAACGATAGTCAAATATTTTAAAAGCCGATTGCCTTGTGGAAGAAATCTGTTTCTATGCAGGGCCAGGAGTTTACAACTTTGCTTGTGAAAAACATTTTAGTATTTTACATCTGAAACAACTAACAAGGAATATCTCTGAAGTGGTCAATTCAAGGAAAAACATAAATTGTATGTTTTAACCTGATCTACATTTTTTGTAAATAAGTTTTTGTCTATTTCTTACGGTTTACCAGTTACGCAAAATTCATTCAGAATAAAGAGGTGGTAGTGTTTAACGCCCGCTTTAACTGCTTATGGCACCGCAGGCGGTGACACTGATGATACATGAATGATGATGGAGCACCGGTGGAATGCGATGGCGGGGGAAACCGGAGTACCCGGAGAAAACCCGCCCCAGCGCTGCTTTGTCCACCACAAATCTCACATGCGGTCGCTTGGGATCGAACCCCGGCCGTCTAGGTGAGAGGCAAGTGGTCTAAACACTCGGCCACGGCGCGGCCTCAGAATAAAGAGGTCTTTAGAGGCTATTTCCAGAAAATTCAAGATATACCTACATGTTATTTGTCATATAAATATCTTTAATATAAGGTAGTTTAATCAAAATCGTTACAGACATTTTTGAGAAAATCAAAATTTTCGAAAATTTTTCCATGTAAAGGGTAGTTTGGGGTGGGGGTATTTTTCTCTAAATCTTTGTGTCGCATTCCTGGAAGATACTAAACTAAACTACCAAGTTTTGTATTTTACTGACTTTTCGTTTTTGAGTTATCGTGTTCACAGACACATGGACACACGGACACACTCACACACACACAAACACACACAGACCTTTTTCCGGAAATACTTTTTTTTTTGGACATAGGAGACCCTAAAGCGTGTATTTCCGGTGAAATTTCGGTATTGAAATTTTGGGCGGAATGCAATACATTCTCTGTACATTAAGTACATAGTACGTGTAGAGCAAGTTAAATAGAACATTTATATTACATTTTCACCAGAAGTACTGTTTTTTAGACTAGGGTTTTCATGGCTTTGCATCCTTGTTTGGTAAGTCTAATTCATTAAGGAGTGGAATAAACCTATTTCAGGGAAAAAGGAGTTACAATAACCTTATTTGTTATGGCATTATTTGGTAAAGTTTGCTGAAAAGTCTGTAGAACAACCTTCTTAGATTGTTTACTGCATCTTTACTTTCTCTAGACGGTGTGTACAATGTAATTAGTGGATAAAGAAAGTATTGTATTCCACCCAAAATTTGGTTACTGAAATTTCACCGGAAACACAAGTTTAGGGTCCCCACACGCTTTGGGGCATCCAAAAATTCATTTTTAGAAAAAGGTCTGCGAGCGTGAGCAAATGTGCGTGTATCACTGTTTCCGTGTGTCTGTGAACACGATAAGTCAAAAACGAAAGGTCGGTAAAATGCTAAACTTGGTATTTAAGTTTAGTGTCTTTCAAGGATGCGACACGAAGATTTTAAGGGGGGGAAAAATCCATTCACTCCATACTACCATTTACAGGGGAAAAAAGTAGACAATTATGACTTTCTCAAAAGCAGACAATTATGACTTTCTCAAAAGCAGCTCTAACACTTTTGATTAAAATGGCGAAATAAAGATATTTACATAATAAATAAAATGTATATCTATAATTTTTTGGAATAGGCTCAGAAGACATCTTTATTCTGGATGAATTTTGCTGAATTTTGCAAAACATACAATTTATGGCATTTACATAAATAAGGAGTTGAAAGTGACTATTTCCGAGATAACCCTTGTTATTGGTTTCAGTTTTAAACCGGGACTTTTTAAACTCCTGACCATGCAAAGAAACGGATTCCAACCACTGGTTTTTAAAAAAGTTGGCTATCGTTTTAGCCTAGTGTATTCCCTTATTTCCCTTACATTTACAAGGAAGCAAGTAATAAGGCACTTTCTTCTAATGTTTATCTCGATTAGTATGAAGTAGATAGAAGAATAAGCTTTTTAAAATAATTTGTTACAGAGATGTAGAGAAAGTCATGTAAATTAAACACATCAGATGTTTAAAAACGTGTGTGTGTGTGAGCGTGTAAGTCTGTGGGCAGCATAGTTCAAAAACGAAAAGTCGGTAAATACCAAACTTGGTGTTTAAGTTCAGTATCTTTCAAGAATGCGACACGAAGATTTTCAAGAACCTCCTCCCACCCACATTTTTCAAAAATTTTTAATTTTCTCGAAAATGGCTCTAACCATAACCACAAGAGACAAACTTGCTGCACGAAAATGTAGATCTCATGAAATTGCACTATTTGTCATATACCTCCTTTTTATTCATTTATTTTTATTTTACTTGTTTTTATTTTTTTTATCTCATTTTATTTTTTTTTTAGAATTAACCGTTTACGAGATATTCCATGTTATTGGTTTCCGATTTCAGATACTTAAACTTTTCTCAAACAGAAATACATCTTTATTTTCATCTCTCTTTTGTTTATTCCTAGCAAACAAAGAGAACCGAATTTCAATTGTTTGATTTGGCGACCGCTTTAAAATATTTGACTATCGCTTTAGCCTAGCGTATTCCTTTATTTGCCTTCTAATTACGAAGAAGCAAGTTATAAGGCAAATTCTGGTTATGTTTATCTTGATTAGCATGATGTACAAAAAATAATAATCTTTTGTAAGTAAAGTTTGTTTGTGGAATAGCTACAGAAAGCCATGTGAACAGAATACATCAGCTATTTACTTTCTCTACATGTACTATGTACATCGTGTATATATAAGGTATTATATTCCACTCAAAAATTGGATACCGAGATTTCACCGAAAATAGATGTTTTGAGACCCCTGAATAAAAAACATTAGAGAAAAATGCCTGTGTGTGTATGTGTGTCTGGATAGTAGCTCAAAATCGAAAAGTGCGTTAAATGTCAAACGTGGCATTTAAATTCAGTTTCTTCCATGAATGCGACACGAAGATTTTCAACATAATTCCCCCACCCCATCTACCCTTCACATGGAAAAATTTTCGAAAATTTTGATTTTCTCAAAAATCGCTTTAACAATTTTTATAAAAATATCGTATATTAAAGATATTTACATGACAAATAAAATTATATCTCGAACTTTCTGGGAATTGTACCTGTAGACCTGTTTATTCGGGATGAATTTTACTAAAGTTTACATAACGGGTAAACCGTAAGAGACAAAAACTTACTGCACAAAAAATGTAGATCTCGTTAAAACACGTGCTTTATCTCATACTAATTTTTCTTGCTAACTGCGATAATGTTATCCAGATATAGTAGATATAGTATTGCAAGTCAGCCCTCTCATCACCAATTCCATGAGGCGCGGTAATGTGGCTGTTGCGTTACAGAGCCCA
Source organism: Hymenopus coronatus (assembly GCA_030762935.1). Classification (NCBI taxonomy): domain Eukaryota; kingdom Metazoa; phylum Arthropoda; class Insecta; order Mantodea; family Hymenopodidae; genus Hymenopus; species Hymenopus coronatus. The sequence goes on from CM060884.1 coordinate 18,578,515, forward strand.
AAGTGCATAACCGTAAATTTCCACAGATATTGGTCTGTCGAGAATGGTCTCTAGGATATAGGGCCACTTGCCATTGTCCCGTTTTCAAACCTAAATTCGAGAACCATTGGGCACCAGCAATATGTCAAGAGTGTCGTCAATGTGGTGCAAGGAGAAATAGTCCTTACGAAGATGTCATTCAGTTTCCTATAGTCCTCTCAGAAGCGTAGCTCGCCGTTCTTCTTCACTAAGACTTCAAGGAACTATCAAGCTCTTCAGTGATTGCCCTAGATCTCATTTTCACCAGCACGCTCCATACCTCCACCTGCTTCGCAGAGAAACACGTCTTAGTGATATCCTAAAGGTCGGGTGTCTCTGGTACCAATGTTATGGAGTTTTGGTCAGCGCCCTAATCGCCTTTCCCTTCACTGATGACTGACTGGTATCGTCTAAGTAGACGCCAAGCGCTCTCCAATTGTGAAGCGGTCAATTGGTCAGCCACCTCTGTAGAAAGTCTTTCAGCCGGTCTACTAGATCCCGCGATGGTGCCGGCTCGTACTTCCCTAACTCTGCCCAGCCTGGATGTGCCTAACGGTGGTTTTTGGATTCAGCAGACTCACGGGCACTTCCTACTGACAAGGCAACAATGCCCGAGCAACGCAAAATCTGTTTAGTGATATCTTACGGTCCAAAACCAGGTTACTTGACCTTGTCTCACTTCTTGTGGTACAACATCATCCCTCAGGATCACTCAGCATATCCCCGAATGTTCATGGGGGCTCCAAGGCATCACCTCGTCTTTGCTGAGTTGCATGGCTCTTCGCCGTTGATAATGCAACTTTAAACCGTTCTTTTACATTTCATTTTGTCCTCCCATTCATTGTAGCAGCAACAGTTATAGTTCATTTATTATTTCTAAAATTTACTGCTCCTATAATTCTAGATATCCCTGCAAGGTGTAAAGAAAAAATAGTTAAATCTACTGCAGGCCCAGTCGACTGTCACCTCGTGTCTTCTGAGAGCATGCAAACCCATTATCACCTCCTTCGCGACGAACTTCCAGAGATTCACGATGCTGCGTTGCAAGGTCAACTTTAGCAGGGCCTCCTCCATGGACAACTGTTCAGTTTTCAGGGCGAACTCCATCATCTCCCCTGGATGTTGCAACCTCAGTTTAAGCTGACTGCGGCAGGGTGTAGCCATGCGATGGTCCCAGAACCGTTTCTTGAGGACCATCGAGAACTTTCCGATCACTGCCGACGTCGAATCGGATTCAGTACTTCTGCCGCCCTTCCCTGAAGGCTTACTTAAATTGTGTGGCTTCCTTCTCTGCTGACCATTGGTTGTGGGTGGTGACGGCGGCGAGGCTGTCGCAGAAGACTTCTAAGGTTGATTCAAATCGTACTTGGATGGCTTCACACGTGTAATGTTGTGTCGCGAACTGGTGTTTCTACATTTAGGTCCCTAATTCTTTCGTCAGAAACTGCTGCTCCACTGATCAATTTCTTAACGCTGCCATCGGCTCTTCCTTTCAGACACTAAGTTGTTCCCATGCATTCCAGATGTTGGTCCATCAAGCTCTTCCGTCGTTTCCGCAAATTTTATCAGGTCCTTAATTATGTTCCTCGATCAATTTTGTTCGACAATTCCGACTTTATCTTTCACACCAAGTAACTCAAGCCATTATCTCCCTTATCTTCTCCACGGCGGATTTCTTTTCTCCGTTCCGAATTTCACATCTTTTATCCTGGATTCCGTTTTTGTGTCCATCTTTTCCATTTTCAAATACATCTACTTTACTCCGGATTTCATGTCCTGGATTGCAGCCAGTAAAGTTTCCATCGTTTCCTCTATCTCACATAACCCTACTCTTGACACCAGTGTAACAAAACCTTTATTACTGCAAGAATCTGTATAATAACGATTATCTTTTGTGCAACGTTATAGCTCGAATTTATCTCTCATCGCTACGACGAGACAGTTCATAGCTTTCTCTAATGCAATTGCACACTCCGAACACACTGTCGAAACTGAACCTTCTGCTACCGAGCGATGGCAGTCTGAGGGTAGCCCGAAAAATGTTTGTCGTGTACCTACCCTTCATAAGGTATAACCATGTTCTGACGTGGAGTTTATAGGGTGGCGATTGAGAATGGGGTTGAAGGGGGCATGTTGATACATTTTATGCTTGCGGTGTGACTATACATTAGCTAACGAAAGAAAGCCGCCGTTGCAGGCAAACAACACCTACAATTTCGAAAGCAAGCCGTACACACACACAGTGACAAGGCACAGGCGCGTGCATTTGGCTTATAGTCACAGTACATCCAGTTTTAGTACTGATTTAAGTCTTATATGTATAAAGAGAAATAATAAAAGTATCATGACATGCAAAGCGCATTATAATCTTCTGAACAGGCATAAACTCAGAAAGGAGTGGTAATTTCTGTCACTTGTCTTATCATCCAACATTTTTCATATATTTTATAATTGCAAAAAACATATGTTATTTGTGTCTATGTTACGACACCAAAACAAATTTAGGAAAGCTAAATTTACATCACTTGATTAAGAAATTACATAAGGTCATGCTAGCTCATTACTTCAGCGATTAATTTTAAATTGACTCGATCACAGATTTAAACTTGGAAGTTGATGACAGCCAAGTAGGCGGTGCGGATGCGCAATCGAGTTGGCAGAAGTAATCTATGTGTTAATGAGGCATTCATGTAAACCGTTACTTTGCCAGGTGCATCTTCTGCCAACTTTACAATTAGAGGCAAGGTACTAACAAATTAACTTGTTCAAAATCACAAACAGATCTATCTGTATTGTCATTCTTTGGCGAAACGACACCTTTATGGATTACAACATTGTTGTTATAGGTTATGTATCAAAACTGGAATTGGAAATAACGTTCATTAATGTTTCAAAAGCTTTAATTTTCCTTTGCCATTAATTTACACTTCATAGTGTGGCACATAAAATATGATATTACGTTAAATTACCAAGAGCCAGAGGAAATGTTTCAAGGAGCAGAAAATAGCGAATTCATATTAAAATATGTATTTTATGACGAAAAACCATCGTATGCATAAGATAGAAAAAATACAAAAATAAATAAGTAAATAGCTGTTATGCATCGAACATTCAGTAAGGTATCTTTTCGGGGCCTGGTTTCAGGTTTTATATCTGCATTAACCCTAACAGTGAAAGAAGAGGTATAATTAATGGATCTTTTTATGTCAAGCTAAATGGAAGGACAGTCTCGTTAGTGGCTTGTTGTAAACAATATTTCGCTGTATCTGGCTGTAGAACTATTCTGAAAATTCCTTTAGAGAAAGCGGTAGCTTCGAATATGTACTTTACTAATACATGAGTGCAAATGCCTCTTGCAGTGTACTCCACTGCTTACAAAATTATCACGGTCAGCATTATCTGCGTTGCCGTTTTCACTTCAAGTTTTTCCAAATCCTCTTGCGTCTACCACACATGGAAGAGATGAGGATCGCATCTTAGAAAAACACCGCCTGCGATCCGCCTTACTAGTACAACTGCCGGATCGCGCCGTGGCCGAGTATTAAATCACTCGCCTCTCACCAAGGCGGCCTCATTTAGGATTTGTGGTGGACAAAGTGGCGCGGTTCTTTGGGTTCTCCGGTTCCCCCCGCCATCACAATGCATAGGTGCTCCATTTTCATTCTATGTATCATCGGTGTCATCGCCTGCGGTGCTGTCTGTAGTAAACACTATAAAAATCGGACGTGTTCAATTCACCTGACTTTCTCTGCATCTCTGTAACAAGTTATCGTTAAAAAAAACGTATTCTTCTGCCTACTTCATGCTAATTGAGATAAACATTAGCAGAAATGATTTTTTGTAAGTAGAAGGAAAATAATGGAATACACTAGGCTAAAACGATAGTAATCAAACCTTTTAAAAACTAGTTGCCATGTATTGCCAGGAGTTGACAAATTCCCGTATATGAAAAGTTTTAAGTATTTTAAAACTGAAACAAATAACAAGGAATGTCTAAAAATGGTCAACTGCACGAAAAAAAAAAAATGTATATGAGAAATTGCGTGGTTCAACGGGATCTACATTTTTTGTGTAGTAAGTTTTTGTGTATCTATTACGGTTTACTAGTTATGCAAAATCCAGCAAAATTCATCCAGAATAAAGACGTCTTCATAGGATATTACCAGAAAATTCAAGACATACATTTTATTTGTCGTGTAAATATCTTTAATATACGATATTTTAATCAACATCGTTAGATCCATTTTTGAGAAAATAAACATTTTCAAAAAATTTACCATATAAAGGGTAGTTTGGGGTGGGGAGATGTTCCTCAAAATCTTCATGTCACATCCTTGGAAAATAGTAAACTTATATATCAAATTTAGTATTTCACCGACTTTTCGTTTTTGAGTTATTACATTCACACACACATACACACACATGGTCTCGAATGTTTGGGTGGCATGCAATACCTTCTGTATGAATGCAATACCAATTATAAAAATCGTCCAGACTGAAGAGGACTTCAACATGACTAGAAAATTCAAGATATACATTTCATTTATGAAGCAAACGTTTCACAGTTAAAAGCTTTTTCTATTTTAATAGAAATCATTAGGGCCATTTTTACTTTCTCCAGCCCATATGTACAGTGTACGTATTGGATAGAGAAGGTATTGTATTCCACTCAAAAGTTCTCTATCGAGGTTTCATTGGAAATACACGTTTCTTTATCTAAAATAAAACATTTTTGGAAAAATATGTTTTTAGGTCCACTGAGTCTGAAAAATATTTTTATAAAAATGTCTGTGGGTGTATCTGTCTGTCTGCGGACAGCATAGCTCAAAAAACGAAACGTCGGCTAAACATCAAACTTGGTATTTAGTTCAGTATCTTCCAAAGATGCGGCACGAAGATTTTCAAGGAAATCCCTCCACCCAATCTACTTGGAAAATTTTTCGAAAATGTTGATTTCCTCAAAATGCCCTTAATGATTTTGATTAAAATGTCATATGCATAAGATACTTTTATGAAAAAATGGAATGTATATCTTGAATTTTCTGGGAATAGCCTTTGAAGACCTCTTCATTCTGAATAACTTTTATGTAAATTTTGTATAACTGTTAAGCAGTAAGAGATAGACAAAAACTTACTACTTAAAATTGTAGCTTTTTTTTAAAGTTGACCGAGATATTCAGAGTTATTGGTTTCAGTTTAAGATACTTAAATGATTCTCAAATGGGAAGTCATTCCTAGCAATCAAAGAGACCGAATTTGAATTGTTCCTCATGGCGACCACCTTTTATAAATGTTGACTAGTGCTTTAGCCCGTGCATTCTCTTATTTCCCTTCTACTTACAAAGAAGCAAGTAACAAGACTAATTTTGGTAATATTTATCTTGATTAGCATAGTGTAGATAAATGAATGAAATTTAGTATGAAAATTTTGTTTGTAGAAGAACTAGAGAAAGTCATGTGAATGGAACACATCAGATTTTTGTTATTGTTTTGTTTGCTACTCATATCTACAAAACATACCCTAGCAACATGCAGTGATCGTTAGGAAAATATGTAGATAGGAGTAAATAACCAAGTGATTAAATGAGCTGCTAAGTTTTATTTAATAAAATAATAAAAAAGCTTAAGACAGTGAATCAGAATGGGCAGTGAATATGATTAGACAGAATGAATCAGTCCTGTCACACACACACACACACAAAATCACAACAACAACAACAACAAAACGCAAAAATGAAGCTTAATTTAAACATATGACAATAAATCACATTACTAAGTTTACGGGAGACATCCCCTGTTTCTAAACCATATACTATTCTTTCTTTAATATTTCTTGTTATTACACGAAACAAATAAATAACACAAAACTGAAGCTTCATGCAAACCTTATTTGTATTGAATTATATTTGCATTATCTAAAGTTTCACAAAATCCATATGAGTCGAATTTAAAAAATAGTAATAATATAGAGTTAATTTTACTTATAAATCTAATTTAGAGATTAAATTGCAATATCAAGCATGTTTAAGGAATGTTAAGCGATTCTGTTCACTATATATATATATATATATATATATATATATTTATTAGTCCTAACACTTTTTTCGGAAATTTTGATTTTCTCAAAAATGGCTCTAACGATTTTAATTAAAATATTGTATACTAAAGATATTTACCTGAAAAATGAAATGTATATTTTGAATTTTCTGGGAATAGCCTTGAGGACTACCTTATTCTGGATGAATTTTACGGAATTTTGCATAATTGCTAAACCGTAAGAGATGGACAAAAACTTAACACACAAAAACGTAGAGCACGTTAAAAGACACGATTTATGTTATATAATTTTTTTGTGGAGTTGATTGTTTTTAAGATATCCCTTGTTTTTGGTTTCAGCTTTGAAAAACTTTTACTTTTTCTCATACATGAATTTGTCAACTCCTGTCCATATAAACAAAGGAACTTCAGTCACATAGCAACCAGCTTTCGACTATCATTTTAACCTATGGTACTCCGTTATTTCGCTTCTATTTATAAGGAAGCAAGTAATGAGACAATTTATTTCTCGATTAGCATGAAGTAAATAGAAATATAAGCTTTTTAACAATAATTTGTTGCAGAGATGTAGAGAAAGTCATGTGAATGGAACACGTAAGGTATTTTAATATATGTCCCCAATAATTCTTCTCTGAAACTCAACTTAGGATCAAGGTTCTTAGCTTCAGTCTTAAAGACATTAGGGTTTTCTTTAAATTACGCTTGAAAAAATGTGATTTTTCAAATAAGACATGTTAACATATCAAACATCACACTGTAAATGAAATAAATTATCTGAAGACCGATAGGCATGAACATTATGTCTTTCGAAATACATATTACCGATGAAATGACTATTTTAGGATAAATAAGAAGATCCATTAGTTCAATATTTATCTCTGTGACATGCGTAAATAGCTGCCATTCACAGAGACTGTTTAAAAAAATAAGTCAAGAAAATCCAGACAAGTTGTTAAATAATCCATCACTGTGATAGCAAGCCACGCCAATAGAAGAGTCTTTGATGCCTGCCAGAATTTTTTTTTTTTTATTGTAGAGCCCCCTTTAACTTCAATGGTCATATCGGGGTTTTGACTTGTGAAACAACTCGTGTTACTGTAGGTTATTTTTACTTTCTTTACACTTTACTTTCTTTACACTTTACTTTCTTTACTTTCTTTGTACTATGTACATAGTGTATAGAGAAGGCGTTATAATGCACCCAAAAATTCGATACCGAGTTTTCACCGGAAATACATGTTTTGAGATCCTCTGAAACAAAAAAAAATTAATAAAATGTCCGTGTATGTGTGTGTGTCTGTGGGCAGCATATTTCAAAAATGAAAGTCCGTTAAAAACTAAACTTGGTATTTAGGTTTATTATCTTCCAAGGATGCCACACGGAGATTTTCAAGAAAATCCTCCCACCCCATACTACTCTTCGCTTGGAAACAGTTTAGAAACTTTTGATATTCTCAAAAATGGCTCTAACGAGTTTGATTAAAATATCGCATATTAAAGATGTTTATCTGACAAAATGAGTCTTCTGGGAATAGCCTCTGAAGGCTACTTTATTCTAGATGAATTTTACGGAATTTTGCATAACTACTAAACCGTAATAGATGGACAAAAACTTACCACACAAAATGCAGAGCACGTTAAAGCACACAGTTTATGTAATATACATTTTCTTCGTGGAGTTGATGGTTTTGGAGATATTCATTGTTATTGGTTTCATCTTTGAAAAAGTTCTACTTTTCTCATAGAGGAATTTGTCAATTCCTGTCCGTACAAACAAAGGAACTTCAGTCACATAGCAACCAGCTTTTGACTGTCACTTTAACCTATGGTACTCCCTTATTTCGCTTCTACTTACAAGGGAGCAAGTAATAAGACTATTTCTGCTAATTTTTTTCTCGATTAGCATGAAGTAAATATTTTAATATTTTTTGTAGAGATGTAGAGAAAGTCATGTGAATGGAACACATCAGATTTTTATCCTACAGATATTTGTAATAGACACCGTTTTTATGCAGAAACAACATAAGAAAACTTGGACTTTAAATCAAAGTGATAGTTATTAGCGCAACGGGTGGGATAAAGAAATCAAAATTCACTCGTTGCTCCGATAACTAGTGGGATAAAGTAAATAAGTAAATGGTTGATAACTACAAATTTTCTATAACCTTTTAACTCTTTTTTTATAATTTCCGTGAAGTCGACGGTAATAAAGTCTCAAGTACTTTTTTTGCTTCATTTAATATCTCATTCAGAACCGACATATTAACGTTCTCAATGTTAATATACCGTTAACTTAATCATTTTCAAACTAGTAGCCTTAAAAACAAACAAGCCTACCATATTTTATAACTCTAAGAACGCCGTAATTCAATGCCTTATTCAATATTTAATTTATTACTGTCTGTTGTAAAATCATTAACTGAATATTTGTGATATCTTAATTTATCGTATCTGTAGGATAAATAATGTATTACACAAGTGGACAAACCTCTGTTATCCACTCGTAGAACTTAAAACCTCCCCTGTTCTACTCTTGGATAAACTCTCTGTTTATCCACTTGTCGATATAATGAATACCTTTATATTACTAAACACACGCACATTTACTCTCACATTCATACTGGCAGACTCTGTGGGGTATAGGAAATAATCCTGGTTGAAGAAAAATTCCCCTCCACAGCCGGGAGTCGAACCCAGTCATCTCACTGACTACTCGACCACGGAGGCGGTCCAGAAGTGTTTTGATCCAGTTTTCTGCAGCTGCTTCTAAGGACGATAGTTGCGTCGCATATAACTTGGTTGCACTGTTAGGTAACTAAGATATGGCACAGGCTGAACCTGCTGCCTTTTTGTATGAGATGAAAATATTTGCATTCACAAATCTTAAGCACAAATATCAAGTATCAAAAGCAGGTACAGTGAAATTCTGCTGTTAAGATTTACATTCGACCAAAATACGAGTATTCAGGTACAAAAAACAATGTGATGAACTGACATTCCGTTTATAAAAAGCTGATGTTCCGCATTCACATGACTTTCTCTATATCTCTATAAATTATTGTTGATAAGCTTATTCTTCTATCTATTTAATGCTAAAACATTGGCAGAAACGGTCTTATTACTTATTTCCTTTATAAGCAGTACGGAAATAAGAGAATACACTAGGCTAAACCAACAGTCAAATGCTTTAAAATGTGGTTGTTATCGGATTGAAATCCGTTTCTTTGCGTGACCAAGCGTTGACAAGTTCCTGTATGAGAAAAGTTTAAATATTTTAAAACTGAAGTCAATTACAAGGAATATCTCAAAAATGGCCAACACTACGAAAAATATAAATGATATAAATTGTGTATTTTATCGTGATCTACATTTTTTGTGTAGTAAGTCTTTATCTATCTCTTACGGTTTACCAATTATGCTAAATTCAATAAAAATCATCCAGGATAATTAAGTCTTTAGGAACTATTCCCAGAAAATTCAAGATATACATTAATTTGTCATGTAAATATCTTAAATATAAGAGATTTTAATCAAAATCATTAGAGTCATTTGTGAGAAAATCAAAGCTTTCAATTTTTTTCCATGTAAAGGTTAGTTTGGGGTGGGGAGATTTTCTTGAAAATCTTCTTGACGCATTCTTGGAAGATACCAAACTTAAATACCAAGTTTGGTATTCATCGGTCTTTTTTTTTTGAGCTATGCTGCCCATACACACGTACACACAAACGGACCTTTTTCCAAAAATACTTTTTTGGATCCAGGGCCCCAAAACATGTATTTCCAGTGAGATCTTGGAATCGAATTTTTAATTACAATACAATATCTTCTCTAAATACTATGTACATAGTAGCTACAGAGAAAGTTAAACTATTATTAAAAACCTTGTTTTTGAAATTATTATCATTATTATTATTATCATTATTATTATTATTATTATTATTATTATTATTATCATCATCATCATCATCCTTCGTCATTATTGGCGTTGCTTCTTCAGTTGATGTCGGTGTGGGTAGCTCAGTTGGTTAGGCCCTGGCTTTCTTAGCTCAACTCGCGGGTTCAAACCCAACCCAGTTTTTAAGTGTGCTTAAAAGCCTCATGTCAGTAGACTTACTGGTATGTTAAAGAACTCCTGCGGGACGAAATTCTCGCACACCAGTTGTGCTAATATGATCCTGGCAATTGGCACCATCGTTAACAAAAACATTTTGATGTGTTACAATCACATGACTTTCTCTAGCTGTTCTACAAACTTCTTACATAAGATTATTCTTCTTTCTGCACCTTGCTAATCGAGGTACTCATTAGCACAATGTTCTTATTACTTAGTTCCTTATAAGTAGGAAGAAAATAAGGGAACACACTAGGCTAAACCGATAGTCAAATGTTTTAAAAGCTGTCGTTATGCGATTGTCATAACAAATCACTTCTTCTCTTGCCCAGGAGTAGAACAAAAGAAAAACAGACACTCCCGTCTGGGAAAAATGTAAGCACTTCACAACCGAAACTAATAACGAGGAATACCTCGAAAACGGCAAGCTCCACGAAAAAAAATGTAATTGACATAACTTGTGTATTTTAACAAGACCTGCATTTTTTGTATAGTAAGTTTTTGTCTATCTCTTACAGTTAACTAGGTATGCCAAATTAAGCAAAATTCATCCAGAATAAACAGGTCTTCAGAAGCTATTCCCAGGAAATTCAAGATATACTTTTTATTTGTTAGGTAAATATCTATGATATTTTAATCAAAATCGTTAGAGCCATTTTTAAGAAAATAAAAATTTTCGAAAAAAGTTCCATGTAAAGAGTAGTTTGGGGTGGGGGGATTTTTCTCAAAATCTTCGTGTCGCATCCCTGAAAGATACTAAACTTAAATACCAAGTTTGGTATTTTAGCTACTTTTCGTTTTTGAGTTATCGTGTTCACAGACACACGGACACACGGTCACACGGACACACAGACATATACATACACACACGGACCTTTTTCTCAAAATGCTTTTTTTTTTATACAGGGGGTCCTAAAACATGTATTTCCGGTGAAATCTCGGTATTGAATTTTTGAGTGGAATGCAATACTTCTCTATCCCTATGTACATTGTACATATGGGGCTAGAGAAAGTAAAAATAGTGTTTAATTCTTTAGCTGCTTTGTAATAGCTTGTTTGAACCTTTAGAGACTAAAATATGTCGACCTATAGATTAGTTATGTCTTCAGGAACATATCGAAATCGGCCCATGCTAAAGAACACTCTCCGAGGCAATCAGGCTCCACTATACCTATCCACCTGAATCTACACGTTTTCAAAGACTGTTTGTTAGTGCCTTTAACGCTGTATGCTTATGCAGTCTGGAGCACAGCAACAGACTCCCGGCTTCTCTGAACTCTGATACATCTAGTATGTCTGCATTCTTTTCTCATGAAACCTCGGGAGCTCCATATATGGAGTACGGATTAGGCATCGGGCTCAAAAATTGTACGATAGAACGCCAAATCACGATAAGATTCTTGTTAGAACCTAACAAGAAGCTTGCCAAACAGCTGCTGCAGCAGGTCTTCGATATTCTATATTTCATAAGTCACTGTTGGCAACGCAGGCATTGAAATGCCAAATAACTACATAAACTGCAAAACAAGCAGTACCCCCTTCCGATACACGGTACTTGGTCGGTCGAAAAAAAAATTACTTTTTGCGCCCAGAAATATACCTCAGCGGAGAGCAAACGAAACAGCTATCGTTGAAGAGCCTAAAATCTAGCATTAACTCTTCTACAAATAATCTTATAGGTACCCTATAAGAATACAAAGGAACAGTGATTTAGCACTAACAAGATTAAGTAGCATTGGCCAGAATAATGTGAGTCATCTCATGAACTTAAAGTTCTTGTAATACCTGCTGGGTAAAGCGCACTGTTTAAAATGCATTCAGTAAAGCTATGATACCACCGCAACAGTTGAGTTTTATAGGAAAACTGAAGACGCTATTAATTTGTGTGTGTGTTCTAGCTTTTTTTATTTTTATCTTTGTGGTAGAGTGTTTTAAAACGGTCAGAAGTGCTGTCTTGTAAACGCATTTAATCTATAATCACAAATTAGTTCCATAGTATTGTTTCTATAAGCAACAATGTTTACTCTGCACGTTATAATGATTATCATATATGTATATTTCAGTTCTTGTTCAATTTAAATGCAATATTCTGCCTTGGCATTCTGTGAGGTGTGTCTGCGTAAGTGCAGTAATTTCGGACACATTTGTTTTTAGTATATTATACCAGCTTTAACCATAACACAGCATACAAAGAGAATGCATATGTGGCAGTCTCTCCTAGCATTAGTAAATATCGCGGTTTTACTGATTGTGAGGCAACAAATCGTCAGTTTCTACATATTAAGCTCAGAAATGTGTGAGATTATCCAGGGAAATAATTGAACGTCTTCGTCCTAATTCAGGACGATGATGATGATGATGATGATGATTAGGTTTTACCTGAAACATTCGTTACTAAAACCAAGTGATTGGGTCAAAAGGATAAAAGTTAATCATGGAATGGAATCTTAAAAGGACTAAATCGCCAATTAAAATTCAGATCAAATAAAACTTCCCATGTTAGAACCCAAAGGGAGTTTAAACAAATTAAAACAATGCTCCATATGTGTAACTAAAAGCAAATGTCTAAAGCAATAGGTACACGTAGTTAAAATGGAAAAGGTTAAAAGAACTAACTGCAGCTACCACACCAATAGCGTACCAGAAGAAATAAAAGAAAACTATATAACAATTCTAAAAGGTAAGGATAATAAAAATTGAAAAAGCCGATCTACCGCTCCGGTATCATCCACCAGAATCTCTTTGGTACCCGCCGGTAGCTGCAAAGTGGCTCGTAAACGTGCTAGACGAGCACACTCTACCAGGATATAGGGCGAAGACGTCCATCCACTCCAGAATTCAGCCAAACATATAACATGAAATCAAATTCACAGTTCCCTGGAGTGTTCATACGATTCTATGGTGCGGTATACAAACAACAGAAGCCCTCGCAGGAGTAGCAGATACATTTGACAGAATTGCAGATTCTTTTTCTAGTAAATGAAACTGAACCGCAGCTAAATAACACGATTTTCTCAGACGAAGCGAAACTTGTTGTTTTCTTTTTGTTTTGCTTTTTTGGCGCACGTACGGGGAAAACAATTTTGTACCGTCCAAAGGGGATCCTATACGATGCAAGACAGTGGTTATGGAATATCGTCTTGTTCGATCGGGTATCGAAGGGCAACTGGGCGTTTCGCAAAACAGTGTTTAATATGAGGTCATACTTAAGCATACGTTGATTCCCTCGTGGAGGAATTATTTGATTGTTCTTCCTGACCACACATATCTAGCGTTTTCAAATTTTTTCTCAGAGAGGCGCCAGAGTAAAAAGCTTTGTCTTTGAATCCCTTCGAACACGTGTCGGTTGATATGAAAGCGACGTTGCGTCCGAGTTTCACTGCACGAGCAGGAAGGAGAAAAGGCTGACTTATAGCTTCAAAAAACTTGGGATCTTGTAACCTCTCATCCAAACTACTATGGATATCTCATATCATATATGCCTCGAAAATTGAGACAGCATGTTTCCTATATTACGGGGTGCACTCAGCCTCGTAAGGTCCCTGGGGAGCAAATTGAGGAGCTACTTGATGGAGAAGTAACGGCTCCAGGTCATGAGGACCGCATTAACCGGCCGTGGGGGTTGACCACATCTCACCCTCCATTACTGTACCCCATCCATGACGTCTGTCATGGACCGAGATGGAGGACGCAGCGGCCGGGCGGTAGGCCAAGGTTCCTTGTGACCTGTCGTGCCATGGAGTTGTTTTATTATTATTATTATTATTATTATTATTATTATTATTATTATTATTATTATTAATGATATTATTATTATCATCACCTTTCTTATATGTATAAACTAATTTGTGTTGATAGTTAAATGTATGTATGTAAATATGTTTACAGTTTAAGTATAATGTTCCATTCCTAACAATGTTCAGAAGCTACGCAGGGAGCTACGTCAGGGCAAGAACAGATATTTTTCTTGTTAAACGTCGTAAACATGTTAGAAACACGCAGTTTACAGGAGGGTAAGGCTCTCACCTCAGGAAGCAGCTTTGTAATCATTGCGTACAATAAGAGGCTAGGTTAAGTTACGAAATAGGAGATTTTCCATTATGTACTTAGTCACATGGGTATCTTAGACTAATCAAAACTAATAATACGACAACTAACATTCAAGTGAGAGAAAGATGGGATTTAAACGTGTTTTGCTACCTGGCTTTTGGTTTTTGAGCACACAAACGTGGACCTTTTTCTAAAAAAATATTTTTTGGACTCAAGGAACTTCAAAACATACATTTCCAGTGAAATCTAGGTATCAAAATTTTGGGTGGAATGCAATACTTTCTCTATCCACTATGTACATTGTACGTACGAGCTAGAGAAAGTAAAAACTCAGCGACATAAGCAAGATACAAACTAAATTTTCGTGATTAGGGATATCATATCACTTGATAATAAAGAATGTGTACAAACAGAAAGCATTGGCATGTAATACTCATAACAATCTCTACCGATTATCAAGGAACCTAAATTCTTTATTTATCACACAATCGTTATAAAGAATGATCTTCCCCTCCACTTTATCTTAACCATGATATGGTTGTTTGCCAGAATGGTCAAGAATACTTGCCAGAATTATTTCAAGGTTCTGGAAATGATTTATGTTAGCTTTTTCTTACTTGGTTGCATGCATGATGCAGTAACGATAGACATCTATTTTCTTTTTTCTGTCTTATTTTTCAAGAGTTCGTGCAAAAAAAATGCCATTCTTATTTTCAAAACATTTGCGATAATATAGGTATATACGTATATATACTGTACATATATATATATATATATATATATATATATATATATTTAGTATAATTAGATGCTCTATACTTTATTTAATCAATATTTCCGAAATGGCTAATGTTAAGATAAAATTATTCCACATACGCTGAATAGTTTGTGATGTACATATTTCTCTC
This sequence comes from Hymenopus coronatus, assembly GCA_030762935.1. NCBI lineage: Eukaryota > Metazoa > Arthropoda > Insecta > Mantodea > Hymenopodidae > Hymenopus > Hymenopus coronatus. The sequence goes on from CM060884.1 coordinate 18,593,659, forward strand.
AATAAGTTCTGTGCTACATTCGCATTAACGTTCCCCAGTCGTAGGTTAAAACTCACTGAGAAATGACGAGAACTTCAAATGCTAATTCATAGAGAATTCAAGAATGCTCACTTTATTTGTTAAGTCAGTATAGTCAGTGCTTTTGTTTTGATAAAACAAACACTACCAAAGCTTGCGTTAACTTGGTGGAAAGATGTAAATCTCCTCTGGGGTGCTCAAACGGTATCTCACTCAGGTATAACTTTTTTACTTTCTCTAGGCCCATATGTACAATGTACATAGGGATAGAGAAGTATTGCATCCCACCCAAAAATTCGATACAGAGATTTCACCGGAAATACATGTTTTAGAACCCCCTGTATCAAAAAAAATCATTTTCAGAAAAAGGTCCGTGTGTGTTCGTGTATCCGTGAACACGATAACTCAAAATTATTATTATTATTATTATTATTATTATTATCATCACCATCATCCTCATTATCATCATCATCACGATCGTTATTTATTGGAAAGCTTCTGCATGTTTAAATGTGCTCGTTTCTTTCGTTTGAATAGAACTAACTATAGAGCGGTATTTAGGTTATAGTTTCATCGACAGAAGCTTCCTCGCCCACCCCACTTAAAGCATACCAAGCTAAATGACCCTTTCTTCATTACACATAAAAATCTTATGTGTTCCATTCACGTGACTTTCTCTACATCTCTGCAATAAATTATTGTTAAAACCCTCATTCTTCTATTTACTTCATGAAAAAAAGTTAGCAGAAATAATCCCATTAGTTGCTTCCTTGTAAGTAGAAGGGAAATATGGAGTATCATAGGCTAAAACTATAGTCAAATCTTTAAAAAGCTGGTTGCTATGTGATTGAAATTCCTTTGATTGCATGGCTAGGTGTTGACAAATTCCGTATAAGAAAACTTCTAAGTACAGGGTTACTACAAAAGAAATAGACAACTTCAACTGCCTGTAAAACAAAAACTATTAAAGATAGCAACCTAATTATTTTGCAGGTATGTTGAGAAACTCTCAAAGTTTTGTTTGTTACTATTGGTAACGCTATAGTGTTTTGTTTGTTGTTGCAGAAGCTGAAATGGCGGAAAATCCTGTGGAAAAGGCATATTGCGTGTTGGAATTTGCTAGAACGCAATCAGCAACGACATTGTTGTCCAACGACATTTTAGAACACGTTACCACAAAAATGAAATGATGCGCTCACAAAAACCAGCATCGTCTTCATCATGTCGCAACATGTCGATGCAAAAGTCACGCCGTATGACCTTATCTTCTTCACTCAGAAACTGCAACATCTGTAATCTGTAAGGCACCATGTGCAATCGCTTCCGCAAGATTTTCCATACCGTTTGCTGTGGAATTTGTGATTGCATGCTTGCCCTAGATGTCGATTTCTGTGGGCTTTTTATGTAGGCAGAACGAACAGGTTCAACGTTTTCTTCCGAAACTCTTGGTCTTCCCGAGCTCTTCCCTTTGCACAAACATCCCGTTGTCTCGAATTTTCTATACCAGTCGTAGACTGACTGTCTAGTCGGTGGCGTTTTGTGGTAACGTGTTCTAAAATGTCGTTGGACAACAGTTGCTGATCGCGTTCTAGCAAATTCCAACACGCAATATGCCTTTTCCACAGGATTTTCCGCCATTTCAGCTTCTGCAACAGCAAACAAAACATTACAGCGTTACCAATAGTAACAAACGAAACTTTGAGAGTTTCTCAACATACCTGCAAAATAATTAGGTTGCTATCTTTAATAGTTTTTGTTTTACAGGCAGTTGAAGTTGTCTATTTCTTTTGTAGTAACCCTGTATTTTAAAACTGAAACTAATAACATGAAATATCTCAAGAACGGTCAATTCTACGAAATAGAACATAAATAGTGTGTTTTAATGAGCCCTACATGTTTTGTAAGGTAAATTTATGTCTGTCTTCCGATTAATCAGTTATGGAAAATTCCGCAAAATTCATCCAGAATAAAGATGTCTTCAGAGACCATTCCCAGAAAATGCAAGATGTACACTATATTTTTCATGTAAATATGTTTAACAATTTTTATTTTATTTTAATCAAAATCGTTACTGCCAGAAAATCAAAATTTTCGAAAATTTTTCCATGTAAAGGGTAGTTGGGAGTGGCGGCATTAGCTTGAAAACCTTCGTGTTGCATCCTTGGAAGGTACTGAACTTAAATACCAAGTTTGGTATTTAATGGACTTTTTAATTTTGAGCTATGCTGCCCACAGACACACACACATACACACTCGGAAATTTTTCAAAAAATAATTTTTTTGTTCAGGGGGGTCTCAAAACATATATTTCCGGTGAAAACTCGGTATCTAAATTTTGGGCGCAATGAACGTGTAGAGAAAGTAAAAATCTAAATGAGGGGTTGACACATAAAATAACGAATACCTGGTTGCCTTCTTCACCATTAAATCTCATCATAACATTAGTTCCATACTACCTACTATAAGCAGTAGGTTGGAGTTAGTTCAAATTACGAAATGCAGCACGTTAAGTTTTCAGCCAGTCTAAAATTCTTAAAATCAATAAGAATCTTATCAAAAAATCAATATATATATATATATATATATATATATATATACATGTAGCTAGTTAAACTATTACTGTTCCCGGTAAATAAAGTACGTAGCTCACTATTGAGATTATCTTGGTCGTCTTCCTGGCAAAACGCGAGCTAATGGGGAGTTTAATGCCGTATCGGCACGTATTCATGAAAGATCAATGTTTAGTAACTGCTGGTCTCTAGCCGGTTGCTCTACCACTGAGCTACCATGGCAAACCAGAAGGTCATCTCAAATTATTTTGAGATGACTACCCCAAGGACGACTTATAATGTTGTAAGTGCTTGGGCTTCATTGTATAGCTAAATATTATGGTCAATTAGTTTTGATTTCATTATGTTTTTCACACTAGAGTCCGAGAGATCCGTGGTTCAAATCCCGGCTATGGCATTGAATGTTTCAGTCAGACTCTAACTATTCAACTCCTGTCCCACACAGGGCTTGTGTGAAAAAAAAAACAAAAAACAATTAAATCAATACCAATGGGCCATAATAGTTGGCTATACTATGAATCCTGGGACTAAAAGTACTTACAACATTGTAAGTCGCAATTGGGATGTCATCTCAAAATAATTTGAGACACCTTGTGGTTTACCGGGAAACATGCGAGTCAGTTGGGGAACTTAATCATATGCTGGCATGTTGCTATGGCACTTAGTGGTTAGAGCAGCTGGCTAGAGACCGGGAGATCCGTGGTTCAAAACCTGGCTATGGCATTCAATTTTCTATTCTTACCTATCCAATATGTATACGGTTGTTCAAAGATAAACTATCAGCAACCCCTCTTTCACCTGAGCCGATACTTAATCGTTGTCATTTGTTATGCTGAGCATCTAAAAGGTGTTAAAAATGTCATCAACGACTTTGGTTGAAACAGAAACTTCCTGCATCGCTCGCGTCCCACTCTTGCCACCTCTTGTTTTGTTCCAGAAGCTACAATTTGGAAAGTACAACCCTGCCACTTAAAAGGAGTTGAAATGCCCTATCTTGTCAATGTTAAAATTTGATTCATTATCTCAGCAACTATTTAACATGATGAGCTAAATTTTTCAAGGTATATTCAGTAAACCTTTGCAGTTGATTGGTGAGGAATATAATACTTATGCTATTAGAAGGAAAGGTATGTTTTGTTTTAATAAAGCTCTTAAAATGTTTCTAAAAATCATGATTTTTAAATTAAAAAAATAACTACTCCATATACATTAAAATGTATTCGTTAAAATAAATACTATTTATGTGCAAATATGTGATAAAAATTTCAGCCCTTAGTGTTCAAATAGTTTTTAAGATAATCGGGTGTTTGTATAGGACATTTTACTTCTTCAGAAATTGCTTTCAAACATAACATTTAAAAACAATTTTACGTAACTTTCCAAACACAACTTCGCAGTACTTCGAAACTCTTGACATCACAATAAAAAAAATCTCTTCTTTAACACTAATATTTACAAAGCTATTGATGTTTTACCAAGTGCGTGTAGCAAAGTGTTCTAAAAAGCTACTATGCAGGATTATTTTCAACCATATTTTTAAACTACTTACAATTAGCGTACCACTAAGACAGTTACACAAAAATAAGCGGGAGATTTGAAAAGTTTTTGTGCAATTAAAACATGAAAATGAAAAAACAAAAAAATTAAGAAAATCCCATTTCGACTCCCCTTGATGAAGCTTTGAATATATTGGCAATATTTCCAGAAAATAAATAACTAGACCTGTGGATGTTGTATTTTATGCCTACGCTCTAAAAGTAAAATCAATTATCCGTGTCCTTCTGGTGGATATCTTTAACAATTAAAGTTTTTGGAAAAAATTCATAAATAAATCTCACAAAACTGAGAAAAACGGAAAACTACTGGGCCTGTACAGATTTACGAAGAAAAGCCGTACCTCATTATGATGTTAAATGTTGTTTATCACAGATTTTATCGGACAGACCCGCAAAGAGGATGGTGATGTTTTCAGGAACAGAATTAGGATACGGTGAAGCACTATAAATGTATGGGAGAATGTGACGTACCTTGTACCTTCTGTAGGAGGCTGTCTTGGGTCGGCGTGTTTTCTACGAGGTCTCACTGACAACTTATGCCTCGCAGCTGTGTTGTCTAACAACGATGCCACTTCCGTCCCTAGGTCCAGTTGCGGATCCAAACGCATACGTCTGCAAAGGAAAGCAATGAATGACCTAAATTCTGAGGCTAATCTGATACAAAGCAGCATCAACATATAGATTATATATCCTTATTAATATGGGTAGGATATTATCTTACAAATAAAACTGTCTTTAATGACTCAACATTATTTACAAATGTGTTTAATCTACTGCTAAAATAGTTCACTCGCCGTTTCGACGCTTAGACAGTTTATGGTCCATGGCGCGCGCACTCCAGTCACTCACGACTCAGTACAATACACAACCAATCCTTCTTCCTTTTATATATAGAAAATGATGCCACAGAACTTTCCGAAAGGTTTTCGAAGATACTGGACACTTGTGGAAGAATCGCAATGTCTCGTATTCTAAAGCCTCTGGTTACCACTCACCGCATCGCACTTCCGATGTTATACACATTCCAAGGTGACCAACTGCGATGACTTATATACCAAGGCGAACGTGAGAACCGCTGCAGAAGATAATACTATCACAATATAAACAGCTTTTGAATTATTTGTGCTACGTTTTGCATTTCTCACACTTTGCAAATGTAGGAAACTATAAAAATGGAAAAGGGCAATAAAAAAACTAAAAACTAAAACGACATGAGCATAACTTAATCATTGTAGATCTTCATTATAACAAACAATCAGAAAATATATCACTTAGTACTTATAAAATACAATTCTAACAAATGGATAGTTCACTGAAATTATGCTGATTAATTCACACACAGATATAATCACACGTGCTGTGAAGTACGCTGGAGCAGGAAATATAGCTTAAATTAAAGATGAAACGGCTTGTAATGCGAATGGGTGTAGACTGTCTTCGTGTACTAGAGAAAAACTTATTCCGCAGATCTGCAGAATCTTCGTACAGAATAAATACTGTTGGGCTTTTAACTAGATGGTAGCATTTGTTTAATATTTTCTCTAGCTTAAGGTAGCCAACCCTTACTGTTGCTTAAGTTGTTTTTGTTTCCATAAGGATTTTAATGATCACATAAATTGTAAATAATAATCTTTGACCGGGTGATTTAGGTGCTCAGAAAAGTACTGTTTCAAATTACTATTTGTCTCCTAGCAGCAAATAATGAATAGTCGTATTGCGTTCGTAGGTGTGGTCTTTATTCACATGCTATTAACATTCACAAATTATTTCCTTCACTTTTGGGAACAAGCATCTTTGCATATGATTTTTACTTTCTCTACACGTACTATGTACATAGTGTACAGGGAAGGTATTGTATTGCAACCAAAAATTCAATACCGAGATTTCACCGGAAATATATCTAAGTTTTAGGGTCCCCGGTATCCAAAAAAAAAAAAAATTAGAAAAAGGTCCGTGTGTGTTTGTGTCCGTATGTCTGTGAACACGATAATTCAAAAACGAAAAGTTGGTAAAATACTAAACTTGGTATTTCAGTATAGTATCTTCCAGGGAGGCGACACGAAGATTTTGAGAAGAATACCCCTAACCCAAACTACCCTTTACATGGAAAAATGTCCAAAATTTTGATTTTATTAAAAATGACTAACGATATTGATTAAAATACCGTATATGAAAGATATGGTCGTCTCCTTAGCGCGGTGGTAGCGCAGCTGCCTACCAAGCGGGAGACCTGGGTTCGATCCCCAGTACCGGCGTGGGGATTTTTCCCCCGCTGGGAGACCTGGACCGGGGTGCACTCAGCCTCGTGAGGTCCCTGGGGGGCCAATTGAGGAGCTACTTGATGGAGAAGTAGCGGCTCCAGATCGTGAGGACCGCATTAACCGCCCGGGAGGGGCTCGAGGCGCTGACCACGTCTCACCCTCCAATACTGCACCCCATCCATGACGTCTGTAGTGGACCGAGATGGGGGACGCAGCGGCCGGGCGGTAGGCCAAGGTTCCCCGTGAGCTGTCGTGCCATGGAGTTACGTTATATGAAAGATATGCACATGACAAATAAAATGAATATCTTGAATTTTCTGGAAATAGCTTCTAAAGACCTCTTTATTCTGGATGAATTTTGCTGAATCTTGTGTAACTGATAAACTGCAGGAGATAGACAAAAGCTTACTACATAAATAAAGTAGATCTCGTTAAAACACACAATGTATGACATATAGTACGTACTTTTGGGGGAATTTGTTATTTGTCAGCTATTTCAAGCTATTTGTTTCAGATTTAGAATACTTAAACTTTTCTCACACCTTTCTTCTGGCCATGCACAGAAACGGATTTCAACCACATGGTAACCAGTTTTTAAAAGATTTGACTACTGTTTTAGCCTAGTGTATTCCCTAATTTTCCTTCTACTTACAAGGAAGCAATTAATTAAAACAATTTCTGCTAATGTTAATCTCTATTATGATATAGTATATAGAAGAATATGCATATTAACAGTGATGTATTACAATGATGTAGAGAAAGTCATGTGAATGGAACACATCAGATTTTTCAATCATGGCTAAGAAGGCCAGGTGGTCCAGGAAATAAAATTTCGATCACTTAGAATTTAAAAAACGGTGAGCTCTTGATAAACAAAAGAATTTCCTTGCTTAATTACCTTTTAAATATGTAACAACATAGCATCAGCAAAATCAAAGGAACATAGTAATTCAAGAACATAGGTTTCCATACATATTGCCCAAAAAAATGCAGCTGATGTTTACATTTAATTACAGTGTAGACTGCCTCCGTGGTCGAGTGGTCAGCGAGCTGACTTCTCACCTGAGGGGTCCCGGCTGGGGCGGTGAATTTTTCTTTAACCAGAAGTATTCCCTATCCTCCACAGAGTCCGCAAGTGTGAATGTGCGTGTGCTTAATGATTTAGAAATGATAGCCTAATGTAATAACTACAGTAATATGAGTAATTTCACAAGTCAAAGCTCCCGATATGACCATTGAAGTTAAAGGGGAAAAAAAGTTAAATGAGAAAAAAACAAAAAAAAAGACAGTGTAGGTATACAAGTTATCTTCATAAAGGAAACAATATTGAATTCATTGATCTCATTGTTAAAAACATGCTCATTATTGTTATTACTATTATTATTATCATCATCAAACCGTTCTTGTAATATATTTATTTTATGGTCCCTTTTTACGTTCTCTAACCCGTATGCACATAGTGGATAGAGAAGGTCTGTGGACAGCATAGCTCAATACGAAAAGTTGATTAAATAACAAACTTAGTATTTAAGTTCAGGATCTTCCAAGAATGTGATACTCACCACCCACTCACACACCCACAGCTACCCTTTCTTTACATGGAATATTTTTCGGAAATTTTGATTTTCTCAAAAATGCCTCTAATGATTATGATTAAAACACCGTATATTAAGATACATCACAAATTAAATATATATTTTGAATTTTCTAGTATTAGCCACTGAAGAGCTCTTTGTTCTGGTTGAGTTTTGCAGAATTTTGCATAGCGGTTAAACTGTAAGAGATAGACAAAAATTTACTATACAAAAAAATATATATCTTATTAAAACCATAATTTATGATATGTTTTTCTTCTAGAGATATTCAATGCTATTGGTTTCAATTTTAAAATAACTTCTCTCAAACGGGACCATGTAAAGGGAACCGAATTTTAACTGTATTACATAGCGACCAGTTTTTAAAAGATTTAATTATAGCTTTAGCTTAGAGCATTTCCTTATTTCCCTTCTACTTGCAAGGAAAGAAGTAATAAGACCATGTCGATTAGCATTTCGGAGATATAAGAATAATCTTTTGTAAGAAAAATTTGTTTTGTGGAACAGCTAGAGAAGGTTAGAAGGGAACACATGCAATGTACGTAGTAGCTAGAGAAGGTATTGTATTCTACTCAAAAATTCAGTGTCGAGATTTCACCAGAAATATGTCTTTAGGTCCGAAAAAACCATGTTTACTTTCTCTACACGTACTGTAAACATAGTGTAGAGAAAGTATTGCATTCCAGTCACAAATTTGATACCGACGTTTCACCGGAAATAGACGTTTTAGGGTCTCCTGTATCCAAATAAAGCATTTTTAGAAAAAGGTCTGTGTGTGTGGTGTCCGTGTGTCTATAAACACGATAACTTAAAAACGAAAAGTCGGTAAAGTGCCACATTTGATATATAAGATATATCTTCCATGGTTGCGACGCGAAGATTCTGAGGAAAATCCCCGAACCCGAAACTACCTTTCACATAGAAAATTTTTCGAAAAATTTGCTTTTCTCAAAAATTATTCTAACGATTTTGATTTAAATACCGTGTATTAAAGATTACAAATAAAACATATATCTTCAATTTTCTGGGAATAGCCTCTAAATATATCTTTATTCTGATTTTTTTTTTTTTAATTTTGCATAACTAGTAAACCATAAGTGATAGACAAAATTTTAAAACATAAAAAATGTAGAGCTCTTTAAAACACACAATTTATGTCATATATATTCAGATTTAAAATACTTTAACCTTTCTCATAAGGAAACTTGACAACTCCTTGCCACACAAAGAAACGGATTTCAATCCCATACTAACCCCATTTTAAAACATTTGACTCTGTTCAGCCTAGTGTAAATCCTTATTTTTCCTCTACTTATAAGGAACTAAGTAATAAGACCCTTTTTGCCAATGTTTATCTCGATTACCATGAAGTGGATAGAAGAATAAGTTTATTAACAATAATTTGTTACAGAGATGTAGAGAAAGTCATACGAATGGAACACATAAGATTTTTAGAACAAGGTCCCTGAGTGTGTGTGTTTATGTGTGTGTGTATCTGTGTGTGGACATCGTAGCTTAAAAAGAAAAGATCGTTAAATACCAAACTTAGTATTTGTGTTTAGTATCTTTCATTAATGCGTCACAAAGATTTAAAGACAAAATTCCCTCACCACCAATTACTGTTTATATGGAAATTGTTTGAAAATTTGGCTTTTCTCAAAAATGGCTCTAACGATTTTGATTAAAATACTGAACATCAAAGTTATTTACAGCACAAATAAAAAATGAGCTTTGCAGAATTTTGTATAATGGCTAAATCAGAAGAGATAGAAACACGTAAAACACAAAAAAAAATCTGATGTGTTCCATTCAAGTGAGTTTCTCTACCTCTCTGCAACAAATTATTGTTAAAAAGCTTATGCTTCTATTTACTTCATGCTAATCGAGAAAAAAATTAGCACAAATAGTGTTACTACTTGCTTACTTGTAAGCACAAGGGAGTACTATAGGCTAAAGTAATAATCAAAAGCTGGTTGCTATGTGACTGAAGTTTCTTTGTTTGTATGGACACGAGTTGACAAATTCCTGTACGAAAAAAGTATAAGTTTTGCTTAGCTGAAAACAAAAACAAGGAAGATGTCAAAAACGAACAGCTCCACGAAAAAACTGTATATAACATAAATTGTGTGCTTTAATGTGCTCTACATTTTTTGTACTTTAATTTTTGCCCATCTCTTACGGTTTAGCAGTTATACAAACTTCCGTGAAATTCATCTAGATTAAGTAGTCTTCAGAGGCTACTCCCAGAAAATTCAAGATATACATTTTATTTGTCAGGTAAATATCTTTAGTGTACGATATTTTAAACAAAATTGTTAGAGTCATTTTTAAGAAAATCAAATTTTTCGAAAAAAGTTTCATGTAAAGGGTAGTTGGGGGTGGGCTTTTTTCTTGAAAATCTTCGTGTCGCATCCTTGGAAGATACCAAACTTAAATACCAAGTTTGGTATTTGACGGTCTTTTCGTTTTTGAGCTATGCTGTCCACAGACACACAGACACTCACATATACACGCACACACACGGATCTTTGGATTTAAGGGGACCCAAAACATGTATTTCCGGTGAAATATAGCTATCGAATGTTGGGTGCAATACAATACCTTCTCTATACACTATGTACATAGTACGTGTAGAGAAAGTAAAATGATCTCATTAAAACACATGTCATATACGTTTTTACTTTCTCTATACGTACTATGTACTTAGTGTATAGAGAAGGTATAGCACTCCACCCAAAATTCGATATCGAGATTTCATTGGAAATATACGTTTGAGGGTCCCCTGTATCTAAAAAAAAGTATTTCCAGAAAAAGATTCGTTTATGTGTGTCAGTATGTCAGTGTGTCAGTGTGTCCGTGAGTCTCTGCACACGATAACTCAAAAAGGAAAAGTCGGTAAAATACCAAACTTGGTAATGAAGTTTAGTATCTTCCAGGGATGCGACACGAAGACTTTGAGAAATATCCCCCCCCACCCCAAACTACACTTTATATGGAACTTTTTCCGAAAATTTTGATTTTCTTAAAAATGGCTCTAACAATTTTAATTAAAATATCGTATATTAAAAATACTTACCTGACAAATAAAATGCACATTTTGAATTTTCTGGGAATAGCCTCCGAAGATTACTTTATTCTGGATGAATTTTACGAAATTTTGCATAACTGCTAACCCCTAAGAGATGGACAAAAGCTTTCAACATACAAAATATAGAGCACGTTAAAACACACAATTTATGTTGTGTACATTTTTTTCGTGGAGCAGATAGTTTTTGAGATACTCCTTGTTTTTAGTTTCAGCCTTAAAAAACTTATAATTTTCTCATACAGGAATTTGTCAACTCCTATCCATACAAACAAAGGAACTTCAGTCACATAGCATCACTTGAACCTATAGTACTCCCTTATTTCGTTTCTACTTACAAGGAAGCAAGTAATAAGACTATTTCTGCTATTTTTTTCTTGATTAGCATGAGTTAAATAGAAGCATAAGCTTTTGAACAATAATTTGCTTCAGAGATGTAGAGAAAGTCATGTGAATGGACATCAGCTTTTTTTTTTTTAGATATTGCTTGTTACTGGTTTGAGTTTTAAACTAATCGGGACCATGCAAAGGGAGCCATAGCTCAATTGTTACACATAGGACCAGATTCCCTTATTTTCCTCCTACTTATAATGAAGCAAGTAATTAAGACAATTTCTGCTAATATTTATCTCGATTATCATAGAGTAGCTAGAAGAATATGCTTTTTAGCAATACTTTGTTGCAGCGATGTAGAAGGTCTTGTGAATGGAACACATAAGATTGTTTTAAAAAATTACTTACGCCTTATATTAATATGTGGACCAGAGTTTTTAGTGAGGCATCATCGATACATCTGTTTGTGGCAATTTGTACCTTGACGTTGATCTTAATGCCTCTGTTCCTCAATAGTTGGAGGCCTAAGGCATTATGTACTCAAACTGCAGTTCAAGAATGTTTGGCTGAGCCAAGTGATATTCAAGCTGGAGTACGCGTACCCCAGGCTTCTTAGTGGGTACATATAATGTCATGAATAATCACAAAATAACGAAAAATATTTCATCGATATTTCCAATCCAGAGAAATTGGGTATTATATATTTACTCTCCACTCCATGGCACTCTCCGGCCTACTGCCCGGCCGCTGCGTGCCTCATCTCGGTCCACGACAGACGTCATGGACGGGGTGCAGTATTGGGGGATGAGACGTAATCATCGCTTCGAATACCCCCCCGGCCAGTTTATGCGGTCTTCAAGACTTGGAGCCGCTACTTCCCTATCAAGTAGCTCCTCAATTGTGTATGTGTGTGTATTTGTGTATATGAAGAGCATAACTAAAAAATCTGATGTGTACCATTCACATGACTTTCTCCATATCCCTGCAACAAATAATTCTTAAAAAGCTTATACTTCTATTTACTTTATGCTAATCAGAAAAAAATAGCAGAAATAGTCTTATTGCTCGCTTCCTTGTAAGTAGAAGCGAAATAAGGGACAACCGTAGGTTAAAGTGATAGTCAAAAGCTGGTTGCTATTTCAATGAAGTTCCTTTGTTTATATGGATAGGAGTTGACAGTTCCTGTCTGAGAAAAGTATACGTTTTTCATAGCAGAAACCAAAAATAAGGAATGTCACAAAAACGACGAACTCCACGAAAAAAATGTATACAACATAAATTGTGTGTTTTAATGTGCTCTACATTTTTTGTGTAGTAAGTTTTTGTCCATCTCTTACGGTTTAGCAGTCATTCAAAATTTAGTAAAATTCATCCAGATTAAACTACTCTTCAGAGGCTATTCCCAGAAAATTCAAGATATACATTTCATTTGTCAGGTAAATATGTTTGATATCCAAAATTTTAATCAAAATCGTTAGAGCCATTTTTGAGAAAATCAAAATTTTCGAAAAAAGTTCCATGTAAAGGGTAGTTGGGGGTGGGAGGATGTTTCTCAAAATCTTCGTGTCGCATCCCTGGAAGATACTAAACTTAAATACCAAGTTTGGTATTTTACCGACTTTTCGTTTTTGAGTTATCGTGTTCACAGACACACGGACACACGGACACACGGAAACACGGACACACGGACACACACACACACACGGACCTTTTTGTGAAAATGATTTTTTTGGATATTGGGGACCCTAAAACATATATTTCCGGTGAAATCCCCCTTTATCTAAAAAAAACATTTTCACAAAAAGGTCCGTGTGTGTGTGTGTCCGTGTGTCCGTGTGTCAGTGTGTCCGTGTGTCTGTGAACATGATAACACAAAAACGAAAAGTCGGTAAAATACCAAACTTGGTATTTAAGTTTGTTATCTTCCAGGGATGCGACACGAAGATTTTGAGAAAAATCCCCCCACCCCATCCTACCCTTTACATGGAACTTTTTTCGAAAATTTTGATTTTCTAAAAAATGGCTCTAACGATTTTGATTAAAATATCATATTTAAAAGATATTACCTGACAAATAAAATGTATATTTTGAATTTTCTGGGAATAGCCTCTGAAGACTACTTTATTCTGGATGAATTTTGCATAACTACTAAACCGTAAGAGATGGACAAAAACTTAACACACAAAAAATGTAGAGCACGTTAAAACACACAATTTATGTTACATATATTTTTTTCGTGGAGTTGATCGTTTTTGAGATATTCGTTGATATTGAATTCAGCTTTGAAAAACTTATACTTTTCTCATACAGGAATTTGTCAACTCCTGTCCACACAAACAAAGGAACATCAGTCACATAGCAACCAGCTTTTGGCTTTCTCTTTAACCTATAGTACTCCCTTATTTCGCTTGTATTTGCAATAAAGCAAGGAATAAGACTATTTCTGCCAATTTTCCTCGATTAACATGAAATAAATAAAAGATAAGCTTATTAACAATAATTTGTTACAGAGAGATAGAGAAAGTCATGTGAATGGAACACATCAGATTTTTACTTTCTCTATACGCACTATGTACATAGTGTATAGAGAAGGTATTGCACTCCACCAAAAAAATTCGATACCGAGATTTCACCAGAAATATATGTTTTAGGGTCCCCTGTATCCAAAAAAGTATTTTCAGAAAAAGGTCCGTGTGTAAGTGTGTGGCCGTGTGTCAGTGTGTCCATGTGTCTCTGTGTCTGTGAACACGATAACTCAAAAACGAAAAGTCGGTAAAATACTGGTATTTAAGTTTAGTGTCTTCCAGGGATGCGACACGGAGATTTTGAGAAAAATCCACCCAACCCAAAGTACCCTTTACATGGAAAAATGTTCGAAAATTTTGATTTTCTCAAAAATGGCTCTAACGATTTCGATTAAAATGTCGTATATTAAAGATATTTATCTGACAAATAAAATGTATATCTTGAATTTTCTGGGGGTAGCCTCTGAAGACTACTTTATTCTGGATGAATTTTACTGAATTTTGCATAACTGCTAAACCATAAGAGATGGACAAGAACTTACCACACAAACAATGTAGAGCACATTAAAACACACAATTTATGTCATATACATTTTTTCGTGGAATTGGTCGTTTTTAATATATTCCTTGTTTTTTGTTTCAGCTTTGAAAAATTTGTACCTTTCTCATGCAGGAATTTGTCAGCTCCTGTGCATATAAACAAAGCAACTTTAGTCACATATCAACCAGCTATTGACTATCACTTTAACCTATGGTACTCTCTTATTTCACTTCTACCTACAAGGAAGCAAGTAATAAGATTATTTCTGCTAATTTTTTCTCGATTAGAATAAAGTAAAGAGAAGCATAAACTTTTTAACAATAATTAGTTGCAGAGATATAGAGAAAGTCATGTGAATGGAACACATAAGATTTTTACGTAAGCTCGCTATTCAACTTTAGTGACATACATCTTGGGACACAGCCTCTAGGATACTAATGTTTGCATGAGTCTGCTAGCACCTACCAATGCACTCAGACGTCAGCTGGTGGTGGCATTCCGTAATGTGTAGACTAGGTTTTCAAATATATATTGCAATAAGCGCAAATTTGGCATTCGGGATATATAAAATAGTTGCCATGACTTATGAAATGACCCTTGTTTATATACACCTATATATTGTAACAAAACTATTTACTACTGGAAATTTTGATTGCAAATAAATGTCTATATTCCGATGCTTGCAATAGAATTTTCACTAGTCGCTTCGGCACTAGACAGTTAGCTGCTCTTTCTAACGCTGTAATGCTGCTGAAAACTCAGTTGAAAATTAGTTTCTGGGTCAAGTTGCCCCCTTTTGTACCTACTGGTCACTGGCAACAAACTTCCAGAATTGAAGTCATTATTGCACGAACACACGTTAGATAGGTGAGACGTCTCTACTAGGTGCGACAATAGGAACTTTGACCCGCCGAGTCAAGTGTTCACTCACGCAAGTATGATAATGGATTCAAAAGGAAAAGGAAATCACCGGAAAGAAATAGCCATAAACGAGGGAAAGTAAGCCGGTCACACACATGCGTTGATTATGCGCCGGCAAGGCGTAGTTACAATAAATAAATCTAAGTCTAATGGAGCTTAAATATAGTATATATAATATATTTGAGCTCAAGATTTCCGAGATAATCCTCTTTTAGAGTATGAAATGGGAATTCGTTATTAGTTTTTAAATATATTTATTTCTTTTTAAACATTGTTATTCGCTTTCTCCACGTTCTGGTTGTGCAATGAGACTGGAATATTAATACCGCCGTTTTAAAATATTAGACCAGTATGTACCTACCGTTATTCCCCTTAAAGGAAATATAACAGAACTATTCTGCCAATCTTTATTTCGATTAACATGTAGCCCATAGAAGAAAAGCACATATAGACATAGTTTGTTATGGAATAGCAAAAAGAAAGCCATATGAATGTAACACCTCAGATTTTGTCTGTATTTCTATAACAAAAATCCGATGTGTTCCATACTTTCCCTACATCTCTGCAGCAAATTATTGTTAAAAAGTTTATGCTTCCATTTACTTCATGCTAATCGAGAAAAAATTAGCAGAAATAGTCTTATTACTTGCTTCCTTATAAGTAGAGGGGGAATAAGGAAGTACCATAGGTTAAATTGATAGTTAAAAACTGGTTGCTATGTAACTGAAGTTCCTTTGTTTGAATGGACAGGAATTGACCGATTCCTGTATGAGAAAAGTATGTTTTTTTTAAAGCTGAAACCAATAACAAAGAATATCTAAAAAACGATAACTTCACGAAAAAAATGTGTATAACAAAAATTGTGTGTTTTAACGTGCTCTACATTTTTTGTACTGTAAGTTTTTGTCCATCTCTTACGGTTTAGCAGTTAATTCCGTAAACTTCATTAAAATAAAGCAATCTTCAGAGGCTATCCCCAGAAAATTCAAGATATACATTTTATTTGTCAGATAAATATCTTGAATATACGGTATTTTAATCAAAATCGGTAGAGCTATTTTTAAGAAAATCAAAATTTTCGGAAAATTTTCCATGTAAAGGGCAGTTGGGGTGGGGGGATTTTCTTTAAAATCTTTGTGTCGCGTCCTTGGAAGATACTGAACTTAATACCAAATTTGGTATTTAACGTTCTTTTCATTTTTGAGCTATGCTGTCCACAGAAAACACATACACACATGGACCTTTTTCCAAAAATGCTTTTATTGAATTCAGGGGGACCCAAAACATGTACTTCCGGTGAAATCTCGGTATCGAATTTTTTGGTGGAGTGTAATACTTTCTCTATTCACTATGTACATAGTGCGTGTAGAGAAAGTAAAAAACGATCAATTGTTACTATTCTATTCCACAACCAAAGTTACATAGTATTAAAATTGTTTTATCTGCTATATAAATTTCGAAGAAGTTTTAATACCTCTGTTTTCATATACCTGCTTGTGCTATACTTGAACCTAATAGAAAAGCCTAGTCAGGTTCACAGGGGCCACTAAAATATTCATTGAAAGCAGAGGAAAATATGAGAAGATAAGACTTTTCATTCTAATCAAAACTGTTATCCTAAGTTCAGAAATACGTTTAACTAGACACCTCAATAAGCTACAGGAATGCAATTCCATCTTCTGCTTTGAGATGTATAAATTCATTTGACATTCTTCCATGCACGACAATCAGTATTATGCTTCCGAACATTGCCTGCAAAATGCGTCGATCTGTATATCCGTTTTGCGAATTCAAATAAAAATAATACTTAAGGTAAGTGAGTTAATCATTTCTAAAATATTCCTGGTTATTAGTATAAATTTTCCAATATATACATTTCTCAAATCGCATTAACTCCTGATCAAGGAACAACTCCAATTCGTATACGGCCCGGGTTCTATCCCAAGCGACCGCATTTGAGATTCGTGGTGGACGAAGCGGCGCAAGGGCGGGTTTTCTTCGGTTTACCCTGCCATCGCATTCCACCGGTGCTCCATCTTCATTTCATGTATCACCAGTTTCATCGCCTGCGGTGCCACAAGTTGTAAAACAAAGAACAAAAAATCGTTATATCCATCACACGCGTGCTCTTTTACTATTAAAATGTGGAGAATATACAATAATGACACTGATATTTTCCAATTATAACGCGTTTATAGGCACAACTTCTTTACCTTTTGTCCCTCTGCATCACCTTTGTTTCGTTTAAAAACCAAAGAGAGATATCATGAGAATATTGCGACTTCTGTTCTTGTCTTTCTGCGTGTTGCCAACGTGCACAAGCTGGACAAAGCGGAAGAAACCGCTTAGCGTAGCCGAGGGTAGAGGACCCTAAGTCACAAAGCGTAGCCGAGAGATTGGGGGCTATAAGCCGCAAAGCGCAGCCGAGGAATATTTTATGAAAGGAACGGAGCCGAGAGATCTGTGATACTAAACCTTAATGGGTACCTATGAGACCTAAACCCAGCCAAATTACCAAAAATAGCGCGATTTCATTTTAGCGATATGTTGGCAACATCGATTTTGCAGCTATATTTAGTGCTCTTAGCAGACGATGTAGTTGCGATGGTGCTACTTTACCGTATATAAGTGAGGTCGCAAAGGCTATATGAGTATGACCTCGCCGGAGCAATATTTGCTTTATATATTCTTTACTGCTTCAGGATAAGAGCGGATAAAATAATTACCGAAATCCGTAATTATTTTGTGAGTAAAACAGTGTTCCTACCTCGGGAGTTAAACCCTCAACCGGGAAGTCCTCATTCTTTTTTCTTTTGTTTTACTCCTGGACATGTAAAAAACTGAATAGCAATGAAATAAGATTTTAAAATTGGACTATCACTTTTGCATTGTGTATTCCTTTATATCCTTTCTACCTAGAAGGAACTGTGTAAAGACAATTTCTGCTAATGTTTATCAGATTAGCACGAATTAGATAAAAGTATAGCTTTTGTAAGATTAGTTTTTTGCAGAATATATATAGAAAATCATGTGAATGGCTTCAATCGCATCATATTTCTTTCACATTACATTTCTTATACTTCACATCACACCAAATTTCTTATAATTTATAAAGTGTAAGAGATAGACATACACTTACTACAGAAAAATGTGAAGAAACATTTCAGTGACAAGCATTTCCGAGATATTGTTAATTGGTTTGAATTTATAAGTGTTTATTTTTGTTCGCAAACGGTTAGCCGATATTGGTTCTTTAATCGTATTCAGCAAAGAGAACGGATTTTCAACGCTACAACCGTTCTTAAAAGACTTGACTATCACTTAAGCCTTCTTAAATACAATATTCCCCCTTATAGCTACAAAAAAAAAAGTATAGCATTGTATTATGCCTTTTTTGTGTATATATGCACCACGCAACGACCAGCTCCTGTGTTTAGTACAACTCGCACACCGCCGAACTACATTCACCTGACTCACAGAGAGGAAACGAGGGACCGATTCAATTGCAAACGTTCCTTTGCACAATGAATGGATTTGCAAATTGTATTTGCATTAGCACTATTTAGTTTACACTGTAACTGGAGAGTCTGCCAATGATGCGAGGGACTGTGTCATCGGCGAATTCTCAATCGCCATATTCCCAAAAGACGAGCGTTAACTACAGTGTAACATAGGATCTGTAACACAGGTTCTCTTAATTTTCTTAATTTGCCGGGTTTTCAGGTGTTAAGATTTAATTTTAATTTCTCACCTTTGTAGAGCAATGGGAGTGATTTTAGAATTTAAAAAACGGAATGTTAATACTTACATATTGGTTTACGTTATGTATTTGTTCCATTAAACCATATTTAAATAATGCATAATGGCACTGAGTTCAATAGTTTTAAGTTGAACCCTGAATACACTGTTAATCCTAATCAGATAATGTTGTATGGATAAAAAACGTATGGTTACACATGTTAAAGTTTCACTGCGATCGATATTCCTCCCTCACATAACACCACCTATATGCGAGCAGGGCAAACGGCAGAGGAGGGTCAACCATGTGATCTCTTCCGTAAACAATCACCCAACGTGTGAGATGGGAATAATAGCCATCCTAAAACATCGTGAAACGCTCATCATGAACAGAACTTTAGAAAATGGCGAAAAAATTGCAAATATTGGATCATCACATCGTCCTCGATCACTGATACAAATATTTGCATTTATTCACCTCCCATCCTGTATAATAAAATAATTTCAGTCTAGTGGTCAGCGAGCTGACTTCCACCCGTTAACCAGAATTATTCCCTATCCCCCACAGAGCCTGAAAGTATGTATGTGAGAGAGTGAATGTGTGTGTGTGTTTGAGGAAAAAGTCGCCCTCCGTGCTGTAATGGTTACTATGCTAGCTTCATATATCCAAGGTCGTGGGTTCAAACCAGGCGAAGGACGGTGAATTTTTCGGGCGTAAAAATCCTTAGCATGGCTTCCTTCGGAAGGGAAGTAAAGCTGTGGGTCCCGTGTCGTAGATTTACGGCACGTAAAAGAACCTCAAGCCTGATAGAGAGGCCTCTGAGCAAAATTAAGCAGTCTTTCACGCCTAGTATACAATGGGACGCTGAGAGCCGCAGCAGTTAAAGAGCGCCAATATATAAAAGGCCATTTCATTTCTTTGAGAAAAATAAACGATTTAAAACCCAACGTAAAGACCCTACAGACGAGCTGTTTCTAATGCAAAGCATTAAAACAATATATGACCTTAGATGTTAAAGGGGACTATATAAATGAAACAATTAAACAAATTAATTTCTGTAAATTTTCATTCGATCAACAGACATTTCATAAAAAGCTTTTGTATGAATATCTTCTTAAAGAATGGGTAGAGAATGGCATATGAATATAACATATATAATATAAACTTCCCCTCTTAATAAATAGCACATCACAGGGCAGTCAGGAGATTTTCATTCTGGAATTTGAACTGCACACTACCTGTCCTAACCACATCGGCTACCCGTTAGGCTCCTTCTGCCCTATAAGAGTTACGTAAATGCGAACTCTAAATAACGTTACTTATTCTCATTGATAGTTGTTAGAATACATAGCCAAAATATCATGGAATGGTTTTATGAATCTTGTTTGGATCTTTGCATAAAAAACTAAGAAGCGGAATGCAGATTTTGTATTAATGTTAATTTAATTTAATTTTTTTTTTTTTTTGGACAAAGATTTTCTTCGAAAGAAAATAACTTTGTTTCTGTTATCAGGTATCTTACATTACATACTGTTTATAACTGAAGACAATTAAGGATGATCAGCAAACTTATGTAGCTAGGTATTATGTATAAAAAGTGAAGAACGAACATGCGCAAAAATCTTGGAAGGAAGTTGAGAGTTAGGTCAGTGCCCTCGCCTTTAACGAGAGCAGAGTGCACAGAAGTTTAACTAATGGACATTGGCAGCGCATTTCAACCGCTGCAGAAGTGTTTACCATGGCTATTCTTATAGCTTCCTCTTCCGCCTAATTTAAAAACAAATGAAACGTGAAAACTTACAGAAAGCAATTGAAATGGCGGCATTTTTATTATCCGAGCTGAAAAGTAAGCTGTTCAGGCATTCATTTTGGAGCCAATGAATATCTAGATGAATTCCTATTGTAAGAAAGAAAAGAAATAGTTTGTTTGACTCCGGTGCGTTTACGTTTGTTGGTTTGCAATTTGACTAACTCAAGTACTTATGTTCCTTAGATATTTCCAACTATGCCGCTTTTATTAGAATCCCCCCCCTAGTAAATACTTTTTTCAGTTTAATGTCTATTAGTGTAATATGATTTCTTAACTAAAAACGCCCAGCAAATATTATATTTCATGCCAAATTTTAACGTGTCTCAATATAGATAAATTCCAAACAGAAAATCATGCCAATTAAAATCATATCATTTAAAAGAACTTATTCAATTTTCTAGGTCCTTCAGTGCATATCCATGCCTCCTAATTATCGAAGATCTGAAATCCCGGAACATTTTCTACGGTTTCTATAGCTCGTTTGGGTATCATTTCACCCAATTGTATTCACTTAACGCCCGATAAATAAAGTTGAATTTAAAAACAGCTAGAGATTTTTCAATTTGTCTTCTCATGATTATAATTAGAAACGTTAGTCGCCCTCCGTAGTGTAGTGGTTACCATGCTAACTTTATATACCCGAGGTTGCGGGTTCAAACCCGGCGGAGGACGATGAACTTTTTCGGGCGTAAAATCCTTAGCATGGCTTCCTTCGGAAGCGAAGTAAGGCCGTTGTTCCTGTGTCGTAGATTTACGGCACGTAAAAGAACCTCAAGTCTGATAAAGAGGCCTCTGAGAAAAAAGAAGCGGTCTTTCACGCCCAGTATAGATTGGAACGCTGAGAATCATAGCAGTTAAAGAGCGTCCATAAATAAATAAAAACTAAACAAAACAAAACAAAAAAAGTCATTTAAATTAGAAACGTTACAGAAATATTATTGAGACTATTGTGAAGGGTAGCATTATTAACTTTTTCCTTATGTAACTAATATGTTTTGACTTATCTATAACAGTACCTACCAGATGACTACAGACTTGTATCAGGTCACACTTAAATATTAAAAAAAAAAACGTAATTAGTTTATTAGAGTTCAAAATAGTTACTACTGAATTAGATATTGCACCTTTTCGGCCTTACTTAATAAGGACGCACACACTGGAAGTGGGTTAAACACATTTGTGAAGTATTGTAATTCAAAACCCCGTTTTCTCCATCTTTTTCGCCCCTTTCTCCCCTTTCTTTTTTCTATGCCGTAGGTATCCTTGATTCTGTAAAACTTACTTCCCAAATTCTAGTGTAATGTAGCGTTATGTCCACAATTTGACAAAATTGCCTTTACTTTTCATAATGGAAAAACAGAGGAAAGTATAAAATATGCGCTATAAAAGGAATATGCTTAATATTACAGTCATTCACCATTTGAAATTAAATTTTAAATAATTTAAAAAATTTGATGTGGTTTCATTTACATGATTTTCTCTACATCTCTGTAATAAATTATTCTTAATAAGCTTATCTTTCTGTCTATTTAATGCTAAAACATTAGCAGTAACGGTCTTATTACTTATTCCTTTATAAGTAGAAGGGAAATAAGGGAATACACTAAGCTACACATACAGTCAAATGTTTTAAAATGTGGTTGCTATGGGATTGAAGTCGGTTTCTTTGCGTGGCCAGGTGTTCACAAATTCCCGTATGAGAAAGGTGTAAGTATTTTAAAGTTGAAATTAATAACAAGGAATATCTTAAAAACGGTCAAATCCACATAAAAAAAAAAAAATATATATATATATATATATATATATATATATAACATAAATTGTATGTTTTAGCGAGCTCTACATTTTATTTGTGGTAAGTTTTTTTCTATCTCTTACGGTTTACCAGTTATGCAAAATTCATTCGGAATAAACATGTATTCGGAGGCTATTCCCAGAAAATTGAAGATATATATTTTATTTGTTCACACATATATGTTTTAAATATACGTCATTTTAATCAAAATCGTTAGAGAAAATCAAAATTTTCGAAATTTTTTGCATGTAAAGTATAGTTTGGGGTGGGGGAATTTTTCTCAAAAGCTTCGTGTCACATTCCTGGAAGAAGTTATGTATTTAACGGTCTTTTCGTTTTTGAGCTATGCTGTCCACACACACACACACACACACACCTACACACACAACACACACGGACCTTTTTCTAAAAATGCTTTTTTTTTTTTTGGATTCAGGGGGCCCTAAACCATGTATTTCCGGTGAAATCTCGGTATTGAATTTTTGGGTGGAATACAATACTTCCTGTATATACTATGTACATAGTATGTGTAGAGAAAGTAAAAAGAAGCAATTTATGACAGAACTGTTCTTATATCGTAAACTAACTCTCAACGCTTTCTAATAGTAATTCCGAGAACATAAAATTTGAATGCTTATACAACAATATGTGTACAGCATAATAAGTATTCAGTATGCCTACATTCAAGTTGAAGTTCCATTACGTTATGTTGTGGCCACCATTACAGTGTTTTACGATCAGGTTCACGACTTCGTCACTTTGTGCACATGGTAATCAACTCATCGGTAGCAGATGAAATCACGACTTTCATGGGAATCTTTTCTTTCAACTTATGGGGTTCTTTTACATGCAAATAAGAATCACACGAAACCAACAGCTTTACTTCCCTTCTGAAGGAAGTCATCTAACGATATTTACGTTTGAAGAAATCTTTACATCTCTGCAATAAATTATTGTTAAAAAGCTTATTCTTCTATTTACTTAATGATAATCAAGAAAAAAATAAGCAGAAAGGGCCTTTTTACTTGATTCCTTGTGAGTAGAAGGGAAATAAGGGAGTACTGTAGGCTAAATCGATAGTTAAAATTTTTAAAAGCTGGTTGCTATGTGATTGAAGTACCTTTTTTGTATGGATAGGAGTTGACAAATTCCCGTATCAGAAAAGTATAGTATTTTAAAGCTGAAACTAATAACAAGGAATATCTCAAAAACGGTCAACTCCACGAAAAAAGTGTGTGACATAAATTGTGTGTTTTAACATGCTCTACAGTCTTTGTGTGGTAAGTTTTTGTCCATCTCTTACGGTTTAGCAGTTGTGCAAAATTCTGTAAAATTCATCCAGAATAAAGTGGACTTCAAAGGATATTCCCAGAAAATTCAAGATCCTACATATTAATTGGCATGTAAATATCTCTAATATAAGAGATTTTAATCAAAATCCTTAGAGCCATTTTTGAGAAAATCAAAATTTTCGAAAAAAGTTCCCTGTAAAGGATAGTTGGGGGTGGAGTGATTTTCTTGATAATCTTCGTGTCGCATCCTTGGAAGATACCAAACTTAAATACCAAATTAGGTATTTAACGGTCTTTTCGTTTCTATACTGTCCACACACACACACTCACACACACACACACGCACACACGGGCCTTTTTCCAAAAATGCTTTTTTTTGGATTCAGGGGGACCAAAAACATATATTTCCGGTGAAATCTCGGTATCGAATTTTTGGGTGGAATACAATACCTGCTCTATACATTATGTACATAATGCGTATAGAGAAAGTAATAATGTGGGCATAATTGTTCTATTTTCGTTCTGAAGACCTCATTTGTATGTCAGTAGTCGAAGGAACGCAGTGCTGGTGCACAATCAATACGATATTTAAAATATTAGACTTGCAACTTTGGCAAAATTGCCTGTTCTTTGAGCGTGTGCACGCCGCTGATTACAGTTCAGTTGATTTCAGATCATATGTGCTCGCACTTAGCTAGAGTGACATACTATAACATACTGGTTTTCCATTTTTTAATTGTTTTAATTTTATTTTCATTTTTATGTTTTCTCAAAGATATTCACAATTTAAGCACCACTAATATTACTTTACAGTTCTGAAGCCAAGGCCATAGCCCTCGAATACAAATTACTTTCAAAAGATTATGAATGATATTTACGTAGCGTTCAATACTAAATGCAGTAATTGTAAAGGGACTTGCTAGATAATGCAACAGAACAATTATGAAAACAATTTTGTTCAACACAATTACGTAATGTGTGATTTGAAACTAAATAATTGAACTATGATTTTAGTGGTGGAATAAAAAGTCCTGGACCATTGCTAGGATTCTAACGATAGAAGCGCTACTTGATTTTATCTGTATGTAGACATTAACCACTTGAGCTACAGCGATCCGCAAGAGTGAGCGCTTAAAAATCTCGACTAATACCTGCACGTGACTAATGTGAGTACCATGACTTGCTAAACATTGTGCTCATATTGTAAAAGTATACACATTAGGTGTAAGAAAATAAATTGTTGCAAAGAGCTGCGGAACGAGAAGTTGCAGACTAACATCCTAAGATAATAATCTAAGCTGCAAACTTCACAGCTCATGTGCTTTTTGCTGCCACGTGTTACCATTAAACATGCCGAAGAGCCTGGATTACCGGATATCTGATGAATCAGCTCTGACATGAACTTTAGCTGTTTGAAGTGAGGTTTACAACAGTTCTGGAAATGTTGACATTTCATTTCTTCATAGGTGCAATCCTTGCAGGGATGTTCAAGGTCGTCAAGTCTGAACTGTTCTTCTGGTTGGTTACCTTTTGTATTTTTTGCTTCGCATATTGCAGTATTTCTGGAAGTCTCTCTGTATTTGTCTTTCAGCAGAACAAATGCATTAAAAGGTAGAATGCATTTTCCTGATTAATATATAGCAATTAATTTGTTTTGTGTAGGTACTTGTTCTACTACAGAGACACTTGCTCATTTTTTTTTTTAATTTGACATTCTTTCGACACAATAATAATATTGTTTCGTAAATTGTGAACCGTGCTAATAATTGTAATGTGAATGTACATAACACATCAATGTATGAATCACTGAATTTTAGAAATCCTTTTAAGGGGTATGTCGAAGAGTACCAGTTCAGGTGTTAAATATAATTGTTCGTGATTCACTCTCCGCTGAACCTGCATGCTAATCATGCATTACATATATCGTATTTGTCAGTACAATAAAATCATATCGTGTAATGCAAACCACAGTACTAAATAACGCTACTATATTTACGCTCTCTGAAATCGGTCCACGGTTCAGCTTGATCAGTGGCGTGCTAACCCTTAATACATGTTAATCTGCAGCAAAGAACCCCCTTAGGTTCCCTACCTCAAAAAGTTTATTCTGGTCCTCTCTACAATCCTGCCCATTTGTGCGGTTGAATTCTGAGACATCCTGTATATATTATTTTCCTAAGCTAAAGATACGTTTACTGTAGGTAGAAAGATATTTTTTGATCCTCATGTTCTACCCAAGATTTAACTGCGGAGGATGCCAATCAAGCTATTAAAGGAGTTCTTTGTATTCAATACCGAGGGTGTAAAATACATTGTTCTTATTATGAGGAAAGTTGTCTTAAAGTTTACTTGAATAATCTAAAGCATTCATTTTTATTTTATTTTGCGTTTCTCCTCAGTTAACAAATATTTTATCGTTTCCAGGTTTCTCCTTACATATAAATATTTACCTAAAATACAAAATAATCATGGTGTTCCACATACTATAAACACACCTTTACAAACTTACGTTAACTTCATCGTAGCATGCTATTTGCTTGCTACCTGCCGACTGTATAGATGAATGTATAGATACATATTTATTGTTATAGACAATGAATGCTAAAAGTTACGGGATTCCGGCTTGTTTTAAAAACGTTCTCCAATCCTTGTCAATATTTTCACTCACTTGGTCCCCGTTGTAAGCCCAATAATATAAAAAAAAAAAAAAAAAAAAAAAAAAAAAATCTCCTTGACTTACTTTTCTGCTCCCGTAATTTATTTTACTTAAAAAATCATAACGCCCGTCTTATTAAAGGTAGAGAATTCAAACTAGGCATGTATCAAAATTCTAGTTAATAAAATAAGATATTGTTGCGTTCTGACCTTTAGTATATTAGTTACTGCTTGGTAATCAGGGATAGCATCTTGGGGATCGATAGCGGGACATAATCGAGGTTAGCGCAGCATGGCATACAGTTGTGATGTGCTGACAATGCAGTGTGTACTAATAGAAGGAAAATGGGGCAGTGGTTGCGTGGCAGACTGTGACGTTTTCACTAGCAGTGGAAGGCGATTAAGGTTGGGTGGGTGGTAAACATAAATACCACTGATTAACGGGAACTAACAATTTTAATGTTTACATACATTCAATTGCTATTCTGCAACAAGCCACCAGCATCATTATCCGTTTCATTTCCTCTCAAGATACATAGATTACAATACACATCATACATTCGTAACGTCTCAAATGTGAATCGTCTCCGATTGGCATGTAAACAGGCTTTATATTATGAAAAACTTCGTTCCACATCACAAGATGTGATTGGAGCAAAACGAAAACAGGGTTCATCATTGACTATTGGGGAAGATACTCCTTCAACAATTCCTTCTGTAACTACACCTTATAGCACATTTTGTATTTCACGCATTATTGAAAATCCGACATTTTTTTTTTCAAATACTTTCTTCACTTTCTTTTACACAGGTCTAAAACAGGCATCACTGGTCTCTGATTAATTGCTTGCACAAGTTCTTTGACAGCTTTCAGGGCTCGAGGCATTTCAGTGTTCGAGGTTTCCAAATATGTGTTATTGAGGTGTAGATATATCTGCAAAGTTCTTCTGTATGAATTGCAACTCTTCACGCAATCCATTTGAAACAAGAGATTTTATAATCTTGATTGAAGAGCATGCGCTATCAAAGGCATTAATTACCTGTAAAACAGTATTGTATATCGAGCCACGTTCTCCAACGCGTTACTGCAGGTTGTTTACATGCAGGGTGTGCATTCACCAAGGCAGGCCGGTCTCTACTCGGTAGGTATGCAACTGGTAATCGCATGGGACCCGCTATCGATCCACAAGTTGCTATTCCTAGTGATTAGCTGGGACAACCATGCGCCTCAGCGCGTATTTGCGCTGCATACGATAGTCAACAGCGTACAGAATAAAGACACTGTTATAGTTGACAGCATGCAGAATGGAAGCCATTAAGTGCTCATCAAAAAGGTGAAATCTAAATGCCGAAAACAAAATGCTCGAAAATTAAGCAGCTGACTGAAGAGTATGACAGTGAGTATAATACGGAGACAATTACATGTATATTATGTACAACAGAAATACAGATATATGAACGATTTTTCCAAAATCTGATAAGTTACACTTATATGACTTTCTTTAGCTGCTCTATAAACAACTTCTTACAAAATATTTTCTTTCTATACCATGCTAATCGAGATAAATGTTATCATAATGTTCTTATTACTTAGTTCCCTATAAGTAGAAGGGAACTAAACGAATGCACTATGCTAAAGTGATAGTCAAATGTTTTAAAGGCTGTCGTTAGGCGATTGTCACTGCAAATCGCTTCTTTGCTTGGCCAGGAGTAGAACAAAAGAAAAACGGACACTTCCTGTAGAGGGAAAAAAGAAAAAGAAAATAAGAACACCACTTTTACAAGTGTGATGCTAATGACGTAGCGGATAATGTATTTTTCCGTTTCCCTTCGCTCAAATCAAAATATCGGCTCCTAGTTTGTAGTATGCAAACATAATTGGCTGTGACAAAAGTGTAAGTACTTTACAGCTGAAACTAATAACAAGGAATATCTCCAAAACGGTAAACTCCACGAAAAAAATGTATATGACATAAATTGTGTATTTTAACGATATCTACATTTTTTGTGCAGTAAGTTTTTGTCTATCTCTTACGGTTTACTAGTTATGTAAAATTCAGCAAAACTCATCCAGAATAAACAAGTCTTCAGAAGCTATTCCCAGAAAATTCAAGATATACATTTTATTTGTGGTGGAAATGGCTTTAATGTGATATTTTAATCAAAATCGTTAAACCATTTTTAAAAACCCAATTTTTGAAAAGTTTTCCATGTAAAGGATAGTTAGGGGTGGGGGGATTTTCTTGAAAATCTTCGAGTCGTATTCTTGGAAGATAAGCAATTTAAATACAAGTTTGGTATTTAGCCGTATTTTTGTTTTTGAGCTATATCCTCCACAGACACAAACACACACATGGACCTTTTTCTGAAAATGCTTTTTTTTTTTTTTTTTTTTGATTCAGGGGGTCCTAAAACATGTATTTTTGGCAAAATCTCGGTATAGAATTTTTAGGTGCAATGCAATACTGCTCTGTCCACTATGTGCATTGTTAATACGGGGCTAGAGAGAGTAAAAATATAGGCAACATATACATTTTCTATCGCAAAAGGATCATCGCTCTGAATCAGCATCGTCAGATTCGCTTTCCAGCAAAGGGAGAGTGAATTTGGATCCTTAGTAGTCTAAAAGGATCTAAAGATAGTATAATCTGATAGAGAAACATTTTTTCATAAGATGATGTGTTCAAAGCTGAAAATTATAACCAGTGAACATTTGCACGATATTATTGGCAATTGGCCACAGCGCGAGAATACAGATATGCGTTAGACACAAATATTGTATTTGACAGGCTATTACCTCCACTACAGCTTTTACTTTATTGGGATGTTTAGTCTCCGAGTAGCATTGCTGCATGACCTGACTCGCTATGTACATACGAGCGCTATCCCAGAAGTACCCGACTGACATGTAGATAGCAGTTGTTGTTTCAAAGAACAGTGGTAAAAAGTATCAACCTTAGAAAGCTTAAGTTTGATGTTTGACGATTTTACGCTGTTTAGCATTTGTTTGGCTGTCGTCATCGGTGAATGCTCTCAGTGAATTTGTAAATATGGATAAAACTGATTATCGTTATGTGATACAATACATTCATTTGAAGGGTCTTAGTTCAACTAATATTATAGCTGAGCTAGATTATACTTTTTGGGAGTCTGCTCCTTCGTTTGTAACAGTGAAATAATGGGTGACAGAGTTTAAGCCCGACCGTGCGAAAGAAAATCCACAAAATGGTGTTGCATGACCATCGACTGAAAGTGCGCGAGCTAGCAGAAATTGCAGGTATTTCAAACAGTTCTGTACATTGCTTACTGACTGAAAATGTGGATATGAGAAAGTTGTGTGCGAAGTGAGTGCCACGTTTGCTTACAATAGAACAAAATCAGCGTCGTGAGGAATTTCAGTCGAGTGTTTGGCAATGTTTCACTGCAATAAAGTCGAGTTTTTGCGTCGATTCATAACAAAGGATGAATCCTTGGTCCATCACTTCACACCTGAGACAAAGGAGCAATAAAGCAGTAAATTGAAAAAGGAGAAGGCGAAAACAGTTCCATCTGCAGGCAAGGCCATGGCATCAGTTTTCTGGGATGCATGTGGGATAATTTCTATTGATTATCTCAAAAAGGGAAAAGTAATCAGTGGCGAATATTATGCGAACTTGTTACAGCGTTTGAGTGATGAAATCAAGCAAAAATGGCCACATCTAGCAAAAAAGAAAGTTTTGTTTCATCAAGACAATGCACCAGTTCACACATCCATTATCGTCACGGCCAAAATCAATAAGTTAAAGTTCGAATGCTTCCTCATGCACTTTATTCGCCAGATTTAGCCCCCTCTAATTATTTTCTGTTTCCAAAGTTGTAGAAATGGCTTGGTGGTAGAAGATTTGCCAACAATGAAGAGGTGGAATCTGCAGTTGATGGTTAATTTGCAGATCTCGATAGTTCTCACTGTAAACGGAGTAACGAAGCTATTGAACATCTCTGGAGAAAGCCTATCGAGCTGAAAGGAGATTATGTAGAGAAGTAAAGGTGTTTTTTGCTTTCTTTGTTAGGTTAGGTACTTCTGGGAAAGCTCTCATACATGTGTTTTCCCAAGACCCATGTTCATGCAACGGTTGCAACTATTAAGGAGACTTCTCGCAGGTACAGCTGCCAAGAGCAGGAGAAAATTCAAGTCGTCCTGGTTTACTCGGGCGGTAGGTAAATCACCACATGCAACGCAACAGAAATAGCCTTCCGAGCCGAGACAGGTTCAATAAACTATCTCGAGTGCACACACTCGCAGCATCCCGGCAGACAGAAACATGATTAAAAATACGGCTCTTGTTTCTCCGTCTTATCAGCAGTTCACCCATCTTAACCTTCCGTTGGTCACTAGAGTCCTGACCTGATAGGCCCTACCATTATTTGAAGTTTTAATTTTGGAATGATCTACGCAGTTAGCTGGTTAGGACATCTAACATTACACCTTAGTCGATTGTTTACTGTGCTTATTTGTTTGGGTGCAAAAATGACTAATCAGCATTTAAATGTCGCCAGTGCATTCGTTTTTGTAACTTTTTTGCCATCTGTTAAGTTAACAGCTGTTAATTCTAAGGCTATGCTCCATGCAAACCAAAAAAATATTCCACAAGGGAAGGAGTACCTATCTGAAAACACTGCCTTAGTTCTGACCTGAGAACATTATAAAGGAGAGCATCGATATCAAACATAGGTTTACAGTGATTATGAAAGACTTTCTGACAAAATATAAACGTAAAGAGTCAACAACAGATGATCTCCCAGGTGTACCACCACCCACATTAAAGAAATTTGAGGTGCTCCATTCATATGATTTTTTCTACATATTTGTGACAAATTATTATTACTAAGCTTAAGTTTCATGCTAAAACATTAGCAGAAACGGTATTATTACTTAGTTCCTTATAAGTAGGAGGGAAATAAGGCAATACACTATTCGAAATTTTTTCCATGTAAAGTGTAGTTGGTGGTATGGGGATTTTCTTGAAAATCTTCCTGTCGCATCCTTGGAAGATACCGAAATTAAATACCAAAATTGGTATTTTAAGGTCTTTTCGTTCTTTAGCTATGTTGCCCACAGACACACACACGTACATACAGACCACCAAATACACGGAAAGTTTTTAAATTTGGGGGGGGGGATTCAGGGGTCTCAAAACATGTATTTCCGGTGAAATCTCGGTACCAATATTGTGGGTGCAATACAATACCTTCTCTATACACTATGTACATAGTACGTGTAGAGAAAGTAATAACTGTAAATCTAAATATGCATGTGGGAATTACAACATTTTGATGTTTGAGTAAATATTCAAAATTGCGAACGATAATTGTTTAGTGGGAGAAAACACGTAAGAGATCGAGATTAGGCACAGAAAATTTCAATTTAAATATAAACTGTAAATCTGGAAATACCAATGTGTTCTTTACATTTTTACTTTCTCTATACGTACTATGTACATAGTGTATAGAGAAGGTATTATAATGCACCCAAAGATTCGATACCGAGATTTCACCGGAAATACATGTTTTGGGTCCCCCTTTGTCTTTCTGTGTGTGTCTGTGTGTTGGTGTGTGTATGATGGCAGCATAACTCAAAAACGAAAAGACCGTTTGATATCAAACTTGGTATTTAAGTTTGGTATCTTCCAAGAATGCGACACGAAGATTTTCAAGAACATCCCGCCACCCCAAACTACCCTTTACATGGAACGTTTTTCGAAAATTTTGATTTTCTCAAAAATGGCTCTAACCATTTTGATTAAAATATCGTATATGAAGGATATTTACCTGACAAATAACATATCCTGAAATTTCTGGGAATAGCCTCTGAAGACTAATTTATTCTGGATGAATTTTAAGGAATTGCACATAACTGCTAAACTGTAAGAGATGAACAAAACTTACCACACGGAAAATGTAGAGCACATTAAAACACAATTTATGTTATATAATTTTTTTTCGAGGAGTTGATCGTTTTTGAGATATTCCTTGTTTTTGGTTTCGGCTTTGAAAAACATACTTTTCTCATACAGGAATTTGTCCACACCTATATATACAAACAAAGCAACTTCAGTCAGATAGCAACCAGCTTTTGACTATCACTTTAACCTATGGTACTCTCTTATTTCGCTTCTACTTACAAGAATGAAGTGAGTAGAAGCATAAACTTTTTAACAGTAATTTGTTGCAAAGATGTAGAGAAAGTCATGTAAATGGAACTGTATTCACAATATCTCATTTAAGGCTGATATTTTATGTAATAAAACAATTCTAATAAAAACCATGTACATTTTAACCTAAATAAAGCTATAATAGAAAAAGAATAAAATAAATAACAATTAAATACGGACATATAACTTCAAAAATATTAAGCGTGTCTACGAGGCCCTATGGGACCAACGGTGTTCCACCAAAGCGCGCGCCTAATGGCTTCATGGCGCAGGGTTCGAGTCCCGCCTTGGGTATGGGTCTTTGTGTGTTTGTGAATGTGTAGGTGTACGCATTTATCATAAAACAGAAAACGGTAAACACAGGAAATTTAGGGAAAAAGCAAAAAAAGGGGAATAAAAAAAGGGAATACAGAGTCGGAGACCTGACTAGACTCTGGAACTGTATTTTTTTTATTTTTAGTAAAAAATAAGATTTCTACATCTTTGCAACAAATTATTGTTAGAAAGCTTATGCTTCTATTTACTTCATGCTAATCGAGAAAAAATTAGCAGGAATAGTCTTATAATTTGCTTCCGTGCAAGTAGAAGCAAAATAAGGGAGTACAATAGGTTAAGTGATAGTCACAAGCTGGTTGCTATGTGACTGAAGTTCCTTTGTTTGTATACGAGTTGACAAATTCCTGTATGAAAAAAATGTTTTTCAAAGCTGAAATCAATAACAAGGAATATCTCAAAAACGCTCAACTCCACGAAAAAAAATGTATACAACATACATTTTGTGTTTTAACATGCTCTACGTTTTTTGTATGGTAAGTTTTTTTCTATCTCTTACAGTTTAGCAGTTATGCAAAATCCCGTAAAATTCATCCAGAATAAAGTAGTCTTCAGAGGCTATTCCCAGAAAATTCAAGATATACATTTTATTTGTCAGCTAAATATCTTTAATATACGACCTTTTAATGAAATTCTTTAGAGCCATTTTTGAGAAAATCAAAATGTTCGAAATTTTTTCCATGTAAAGGGTAATTGGGATTGGGAGGATTTTCTTGAAAATATTCGTGTCGCATCCTTGGAAGATACCGAACTATAATACCAAGTTTGGTATTTAACGGTCTTTTCGTTTTTGAGCTATGCTGCCTACAGACACACACACACACAGACACAAACACGGACATTTTTCTAAAAATGCTTTGTTTTTAGTTTCAGGGTGTTTCAAAACATATATTTCCGTGAAATCTCGGTATCGAATTTTTTGGTGCAATACAATACCTTCTCTATACACTATGTACATAGTACGTATAGAGAAAGTAAAAATGCAAGGTTAATAAAGACGCTACTATAGTCTTTGTTATTGAGTAATTACTCTCTCTACACATACTAAGTACATAGAGTATAGAAAAAGTTTTGTATTGCACCCAAAATTCAACACCGAGGTTTCACCGGAAATATATGTTTTGAAAGCTCCTGAATCCAATAAAAGAATTTTTAGAATAATTCCGTGTATGTGTGTGTGTGTGTGTGTGTGTGTGTGTGTGTGTGTGTGTCTGTGGGAGCATAGCTCAAAAACGAAAAGTCCGTTAAATACCAAACTAGGTATTTAAGTTCAGTTTCTTCCAAGGGTAAAAGGAAGATTTTGAAGAAAATCTCAGACACAGGGAGACACACACACGGACCTTTTTCTGAAAATGCGTTTTATACATGGGACCTCAAAACGTGTATTTCCGGTGAAATCTCGGTATCGAATTTTTGGGTGGGATACAATACTTCCTGTATACACTATGTACATAGTACGGGTAGAGAAAGTAAAAATTAGCGGATACATTCTGGATTTCGGTATTGCTATTTTTAGAGCATAGGTGATGCTTAACTTTTTACTTTCTCTACACGTACTATGTATATAATTTATACAGAAGGTATTGTATTGCTCCCAAAAATTCGATACCGAGATTTCACCGGAAGTACATGTTTTGGGTCCCCCTGAATTAAAAAAAAAGCATTTTTGGAAAAGGGTCTGTGGACAGCATAGCTCAAAAACGAAAAGACCGTTAAATACCAAACTTGTTATTTAGGTTTGGTATCCTTCAAGGATGCGACAGGAAGATTTAAAAAAAAAAAAACACCCCCAAATACCCTTTACATCGAACTTTTTATAAAAATGTTGATTTTCTCGAAAATGGCTCTAACGATTTTGATTAAAATATCGAATATAAAAGATATTTACCTGCCAAATAATATGTATATCTTGAATTTTCTGGGAATAGCCTCTGAAGACTACTTTATTCTGGATGAATTTTACGAAATGCTGCATAACTGCTAAACCGTAAGAAATGGACAAAAACTTACCACACAAAAAATGTAGAGCACATTAAAACACACAGTTTAAGTTATATACTTTTTTCGAGGAATTGTACGTTTTTGAGATATTCCTTGTTTTTGGTTTCAGCTTTGAAAAACTTGTACTTTTCTCGTACAGGAATTTGTTAACTCGTGACCATACTAAGGAACTTCAGTCACCTAGTAACCAGCTTTGGACTTCACTTTAACCTATGATACTCCTATATTTCATTTCTACTTACAAGAAAGCAAGTAATAAGACTATTTCTGCTAATTTTTTCTCGATTAGCATGAAGTAAATAGAAGAATAGGCTTATTAACAATAATTTGTTACACAGAAGTAGAGAAAGTCATGTGAATGGAACACATCAGATTTTTATATTGTATTGTATTGGAGTTTCACTGTCTTCTATTAGCATGCTATTTATGGAGCTAGTACGATATGCACTTGGTGCAATACCCATAGCTGAGTTCTATATAGAATTAAGTA
Organism: Hymenopus coronatus; assembly: GCA_030762935.1. Lineage (NCBI taxonomy): Eukaryota > Metazoa > Arthropoda > Insecta > Mantodea > Hymenopodidae > Hymenopus > Hymenopus coronatus. Next base: position 18,629,370 of record CM060884.1, read on the forward strand.
CTTTTATACTTGAAGGCTGTACCTGGACACTGTACCATATTTTATTTTAGTGCGTGTGAGGGCTTTATAGCTGCTTAATAGTACGTGATAGTTTGCTCCCCAATTTTGTACCACTAATACTTTTAAGGCAATGGTTCTTAAGACTTCTTAAGAAAGGGCGCCATGTTAGTTTGTTATCAAATGTAAGTTCTAATATCTTTAGAGTATCTATGATAGTAATTTTGTTGTTCTTGGTGTATAGTTCCGGATTAAGTTTACTTTTGCTTCTGGAGAATAAAATGCATTTTGTTTTAGATGAGGATATCTTAAAACCAGTTTCAGTGCACCATGTAACCTGTAAACATCATTATGCGGTAGTGGTGCGCCCTTTGCAGTAGGGGATTAGATCATCTGCAAATAAAGTTGCTTTGACTGGTGTTTTAATCTGCGATACAATACCATTTGCAGCTATTACAAAAAGGATTACACTGAGTACTGAGTCTTGTGGTACACCATTACGTAGTGAAACAGTTTTTGAGAGGATCCCATTAACTCTTGCTTGATCTTTATGGTCTTATAAGAAGCTGTAAATGAAGTTGAGCATATTTCCTTATATGTTTTGTTTTAATAGCTCCCTTGTTACACAGTATCATCGTACCAGTTAAATGCTTAATGGATATCTACTCTAATGGTAATTACATGTTGTTTTTTGTAGTACGTGTCCAATATTTGTGATTGTAAGGCTATTAGAGTATCATTTGTGGAATGAAACTGTCGAAGATACCGAACTTAAATCTCAAGTTTGGAATTTAACGGATTTTTCGTTTTGAGCTATGCTGTTCATAGACACACACACACACACACACACACACATACGGACCTTTTTATAAAAATCTGTTGTTACACTCACATGACTTTCTCTGGCTGCTCTACAAACAAACTTCTTACAAAAGATTATTCTTCTTTCTACACCATGCTAATCAAGCAGAATAACCCGCCTGGGTAGTGTAGTTGTAGCGTGTCTCTCATATTCAACAGGTCGTGAGTTCGATTCTCACTTAGGGTGAGTTACCCAGATAACGTTGAGAAGATGAAAGTCGAGTAACCTTGAGCTCCAGAACCCCGAGATCATTTGAGCATCATTTCACCAATTTCATTCATCGCCCGATATAACCAACTATGTTAAAGGGCGTTAAGCTACAAAATAAATAAAATAGCAGAATGTTCTTATTACTTAGTTACTTATAAGTAAAAGGGAAATAAAGGACTGCGCTATGCTAAAGTGATTTTCAAAAGTTTTATAAGCTGTCGTTAGGCAATTGTCACATTTTATTTGGCTTTAATAACATGTGGTTTTTTAATGAAAATCCTTAGAGCCATTTTTAAGAAACAAAAACATTTCGAAATTTTTCCATGTAAAGGGTGGAAGGATTTTCTTAAAAATCTTCGTGTCGCATCCTTGGAAGAACCAAACTTAAATACCGAGTTTGGTATTTAACCGCCTTTTCGTTTTTGAGTTATGCTGTCCACAGACACACACACACACATACACACACGGACCTTTTTCGTAACATGTATTTCCGGTGAAATCTCGGTATCGAGTTTTTGGAGTGGAGTACAATACTTCCTCTATACACTGTGTACACAGTACGTGTAGCGAAAGTAAAAACGAATCAGACTTGAAAAGACTGGTATCGTGGCAACAGACGGTGCTCCAGCAATGATTGAGGAAAAGAACGATCTAGTAGAAACATCAAAGCAACTATTTAAGACATTACAAACTCCAGAAAATGTATGTTTTTTTTTTTTCCACTGCATTATCCATCAGGAGTTACACATATGGAAAGTTTGTGAATGCAAAACAGGTAATGAATGTTGTTGTTGTTAAGACTATTAACAAAATTAAATATTCTTCTCTGAAGCATCGAAAGTTTCGCATTCTGCTGAAAGACTTAGGAATGAAACACAAAGACCTGTCGTATTACAGAGAAGTCAGATGTCTCAGTAGGGATAAAATGCTCCGGCATTTTTTTTGATTTGTGTAGTTCCATTGCCTTGTTCATGAAGAAGTAGCTTTTGAAATAATCACTTATATTAACCACATTATTATTATTATTATTATTATTATTATTGTCACAGTAGCAATACGATAGAACATGTATATTAATGCTCTTTCACGGAATCTACATTCGAGAGTTACAGGACGAACATTATGTTTGCCATTTGGCTTTCATAACAGTTGTTTTCAAACATTTGAACAAGTTGAACTGCCAACTTTGGGGTCGGGATCAGTGCATTGTTGACATGTATGATGCCGCAAAATCATTTTCCATGATATACGTTTGGAATGCACAACAAAACTACTTGGATTTCATTATTATCTGAAGTCACTCTCAAATATTTCTGATTCTAATTACATAAATATTGCGATGTCCTGAAACTTTTGCTTAGAGAATTTAAAGATAGAAGGTTTTGAAATTGCTGATCTCCAAAAATAAGCTTAAGAAATATGTTGCTTTAGATGTATTCAAACATTGATTCCTCTAAATATCCGCGTCTCCGATTGTTTGCTGCCAGAATCGCAGCTAAGCACTGTTCTACATACACTGTGAACAGATTTTCTCTAAACACGTTTAAGTCGAGAAGAAGAATGCGCCTAACTGATTGCAACATTTATGCACAATTAACACCAGCTACTTAGGACTCAACCCCTATGTCGTCTCTATGTCATAGTGAAAAGAGTGAAATGAAATAAATCAGTACAGATAAAATGTAATACCCTAAAAAGCCTTCAATAATTTGTTATGCCTTTGTAATATACAAGTACTGTTAAGCAGTATGTGTATGGTAGTGACAATCACACTCCACTGCCGTTTTTCTTACTGAGCACTTTATGCGTGGCGGGTAGTATCTGTATTGTGTCACGAATTTGTGACACTTAGCGACCTCTTAATTACAGTATTAATGGAGCCTGTGGTTGCGGAGTGACGGGCAGAGGAGAGAGGAGGGGTAACGGGATAATGACTTATGTCGCCCGGTCGCCTGTCAGTGCAAAACGGTGCGGGCGCCTACTGCTCCACCACCTCTTGCTGTTCATAGAAATATAGAACTACTGATTATAAAAACAAAGCTAAGATTCTACTTTACAGCTTTTATTTGACGTGTTTTGGGACATTCTAGAAGCATAATAGTTTGTAAAGGAAAAACGGTAAATACAAACTTATGACTCACCATACATTTGTAAATATCTAATAAACCGTTGTTACTGGTTACAAAAAATACTTTCAGAACTAAAACAAACAAAAAAACTTTTAAAGAAACAAGGTACTCTGAAATGGACACTAACAAAACTATTTATTATTTCTAGTTTCAGAAAAGTTAAGAGTTAAATATAATTTAAATGATAGTCTGCATTTCTTTAAAGCTGTGGTTGAAATTTGTTTCTATGCAAGACCAGGAGTTTACAACTTTCCGTGTGAGAAAAGTTTGCATCTCAAACAAATAACAAGGAATATTTCAGAAATGGTCAACTTCACGAAAACACACGTATATGACAAACTTTGTGATTTAACGTTTTTATAATAAGTTTTTGTCTATCTCTTACGGTTTACCAGTTATGCAAAATTCAGCAAAATGCATTCAAAATAAAGAGGTCTTCAGAGGATATTCCAGAAAATTCAAGATATACATTTTATTTTCCATATAAATATCTTTAATATACGGTATTGTAATCAAAATCGTTAGAGCCATTTTTGAGAAAATCAAGACTTTCCAATTTTTTTTTTCATGTAAAAGGTAGTTTGGAATTGGGGATTTTTTCAAAATCTTTGTGTCGCATCCCTGGAAGATACTAAACTTAAATACCAAGTTTAGTTTTTTACCGACCTTTCGTTGAGTTATCGTGTTCACAGATACTCGGAGACACATACACACACACGGACCTTTTTCTGAAAGTGCTATTTTTTATACATGTGACCCTAAAACGTGTATTTCCGGTGAAATTTCGGTATCAAATTTTTTAGTGGAATGCAAACCTTCTCTATACACCATGTACATAGTATACGTGTAGAGAAGTAAAAATCATGGAATATTTTAGGACATTTATGGACGGTTTTTTCAATCCATAAATTTCTATTCATAAATTTTAGCACACATTGCAAAAACTAGTGTGTCAGATATGGTATATTATGCGATAAAACAATGTACACCACTAAAATGTGTGTAAATAACTGCATATACTGTAGTATGTCATTTCAGTCAATTATTGGCCACATAATTGAATACGTTTATGGAATATAAATTACAATACTGTGTTTATTATTGCAGATATGGATCGACAGCTTTTTTATGGACCATGTTCAGATCACTTCAAGAAAGCTGTGGCAGGTGTTTTGTGCAGAACATGGAAGACATGGACGCTCAAAAGCGGTCGTCCGAACAGTGGAATACACCAGCAACTGAACAACAAACGGGTAGTAGACCAGCAGTAGAAGTACTTCAAGGTGAAGTGCAACAGGATGATATCCAGTATTTTTCCATTAGGCATAAAACACGTGGAAGGCGTAAATTCTTTATGGTTTCAAAGAAAAAGCATTTGCAGCATGTGAAAAATCTGAAGGTCTGTTTAAATATTGTGCAATGCGCTGTGAGACGATGTGTATACTTTATTGAATTTAGTGAGTTATTTAATGTATGTTGTATCCATATATGGCACTCTCCAATCTTTTTAATAAATGTGTGCACAATGAAGTCACAAAATTATTGAATAATTCTTACTTGCTCTGCTCGTACTATGAACATAGTGCATAGAGAAGGTATTGCATTCTACCCAGAAATTCGATACCGAGATTTCACCGGAAATACATGTTTTGGGTCAGCCTGAATCCAAAAAAAAGCATTTTCAGAAAAAGGTCCGAATGTATGTCTGTGGACAACATAGCTCAAAAACGAAACGTCCGTTAAATACCAAACTTGGTATTTAAGTTTGATATCTTCCAAGGATGCGACACGAAGATTTTCAAGAAAATCCCCCCAACTAACCTTTACATGGAACTTTTTTAGAAATGTTTGATTTTCTCAAAAATGGATCTAACGATTTTGATTAAAATATCGTATATTAAAGATATTTACCTGACTAATAAAATGTATATCTTGAATTTTCTGGGAATAGCCTCTGAAGACTACCATATTCAGGATGAATTTTACGGAATTTTGCGCTAAACCGTAAGAGATGGACAAAAACTTACCATACAAAAAATGTAGAGCACGATAAATCACACAATCTATGTAATACACATTATTTTCGTGGAGCTGATCTTTTTGATATATTCCTTGTTATTGGTTTCAGCTTTAAAAATCTTACACTTTTCTCATACAGGAATTTGTCAACTCCTGTCCATACAAACAAAGGAACTCAGTCACATGGCAACCAGCTTTTGGCTTTCACTTTAACCTATGGTACTGCCTTATTTCGCTTCTACTTACAAGGAAGCAAATAATAAGACTATTTCTACAAATTTTTTCTCGATTATCATAAGGTAAAGAGAATCATAAGCTTTTTAGCAATACTTTGTTGCAGAAATGTAAAGAAAATATGTGAAGGAACACATCAGATTTTGTTCTCCATTATTTCATTTATATTTTTTTCCTGTTTTACAAAAATATTACCTTGGAGAACATAACTTATTCTTAAACAGAACAGTATATATTATACGTAATTTATAGTTGAACTTCATTTTAATTCTTTCTCATTCTTTTGTGGTTTTAGGTCAATTCTCTATTATTATTCTGCAATAACTAAATGCATATATTTAGTGTTCTACAAACCTTTTATTGTAAATATTCAACGATAGGAAAAGCCCATGCGATAGTTGCACATTTCCAAGTGTACACAGAAAATGTTGGCAGTTAAAGTCCTTCTATTACCTACTACGTACTGCTACTGCTAGTACTACAGGAAAAATCGCCCCCCCCCAAAAAAAAAAAACTACACTTTATATGGAAAAAGTTTCGAAAATTTTGATTTTCTCAAAAATGGATCTAAAGCTTCTAATTAAAATACCGTATATTAAAAATATATATTGCAAATAAATGTATATCTTGAATTTTCAGGGAATAGGCTCTAAAGACCTTTTATTCAGAATGAGTTTTGCTGAATTTTGGGTATCTGGCAAACCTTAAGAGAAAGACAAAAACTTACTACCCAGAAATATAGATCACGTTAAAACAGAAATTTATGTCATATACGTTTTTTTCGTGGAATTGACCATTTCTGAGATATTACTTGTTATTTGTTTCAGATTTAAAATACTTAAACCTTTCTCACACGGAAAATTGGAAACTCCTGAGTCTGCATAGAAACGGATTTCAACCACATGGGAACCAGCTTTTAAGAGATTTAACTGTCACTTTAGCCTAGTGTATTCCCTTGTTTCTCTCCTACTTACAAGGAGGCAATTAATTACGACAATTTCTGCTAATGTTTATCTCGATTATCATAAAGTAGATAGAGGATGCTTTTAACAATAAGTTGTTACAGCGATGTAGAGAAAGTCATGTGAATGGAACACATAATATTTTTTACAATATTTAAATTTTATAACAATGGCTCCAAAGATTTTCAATAAATACCTTATTTTAAACTACATACAAATAAAATACATACCTTGAATTTTCTGGAAATAGACTATAGAGTTCCCCTTATGCGGAAGGAACTTCATATAATTTGATACAACGGGTAAGTTACAAGTGCATTCCAAAAACGCCCAACATAAAAATTAACATATCTTTAAAACGCACAATTGCTTTGAAATAACTCTATGTCCGTTCCTCGATGTCCGTTATTATATTCTCAAATTTCTCGATATTTTTATTTTTTTGGCTGCTGACATTATTCAGTTGTTTTTCGTTAAATCATAAAAAGGTAATGGAGTTTCAAGTCAGGATATAGGGATATCAGACTATTAATTCTGTTATATTCTCCTTGAATCTACACGAAACAAACTAATTCTGAATACACTAATTCCAGTATGCTTTCATAAGAATATTTACAGTAATTGTATAAAATAAATGATAATAAGTGGAGAAAGTTATATGAATGTAACACAGTTTCTCATTTTTTTACATATGGGTTTTTTCCTACTTATCTTTCCAAATCTGTAACTGCAAATGCCCTCCATATCTTAACAGATTTCAACAGCAGCAAAGAATATTTAAAAATCTAATTCATTATTTGAATCTTTTACATCGGAAAGTATCTGTATTATGCAGAATGCTGGCCCGAAATTATTATTGTCGAAATCCTGATTTATTTGTTACATCAGCAACTTCCAGTAAATATTTTCGGTTTGGGTGTAACGGCTGAATTTATATCTATTGATGGGAAGCAGGAAATAGTACTGGAAGATCAAGCAATACACAGTGATGTAGGATAATCTTTATTTGCAAGTATACACAAAAATTTGAAAAGATAAATTATTGAAACGTAAAATATTACACTTTCAAAATTCAAGGGAGGACTTAGAATCAGAGCTATTTAATATAATTTCGTTTTCTTGAAATAATTAGAACCTTGGAAAATAATGGAGGGCATCTTTGCTGAATTCTCACTCCACTTTTCTCTCTCTAAAATGTTCATTTTTGTACACCCTTTTTGTTGTTTTATTCGCCAGGGTAAATGGTTGTAGATAGTCTTCGTCAGAGTATAACAAATTGAATTCACCTTTTGAAAGAGAATTGCCTTACCTAGCCTTATATTTCTACTATGCCGATTATTAAAAATAAAATGTTAAAGGAATACATTGTTATGTCAGCTTCAAGATTAAAATGCATATTTAAAAGACAACAAAGCCCATGACATGATTAGTAATAGCATTAGGTACAAAAAAAAAAAGCTCATATTTATCAGAAATATACCTATTAAACCAATATAATATTAAGTTTTCTGGAATATATTTAAAAGAATTTAAATTTGTGTTCAGCTTGCTTTACATTATAATAGGAAAAACAAGGCGAACGGAGTCCTTTGCTGGTCGTTAACTGCTTAATTGAGAATGCATCACCCACTATGCGCGTATCTTTTCTTGGGCGCTCGGCTTCCCGTTTTCATTCGGTAGGTTTCGCGCAATTTCGGAAGCAGAGCAGAGCAACAGCATTGAGACATGCAGTGCGCTATACAAGCATATATCTAGTGATCTCAATGCTAAGGTTCATTCTGTCTGTAGATTCCAGGGTTCGCGCAATATTTCGGCTAGTTTGCGGTAAGATAACCTATTAACAATAATGACTGAGGCGCTCAAAGAAAGAAACAAATTTGCTTTGGTTGACAAAACCGCTGAAAGACAGGTGGGCGAGCGAGCTCTTCTTGCCCCCAGTCTTCGCTTTCCCGTGAAATTAGCGCCGAAGAAAAGGTGCGCGCATAGTGCAAATATTAAACCTTAAGCTCAACAGAAGCTAATTATCACTTCCTATTCAAGAGGAAGATTTACTGCAAGACTGTGCTTATACTAACAAATCAAGTTGAAAATAATTATGGTCCTTCCTTATGTGAAATGCTAAATTAGGTTCAGGATAGGAAAAGATTTGGAATGTGAGTTCACAAAAAAACTTTCTGTGTAAAACTTTTATTTCCCACTTCGCTCACTGAGGTAAAATATGCATTAGCGACACATAAAATATGGCTGATCTAAGAAGAGTTCATTAGTGCAAATATTTCAGATTGTTCATTCACAACCATACATTACACTCGTCTCCTAATTTTGACGATTAACACTTGACACTTGTTTTCGTTTCTAAAATACTTGTTGTATAAAAATACATAGTAAACTACTGATTTATAACATTATGCACATTTTAATTGTTCATTTTCTTCATTCTTCAGTTCTTCTGGATGTCACTTTCAACTTCTGAAACCAATAACAACTGCGCCGCACATTAATGCTTATTACAATATAAGATATTCGCAAATGCAAAAGGCTATTTGTGACAGCGTATTCCACTCCAGGGCTAGGACATGTAGTCGGTTTAACTCGGCAACTTAAGACTACTTAGCCCAACAAAGGAACAATTTGTAGTAAACACTTCATATGAAAAGTTAGTTCTCTTAGGATGTGACAGTTTGTGGAAAGTTATTACCAAAAAGTAATTAGATTCACCGCTGAGAAAACGCAGTTGGGATTCATTAAGTTAGATTTCGGGGGAGGAAGAGAGAGAGAGAGAGTAAAGTTATCACTTATCTTCAAGAGTTATATAGATAGGTATTCCTGAAAAATCATCTTATAATCGCAAGGAGAAGTAATTCAAATTTATATTTTGGATCAAATACACACTGCACTACAGAAAATAATTTAAATCAGCTGTTGTTCAGAAAGCAATTATTTTGAGCCACTGTTCAGCTTTTTACCTCCCAAGATATTGGCCCGAATATTAATTCTTTGCATAATAGATGAAAACTGCGGTTCATAGTCAGTACTTACAGGTCTAGAAAAGTCAGCAGGTTCAGGAGACTGCCGAAGTTTCCGAGATACAGAGATTTCTGGGGATAGTTCGCGATATTTTGACTCTAGTTTTTGGGTGTCAAATGGCTCGGGAGATTCGGAGAGTCTGAATGTGGTCTTGCGAATATTAACAGGATTGTAAGTGTCACGTTCGGGTGACATCTCGTATAACTTAGGTTCATAGGTTGACATAGGTTGAGCGTTGTAATGAGCATACGGATCATATGGGTTTGGCGAGTATGCAGCATGAATTGAAGAAGGGCTCGTTATCTTCCTAGATGGTGTAGGCTCGCTATATCCGTAAGCTGCAGATGGACTCGCCACTTGGACTGGGTCAGCAAATTGAAGAGACTCGTAAAATCTTCGAGAGTTGAAAGGTCTCAAAGGGTCATATATCCTAGATCCTCCGCAAGAACCAAGATAGTCGTAGCATCTAGGTGAAGAGTAAGGTAGTGATGGATCATTTAACTTGAGCTTGTAAGTATCAGTGACCAGAGCATCATGAACTTTCATGGTATCATACGATTTAGGAGAAGCATATGCTCTTGAATATTCGTGGGTCCTACGGGTATCGATAGGACTATGGTTTTCGCGAAGCACTCGAGACCCGTACATGTCCTCCCTGGAGAGAAGAGCACCGCCAGACAACCTCGAGGAGTCGAAAGTAAGCGATTTGGCTGAACCACTGCTGTGCGAAGGACTCCTGGGATTTTTCAATATACTACGAGGTGCAGCTCCATGTCCTGACTCTATATAGCTGTTGAGATTCTTGTATTTATCCAACAGATATGAACTGTTCCTGGAGCGTAACCTATAAGAAAAAAGACTAGCATATGGTTTCGGTTGACTCCACTCTATGTTCCAAAAAATGTTTAACACAAAAAGCTGTAAACTTTAATTGGTTTCATATCTTATGTACTTAGATATGCCTCTTTTACAAAATATAAGTTATAAAAAAAGTTTGAATAATCAATTAAATTCACAGCAGTGAATAAGTGTTATTACTTTGTTTTAAAGTTTTAACGTCCTTTAACCTGGTAGGTTCATACCGGACGATGAATGAATGAAATAGTTGAAATGATTTTCAAATGGGCCCGGGTACATAGAGCTTAGAGTTACTCGACATTCGCCTTCTCAGGATAAGGGAAAAACCCGGGAATAAACCTTATCCGAGTAACTCACCCTAACCGAGATTCTAACTCGGGACCTCCTGAATGTGAGGCAGACATGCTACCACCACACCCCGAGGCGGGATACTGTGGTTTTGTTTCTCTTTTAATTTATGCAGTTATTGCATTAATTACTTTTTTAATCTAAAGCTAATTTGCATTGTTAAAAGCCAACTAAATACACAATATTAAATGAAAACACATAAATGCATAGGAAGTATTTAAAGTAAAGCAAGCAAAGGTATTCAACAAACGTATAAAAATAATGCAAGCAAAACAGAGCACATGATAGATATTCAAATTTCCTAATCATTTCAAACCTAACATTAACCAACTTGCCATTGCAGGATCCCGGCATCAATTCCAAAATCTAAAAAATGTTATTTTACAGCAAGAAATAAAAGGAAATAAGGTCAAAATGGTTCAATGTGTTTTCGCGATTATTTCAGCGTTTATAAGGCTAATATCATTGGTTTGCTAGTTTCCGTTCACTAGTATTTGCTGACTAATCTAGTAGTTTAATTATTGGAATTAAAGCTACAAACTAAACATTTTAGTCTAATTTTCTTGAACCTGTGGGGTTATTTGCAGTTAAAACAGAGGGTGCCAAGATGTACACACATTTTAAGCACGGAAAAAACTGTGTTAGCATAACAAAGATTAATTCACACAAACAGAAAATGATGAACACTAGTCATCTTAGACGTTTGCAGACACAACAATTGCTCAAAGTGCCCCCATCGCCGTCAATACACTTCTGAGTACGTTGAACTATTGATGGAGCAAGTTTGCGAAAGTGTCCTCAACGATTGCACCACATGCCGATTCAATTTCTTTTCAACGAGCTGCCAGTCTAACTGGTTTTCTGCGGTATACAACATCTTTAGGAGTTCCCTATAGGTGGAAGTCCAACGGAGTTAAATCCGGGAAACGTAGTGGAAGATCAATCGAGCCCCTGCATAATATCCAGTGCCCTGGAAGATTATCAAGAAGGTTCGCACATACATCTCGGGAGTAATGTGGTGGTGCTCCAACCTGTTGGAAATAAAAGTCCCTTTCCATAGAGTCTATGAATGACGCGTTTGACGGGTGCGCGTATTATGTTCAGGTATAATCTTCAAAAACGAGTGGTCCAAGAGCCCTAGATCATTAATTTCAGGTAAATTAACAGCATTTTCCACACAAAAAGGAAAGATTGTATATTGTCTGCACACCAATAGACGCAGTTATCCTGGATAGTAACCCTTTTCAATTTAAATTGTCCATAAATCGAACCAAACACTTTCGCTGCGAAGATCTCATCATCTTGCACCTTACTCCGAAACCACTCACACTTCTGCATTCTCCGATCAGGGACATCTTCATTTAATGCACCAAGTCTTTGGATGAAAACGTTCAACTTTGCTGTTTTAATAATTCAACGTACGCTGGTTCTGCTAATGCAATGTCACGTACACATTGTTTTGTGAATTTCTGTATTGAGTGCTTAAAAGGTTCCAAAACCATAACCGCAAGTGCAAGGGAAGATCATTCACAATGCAGTCGTAAGCGTAATGCAAGAAGTTGGCCCGGTTCCTAGATCTGCAAATTGCGTACATGTGGTTATCTTCCAGGTGCTCTGCAAGTTTCCAATTGAATAACATAACCATCAATATAATATAGGACAATTCACTAAAAATCTTTTATAAACAAAGAGGTAATAAAATTACCAACACACAGCTGACGCTCCCGGAAGTGACGTCACAATAGTTGTTTGATAAAAATTTTGAAAATTATGCAAGTATGGAGACTGCAGAAAGTAGTAAAGTTGCACATCTAATGAAATATCTCTTTGCGCCTTACCAATTGTGAGAGCCAAGAAATCTAAACGTACGTGCTGGATACATCTATTAAATGAAAGGATGATTTGCAAGGAGACTGACAAGCTCTCTAGAGAAATGAGAGATGGCGCGGCAGGTCCAATAGACCATGTACAGTTCGTTGTAAAGTCTCGCATTGCGATCCTCTGCTTTTGCACAGCAGGCAGTGCATTATGGAAGGAAAGAGAGTTCTTTCTCTATGTACGCAACTCAAGGATAAGGTTTGAATTTTGCATTGCGTAGCATGTTGCGTGTGTCTATGTGAATGCTTACGTTGAATAACATGGGTGCAAAGTGTTGGGCTTACCCTGCGTCTACGCTTAGATCTTATTGTGAATGGGGTACTACTTGCGTTGGTGGCTCTGTTCTGTACATATGTGTCCGTTGCCGTTACATTTAGACAACATTCTGGTTCTCCAGTACCACTTCAAAATAGCTTTCCGCTGTTTATGTGATAGTCTTGGCTCCAGTGTGTTGAAGCAACGCTAGCACAACGTAATGCGAGTCACAACTGTTTACAGAATATAATTTGATAATCTTGCTTCATTTGTTTATTGTTGATTTACCAGTCGCGTAGCAACACTAGCATAACTTATGTGGGTCATATCTCATTACAGAGTATCATATTATATATTTCAGTTGTTTTTCGGCCCGACTTTGAAATTCCAATATTAAATAGATATCTCCTGTCAAAGTGTGTATAATTTTTGACACCCTATGTATATGTACACTCTTTTTCTTTTTATAGTGCAACGCCCACTTTTACCGACGGCACAGCACGCGATGACACTGATGATAGATGCAATGAAATGAAGTACCGATGGAATACGATGGGAAACCGGAAAACCCGTCCCTACGCCGCTTTGTCCAACACAAATGCCACATGCGGTCGTTTGGGAAGGTTCCACCTAATTTCCTCTCAAAAATGACGCTCTAATTACCTCGCAAAAATGGGTCCAGTTATTTTCCCTCCCAATTTTCTATAATGCAAGTAAAGTGTATTCCGATTCCCTCCATGGCTTAACAGCATGATTTTCCGCACTTTACATATGCAGGTTTTTAATACGCAAATGTTTAGTTCCCTATAGAATCAATTCCTTGCCCCTTTCACTTATCTATGTTTTTTTTTTTTTTTTCACGTTTGCTATTGTCTACACACACGTCCGTTTAACTGCAGTTCACTGCTAAATTGAATGAACAGGTGGCGGCGTCATGACCGAGTGGTTAGACCATTAGCCTCTTATCTAGACGGCCCGGGTTCGATCCCAAGCAACCATATGAGAGATTTGTGGTGGACAATGCGGTACAATGCGACGGGTTTTCTCCGGGTTCTCCGGTTTACCCTGCCATCGCATTCCATGTATCACCAGTATCCTCGCCTGCGGTGACTTGGTAGTAAAAGCGCGCGTTAAACACTATAAAAAAAATGAATGAACAGGCCTACTCCAAAGCCAAGGACATAATAGGCGACCGAATCGGTTGGTGTTTTTACTATCGACTTGGGTAGCAGGTATTACCAACACAAAACTGAGGACAAAGTCGACTGGCAGGAGGAATTGGAATATTTAATTCCAGCAGTATTTTTTGGCGCGGAGGGAATCGGTGTGTTAACAATTACAGCTTCGGAGGGAATCGAGGAAAAAAATTGACCCGGGAGGCCAGTCGGTAATCACCCAGGCCCTGATGAGAGGCAACCGGTCTAACCACTCGGCCACGGCGCCGCCTTTATCTACACTCTGGAGGTTAGTATGGACATAGCGTAAGTGGATTCAGGATTCAAATATTGCATGTCCATTATGTAGTTTAGGTACAGGGATATTTCTAAAACATTTAGTTATATAGTTAACGTGAACACATTACATTTCCAGTGGCCAAGTTATAGTTTTAGCATTGCGTTTATTTATTGCAGGTTAGCACGTTTCGAATCCCAAGCTGCTTTACTGTTAATATAGTTCGTTTAGGACATTCAAAAATAGTTCATTTATGAAGGGTTGCACTAGTAATTTAGTACTTTCTCTATATATACTATGTGCATAGTGTGTAGAGAAGGTATTGCACTCCATCCAAAAAATCGATACCGAGATTTCACCTCCTGTATCTAAAAAAAAGCATTTTCAGAAAAAGGTCCGTGTGCCCGTGTGTCTGTGAACACGAAAGCTCAAAAATGAAAAGTCGGTAAAATACCAAAGTTGGTATTTAAGTTTAGTATCTTCCAGGGATGCAACATGAAGATTTTGAGAAACATCCCCCACTCCAAACTATCCTTTACATGGAACTTTTTTCGAAAATTTTGATTTTCTTAAAAATGGCTCTAATGATTTTGCTTAAATTTTAGTATATTAAAGATATTTACCTGACAAATAAAATGTATATCTTGAATTTTCTGGGAATAGCCTCTGAAGACTACTTCATTCTTGATGAATTTTGCATAACTGCTAAACCGTAAGAGATGGAAAAAATTGTTGCTGCACAAAAAATGCAGAGCACGTTAAAACACACAATTTATGTTAGATACATTTTTTTGTGGAGTTGATTGTTTTTGAGTTATTCCTTGTTTTTGGTTTCAGCTTCGAAAAACTTATAGGTACTTTTCTCATACAGGAATTTATCAACTCCTGTCCATACAAACAAAGGAACTTCAGTCACATAGCAACCAGCTTTTGACTATCACTTTAACCTATGGTACTCCTTTATTTCGCTTCTACTTACAAGGAAGTAAGTAATAAGGCTGGTTCTGTTAGTTTTTTTCTCGATTAGCATGAAGTAAATAGAAGCCTAAGCCTTTTAACAACAATTTGTTGCAGAGATGTAGAGAAAGTCATGTGAATGGAACACATCAGATTTTGTTATTGAGTATTCGAGGAGGTAATAGCCGCTTATAGGAATATTCAATACAAAAATTATATCAGAGTATATTTAAATAACTAGTGCGCCCAATGGGCGTATCGAAAAAAATAGAAAATGGCCAACAAAGTACAGAGAGAGAGAGAGAGAGAGAGAGAGAGAGAGAGAGAGAGAGAGAGAGAGAGAAGTGATGCTTCTGAACATTATTACACCACTAAATATCTGATGATAAATAAATAAGCTGATTACAACTTTCAACAACCAGGATCATTTTCGAAATTATTTCTCAACCCATTCTTTTCTTGAGGCGTTATTCTTGCAATACGAAACAATCATGCAGCATTCGTGTTTGGAAACTACAGCTGACGTTGTGCTATTTTTTCAGATACACTCCAAATTCTTAAGGTCTCGGGTTCAAACCCTGTCCAAACCGATAGTTTTTAGTGTGCCTAAAGCGACAGTTCTATGTCAGTAGATTTTCTGGCATGTTAAAGAACTTCTGCAGAACGAAATTTTTGCAATTCGGTGGTCCTGATATGACTTTGGCAACTGACGTCTTTAACAAACAATTAACTTCTTGTCATAATCCGCACTTCATTCATTACACTCTCTTAACCTCTAATCGAAAAAAAAATCAATATAAACAGCCGGATCTAGGTTCCAGTTAACGGTTATTCGATACCTTAACTAAAATCGACGTACAATTCCTAAAAAGACTACTTCCCAACTTTTTGGAGACTGCTTCTCAACTTTGAGGTCAGCATAACTTGAAAATCTAAATGTTGCGATTTTCACTTACAACGGGAGTAATTTCTATCTAATCATAATCATTCTTTGCACTCCACAGAGTCTGAAAGTGTGCGTTTTGAAGTAATAAACAATTATAACCCTAACGCAAAATTTTAAGCGAGTTGACATTAAGTGATTAGTCGCCGTATGACTTTATTGCTGAAGCGACTATAATAAATTTAAAACGAAAACAACAACAACAACAAACAACAAAGGATTAATTCTATAGCCAAGCCGTCCACATGGATAAAGCTGGCGACTGAAACTTAAAAAAGTAATGGTGACAGCTTCATAACAGATTTAAGAGAATACCTCGGATAGTTGAACCCGTTAACATTACTTTGTGTTTTTGTATAACAATTTAAAGTATATGAATGGATGCTCAGGGGCACATACCATATGTCCCATTATATCATCCGTTTTGCAATATTTGCAAATAAAAGAAATCGATTGCAATTGTTCTGATCCTTAACTACAATATGCACTATTTGAGTGCGATTAATAAACAACAGTACATCAATTTGAAGATTATTGAGAGTAGTATGTGTTCACGTTTTTTTTTTTTTTTTATTGCTAACGTCCGCTTTTACTAATTGTGGCACCGCAAGCACTGGTGATACATGCCGGGGGAAACCGGAGAACCCGGAGAAAATCCACTCCTGCGCCGCTTTGTCAGCCACAAATCCCATATGCGGTCACTTGGGTTCGAACCCGGGCCGTCTAGGTGAGAGGCAAATAGTCTAATCACTCGGCCATGGTGCAGCCTCTGTTTTCAGGTTGGTTAGTACTTCCAAGTAGGCGTGACATACAAAACATAGTGTTTATTTTACCTTAAGAAGACGTAATATTGGGTGGGCGGGCCTCGCTATAACGAATATTATATCGAAATCGAGTTTAAATGCTTTCTTCAAGGCCAATGGCCCCACACTATTTAGGCGAGTAGGTTCACATATTTAGATGTGAAAAATGGAAGCGAAAGGATAGTCTACTATCAGTGCGTTGTTCATTTCGCCGCGTAGTCAACCCATAGTAACCTCATCATCTAGTAAATTGTGTAATTGGTTTGTGGGAAAACGGTCAAACGAAGTGCAGTGAATACAGATCAAGGTACCATTTATCAAAATATCTGTACCTATACCTCTAACAGTTGCAGGCTTATTCTGGTTTATTTACCGCTTCATTATTCTGCGTTTCAAACTGAAAAATCAGTGGTTTTGGCAAGAAAAGGGAGTGCAGGATACCATAGTGAGGCACAAATTAGATACCTTAAATGAAGGTTTGGGAGGCTTCTTTAACAGTATAAATACCGGCGGAGGACGATGAATTTTTTCGGGCGTAAAAATCCTTAGCATGGCTTCCTTCGGAAGGGAAGTAAAGCCGTTGGTCCTGTGTCGCAGATTTACGGCACGTAAAAGAACCTCAAGCCTGATGAAGAGGTCTCTGAGCAAAATTAAGCGGTCTTTCACGCCCAGTATAGAATGGTAAGCTGAGAACCACAGTAGTTAAAGAGCGTCCTTAAATTAAACTCCATTCCCATTTCCAAGAGTATAAATTACATTGAAAAACAACGTTTATTACTGACAATTTCATATCTACAGATGTTAATTTATTATATGCGATTTGCTCCCTGCCTTTCTTTTGTTTAGCCAGTGTCGCCATGTTTTTATTATTATTATTATTATTTTAATAGAATTTGACAGTTTCTGGTCAAATCTTTCCGATACACTAGTATTTAAATCCATATTTTATTATGAAATCATCCAGATAAATAATATTCGGCGGTCTGACTTTCTAGGATAATTATCTTGTTTTGCTCGAGAATTTAGCGGTTAGGTCAGGCATCTTGCGATATTATGTGATAATTTGCGTTTATTTACACCTTTAGCGTAAGCGTACAATTTTATTCAGACGTATTAATTTTAAAATTTTAATACTGTGGTCTCTAAAGTATAAACTTCAAAGCACTCTCAAAAAGAGGACTGTTTTTGTTTGTTTTGACAATTACCGAAGTCTCATTAAATGTTGATCTATTAATTAGTTACGGTGCATTGAAAGAGGAATTCTTTTAGAGTGTGCAACTGCTTTTTCTAGTTCATTTCCTGTCAATAAAACAATTTAAAGCTCACGTTGTCGTGATGTTTTTATGAGACTATACCATAAAGGGAAAGCACCCATGTCTCGGATTTTTAAGTCCAGGTTACATCTCGACAGAGACAAAAAGGGGGGGGGAGCCTAAAGCAAAACTTGGCATTTTCTAAAACATGTGAAATTACACTTAAGGTGAGACGAAAATACCTTTCGAAGTTATTCCAGAAACCCAGATGGAATATAAATGCTTATGTTAATGCAAAATCCTGAGGGATTCGGAAAACAAAACGTAATAGTAAGTGTTGTGTGCAAATTTCGCTTATGCGAAGAGCGATAAGAGACAGTGAAAATGTCAAACTAAACCTTCTGACCTTTACTGATCAGAAGTCAAAGTGGTAGTCCATAGGGCTAGACTGCAAATAGCAGAAATTCTCCCAGTATGACTTAACTGTGCTTCTTAAAGTCGGGTGCATGATCAGCGCGTAAAAGGAACCTAATTGGATAATTTGATGGGTAAAACAAGCGTAACTCAACTCTCTAACTTCGCGGGCCTGGCCTATGCTCCGATCTGCTTGGGTTGATGGTTGGTCGTTACGTCATATTAACGAGAAAATTACTAAGAGAGAACCTAGTTTGAAATTGTAAATAATGTTTCTCCGATGCACGTTTATAAAATGGTCTTCTTGTATGTACTTTCAGTGAAGAAATGCATAATCAATTATTACTGTCTTTTGAGTCTGGGCAACAAGTTGTATTACTTACTTGAAGGATTCCTGTCCAGAATCGAGGACCTCCACTAGGTCGCCTTTCTTAAGAGAAATGGAATCACCATCATCTGCATTGAAGCTTTGATTTACGGCATATACATCGAACATCTGCAAACATATTAAGCATTTTCATAATATTAACAAATTTATTACAATATAACGTATAATGAGAGTAAAACGCAATCTACAAATCAAAAGTTATTTTAAGGTCCTGAAAATTAAAAGCCGCTCTGCTTAAGACCAGAGTAATGCAACACGATTAGTGTGTTTTTTGCTTCCGTTGCATGATTATAAAGTGCTCCGGCCTTTAATTGCCACAAACATAATGTTTTCTGAATACTAAAGAGGAAAGTATTTATATAACGGAGCTAGAATTACGTGAAAAACTGTTTCTGGCCTCATTTAATATCACTAATTTGCGCTGAGAAAATCGGTCGTTCGGCAATTTCGTTCTTTGGACAATAGCTATTGTGTAAATCTGCCTTGTTCGAAACAGATTGTAAGAGTCTGTTATCTGAGAAAAGCTAACACAACACCAAATATTTCTGGTTGATTGCTTCCAACATTTATCTAGAAGAAATGTATCTTTTTGCGGTTACCTGTCCCTCACGTGTAGAAGATAAAATAGGAATTAAACAAATATAATATGCTGCTTCATCTAATTTCTCTGTTCGGAATGACGGTAATGTTTTACTCCGAAAGTAAACACAGTTATTTCAAGTCATTAACTCATGCCAACAGTAAAAGAGTATCTATTGGAATCGTACCTACAATTGGAGGTGCCTACAATAGATCACTTTCAGCAGGAACAGACAGTTCTGATGTTCTCTATTTATTTCGGTCTATCAAGTTTTAACACAAAACAAAAATAACAGAAATATCTTTGGATCAGAGATCATAACTAAAAACTATTTACTGGCATCACTGAAAATCTTAAATCAATCATAAACCAAGTTTCACTTCATTTAAGTTCTGTTGATTAAAGCACTTCCCTTGAATGATCACAAGGATGATTTAGTTGTTTTAACTACAAATACTGTTCTTTCAAAATGCACATATCTAGAGAAAATTTGCAATCAGAAACTTCCTCTCACTTCAGAATAAAACTCATTCGGTGAGAAACGCAGTGCGTCGTGTAGTATTTAAAATTCTCACGTTGGCATAGTCGATGTTCCTAAATAAGTCTGATTTATACCCCAATGACGCCTAAGATTATTATTATTATTATTATTATTTGTTTGCCTTTTCTTCTTCTACATTCACTGGATCATATAAGATGTGCCGACCCCTACACAGATATTTGTTATCTTGGTTGGCAAAGCTATGTTGTTTGATGCTATGCAACTCAAGTGTTAGGAAATTAAATCACTATTTCATTGTACAGTAAATTAAAATATTAATAGGAAGTGATGTGATTATTTTTTTGAATAGACAAAATGTTCGCCAATGTGAGATATTTTCTACTAAAATTGCTAATATTCTTGATATGTGTTTAACTGTCTGCCAAACCTAATTAATGCAATTGAAGAAAACAATAAATTAACAGCTGAAATTAACTGACACATTAGATCACATTAAATCAGCTGTTTATTATTAAAATTTCTCAGTTTAATAAATTCCTCGCAATCACCGCCGCGGATTCTAGCAATACTACAAATTTGAAATACTTCAGAATGCCAAGAATTCTTGCTCGTAAATGCCGAGTTCGATATAGCAAGTTAAAATATTTGCGAATTTTAATCGGTAACAATAACTTTGCGGTATAAAATATAAATGGTAAATAGTGTTTAAATTATGATCATAACTAATAAATGGTATTTCTCAAATTTATATAAAATTAAAGTAGAGTTAAATATGATTATTGTTGAGCTATGGAAACGTGCATTCAGTGTACACCAAAAATATGAGAAAGAAATAAGCTGAGAGTAACGTAAACAGAAGATCTGAAATTAGCTTTGACAAAGACATCAAGAGAGGAGCAGAAAAACAAAATGCAGTCTACAGCTGCGAATATCTTTGAAATCAATAAATTAAAAAATGAATATGAATATTTTGAATGTAGAAGCAAAATGTCTTTAAAAACGCGATAGACTGTGTGAACTGCGCTTGTTATGAAATTCATTAGATAGGACAGTTATTTCTTCTCACGAATGATGGTAAGACCATGAGAAGTTCAGCACTCTGGAAGCTATTAGATATTTAAATTTCTGCACAAGGAGGTACAAGAAGTTACCGTCATATTACACATCGGAAATTAAAATAAACTATTTTGTCATATAATAATCCGTTTTACTTTCACGACCATGTATATACAATGTACATAATAGGTGGAGAAGGTATTGCATTCCATCCACAAATTTAATATCGAGATTTAACTGGATTTCTGAAGAAATAAAAACAAAGAAAGAAAAGAGAAAACAATTTAGAACAAGGTCCACATCGGTTTAATTATTCAATGATTAAAAGTCCATATTTTAAGATAATAGGACATAGGCAAAAACTTACCTCACAATTTCCTTAAAACGCACAATCTGTGTCATATGGCATGTTTTTGGATAAAGTTAACAATTTCCTTTTGTTATTAGTTTCAATTTTTAAATACGTAAGTTTTTTTTTCAAACGGGAAGACATCATTCGTTTCATATCTCTTTTATTTGACTCCTGGCCATGCAAAGAGAAGCAAATTTCGATTGTATTACATAGCGACCAGCTTTTTTAAACACTTAACTATCCCTCTGGACATGTGTATTCCCTTATTTCTCTTTTGGTTTTAAGGAACTAAGTAGTCAGACGTTCCTACTAATGTTTATCTCCAATATGCTGAAGTGGATAGAAGAATAAGTTCTTGTAAAATAGTTTGTTGCAGAACAGAGAGAGAGTGAGAGTGAGAGTGAGAGAGAGAGTGAGAGAGAGGAAGTGAGAGAGAGATAGAGAGATAGAGAGAGAGAGAGAGTGAGAGAGAGGAAGTGAGAGAGAGATAGAGAGATAGAGATAGAGAGAGAGAGAGAGAGAGAGAGAGAGAGAGAGAGAGAGAGAGAGAAGGTTAACATCAGATTTAATACTCCGGAAATTTTAGAGTGAACGGCAGCATATAAAGCTGCAACACAAACTTTAGGAAGAAGGCTTTAAAGCATATTTTAACGTGTGAGGAAATTTAAACCAAATTTTCGTGTAAATGTGTAAATAGCATGCGGAATGCTGCTGCCAATTTGTAGAGGGTTAATTGATCTTTCAAATGCGAAGAAGACACGTTAACCACATATCATTGAAATAAGTTTATAACTTCCCTCAGAATACGAGATGATAGACGATATAAAGCACAATTAAAAATATGAAATGATCCATTCACATGACTTCCTTTAGCTATTCTACAACAGATCATTCTTATAAAAGCTGATCCTTCTCTCTATTTCGTGACAATATTAACAGAAGACAGCAAAAATGGTTGTGAATAGAAGGGAAATAAAGGAATACACAAGGTTAAAGCAATTGTTAAATGTTTTCAAAGCTGTTACTATGTGATTGAAATGAGGTTCCTTGCATAGCTAGGAGTTGAAAATCGCCAATATGAGACAAGTTGAGTACTTTAAAACTGAAAATCTCATAAATGGTCAACTCCAGAAAAAATGTATATGACATAAATTGTCATCACATCAAAATTTTTGTATAGTAAGTTTTTGTTTAATTCTTACGATTTATGAAATAGTCATTCCAGAAAATTTAACATAAATATTTGATTTGTCACATAAATATCTTTCATGTACGGGTATTTTAATCAAAATCGTTAGAGCTATTTTTGAGGAAATCAAAATGTTCGACTTTTTTTTTTTCCATACAATGGGAATTTAGAGGTGGGGGATTTTCCGCAAAATCTTCGTGTCGCACCCTTGGAAGATACTAAACTTAAATACCAAGTTTGGTATTTTACAGACTTTTCAATGTTTAATTATCATGTTCACAAGCACACGTACATGCACACACACGATCTTTTTCTAAAAATCTTTTATTAAACAGAGGATCATAAAACGTATATTTGCTGTGCAATCTCGGTATAGAATTTTTGAGTGGAAAGCAATAACTTCTCTACTTACTGTGTGCATTGTACATACGTGCTAGAGAAAGTAAAAAAGGAAGCAAAGGCATATGTTCTTTAGCATCATTACCTCAAAGTATAAACATGGATTTGTCCTACGAATTTTGACTTATTAGCAGCATCTAACCTCTGATCCAAATGTTCTTGTTGAAGTGTCACCAAAAGTACTTTCACCATTTGTATTTCCATACTTTCCGTATGTTGGGCTATTCTCTTCACTAAGCGTATAACTGTCCATTGTTCTTGCGTCTGGAGTGTCATATCCACTTGGCGGAGTTGGGGAGCGTTCACCGTTACACTTGGTGTAAACCGAAGCATTTTGACCATCCAAGGTGCCACGCCTTCGACCATTCTGCCTGGGAGTGTTGTATCCACTTGTAGCTAAGGTATCGTCGTCATCTATGCCATTTAAACGTGTGTAGCTCAGTGCTGATGCATCTATGCTGTCTGAGGTTCCACGCCTTCTAGTTGTTGTGGTTTCACTTGGCTGCATGTAGCTATCCAACATACCCAAATCGTCGCAGGAACTACCCGGAGTCAAAGTGGCAGCCGTATAAGTAGAAAAAGTTGTCTCTTCTTCTCGTACAACCGGGCAAGAATACATGGAGAAGTGATGTGCAGCTATGCGAGGCATATGTAAAGCTGAAAAAACATGCAATGGTTCGAAGTGCCTTATACCGTTTTCATCCAGTACTGTAAACGCCATCTGGCCGGTGAGTATTCCCCTAGCATTTTCTCTGGGTATAACGCACTGGAATCCCGGTTTCAATATCAGTATGGTTCCAGTGGTCTGCTGATTTCTAGAAAACAGGAATTCTTCCATTGCTAATAGATTATTAGAATGAAGGAGTGTACTCGGAATGTCTTTAGAGGATTCCAGGGGCATATAATCTTCTTCGGGCACTACCATAAGAGCAGCACTTTCTCTAACAAGATCTCTCAGTCTTGGGTCCGTTTTCGCGGACTCGGGGTCATTCTGGAGTTGTCGGAGTGCCATATAGTGATTTGGGTTCCGTTCGGCTAGTTGTCGCATTACAGTGAGACGTCGGAGAATATCCATTGTCATGCGATCCTTTGCTAATATCTGAGTAGTATGTGGATCATTTAGAACTTCCAACAACCCCGTAGCAACATCTGACATACCCAAAGCTCGTGCAAGTCCAACGGCTTGCAAAATGAGTGTTTTTAGGCCTCCGTGATCTTTTGTATTCCAAACGTTTTCTTCCTTTGCATCCATGACTGTGACATCCTCTAGAATAGCTCGTACTCGTTGGTCGCTACATTCATGAACAACACTGATTATAGCTCTTTGCAGAGCCTGTGTTGCTGCTTTTTCTGTTTCCAGTATGTCAACTTGTTGCGATACCTTTTGTAGGACACGTTCCATAAATTCAGGATTGCCTCGGGAGAGATGTAGAAAAGCAGTTTCTAATGCTTGTTCTCTTGCATTTCCCACTTTCTCCGGGGACACGCGGGCGGCATCATTTTTCAACACAACTGACAGCCTCTCCATTATGCTTTCTTCCGTGTACTGTTCTTGTAGAAGATCTTTTAATATCTCAACTTTATTGATGGCAGCTGTCTGTAGAACTGATTTAACTTCACTTAGCATTGCACGTCTAGGTCTTATATCGACAGCGGGGATATCAGTGGATACTTGCCGGCCTAAAGACATCCCTGCTTCTGATAACTGTCGCAACATACGTGAGTCTATACTCATTTCTCCTCCTGTTGTAGGAATATACGAAGGGGTAATATAAGCTGGACGTAGAAGTTGTAATTCTTCTGGTGTCACTTCGAATCCTTGCACTAAAAACTGAAAATCGCCTCCTGGGATGTCTTGGAGATCAGGGGCCACGAAATGAAATTGTCCCTCTTTGGTTTGCACTATTTGCCCTGGGGCAAACCTTACTGTGTTATCTTCAGTCTCAATTACTCTTCCAGGTACAAATCGCGGTCCTTCAGTCGTTTCTAAAACTTCACCAGGAACAAATTTAGATCCCTCTTCTGTTGAAATTATCTGCCCTGGAATAAATGTTGGTCCAACAGCAGTCTCTACTATCTGTCCCGGTATAAATCGACGACCTTCTGGAGTTTCCATAGTCTGTCCTGGAACAAATTTAGGACCGGCTCTGGATTCCACCACCTGTCCTGGGACAAATTTTGCACCCTCAGATGTTTCAATCACTTGCCCAGGAACAAACTGGTCACCTTTTTCAGTCATCACCATCTGTCCAGGAACAAAAGTTTCTATGCCGTTGGTATCCACAAGCAATTTTCCAGGAAAGAATTTTACTTTGCCTTCTGCAGATTGTTCCAGTTTTCCAGGCACTATCCTTCCTGCCGGCAAAGCCGAAGTTACAGGTCCTGGGAAGAATTCCACTCCGTGAATGGTCTGTACCACATGGCCATAAAGCGTGGATGCATGATGTGTCCTTACGACTTCAGAACAAGGGTTTATCGGCTGTAAGCCATCTTTTGGGATATGGATTACTTCGTTTAAAACTATGTCTTCTAGTTTTGAAGCTACAGAAAATTTTACATTTTCATCAAAAGTAGTCTTTCCTGGCACGAATGTAGTAGACCCAGTTGCAGTCTTAACTATCTGTCCCTCCACAAATTTAAGACCTTCCGAAGTCTGCAGAGTTTTTCCGGGCACAAACTTAGTTCCGTCTTTTCCCTCAATTGTAACTCCAGGAACAAACGTAGGAGGTCCTTCATCATTGTGAACAACTTGGCCTGGAATAAATGTAGGTCCTTCATTAGTCATAATAGTTTGCCCAGCAACAAACTTTGTTTCTCCATTGTCAGTCTTTACAGATTGTCCTGGAACAAATTCCCATCCTTTTTCCGTTTCTACACTTTGACCGGCAATGAATATTTCATCTCCCAGTGCTGTTATTATTGTTTGGCCGGGAACGAATTTCAATCCTTCAGAAGTCATGACCGATTGCCCTGGAACAAATGTCAATGGGGCGTTTTGTTGTTTTTCCAATCTATCCTGTGATTGCTCTTCCCCTTCTTTGGCCATCACAGTCTTACTGGGAACCAGTTGCCCAGGAATGAACTTTGCACCATCAGGTGTTATTACAGTCTGTCCAGGCATGAATTTTGGACCATCAGCAGTGCTTACAGTTTGTCCTGCTACAAATTTTTCTCCATCTCTGGTCATTAATGTTTGACCTGCAACAAATACTGCGGCAGGATTTTCACCACTATCTTCTGTAAGTGCCACCACTTTTTGACCAGGTATCAGAACTGGACTTTCGGAACCGGGGTATTTTATCACAAATCCTGGTACGAATTCTAGTCCTATAGGTGTATTAATCGTTTCTCCTGGAACGAACACGGATCCGTTTGGTGTTATTACTGTTTGACCAACAACAAATCTCTTTGCAGTTCCAATGTCAATTATTAAGCCAAAAACTTTTTCACCATTTTGCTCTATTTCACTTACAACACCATTCTCAAGATGCGATACCAAATCGGGTATCTCTTTAAGTTTTGGAAACAAGGCTTTTAGTTTCTCAGCTTCCAAGTCTGTAGTTTCTACAAATAATTTTTTCACGTTAGCAGTCTTCAGTAACAATTCGGTATCTCGTATATTTTTCAAGGCTCTCTGTACTTCTTCGTCGGGCTCTGCCACAAGCGGAGTGAATGGTGCCACAGATGGTATGGGTTCGAGGCCTCCAATTTCATCAGATAAACCTAAAGGTTTTGATTGTACAATTCCTGGTATAGCTTCCCCAAGGTTTATCACTTCCGCCTTCAGAGATGTAGGTGAAGGAAGTGTGGTAATAATTGGCGTTCCATTAGATCTTGAAAGTTCATTTTCTACTTCTTCCCAGTCCCAGGTTTCCACTAATGGCTTAAGTAAATCTCGCCAATCTCCGCTACACATGAACAAACTTGTCTCAGCTCGTGAATGTCTTGGATCAAATCTTTTCCAGTCGTTCAACATTTCCCGCTCTTCCTCTTCTGTCATTGTATCCCTGTCTTTTACTTCTTCTTTTCCTGCTTTTATTTCATTATTTATTTCAGCTTTCAGCATAACTTCAGCAACCATTGATTTCTTCTGCTCTGTTATCTCTAATTCTTTTTCCACTTGCATCTCAGCAATCCTCTCTTTTTCTTCGAATATTTTCTTAACGCTTTTTAGCCCGTTTGTTCTTTTTATTTTCTTAGTTTCTTCTTCCTGCTTCTTGCGCTCCTTGAGCACATCGGCGCTGGGCCCTTCTCCCTCGAATAACTCTGACTTTTCATCCACTTTTGGAACAATTTCCTTGAACTCCACGGAAATATTTCTCCCCTTGTTCAGTTTTAACATGACAGTGTCTGAGTCTCTATCCAACATGATATCGCGGATTTCACCATCACGAACCGCTGCTTCCAGCGTTGATGGAAATACAAGTACGCAATTACGTTCCTCCACAGAATAAACAAAGTGAGAGTCATTATCTGGTAAGGATATCTTTCGACCATCCTTCGTGGAAAGAAGTTCCAGTAGTAACTTTTGTTGGTCAGTGACACCTTCAAGGACTGGGCTAACGTAACGATACTCAGCTATGAAAACATGTCGTTTCTTTTTCACTCTTTTGCGCTTCACTTCAGGAGCAAATTTGTGGGGCGCTTCATTGCCTGTAATTCTACATGTTCTTTTCCTGGAATTTTTCATTAGAGATACGGGAATGTAATTATGGCTGGGAAGACCATATGACTTTCCTGTGATTCGACAGAAACGCTTGGCATCTGCTGGAGATATTGGGGGTAAGAGTGGAAAATAATTAGGCTTGGGAAGTCCTCGACTTTTACCTGTAATTCTACAGAATGTTGACATGGTGATTGATTCTATTAATTACTCGAACTATCAAAAATAGCAGTTAACTGTTAAGCGCATATTATAGAATCACAATTTCAAAACGAACTATTTATTGCACACGAAATACGATTCAGTTACACACGATGAGAGCTAATTGAGCCAGTTTCATAATCACTATGTGTAGCAGAAGTTTGCGATTTCACAGCCATAAAGATGGAATGGTCGTGATGAAAACACAGCACACTGACATACACGCATGCACGCACATACAAAACCACAAATGCGAAGACACGTCACAAAAAGCTCAGTCTTGTACAGCAGTTTCTGGTGCTGTCTCTCGAGATCACATGTCCTCACATTAATCAGCTGCTATCTCCGTCATAGTTGAATTTGAAAGCAACGCTGTGCTGCACTACACGTTAATTTCGTTACACACACACGAGTTTTCGTTATGCTTCGTAGGTATCCTTCAGTGAGCATTGTGGAAATCGACTTGCTTTGGCGAACGCTGCCGTCGACTGATAAAGTGGTCCCGCTCTTTCTTCCGACCCCCCTACTTTTTTTGGACGCAAAGAATAAAAATACGAGTACGTCCGAGAGCTTCCGAGGACATTACATGTATTGGGTCCCCTCTCCTGCCATCCCTCGCTCGGCCTTCCTTGATCAGATTTTGAAGGCAGTCCAAGAAACAAAGATGCCTGATTCCATTCGCGGTACCGAGGCTCGCAATCAAGAGTGTGCCTAATCTGACATGCGGTCGAGATTTTTTTAACAATGCAGGCATCAGATGTCTGTAAATACATTTTACAATACAATCATGCTTAAACTGTATGCGAGAAAATAAAGCCCTTATGAATCAACACTCTGCCAAGTGGGGAATTCATTATTCGAAGCAAAACGAAATGCAACCTACTTATAACGATAAAACGCTTCTTGTAGTCAAACCGCGAATTTCGTCTTAAACTATCAAAGTTATGCAGTTAAAAACTTATGATTCATCTTACTTTCTCTATACGTACTATGTACATAGCGTATTGAGAAGGTATTGCATTCCACCCAAAAATTCGATATAAGATTTCACCGGAAATAAAAAATTTGAGTCCCCTGAACCCAAAAAAAGATCCGTGTATGTTTGTGGACAGCATAACTCAAAAACGAAAATACCGTTAACTTGGTATTTAAGTTTGGTAACTTCCAAGGATGCGACACGAAGATTTTCAAGAAAATTCCTCCACTCCCAACTACCCTTTCATTGGAACTTTTATCGCCCTGCATGGTGTAATGGTTACCATGCTAACTTCATACACCCAAGGTCGCGGATTCAAACCCGGCGGAGGACGATGGCTTTTTCGGGTGTAAAAATCCTTAGTATGGCTTCCTTCGAAGTGAAGTAAAGCCGTTGGTTCCGTGTCGTAGATTTACGGCATGAAAAAGAACCTCAAGCCTGATAGAGAGGCCTCTGAGCAAAATTAAGCGCTCTTTCACGCCCAATTTAGAATGGAACGCTGAGAACCACAGTAGTTAAAGAGCGTCCATAAATAACGCGCTATTTTATTTTTCTTTGGAACTTTTTTCGAAAATTTTGATTTTCTCAAAAATGGATCTAACGATTTTGATTGAAATTGCTTTTATTTAAGATATTTACATGCCAAATAAAGTGTATATCTTGAATTTTCTGGGAACACCTCTGAAGACTACTTCATTCTGGATGAATTTTACGGAAGTTTGCATAACTGCTAAACCGTAAGAGTTGGGGGAAAAAACTTACCTAACAAAAAATATAGAGCACGTTAAAACACCCAATTTAAGTTATATACATTTTCTTGATCGTTGATCGTTTTTGAGATATTCCTTGTTTTTGGTTTCAGCTTTGAAAAACATACTTTTCTCATACAGGAATTTGTCAACTCCTGTCCATACAACAGAACTTTAGTCACATAGCAACCAGCTTTTGACTATCATTTTAACTTATGGTACTCCTTTTTTCGCTTCTACTTACAAGGAAGCAAGTAATAACACTATTTCTGCTACTTTTTCTCGATTAGCATGAAGTAAATAGAAGCATAGCTTTTTAACAATAATTTGTTGCAGAGATGTAGAGAAAGTCATGTGAATGGAACACATCAGATTTTTTTTTAACTTATGCTATGGGTATTGAATTCAGTAATCCTCCGTAATCGAGAGGTTCTGGTTTAAGAATTTAATTGTTATTTTATTTATTTTTAATCTGTAAATACCTATTTAATATATCAGCTAGAAAAACAAACAATATAAATTACAGCTATTATCACATACTGAAACAAATCCACTGACAATTAGATTTTGCCGCAGTTAAAATTAATTACAATTGAAATAAATGCCACATTAAGAGGGAAGATATCATGTATGTTTGGTTGCTCTACTACCTACAGTAAGTAGGGGAAGTATTATAATTCACTCAAAAATTCGATGCCCAAGTTTCGTCGAAAATATTTTTTGACGCCCCTGAAAAGAAATATTTGGAAAACTCGCACACGTCCGTGTGTGTAGGTGTGTCTCTGTATGTCTGTATCTGTGAAAAGCATAACACAGCATTAAAACATGTCTGCCGCAGAGTCAAATGGTCCCGAGCTCGAATCTTGGTTAGGATGAGTTACCGTATAGGATATCCGGATAAGGGGTTTTTCCTTATCTTGAGAAAACGAATGTAAGGTAACTCTTATCTCTATGAAGTCCGGGCTCTCTTGAGCATAGCTTCACCCGTTTTATTCATTCATCGTCCGATATGCCCTCCCAGGTTAAAGGACGTTATTCTTTAAGAAAATAAATAAATTGGATTAAATACGAAAATTGATGTTAATTTACTTGTATTTTCATACAAGCCGTGTGTAGGACAGGAGTTGGATAGGTAGAGTCAGACTGAAAATTCGATGTTTAATGTTTTCAAAAAAGGTCCACTGCCACAAACTATCCTTTGTATGGAACATTTTTCCTAAAATTTTGATTTTCTAAAAAATCTCTCTAAAGATTTTCATTAAAATATAATATGTTTAAGATATGTTCATGAAAAATAAAATATCTGTCTTCAAATTCTTCAATAGCCATGAAGTCCTCTTCATTCTGGATGACTTTTGCATAGCTGTTTAACTGTAAAAGCCACACATTTCTGAATTACTCATATTCCTTGTTATTGGTTTGAATTTTCAGTATTTTAATTTTCTAAAAGTTATTATTTTTATTTTCTTTTTTCACTTTCTTTACTATGTATACTAAGTAGGGGAAATATTGTATTCCACCAAAAATTCGATACAGAGTTTTCACCAGAAATGCATTGTTTGAATAATATTATTATTAATATTATTATTATCATTATTATTATTAATGATAATAATAATAATAATAATACATTTTTAGAAGAAGTCCACATGCGCGCTCGTGTGTGTTGTGGACAGAATAACTCAAAAACGAGAAGTTGGTTAATAATCAAACTTGACATTTAAGTTTCAGTATCTTCCAAAGATACGACACGGAAGTTTTCAAGAAAATTCTCCCTCTACAAACCACTCTGTACCTAAAACATTTGATAAACTTTTCGATTTTCTCAAAATGGCTTTAACGATTCTGATTAAAATATCATATATTAAAGGATGCAAAACACTAAACATGTAAAATAAAATGTATATATTCAATTTGCTGGGAATACGTATAAGCTCCTCTTCTAGGAATCTTGTATAATCTAGTTTAATTGATAAAGATTAAACGATAAACGCAAATGTAAGAACTGTTTAAAACTTATTATCCTGAATAATTTTTTATGCAATTAGCCATTTCTGAGATATCTGATACTAGATATTAATGGTTCGAATTGATTATGGTTTATTGTTAGTCATTATTTTAAAATCCTATCCATATTCTTGTTTCTTGCGAATGCTTGTTAACAACATGGAATATTATGGCGTCTAGTGTTCCTTAAGTGGGTACCCTTAACGAAATTTGAAATGTAGTTAATATACCTTGTATGAGTAAAGATGTTAATTTATTCGAATAATGTAAATAAATGTTCCTAGATAAGATCTTAATATTGATAAAATGCAGATACGCAATTAAGTTATTATACTTTTATCTAAACTAAAATGAAGAGGAAAAATAAGCTTTCGTAAGAAAAATTTGTGTACCCACTAACAAACTATGGAGGATAGAAAATGTCATGTGAGCGTAACCCAGTTTTCTTCCATCCTGGTCATGTAAGAAGATGTAATTTAGTATCATAATATAGTGACCGCTCTTTAAATATTTGACTAGTACTTTATCCTAGCGTTATCCCTTTGCACCTACGAGGAAATAAGTAATAATGCTATTTATGATAATGCTTTTTTGATTAGCATGAAGTAGACAGAAGAATACATCTTTGTAAGAATAGTTTTTTTTTTACAGAATAGGTAGAGAAAGTCATATGAGCTCAAAATATTATATCTGTATTTAAAACCCAGACTAATTGCGCCCTACCTAATAGCAATCCGCAATCCTCCAATTTAACAGGGAACTGGGTAATCAAAAAAAGTAATGACATATGCTTCGTTAAGAAAATAAATATTCATTCCCTTAAGTGGATACTTAGTAATACTAATAATTATGCTTCACAGGAGTACTTTCTTTAATCTTAAAATTCCTAAAGTAGATACTTATTATTATTATTATTATTATTATTATTATTATTATTATGCTTCACAGAAGTACTTTCTAAAATATTAAAGTTTGGCAAGTTAGTTGTGTGAAAATCAAAATTTAATCATTACGTTCATTTATACATTGACACTTCAATAAGTAGGGTATTTAAATTTTGAAAATCTATATCAACATGCTATGTTAAGTTTTGTTACAATTTATATGGTAATGTGATTACATTTAGAAGCAATAGTTCTATGTAACCCAGTTACGGTGTAAATTTGCAGTTTAATGTTGTTTTTATGATTACCATGAAAAAGGTTTATCATATTCTCTGAGGATTGTAGATTATAATAGTTTCCTGCAGTTTTACAGTGGATAAAGCATAAACAATTAAATCAGCCTGAATAAGATAAGTCTGGTTAAGGAGAATAATTTGCTTTAATTCTATTCTTAATAATTCATATAATCTTTATATAAAACATAGTTTTTTTCTGCGCTTATACAATGTGCAGATTTTGATAAGGAAACGTCGAACTCGGTTCAGATTCTCATTGCATAAGACTTTGCTGATGATAAGACTGAACTCCAAATCTCTTTTCCATGTTTAAATTCTGTTTTATTCACCTATTTCGCTTTAGACAGGAATTCAGTATTGAAATACCGCTAAAACAAAGTTTTGAGGTCCTTGAAATATAAAACCTGCATTTTAGAAAAAGGAGATGTGTGAGTGTATATTTGATTCTGTATGAAAACAGTATAGGAATTAAAAGTAAAAACCCTCACCCCAAACCGCCTCCTTAAAACGGAAGGTTTTTGTTGTTTTCTTTATCTCAAAAATCGGGTCTAACAAGTTTTATTAAACTGATGCCAGTTTAAGATATTTGTATGAGTAGTAAATGCATAGCTTGAATTTTCTGTGAACAGCATTCAAATTCCCTTCTTTGTGATCAATTACTTTATAATTTTAATTACAGATAATTATTAAACTTAAACGGAACCTAACAGCAGAAAAATAATTTCCTAAATTAAAAAAGGCATTAAAGTAAATAGTTAAAGTTACGGTTTCAAACCCGCTGAGGGGATGGAATTTTTTTCAGACAGAAAGGTCCTTAGCATGACTTTCTTCGGAAGGGGAGTAAAGTCGTTGGTCTCGTGTAAAGTTTATTTGCCATAAAAGAATCCCATATCGTCGCTGGGATAAATTCACTATGTTTCAGGTCGTGATTTCCTCCTATAATAACATCTACGGGTAATTAGTTGATTCCACATCACCATGTGCACACAGTGGTGAACTCGGAACTAAACATTCTCTAGTCAAGAATACCCCGTCCGAAACACGCCGGCCAACATGGCTTGATGGAACTTGAATTGTGTAAAGTAAACGTTTTTGTGGTGAAAGCCGTTTTCAAAATATTTCATGCTGAGTTTCTACTTGAATATTAGAGATTCTTGGTATTTACTTTTTCTATAACAGACCTTTAATATAACTATATTTAATAAGTTGAGGAAGGTACTGTATTATACAAAACATTCAACACCGAGGTTTCACGGGAAAAGCATGCTTTGAGGCCTCCGAAATCAGCAAAGAAGTATTTATGATCACATTAAAAATGGATATCAAACGTGATATTTAAAATGCTCTGCCTATCCAACTCCTATCCTACACACGGTTTCTGTGATAAAACAATTAAAATTACCATAATTGTCCATAATAGTTCGCTATACTATGAATCCTGGGACGTAAAGTTGGGATTGTCATCTCAAAATAATTAGAAATCACCTTGTGGTTTACCGGGAAGCATGCGAGTCAGTTGAGAAATTCAATGCTGTGCCGGTATGTTGACAAGGTAGCTCAGTGATAAAGCAACCGGCTAGAGATCGGGAGATCCGTGGTTTAAATCCCGGCTATGGCATTGAATTTTTCAGTCTGACTCTACCTATCCAACTCCTGATTTTTAAAACTTACCACACGAAAAATGTAAATCCCAAAATACAATTTATTTCAAAAAATTGTTATTGTGGTGCCGTCCACTTCCGGGATATTTAGTATTATTAGTTTGAAAGTTTTTATACTTTATGAGTTAAGTGCTGTTGCCTTTCGGCGGTTTCTCGGTTTATGGGAGAGGGACCTATTTCAGCATTTGATTTTCGCTTAGGTTTCCTGCACCCCCTTTTTACGAAATGTTTAACGGAACTAATTTTGTAGCTGTTTATCTAGATAATATGAATTACACAGAAGAAATAAGGCTTTATAATAATAATTCGTAGAGTCTATTTATAAATAGGTGATAGTGAGCAGAGAAAGTAATGTAAAATCATAACATGTTTCTTGGAAAAAAAAACTCCGTGTGTGAGTGTGTGTGTGTGTGTGTGTGAACAGTACAACTAAAACAAAATGTCAGTAAAAAAAAATCGGCATTCAAGTTCAACATTTCAAGAATACAACACAAGAAAACATTTCCAAGAAAACCTTCTAACTTTAACTATCCTATATAGGGAAATATTATTGCTATTTAAATGCTCTCAAAAGTGGTTCAAACCATTTTAATTCAGGTACTTGAGATGTTTAAGATATTTGTATGACAATTGTTGAACCCAGTTCCGACCCCACATTCATGAAACGCATTGTAACTGGTGATGAGACGTGGGTTTACGAGTTTGACACTCAAACCAGTCAACAAGCTTCCAAATGGCGCCTTCCAACTGAACCGAAATCTAAAAGGGCACGTCAAACTCGATCAAAACTGAAGGTCATGTTAACAGTTTTTTTTTTTTTTTTTTTTCGATTATCGCGGTGTCGTGCACTCAGAGTTCTTGCTAGAAGGTC
Source organism: Hymenopus coronatus (assembly GCA_030762935.1). Taxonomy (NCBI): domain Eukaryota; kingdom Metazoa; phylum Arthropoda; class Insecta; order Mantodea; family Hymenopodidae; genus Hymenopus; species Hymenopus coronatus. The sequence continues at coordinate 18,664,745 of CM060884.1, forward strand.
AGACGGTAAATAAAGACTATTATCTGAGCGTTATGCGGCGTCTGAGAGAACAAACACGGCGAAATAGGCCAGATTTGTGGAACAACTCATAGATTCTGCACGACGATAACGCGCCAGCTCACAAGGCTATTATTGTGAACGAATTTCTGGCAAAACTTAACAAATTTCATCGAACAACCACCGTATTCACCTGATCTGGCTCCTGCTGATTTCTTTCTCTTTCCAAAACTCAAGTTACCACTTCGAGGCACCCGTTTTCAGTCGATAGAAGAAATAAAGGAAAATTCGCGGCAACAATTGACACCGATTCCTAAAAGTTCCTACAAAAATGTTTTGATGATTGGATTATTCGTTGGCATAAATGTATAATTTCAGAAGGGGCCTACTTTGAAGGCGATAAAATAAAATTGGATGAATAATTCATTTTATGTGTTTTATTGACAAATTCCCGAAAATTTCTTAACACATAATAAATATGTATATGTGCGTTGTTATTGGTTGAGAAATTCACGAGGATGCATTATATCAGATACTACGTACCTAAATGGAAAAGGAAGTGTAACATTTCACTAAACAAAACATCTGATATGCTCCAGTAACATGCAATTGAAATTTGTTCGCTTTGCATTTCCAGAAAAACAAAAGATAGAAGATTCATAGTTTAAAATTGAAACCAATAACAAGGAATATCTCGGAAATGATCAACTTTGCAACAAAATGTATATGACATAAATTGTGTGTTTTAACGAGAGCTAATTTCTTGTGGAGTAAGTTTTTGTGTTCTCTTAGGAGTTACCAGTTATACAAAATTCTTTGAGAATGAACAGGTCTTCAGAAGCTATTCCCACAAAATTCAAGATATACGTTTTATTTGTGATGTAAATAGCTTTAACATACAGTATTTTAGTTAAAATCGTTAGAGCCATTTTTGATGAAAATATAATTTTCAAAAAAAAATTCCACGTAAAGGGTAGTTTAAGGTGGAGGATTTTCTTAAAAAACTTCGTGTCGCAATTTTGAAAGATACCAAACTCAAATACCAAGTTTGGAATTTAACGGAAGTTAGTTTTCGAGCTATGCTGTTCACAGGCACACACATGGAACTTCTTCTAAAAATGTTTTTGTGAACTCAGGAGACCTCAAAACGTATATTTCCTATGAAATTTGGTGTGGAATACGATATTTTCTCTATATACGATGTACATACGAGTATGAGTAGAAAAGATAATTAGACACCGAGGTTTCAGAGCAAATACATTTTTGAAACCGCCTCGATCAAAAAGAAGTGTTTTCACTTTCTGTACACATACTATGTACATAGTGTACAGAGAAGGCATTGTATTCCACCCAAAAATTCGATACCGAGGTTTCACCTGAAATATACCTACGTTTTAGGGCACCCTGTATCCAAAAAAGGCATTTTTCCAAAACGTCTCTAAAGATTTGATTAAAATATCGTATATTAAATATATTTACACGACAAATAAAATTTATATCTTGAACTTTCTAGGAGTAGCCACTGAAGACGTCTTTATTCTGGGTGAATTTTGTTAATTATAGCATAATTAGAAAACCGTAAGAGAATGATAAATACTTACTACACCAAATATGCTGTTGATCTCGTTAAAAACACAATTTATGTTACATACATGTGTCGTGAGCTTGACCATTTTTTAGATATTCCCTCAGATTTCAGTTTTAAATACTTAAAACTTTTCATATACGGGAATTTGTCATCTCATGGCAATGGAAAGAAATGGATTTCATCCACATGGCAACCATCTTTTAAAAGTTCGAAGGCTTTCACGGCCGGTGTTAGAATCACTTATAGAAAACAAAACCGGGCTTGTAGGCCGTGGTCCACTGGGCTTCTCCCTTCGTTCCCCAGACGTTTCGCCTGCGTCTGCGGCAGGCATCATCAGTGGCGTGTACATCTCCGTGGTCTCTCAGTAGCGACTCATCAAAATTTTAACTTTGTATCTTTACCTGACGGTTCATTTCAGGCGATGAACGAATAATGAATTAGTGGTACTGAGATCTCAGATTCTACAGCTAAAGATCGAGGAAACATCGCTAATAAAAGTCTTGAATCATGTCTGCAGTGCATTGCCAATGAGCTTTCATCTACTTTTTAGTGGTGTTCTATTATTCCAGTGAAAATCAACATTTGGTTACATACTAAACTGCGCATAAAATGATCTAACACATAATATTATACCACAACTTCATTAAGAGGATGCAGTAAAATCCTCCGTCTCCAAAAATGGGTGGAATGATTTGAACGAAATAATTAACTACTGCTATGGCTATTATGATTGTCCAACTTGACCACGAGATCGACAAACTAGGAAACGGTTCGGGTCTCGTATCTCATCTAGAAGTCCTCACTGTGTAAACTCTCTTCAGTCCTCACCCTTACAAATTACCAGTGGAATTTATGATAAAGTTAGGCTTGCAATATTTTCCTAATAAATTTTCTTCTCAAAATATCCAATTATCCTATAAATACATATTTCATCAGTGCATAACGCCAGTGATTCCAAGTACTGTAAAATCCGGCTGCAAATCCACTTCATCCAATCCTCTTTGTTTCCGATTCTCTCTTCAGGACAGCATCTGTATTTAAGTGTCGAAGCTAAAGGTCCGCTAATCACAGCTTTCAACTATGATCCAGAGCATATTTTCAGCAATTTGTTCTTATAGACACATTGTTAAACACGACATTTGAAGGTCCGTTATATTGCATTATCATTTCGGAACAATAACACGTTTTTCCTTTGTTTAACTGGACTTCCTACATTGGCTTAGATTGCAAATATTTAGGAAATGAGGTTAGGTATCTATCTGACCGGCTAGACTCCTTGCCGTTTCAATTCTATATCAACGTATTAAACTTAATTCTTCATTATTCGACAGACTGTGTTAAGATATTTTTATAACAAACCTTGAATTTTCTGGAAATAGCCTCTTAAGTCCTCTTCATTCTGGATGATTTTTGAGTAACTGGTGCAACGTAAAGAGATGGACAAAATCTTCTTTTTTTTTCTTTTTTTTTTTTTTTTTTTTATAGTGTCCGCTTTTACTACAAATAGCACCGCAGGCGATGTCAATTATGATATATGGAATGAAGACAGAGCACCGATGGAATGCGATGCCTGGGGAGACCGGAGAACCCGAAGAAAGCTCGCCCCTGCACCGCTTTGTCCACCACAAAACCCAAATGCAGTCACTTGAGATCGGCCCATCTAACCACTCGATCGCCGCGCTGCAAGACTAAAACCTACTAAATAAATATTTAGATCTCGTTAAAGCACAATTTATGTCAAATACATTTTTTTTGGAGGCAGCCATTGCCGAGGAATTCCTTGTTATTGCTTTCAGTTTTACAATACTTATACTTTTCTCAAATGGGAGGTCATCATACTTCTTTCTTTTCTTTTAATTCCTCGCCATGCAAAGAGAAGGGAATTTCTTTTTCACAACATAGATACCAGTTCTTAAAAGTTGTGGCTATCGGTTTAGCCTAGTGTATTCGCTTATTTCCCTTGCACCTACAAAGAAATAAGTGATATGGTCATTTGTGTTAATGTTTATCTCATTTAGAAAGAAGTAAATAGAAGAATACACATTTGTAAAAATATTTCGTTGTAGAATAGGTAGAGAAAGTCATGTGAACGGAATATATCAGATTTCTGTTACATGTACTTATATGAATCCTTGCGTACCAGTCCGGAGTGGTTCTAATCTTCATGTTATTTTCTAGGGATTTGAACAGAAATGCATTCTTTAGGGCACTGATATTCAATCTGGGGTACGCGAAGACTTCTTAGAGGGTTCATGTAATAATATGTTTCCTGAATGATTTGATTTGATTTGCCCTAACAGTGTACCCAACAATGATAACATACACCTGACATTGCTATCATTTGTGTTGTTTGTTTCAAACGTCAACAATAACAGTGTCTGAGAATGTACGACAGTTCAGTACTCAGTATAGTTTCTTGACTGTTAGGGGCAGGTTCGTTTTCTTTACCTACTCAAAATTTCATATCACATTCTTTATATTTGTTGAATGTGATAGTGTGATAGTGGACTATAGTGAACCACACTAACTTTTGTTGTAAGATGCATAAATTCGTTATAAGGGGAAAACAAACTCAATGAAACAAGTGATAGTGGCGATAATGTTGAACAGCCACAAGTGAAAAGTGCGACAATGTTCCAGCACGGAACATTGGTAAAATAGTGTTGAAGTTGAACCATCTACGGATAAGTCGAAAACCCCGAGAAATGCGGAATACAGATATTGCAGTGAATTTACATTAAATGTGGATTCGTATCAAATATGTGTGATCCACCTCATTCCCCCTGCATCATTTGCAACCAAACTCTGTTGAATAATTCTATGAGATTATTCCTACTTCACAGACAGTTGGTAACCAATCACGGCGATTATAAAGAAAAGTCAGTCGGATTTTTCCGACTCAAAGCATAACATTTAAATAAAAGTTCAAACGTGATACACAGTTTTACTAAAGTGGCACTGGAGACATTGTATGAATTAGCGTTGCTAGTTGCAAAAATAAATCACTTTACCGCAGTTGAATACCTTACTGCTTCTGGTTCTTTGATTATAGTAGATAAAATGTTACACAAACATTTCGGAAACGTACCTAATCAAAACTATTCCGAATTCTGACACAAGTGTAGGGTATGAATTCAGTATATGACACAAAATATTGTTGACCAGATAGTAAAAAATATTCAAATAGACAGAAGATTTGCAATTCAAATCGGTGGTTGTGTCTGATAATGCTAAGCTACTTATATATATGTTCGGTATTTTAACGTGCTATTGCTGATGAAATTCTGTGATGTAAAAAATTACCAGAAAATACAACGGGAGAGAATGTTTTTAAAATTCTTCAGAGCTTCATAAAATTAAAATTAAATTGGGACTGGCGTGTAAGTTTGTCCACAGATGTTGCTGATCCAATGCTGTGTAAAAAATCTGATGTGTTCCATTCACATGACTTTCTCTATCTCTCTGTAACAAATTATTGTTAGTAAGCTTATCTTTTATTTATTTCATGCTAATCGAGAAAAAATAGCATAAACAGTCTTATTTCTTGCTTTATTGTAGGTAGAAGCGAAATAAGGGAGTACCATAGGTTAAAGTGAAAGCCAAAAGCTGGTTGCTATGTGACCGATGTTCCTTTGTTTATATGGACAGGAGTTTACAACTTCATGTGTGAGAAAAGTATGTTTTTCAAAGCTGAAACCAAAAACAAGGAATATCTTAAAAAAAAACGATAAACTCCACGAAAAAAATGTATATAACATAAATTGTGTGTTTTAACGTGCTCTACATTGTTTGTGTGTTAAGTTTTGGTCCATCTCTTACGGTTTAGTAGTTATGCAAAATTCATCCAGAATAAAGTAGTCTTCAGAGGCTATTCCCAGAAAATTCAAAATATACATTTTATTTGTCAGGTAAATATCTTTAATATATGATATTTTAATCAAAATCGTTAGAGCCATTTTTTAAAAAATCAAAATTTTCGAAAAAAAGTTCCATGTAAAGGGTAGTTTGGGGTGGGATATTTCTCAAAATCTTCGTGTCGCATCCCTGGAAGATACTAAACTTAAATGCCAAGTTTGGTATTTTACCGACTATTCCTTTTTGAGTTATCGTGTTTACAGACACATGGACACACTGACACACGGACACACACACACGGACCTTTTTTTGAAAATACTTTTTTTGGATACAGAGGACCCTAAAACATATATTTCCGGTGAAATCTCGGTATCAAATTTTTTGGTGGAGTGCAATACCTTCTCTATACACTATGTACATAGTACGTATAGAGAAAGTAAAAAGGGTTCTTATTGCTCGTAGTCGCGAAATTAACTCCAAAATAATTTCACATTTAATTATGCACAGAGAAAATTTGGTAGCGAAAAAAAAAAGCAAACAAACAAAAACACACAAAAAAAAAAAAAAAACTCCTGATGTGCACGAAACATTGAAGACCTGTCTGAATTCCCGTCTGTTCAAAAGAATGTGTTAGGAGATGGGAACTATGCACACTCAAGTGTTTTTGTACACCGAGATGCGCTGGTTAACACGAAGACTGTATTATCTCGTCTTTTGAATTGAAAAATAAGTAAAATGTTTCCTTACGAAATTGAAATCTGGTCTGGTGAAGCATTTTGAAGATGAGTGGATTTGTCAATTAGCTTATTTGACGGATATATCCAACAAAATTAACGAGCTCATCCTTCATCTCTACAGTTTTGACAGAAACGTTTTTAAAGCTCATGAAAAAATAAAGGAGTTTTATAAGAAAAACTTTATTTTGCTTGATTGCGTTAATAAAGGGAATATTGTAGTTTTGCCAACTCTTTTTGAACATAGTTGACAAAATGAAGTTAATATTGCTGATGAACTTTTGGAAATAATAAAATTTCACCTACAAAATCTGAGGTTACATCTTTTAAAATATTTCCCAGAAATATAGAAGTACAATATTACACAAGAATTGATTACAAATTCGTTTTACACCTCCGCAATCAATTCCTCTGATTTTCCTGTAAAATTAAAAGAAAGTCTTTCGGAATTACTCGTTGACAGTTCACTAAAAATAAAAATCGAAAACATGTCAATGTGTGATTTCTGATTTACGCACTCAGAGTTCACTGAATTTAATAATTGTGCCATTACACGCCTTCTTCCACTCCGCTCAACTAACTTATCTGTGTGAGCAGGGTTTCTCTGCATTGACAGCAATCAAAACGAAACAAAGAAATCGTTTAAATCCAGAATCTCCATTGATACTCGCACTAACGAAGATTCAGCCACATATAGAGGATCTGGTGTCCAGAAAACAAGCTCAGCTATCTTATTAACAGGTCGGAAACATATATAAATTCATATAAATGTGTGTCTATGTCCTATCTGCAACGTACTTACATAGTTCCTGTATTTATTTAGTATAATCCTCCTTTTTGTAATGTTTAATAAATTGCAAATATTATGATCAATTTTAGATATGATTATGTTTAATTGAAATTAGGGATAACTCTAGGGCTAGACCTAGGGGTACGGGCTGGAATGGAAAATTGTCAGTGGGTGTACGCGGAGAAAAAAGGTTGCATACCACTGCTTTAGAGTTTTGGCATAAGTGTGGTACTCGAATCTTTCAAATAGTTAAGTAGTTTATAAAGAAAATATACAAAAAATTAGGACCACACAACACTAAGAAATCAACACTGACCAATGAAAGGGAAATTTTATTTGTTCCACATACTGAACATATATAATATATAAATATATTATTAATAAAATATATTTTTATACATTTAAAACCTCTACTCTAATATCTAATATTTTGGTACGAAAAATTAATTCTAAGGTTGTAATAAACTCTAAAATAATTTACAAAGTACTGTTGCAATAAAATATGGTGCCGTTTGTTGATAAGACTTGTTAATAAAAATATAATAATATAACATTCCCATACCAATGGGCTGGGAACTAAGTGTTATACCGCGAAAAACATGTACAAGATGTATTTCTAAATTTCAGCCAATTCTGCACTACAGCATTTTATTCTGTGTTCTACATGCTGTTGCCCTATTTATACTTTGAGAGGGCAGAGAAAGTACTTTGCTGTAAGTCGATATATTTTAACTACAGACATGTAAAGCAAACTCAGATGTCATTGTTTTTGGTAGTCGACCTCATTCCTGCATAAACGTTTAAAACCATATATTATCTAAAGTATAAATACGATGTAAGCAAAAATGATTTCAGAATCACAGGAATATCAGTGTGCAGTTAATTTACTTATTCTGCAACTGAGAAAGTTGAAAACAGCAGTGAAATAGAATATTTTTTGTGACTTGCAAGTTTATTTCACGTTATCAAGGCTCAGCATGGGAGAACGCAGCACCGTTTTCTCCCTATCTTATAACTATATGCTCGAAGGGGTTAACTTCTGACTGTGGCAATATTAATGAATGAAAGAAACTTTAATAATTAAAAAGCAATGTAATGTCAATAAATGCACGTAATATAGAAAAAAGATTATGTTAACATTGTCATAAAATAGAGCAAACCTTGGCTATGATACAAAATAGTGTAACTCGATTAGAATAAATTTCTAAAAATAATGTATTAAAATATAAATTCGAATGACCAGACCACATATTCAACAATTTTTAACAATGTGAGTGAACCGGTTGGTACATCCATAACAGACGCTGTCACTCACAGTGCTCAGCTTAACATTGAACACAGAATCAATAGAAATCCAAATGTACAGTTTTATAATGATGTATTACATGATCTAGCATCACCGAAAGTGTGGGAACACTTTATTACTGAGTTGGAGAAAAAGTTTCAGTTAGGGAGTTGCCAGAGGTAAAAAGATGGTCATTGTGAGTTATCTTGACCAGTAAACATTAGACTGGCCAGGGGAAGATATTTTTGAGGGTCAGATTAATTTTGAGAGTTTCAAAAGAATATTTACCAACCGTTTTTGGAATGTGTCCAACATCGGACCAGAGTTCAATTAACCCACGGGTAATTTAATTGCCGCGAAGGAATTTCAATGATGGATTATATCCTAAAACATGCTGGTTGAGTTAGGAATTTATCACCACCAATTAACGAGGAGGATTCTGAGAGCTTAATCACTCGCCATTATCCACTTAGGATTCAAAACTATCTCCTGACTGCAAAATCGAGAAATATCTGTCAGCTTTGGAACATAAGAGGATATATCTAGAGAATGGGCATATCGATATCCAGAAGCGAGAGTGATACGTCAAGGAAATCATAGCAATTACCGAAATAGCAGGGGACTTCAAAACAAGGATAACTATGTTAAACAGCGATACCAAAACAATGTTGAACCAACACAAAGAGACGAACGCACATTTAGACAAGAACACGTAATGATAGGAAATGAAAGAATAGCGAATCCAGGTTAATTTAAAGGAAGGAGAAATTATCGGCCAAGGGAAAATTATGTTTATTGGAAGCAAAATAATGCCTATGTCAGATCAGAGAATGAGACCAGTGCTAGCTTTTCACGAGAAGGGAGAAATACCAGATACCACAACGTCGAGAAAGAGGTTCGGAGCTTCAAAACAGGGATGTAAGAAAATTATGGTAGCTCCTAGGTCACAACGACACTAATTGGGAAAACTGTAATTACACCCCTTTGGAGTAGGTTCTGGGGAAGTCTATAATAATTCTGTTATTCATACCAGGACTGATAATACACCTGCACACACCCAATCTAATAAAGTATCTATGTTGAAGGACCATAAAACAGTTAGTTACATTTGAAAATTTCTAAGACAAAAATAAAAACGGAAAACAAAGATACTGTCGCGACGATAGATACCGGTTCGACAGCTTCTAATCGCTCTCAAAGAGTGGGCTAATTAATGAAGGTATTAAAGTTATGTCATTTCCTGCTGGTAATTTCATTTGTAGAGTTGCCATGAGAAAGTCAGTAAGTCATCAAAACCCAGGCATTCCTAAAGGTTATTATAGGGGGAAAAGCATTTCAGGTAATGCTTCTAGTTGTCAGTAACCTAATATGTGAAGCTATTTAGTAGGCGAGTTTTAAATGAACATGGAGCGCTCGTAGACTTCCAAGAAGAGGTGTTGAAGTTGCTTAGTGATAAGAACAGATTATTGTCCAATTTTAAAAGATAAAATGTTAGTCATTGAGCGGATAAATGAAGAAGAGATACGAACGAGGAATTTCTTGTACAAATAGTGCAGCAAAGAAATGACATTAGAATAAGACAGGTAAACATAAGCATTGAAACGAAACAAGCGAACCTTCAACATACTCATACGGCAGGCAATCTGAAAGAAGAGTACAAAAACAATAGAGAACGCAGGTGACCTTAAGATCTCGGACGAAATACGACAAAGATATTTAGAAGCTGCGAGTTTAATTGACAAAGAAAAACATTAAGTGAGATTTGAACCTGATGTCAAGATATATTTAGTGACATACCATGTAGATGCAATAATTATCAATATACATTTCGAGTTAGTGAAGTACCACCATATCGATATAAGTACGATAAATTACCCATACCTCTACGAGAGGAAGGATATAAATTATTAATAGATAAGACGTTGGAAAATGGAATAAAGAACAAAGTAATTATTAGACCATAAATTCTACATATTGGAGTGGAGATTACGTCAAACGCTTGTTGGAAGATATATAAATAAATTTATGAAAGAAGACTATTTTTAGAGTGAAGCGATTGAGCAAATAGTTACAATATCTTGCACCTATTGGTCTTACTGCATCTTATTGAGTATGTGATTATGCGTCATTTCAGTTTTCTGGAACCAATTTCATTTGTGTGGTAATCCTTTTGGACTTAGACACCCGCCAGTTGTTTACTAAGAGGTGTACATAATATTTTTGGATGCAGCCCATTTTAATGAGATATCGTATATTGATTATTATCTAATTATAAGTAAACCATTTAAGGAGCATGTTAGCATTGTCGACTATGTGTTGAACAGCTTAAAACAGCATGGGATGACAGTGAATATAAAACACCAAAAATGTTGTGTAAAGGAAGTAAACTTTCTAGAATATGTGAAAGATTCATAAAGCCTGATAAGACTTGCATCGAAACAATACTCAAAATTCCACCGCCAAAGAATGTGAAGTAACTAAGACAACTTTTGGGAATTCTAGATTTCCAAAGTAAGTTTGTGCCTAGATACGAACCTGAAATAGAGCGATTGTGTCAGTTGCTCAAAAAGCATATAAAATGGAAATGGACGTAAACACACCAAATTTGTTTTCACCAACTGATAAAACTTTTTTCGAATTCGATATTGTTGGAGATACCCAAAGAAAATCTCCAGTATGAAATTTATGTAGTCGCTTATGAGCAAGGATTCACAGGAATATTAGAACAAGGGAATTTAAATAATGAACTTCATGTCATTAGTACAGCATCAAGAGGACATACTTCTATAGAACGTAAATCATCCGTTACTCAATTGGAAATCGGTGCATTGTATTTTACATTAATCCGATTCAAGACGTGTATTTATCGACAAAAGGTTAGAGCATTTTCTGACCACAAAATCTCACGTTTACAAAAATGTAGATTGTGCAGTGGAAAATTAGCAAGATATATTCAAACTATATTAAATTTCAATTAAGAGATAATTTACATTCCAGGAAAGATTAACACTTTTATTGATTACCCAGATTAAACTATTATCTATAAATTTCGGAAAGCACTCCACGAAATGAGATTAAAATTTTAACCATTGATATCCCAGTGAACAAGGAATTGATGAAATTTCAGAATATAGGGAAAATCCAAGACGAATATAAAAATTTTAGGGAATTAAAGAAGTCACTCGTAATTGAAGAGGCCAAGGATAAAGCCATTGCATTAAGGAATGGTACACTGAATAAAAGGCACGGGAAAGAGATACTTAGTTGGAAGATGAAAAGTTCCAAAGGGAATGGAAAAGGCGCTAATAAAAAGCTTTCATGTAGGACCTGCCCATTCTGCATCTGACAGGACAACATCTATGATTTTAGAAAATTTATAAATTTCTAAATTATGAAAAAAGATATGAAAATTCATATCATGCTATGATTTGTGTCAGAAGGCTTAAACACATAAATGCGGCATACGTTTACGAAACAAATTCAGTTGTGCGAGATAAACCTAGGAAAAGGCGATGAAGAGAAAATGTAAACATGAAGAAAACAGAATAAGAACTTGAAATATTCATCTTGGAGATTTATTTTTGGTAAAACCGAAGAAAGTGTCAAACAAAGCCCAGAAGAAAAATTCTAAAATATGGCGGACCATATGAAGTTATAAATGTATATGGAACAGACACTTATGAAATCAGTAATTCATTCACAAGAAAGATAGTTGAAAAATGTGTTAAAACCCTATCAGCAAGAGGTGAGAATGGAAGAAAAGAAAGATAGAAAGAAGAAAAAAGTGTGATGTAAACTTCTAATAGGTCTTAATAGTACTTGAATATAAGAGATTATGGGACATGTAAACAAAACGCATATATAATCATGAGATAGAGCAAATAAGAATTATTCAGAAATGTGTATTGTAACTAATTTTAAAAATTATACAAAATGGTAATGTGCTTTGCGGGTAAGTGTGGTAATGGTCTTAGTGTTAAGCTTTTAAATGCATTCTTTGAAAGTTCTTTGTTGGCTGTAATTCAAAAGGAATTCAGAGTATTTTAAAATATGGTAATGAGGTTACAACCGGGTGGGGCAGAATTAGTCATGCTCCCATATCTTTAATATTTTGTGATCGATTCAAAGAAGGTAAATGATTCAAAGAAGATGATACAAATTAAGGAACGTTTCGTATATTTTCACTTAGTTTTTATTATTTCTATGTTACATTGTCAATGTGTCAAGGATTTACATTTGTAAGACTAATCGCCAAAATTGGTCAGAAGAAAGCATGGCATTAGCTATTGTTGCAGTTGTTAGTAAAGTTATGGAATATAAAAGGGCGTCTTCTGCTTTCAATAGCCCTCAATAAACTTTGAAGGATAGGGTGAAAAAAGTATAAAGAGGAAAACTACCAATAGAAATAGCATCCAGAAAAGATAACAGTTTCACCAAGAGAGTCCCAATTCCAACATATCAGCAACCAGTTTCCAAACGATCAAGAGGAAAGACCGCTGGTTCTCCTTATAGAAACGAGCTCATCGAAAAGGAAAGCAGCAATAATCCTGAAAAAGGAAATACGTAGAAAATTGTTCAACAAAGAAATTCAATGTTGCAGAAATTGGTAATTTGGTTAGTGACACACAGACTGAAATGCTGGATGATAAGGATTCCACATGTCTTCGTTATGCATCTACAAAGAGGACGGATGGTTGGTTGAGATGCATGAAGTGTTTTAGATGAGCCCATGAAGGCTGCACGGGATGGAAAGATGATGAACTGAACCTGTACATGTGCCTACCGTGTTTTAGAAACAAAGACTAATGCTACCTGCTTTTGTCCCATTCAGAATCCGTGTCTGCTCCGGGTACGGGTGAAACCGTATTTTGTAAAATGTATTGCCATTTTCATTAAAGGGAATGTGAAACAAAATATCGATATGTTAATATAAGCATTACTTTTAAAACATTCCATTCGTTTAAATATGATTTCTGATATTAAATATATTACAACACCAATGTTTTGTTCATTTTTCTTCAGGGTCCCGTTCTTACCCAATGTTCCCCTACATAGAAAGAATATCCAAGTTAATAAGAGACATACACGATGTTAAATATAAATATGTGTTCAGGGTAAATTAAGTGTTGTATATGATTATGTTATTGTAGTTGTTAGCATTCACCTAATCATCACAGTGTGTGTAACAGTATTTGTTGGTATAATAAGAGGAAAGTCAGCAAGAATTATGTAATAAACACAACATTGTGAATTGTACAAAGCGGACTAGAGCAGTGACAGACGTTAACGTAACGATTAACGTATATTGGGTATATGCCTTAAATTACAACGAATCAAAGAAAGGAAGTGAAATGAAAGGGAAACCAAGCTAACGTGTGTGGAAATTGGCGAAGTATCACACAGTCTGTTCAATAATTAAAAAAAAATCGCCATTCATCATTTTAAAACATGTTTGCAAAAGTATCGAAAAATATTTTTATTGATGGGGCATTTGTGGCAGTATTAATGAATGCAAGAAACTTTAATAACTAGTAAGCAATATAATGTAAATCTATATATGTAATATTGAAAAAATATTATATTATCAATGGATGCTAGCATAAGCTTAGTAAATAAGAGAGACAAGAAAAACTGAAACACAACATAGGCCATAAAAATGAAACCTTTCGCAAGGTTTTTATGGCTAATAACGACAAAGTTCGGATGAAATATATAAAAGAATGTCCATCAGCTAAAAAGACACAATACAAGCTTTAGGGGATGGGAAGTTACTGGGTGGCTAGCACCTTAAGTAAAATACTAGCATAGTTTTTATTGGCTCATGAGAAGAGTCGCTACAGAGAGTGAGAAGACAAGCCAATCAAATCATAGTTTTAATGCTTAGGCAGAACAGGTGTGTCTGATATATATTCTACAGAGAAGCGAGTTCTGGTCCAGTTCGTCCCCAATTACTGTACAACTCGGTTCGTATTTATGTAGAAGTACAGTTCAGTTCGTCTTTATCTTTTGTGCAATTCAGTTCGTCGTAATTTATTCTACAATTAGTTGTACTACACAGTATGTCGGTTCTGCATATTATATACGTAAGAAATATGATACGCGAAATCTAAGTTTCAGTTGTATGTGATTCGCGTATAGTACAGTTTCAGCTAGAATCTCAGATAATGATAAACTTTATATGAATTGTAAATACTGTTAAGAAATACTTGATTGACCGAAGAAACCAAATTGTAATTATATTCAAAATATAATTAATAATAGAAATTTGATGTGTTCCATTCACGTGACTTTCTCTGCATCTCAAATTATTGTTAAAAACCTTTTTATTCTATCTACTTCATGCTAATGAACAATTATCAGAAATTGTCTTTATTTTTTATATTTGCTTTCTTATAAGTAGAAGGGAAATTAGGGACTACACCTAAAGCGATAGTGAAATTGTTTAATGGCTGGTTCAAATGTGGTTCATATCCGGTTCTTTGCGTAGCTAAGAGTTTACAAATCTCCATATGAGAAAAGTTTAAATATTTTAAAAATGAAACCAATAACAAGGAATAACTCGGAAATGGTGATCCACGAAAAAAACTTTTATAACATAAATTATGTGTTTTAACGAGATCTACATTTTACGTGCAATAAGTTTTTGTCTTATCTCTTACGGTTTACCAGCAATGCCAAATTCAGCCAAATTCATCCAGATAAAAGAGATGCTCAGAGAAAATCACTATTTTCGAAAATTTGTCCATGTAAAGCGTATTTTGTGTTGAAGTATTTTTCTCAAAATGTTCGTGTCGCATCCTTAGAAGGTACTTAACTTAAATATCGAGTTTGATTTTATCGACTTTTCGTTTTTGAGTTATCGTGATCACAGACACAGGGACACTCGCACACAGGAACCTTTTTACTTTCTCTATACTCACTATATACATAGTGAATAGAGAATGTATTGCACTCCACCAAAAAATTCGATACCGAGATTTCACCGGAAATATATGTTTTAGGGTCCCCAATATCCAAAAAAAGCATTTTCACAAAAAGGTCCGTGTGTGTGTGTGTGTGTGTGTGTGTGTGTGTGTGTGTGTGTGTGTGTCCGTGTGTCCCTGTGTCTTAGAACACGATAACTCAAAAACGAAAAGTCGGTAAAATACCAAACTTGGTATTTAAGTTTAGTATCTTCCAGGGATGCGACACGAAGATTTTGAGAAAAATGCCCCCACCCCCAACTACCCTTTACATGGAACTTTTTTCGAAAATTTTGATTATCTCAAAAATGGCTCTAACGATTTAGATTAAAATTTCGGATATTAAAACTATTTACCTGACAAATGAAATGAATATCTTGAATTTTCTGGGAATAGCCTCTGAAGAGTAGTTTATTCTGGATGAATTTTATTAAATTTTGAATAACTGCTAAATCGTAAGAGATGGACAAAAATTTACTGCACAAAAAATGTAGAGCACATTAAAACACACAATTTATGTTATATACATTTTTTCGTGGAGTTCGTCGTTTTTGTGATATTCCTTATTTTTGGTTTCTGCTATGAAAAACGTATAATTTTCTCATACAGGAACTTGTCAACTCCTATCCATATAAACAAAGGAACTTCATTGACATAGCAACCAGCTTTTGACTATCACTTTAACCTACGGTTGTCCCTTATTTCGCTTATACTTACGAGGAAGCGAGTAATTAGACTATTTCTGCTAATTTTTTCTGATTAGCATAAAGTAAATAGAAGTATAAGCTTTTTAAGAATTATTTGTTGCAGGGATATAGAGAAAGTCATGTGAATGGTGCACATCAGATTTTTTTGTATCTTTCTCTTAATGATGTTGAATCAGCATATAGGGGCTATTTATTTTAGACATACTTATTTCTTAACCGACATTCGGTCAGTTATTAATATGATAGTGACTATTATGTTTCTTTAAGGGTTTATTCTACCGAACAACAATATGCTGCACACGAAAGCATGTGGTGTACAGAATAGTACGCAAACGCATCATGCACAAAGTTTTGTTTCAATGAAAAAAAATTGAATCTGTATGGTATGAATAAATACTAAATTATTGTTAAGAAAACCAATATTTTGAAATAGTTTTATGAATCCAAATTTGGGTAAATTTGATTTTTTTTGGGAGGCGGGAACTGTTGTTTTTTTATTATAATGCTCAACACATCCTTCACAAACCGATCCAAAGAAAAATGCCAATTGCAACTGCAATAATGTGATATTCTCAAACGAGGTAACATTAATTTTCTTCCACACGTAAAAGAAAGGTGATTGATCCCGATACTATGCAAAATTCTTGACTTCACAGTTTCATAATGGTCGCGTATCTGTATTGTATTGGGGCTGGATATCAAGGGACAGTCTAGCTGTGCTGTGGCAACTTGATGATTCACTGAACGGTGTGCAACACACGGTAAATTCAATAATATTTTGATTCCCGTGAGAATGATATATCCTGATGGAATTATGAATGTGTACAGGATAATCATCCTGTCCACATATCTCGAAAGGTTTCAAATTGGTTTTCAGAGAGGCAGGATATCATAGTGGTAGAATATGAGAATGAGAGTGTTGAGGTAAAAAGGGAGCTGTAGATGGGCGAAGGACAAAAGATGGCTTCTATGATCAAATTCAAGGAGCCTGGAATCTCGTGGCTTCTCGTCCACATTACTGCAGGCATTTAATTTTGTCTATGCCCGAAGATTGAGGGCAGTTAAATGTGCTGAGGGTTCATACACCCGATATTAATTACGTTTATTTTTTATTTTAGAACATAATAGTTTATTTACACATTGTTTTTAGTTATTTAACACGAGTTTTAGTGGAATTATGTTTTATGTGCTTAGACAGGTCCATAAACACAAATGCCAAAGTTATATTAATGCAATATTAAGCCCTACATATCCAGTCATAAAATCAACAAACAAACAAAAAATGACAAGCAGTCCAAGATTTGAACCTAGGAAGCAAGGCCTGGTTAACCTCTCGGCCACCGGAACGTATTTTGTGGCCTGTTTTCAGTACTCATAAGTTACGCATTACGCTGTCAGTCACAGACCATTGTACAGTTTTTTCGTGTGCATTGTGAACACAGCTTTTATGAACATACACGAAACTCTTCGATCGACACATGGAATCTGGGGATGGTTCATTTTTGTGTCCAGGGGTATGCTTAGTACGTATAGAGAAAGTAATAAGCTTATTCTAGCAAGCTTTCACTAGATACTTATTTCTGGCAAATACTTGAAACAGTCACATTATATGCTCATAGGCTTTCACGGCCGGTGTTATTATTGATAAAATATAACATGTCCGGGCTTGTAGGCCGTGGCTGAGTATTAAAAGCAGTCACTAGCCGTTCCTGCCCAGCTTCATTCCTGAAGGTATCTTCCACAGATGAGGACGAAACGTCAAGTTTTAATGATTTTAATAATTATAATGTTAGACCATGGCCTACAAGCCCGGACATGTTCTATTTTACCAGTCACATGATAGTTTTGCGCGGATACGTAATATGCGGATAAGTGATAAATTTCGCAGTTTCAGTTGTTAAATCATATGTTGGAGAAAAATAAAGTTCAAAATTCTCACTGTAAGACATTTTTAGCCAATTCCCTAAGTTATAAAATAAAGTCACAGGGCCCGGGCATTAAAACTGAAAATATGAAAGCATCACAAATGTTCCGCAATAAGCTGTAGGAAAGGTGGTTCGGAAGTTTCTGCACATCAAATAAATGAATAATTAAAAGGTCTAGAATATAGAGAGGAAGGACCTGTAAAAATGTTTGATGTGACATTCATATAGTTTTTCTCTATCTATGATTGTGTATTTGTATATATTTAGAATCTACAAACTATTAAAAGATAAGCTTACTTTTTCTATCTAATTCATATTAACCTTTACATGAATAGTTTCATTATGCATTTCTTGCAAAGGGGAATAGAGAAACCCTAACTATAGTTAGAAGTTTAATAACAGGATCGTTATATGCGGACTTAGAAATTACATACACTGGTGTACAAAACCTAACGACGAGATGGACAAATTAACATAACACATGAGCCACTTGGTGGAAATGGATGAAAGTATGGTGGATGCATGTTGCCAGAGCTGGGCGTCACCTGCCGTGAGACTATAGTGCCAAATGTAATTTATCCCACAAGACAGGGCAGTTGAAAAAACAGAACAAGACAGTGTATAGCAATCAGCGAGTTGTTACAATGCACTGAAGTTACGTTCTTTAAACATATCTCGTAAACAACAATTGGATGACTTCACACTGGGAAGAATGATCGGGATACTGAAAGGACGAAGTGTGCGAGTGTTGCCCAAGATATTGGTATTGCTCACAGTATTGCTTCGCGTGCATGGGAAGCCTTCCAAACCACACGCACTGCTGTCCCAAGGAGAGGAGGTGGTGACTGCTACATTGTTCAACAAGCACGAAGGGAGCCACGTCAAACAACGCGTGCAATCGCAATAGTACTAGGCATGCAATCTCCCGCTATACAGTGGCACAGTGACTGCATAGAGGTGATCTCCTTGTCCGATGGCCAGTACATTGTACTCTATTGGTACCTGCACATCTGCGGCACCGTTTGCAATGGTCCCAAGAGCATCGCATTGGACCAATGAGGAATGTGGTCGCGTGTCCTTCTCTGATGAGAGCAGATTCAGTTCTCAACGCAATCTCATCTGGTGAGAAATGGAAGCACGTAATGCATCCAGGAATATTCTTGAACATGATCGTTTTGGTGGTCCGACTGTTATGTTGCGGGGAGGCATAATGTTGCATGGGCCAAAGACCTCCAAATCTTTGTACACGGTACGCTCATTGGTCAACGTTACTGCGATACAGTACTCTTTCTCCATGAGCGTCCTTTCAGAGGTGCAGCCGGCCCGGATTTAAATTTTATGGATGGCAATACACGACAGCATGGGGGATCTCTTGTAATGAGAGAATGTTCAGCGACTGGAATGACCTGCCCGTTCCCTCGATTTAAATCCCATTGAACACGTGTGGGATGCTTTAGGAGATGCAGCACGCCCATGCATCACGACCATCCAACAATTGTCAACAGCACTAGTGGAGGACTGGAACGCCCTACCACACGAACTGTAATGACCTTAGTATAGCTTATTTTCTACGAATAAAAGTGGCATTTCTGTTCGTATCATTGCATATTTGTTTCGTTGCCTATTGCAACTTACTGTAACAGTTCTTTCTATGTGTGATTCATATTTCATTAAGTTATGTTATTTGGCAGTGGCTGAACGTGTTTCTTGTGTTTTGCAAATCACCGTATTTCCATAATATTGATAAAACAGCTGAATAGTGAAACAACTTTAAAAAGGATCGAGAAATTCACATCAAAATTAAAACATGTTTGTGTCTGTCTGCTATGTGTGTGTGTGTGTGTGTGTATGTGTGTGTGCGCGTGCGCATGCGTGTGTGTGTGTCTGAACAGCATTGCTCAAAAACGAAAACTCGGTTAAATACCAAACTTAATATTTAAGTTCAACATCTTCTAAAGCTGCGATACGAAGATTTTCAAGAAACTGCCCCCTACTACTCTTTACTTGAACATTTTTAGAAAATGTTTATTTTCTCAAAAAGTGGTTCAAATGATTTTGATAAAATACCTTATGTTTAAGATATTTTCATAACAAACGAAATGTATATCTTGAATTTTCTGGGAATAGATCTCTTCATTCTGGATGACTTTTGTATAACTGGCAAACCGTAAGAGATAGCCTAAGCTTACTACACTAAAAAAAATGAAGATCTTGTTAAAACACACAATTTGTGTGATATACATCTTTTGCTAGGGTTAAACGAGATATTCCGATTTATTAAGCCATAAACGTTTCTCAAAGGGGAAGACATATTTCTTCTCTTTTGTTTCCTTATTTCTTTTCCACGTACAAGGAAGTAAGTAATAAAACTAGTTCTGCTAATGTTTATCTTAATTAGCATGATGCAGATAAAAGATTAATCTTTCGAAAAAAAAGTTTGGTTACGGAATAGCTAGAGAAAGGCATGTAAATGGAGCATATAAGACTTTTATACATACATATATTTCTAAGTTTAGTCTTGTTGTTCTAGGACTTCACTTTTTGCATAAAAGCTCATGGTGTGTGGAAGGGAAGTAACAACATGGAAAATTTTACAGTGTCGAAAATATATCTCAGATTTATTTAAAGCTATTCGACATATTGACCCCACCAATTATCGATAGTGCCGAGGTATCGTATGATTTATAATAATAATAATAATAATAATAATAATAATAATAATAACAACAATACATAATTACTATTTTATGCTGGCTTTGACTTTAGAAAACATGGTGTTCAGCGGCTTTAAGTTAGCTATCACTGCATTGTAGATGTTACCATAGTTTATTTTAAACAAAACTTAAATCGTCAAAATCCACAAACACCTCAAATATACATACAGGCGCGCGCAGATACGCACTCGCACAATGGCAAACCATGAAGTGGATACGGACTAATCCTAATTATAAAAAGAAAACTAAAAACCGGTTGTGTACCATTCACAATACTTTCTAGTCCTATTTTATAACCTTTTCTTACAAAAGGTTAGTCTCTAAGTACATCATGGTAATCGAGATAAACATTGGCAAAATAGCCACATTGCCTATTTCCTTGTAGGTCAAGGGAAATGAGGAAGAACCACTGGGCTGAAGCGACAGTAAAATCTTTTAAGATGTGGTCACTATGTGATAGCTTTAATACGATTTTTTTTTTTTTTTTTTTTTTTGCATAGCTAGGAGTAAAAACAGATAAGGAAAACGAATGACGACCTCCCATTTGTGAAAAGTATACATTTAAATCAAAAACAAGAAATATCTTTGAAATGGTTAGCTCCACAAACATTGTACCTGTAGAAAATAAATTGTGTGTTTTAAACAAGATCTACACTTTTTGTGCAGTACGTTTTTGTCTATTCCTTACGATTTACCCACTGTGCAAAAGTCATCCAGAAAAAAGAGGTTTTCAGAGGATATTCCCAGTGCATTCAAGATGTACATTTCATTTGTCACAAAAATATCTTAAGAATACTTAATCAAAATTGTTAGACCTATTTCTGAGAAATTAAAACGTTCGGAAAATGTTTCATGAAAAGAATAGTTTAGATTTTATTATGACAAGGTGTGCGCGGGTACAAACACACAATATACACCACACACACATACACACACACACACACACACACACACACACACACACACACACACAAACGCCATACGGACCTTTTATCCAAATTACATTTTTAAAAATCTTTTTATTCAGTGGACTTCAAAACTTATAATTTCGGCAATATTTGTAAATGTAGTACAGAAAGAAAAATGCATTTTCTTAATTCACGAGGTCTCAAAAATTTTATTTCCAATGATATTTTGGTATCGAATGTGATTTTCAGGTGTAATGCAATACCTTCCCTGCTTACTAGCTAGGTGGCAGATAAATATCAGATATTGAACTTACCACTCGAGTAAGATAATATTTGAATATTCAAACCAATACAACGTATATTTCGAGTACTATAAACTTTTTTTTTTTTATTTAAAAGAGACCTACGTTTTTGGGAGGTAACTTTTTATCTACCTTTTGCACCTTATCCATTACTTAGTCATTCAGAATCAAGAAGACTTCATACGTTTTTCGCAGAACATCCAAAATGAATCTACCTTTTATTTGTGATGCAAATGTCTTAAAACCATGTTCTCTTAATTTATATCGGTACACCCATTTTTAAGAAACAAGGATATTTTGGGGTAGGACTTTTTTGAAAATCTTTGTGTCAAATCTTTGGAAGATACAAAGCTTAGATATCGAGTTTGATATTTAACCGACTTTTCTTTTTACTTGTTCTAATTCGTACTCAGTGATAGGTAGGAAAGTTATTGTATTCCATTCAAAATTCAATACCGAGATTTCACTGGAAATACATGTTTTAGCGTCTCCCGTATCCAAAGAACGCATTTTTACTTTATCTACAGTACTGAGTACATAGTGTATAGGGTAGGTATTTGACTCTACTAAAAATTCGATGTAGAGATTTTACAGAAAATATATGTTTCGAGATCCTCTGAATAAAATAAAGAGAAGGTTCGTGCGTGAGTACATGTGTCTGTGAAAAACAAAAAGTTGGTTAAATACCAAACTATTTTTAGCATGTTAGCATCTTCCAAGGATGCAACTACACTTTACATAGAAAAAATTCGAAAATTTTTATTTTTTCAAAAATGGCTTTAACGATTTTGATTAAAAGGAGCATATTGCCTGTGAAAACCTCTTCATTTTGGATAACCTTTGCATAAACTGTAAGAGAGATAGAGAGAGTGAGAGAGAGAGAGAGTGAGAGAGAGAGAGAGAGAGAGAGAGAGACACACAAAAACTTACAGGACATGTAGATCTCGTTTAAAGACATACTTTATGTTTATATAAAGGTAGCTGTTTCCGAGACATTCCTGGTTTCTTGGTTTCAACATTAAGATACTGTAACGACTACTGAGTCCCTCTTTTGCCCGAAGGCACAGCTGCCTGACCCGACCTAACAATAGAGCAGACGGACACAATAGCCTTCGCCGGCCTTTGTGTGTTTCCCTGCAAAACTTCTCGGACATTCTTTCTCTCTGGGCCGAGAACATTCTTCTTCCAGAGTAATCTCTTTCTAATGGACAAAACATAATGTTCCCGTAATTTCAAAAGCTGGAACTTTCAAAACCGGCTATGGACTGTATAAGGGGTGACTGGTGATGTGAACTGAAGTGAAGTGAGCTAAAAGTCAATCTAGTGAGCGACGCTTGCTAGAAAGTGACGTGTGTATCTGCTGTAGCACGTGTAGTGCTCTAGTGACCAATAAAGTGAATTTAATAGAAACTAGTGTTCTCATTTGTTACAATGGTGTTAGGAGTGCAATAAAAAAATCTGATGTGTTCCATCATGACTTTCTCTGCATCACTGTAACAAATTATTGTTAAAAAGCTTATTCTTCTATCTACTTTATAATAATCGAGATAAATATTAGCAGAAATTCTGTTAATTACCTGCTTTCTTGTAAGTAGGAAGAAAATAAGGGTACACTAGGCTAAACTGATTGACAAATATTTTAAAAGCTGGTTGCCATGTGGTTGAAATCCGTTTCTATGCAGGAGCAGGAGTTTACAGCCTTCTGTGTTAGAAAAGTTTAAGTATTTTAAATCTGAAACAAATAACAAGGAATATCTCAGAAATTGTCAATTCTACGAAAAAAAAAAAAAGTATATGGCAAAAATTGTGCGTTTCAATATGATCTACATTTTGTGTGTAGTAAGTGTTTGTCTATCTCTTATGGTTTACCAGTTTCACATTATTCATTCAGAATAAACTGAACTCTTTAGAGGTTACTTCCAGAAAATTCAAGATATAAATTTTATTTTCCATATAAATATCTTTAATATACGGCATTTTAATCAAAATTGTTGGAGCCATTTTTGAGAAAATCAACATTTTCGATTTTTTCCCCATATAAATATTAGTTAATGGTGGGAGGATTTTTCTCAAAATCTTCGTGTCGCATCTTTGGAAGATACTAAACTTAAATTCCAGAAGACATGTCGAGAAGACCTTGCTTGGAGGAGTGCAGTCACTGCAATAAAGTAGAGGAGAAGGGGCATGCCGTAGCAGTTCGTGTGATATTGGTGGTGCCGGCGAATGGATCGGATAGTGCAGCCCTGAGGAGGGAGCAGTTGGCGGACGCCGACTTGGGCCCACACCTGAAAGAAGTGGAGGCAGGGGCAATGCCGAACTGTGAGGACATCGTACACAGGAGTAGCACTTTTAAGTCTTACTGGACACAATGGGACTCGCTGAAGGTGTGAAGAGGGTATGTAGTTCAGGTTTTGGGTGTCACCTGACAGGAAACCCCAGAGAGAGAGAGAGAGAGAGAGAGAGAGAGAGAGAGAGAGAGAGAGAGAGAGAGAGAGAGCAGCCGATCCTTCCATTGAGTAAGTAGCAGAATTCCTGGAGGAGGTACACGCGGGGACCTCGGGAAGGCTCCTTGGAACCAACCGAACGATCGACAAACTCCGACAAAGGTATTACTGGTTGAGATTAAGGGGCAGACACAGAGAAGTTGTATCGCCAATGTCAATCTAGTTAGCGACGCTTGCTAAGAAAGTGACGTGTGTATGTACTCTAGCACGTGTGACCAATAAAGTGAATTTAACAGAAACTGCTGTTCTCATTTGTTACAATAGTTATAATTGTTACTTTCTCTAGCGCATACGTACGACGTACATAGTAGATAGAGAAGGTATTTTTTTCCACCCAAAACTCCGACACCGAAATTTCACCGGAAATGTATGTTTTGAGACCCCCAGAATCCAGAAAAAGCATTTTTAGAAAAAGGTCAGTGTGTGTCTGTCTGTAGACAGCATAGCTCAAAAACGAAAAGTCCGTTAATGCCAAACTTAGTATATAAGTTTAGTATCTCCTAAGGACACGACACGAAGACTTTCAAGAAAATCTCCGCAGCCTAGACTTACCTTTATATGAACTACCTATATATGATTTTCAAAAAATGACTAACTTTTTTTTATTAAACTATCGTATATTAAAGATGTTTACATGACAAATAAAATGTATATCTTGAATTTCCTGAGAATAGCATCTGAAGTATTCATTGTGTTATATATTTTAAACCGTAAGATATAGACAAAGTTTACTATACAAAAATGTAGACTTCGTCAAAACGCACAACTTGCCATATATATTTGTTTAGAGAGTTTAATATTTCGAGATATTCCGATATTAAAATATTTATACTTTTCTCATAGAGGAAGTCATTATCCGGTTTTTTTTTTTTGTTTGTTTGTTGTTTTTTTTTGTGTTTTACTCCTGTTAATGCAAACAGAATGAGATTTCACAGCGACGGCTTTTAAGAGATTTGACTATCCATGATTTCCCTTCCCATGCCAAGGAGGTAAGTAATAAAAGCATGTCTGCCAATATACATTTATCCCGATTAGCAAGAAGTAGACAGAAGGATAATATTTAGTAGGAATAGTTTGTTTCCAGAACTGGTAGAGAATGGCATGTGAATGTAAAACATCACATTTTTTAGTTTGCTGTTCAGAGACAGAGACACACTACTTTACACAGAGAGAGAGAGAGAGAGAGAGAGAGAGAGAGAGAGAGAGAGAGAGAGAGAGAGAGAGAGGAAGTACTATATGTCATCTTAAAATTGCATAAGGAAATTTCACTGGATATGTGTTTTTAGATTTCTAAATTAAAAAAATATATATTGTGTGATTTAATAGCTTGTATGCTTCATTTCTACTCTCTTTTTTTTTTTTTTTTTTTTGCAGTAAAATGTTGTCTAACGGTCTATGTTTCATTAATTATAAAAAAAAACCATTCAGAATGGCTAAGTGAACTAAAGCAGGCTATTTACAGAAAAATTCAACCCAATTGTTGTATTTGTTGGGCAAATACACGTGGCACTTTAATAACATTGTTTAGAGCCATTTTTGAAGGAGAGATTTAATAGAATTAAAAAGGAATAGATTTTTTTTTTCATGTAAAGGATAGTTAGGGTGAAGGATTATGTTAAAAACTTTGTCACATCCTTGGAAGACGTAGAAGAACTAAAAACACTAAGATTGGTGTTTAACCGACTTTTCGGTTTTGATTTATGCTGTTTTCAGATAGGCACATAGTTACACATGGACATATTTTTGTTGTTATTGGTTTTTATAAGCACAAGAATGTATTTTACGGTAAAATTTCGACATAGAATTTTTTATGTTGAATGCAATGCTTCTTCTACAGTAAGTATGCTACAAAACTTGGCTGGCAGTCGCACGGCCGTCACCTAGTTTACACATGCGTGGAAGTCAAATAAAATATAAAAATCACATTAATAATTATCAGAATAACTACTCACAGGATTGTATCCATTTACTGCGCACCACATCCCGTTCTTTTGATCATGCAAGAGAGTTCATGAACGAAATTTGGTATGCCTGTAGTATAATATGAATTGTGTTGTAATGACACATGACCAAGCTTCGCCACTGAACATATTAATCGTGGGTCGATTGTTCCATTCCTCAAAATCCAGTTTTAGAAATTTACCTGACTGGTGATCACTTACAAGCAATTCCTACAACAGTAACCGTGTATTGTTTGCCTTTTAAAAGTGTTGTTGCTTTCCATGCTGAAGCTTTGGAAATGTCAGTTTCTTGTGCAAGGCTCCTAAGACATGTTCGAGGTGACCTTCTAACCTTTCTCGAATTTCGTCTAATTTCTGCTCCGTAAGCACACGCCTGTTTACCTTTCCCTTCCTACCACAAATTTATTGATTCCGTCTCCCTTTATTTATTTACAAGGAAACGAACTCTACTCGGAACACGCACTTCGGGAAATTTGGTTTCAAGTGGCCATTCAACTTCCCTTACAAGATAATGTAAGCACATACGTATCTTACATAAACACTCTATGTGGTACAGTATACTGCGTTTTGAAAACACTTCAAGCAAAAGTAAATACTTCTAAACATTGAACTGGACTAGAACAGAAGTAAGACCGACGCACGTGTGAAATCAGAACGGAATAAGGACGCGCGCGCAGGGAAATGCAGTGAAGGTCACACAGGCCGTGCTCCTAGCGGCCAAGTTTTGTAAGTTGCGCCTTTTGAGGGTGCTCATAGTCCCCATGCTAATCTACGCCTGTGAGATTTGGAGCATGCCGCAGACTCCAGTCCGCTGTTGCTTCAACGGGTACAGAATAGATGCCTTCGGGCTATTCTGTGCCTGAGGATTTCCTACGAGACTCCTGCATGAAGTCTCTAGTCTGCCATACCTGGAAGACGAGATCAGCCGTCGGGTAATAAAATTCAACGAAGGTTTACCATTTCAACGGAGCGCTCTCGTTAGGTCTCTTGGTGATTATAATCCCAGAAACCGCCGCTTCAGGTGATACCGGCTTCCCCGCATGGCTTACGGGCATCCCCGGTAACGAAGGAGCACTTCCAACAGCTGCTACGGCTAACTCCTTACAATCCTTCAAGGGTTGCTTGGACTTCAACATTTCAACCCCAAAATAAACATTTTTAAATTAAATACACCAGCGGTGCAAAAGGGCCGTTGCACTATGACTGGCAACCGTTGAGGAGCACACTTGCTACCTCCTGTCACTCCCCAGCCTCATGTTCATCCGCCATCCTGCAAACCCCACATTCCCGTCAGTACGTGGTTAAATTCTAGCATGAATGGGAACACGTCTAACTCACCGTCGGGCTGCCTTCAACCTGCCAACTGCTCGTGTCGTGAAAGTTTTGCAATAAATGTACTGTACTTACCTGTGGCAAGTAAAGGGATCTGGCATAATTTGAGCATAAGATTTAACGGGTGATTTCAAGCATATTATGCCAATGTTAAAGTTGTTAACCTCATGACCATTAATCCTGGAAATATTGAAGACAACGTGTTGAAATTTTATAGGATATTCTCCTAATGCATTAATCAAAGGAAATGCATTTGCTTTCTTTATTTGTTTATTTATTTTTTCGTTTTTCTTTCTTCCTCCTTTCTTTCTTTTTCCTCGATGATTCATTTTTTTAAATTATTACATTTACATTGTTATTAAATTAATATCATTAATTTTTAAAATTATTAATTTTCTAAAAACTAAACCAATAATCTTTTTTAACAGCAATGTAGTTCCATAAAATTACTGAGGTGTTGTTTATATTACCCCCAAACTTCATTGAGTTAACCTCAGTAGTTTCAGAGGTTCATTTATATAAGAAAATGTTAAATTGGAGAAAATTCTTTTAAAGTAAAACTAGCAACAAACTTACATTTCTTGAAGAAACAAAAAAAGTCACACATCATGTAAAAGAGAAACTGGTGTATGCAGCATGAATATCAATTTACACTGCGAAATTTCTGTAAACGATGGAGGAAAATTGGCCCCATTATGCCCAGGGTACAGGAATTATGAATGTTTCACTGAAGTAATGCAGAATTCAGAGCAGATAAAACTCATCTTTAAAAATTAGTTAAAATACAAGCTATGTGAGCACAACTGTAATTTATATTTACACTTAAATAAGCAATTCCAAATTATAAAACTGCACAAAAGATTCAAAAGCAATTTTTGGCAATTTTCAACGTTTGATAGCCTGTTAAACACTTATAGATTTCCAAGAATAAACACACAATTTTGATCATGAACCTAAAACGACACGAGAAACCCAAAACAATCGAATGTACTATAATTCACAATAATGCTACAGAGAAAATATACTTTGTTTCGCCGCGAAAATGAAATATTTTATAAAATATGTCCTCGCCGTACAGCACACTTAAATTACTTGGTATTAACATTGTAATACATTTTTTTTATTTTCTCTACACGTAATATGTACATAGTGTATAGAGAAGTTATTGTATTCCACCCAAAATTCGATACCGATATTTTACCGGAAATACATGTTTTGGGTACCGTAAATCCAATTTTTTTTTTTTGGAAAAAGGTCCGTGTGTGTGTGCGTGCGTGCGCGCGCGCGCGTGTGTGTATGTGGACAGCATATCTCAAAAACGAAAGGACTGTTAAATACTAAACTTGGTATTTAAGTTTGGTATCTTCCAAGGATGTGACACGAAGATTTTCAAGAAAGTCCCCCCACCCCAAACTACCCTTTACATGGCAAAAATTTCGAAAATTTGTATTTTCTCAAAAATGGCTCTAACAGTTTTGATTAAAATATCTTATATTTAAGACATTTATATGACAAATAAAATGTATATCTTGAATTTTCTGGGAATAGCCTCTATAGACCTCTTTATTCTGGATAATTTTTATTGAATTTTGCATAACTGTTAAACCGTAAAAAATAGACAAAACCTTACTACACAAAAAATGTAGATTATGATAAAACACACCATTTATGTCATATATATATATATATATATATATATATATATATATATATATTTCGTGGAGTTGATCGTTTTTTAGATATTCCTTGTTATTGTTTTCAGCTTTAAAAATTATACTTTTCCCATACAGGTATTTGCCAACTCCTGTCAATACAAAGGACTCCAGTCACCTAGCAATCACTTTAACCTATGGTACTCCCTTATTGCGCTTCTACTTACAAGGAAGCAAGTAATGAGACTGTCTCTGCTAATTTTTCTCAATTAGCATGAAGTAAATTAAGCATAAGCTTTTTAACAATAATTTGTTGCAGAGATGTAGAGAAAGTAATGTGAATGGTACATATAAGATTTTCTTAATTAGTTTAAATAGCAAGACATAAATTGGTACTGCTATGCAATTATAAAACTGCAATTTATCAAAATTAAAACATGTCATGTTGTAATATGTTTTGAACAAGTCAGATTTATGGTTTGAATCTTTAAAATGATACTTTAGAAGATTAAACCTATAATATAAATGTTGCTACAGTGAGTTGCATTCTGCAGAGAATATTTATTTTCCGGAAAAGTAAACAACGGATGCGTGTTGACGAAACGGACCTTCACATTATTGGAAACCCAGGAAGGCATCAGGAAACTCTGAAGGAGTTATACACCAGCACGGAAGATAGAAAATGTATTGGAAACAGCCCAAGGACGAGTCCTAGAAAATATGTCAGCTATCGGCAGCGATCGAATTAGCAAAAGTCAAAGTGACCGACCGGTTTATGCCCCGGCAATGATATTTGTGTTCGTAAGCAAGATTCAAGGACAGTGACCTGTACACTGAACCTATTGCTAATTTCAGCTATGTGTATATGCTCGACCGCAACAATGAAATGGAACCCATGACCCCGAGACGTCTGGCACTTGGCCCAGTCCCCAGTATTCCTGGTTTCTTTTGTAACAGAACTGGTGCAGCTATTTAGGCCATTGCCACGAATTTGTTGCCATGTTTTAAGGGAAAATCGCGTTTCAATTGTAATTTACAATTATAGGTAAGTGTAATTCAAATGGTATTAATCCTTTGGAATCCTTTCCTTTGTAACACTTGAATTAGTATTATCACAGTAAGGCGGAAACAAAGACGAAATGCCATAGTTTTACTTTCTTGCTATGTACATGGTAAGTAGAGGAACTATTGCATATCACCAAACAATTCGATACCAAGTTTCGCTGGCAATATACAATTTTAAAAGGTCCCTGAATGAAAAGTGCCATTTTAGAAAAAGCCCACGCGCGTGAGATAAATAAATAAATAAATAAATAAATAAAAGAGGATTTTAGTAAAAGACACAATGTATGTCAAACACATTTTTTTAAGCCGACAATTTTCTAGATATTCTTTGTTTCAATTTTAAAATACACACAGCATAATTTGCTTACTCCTTGTCTTCAATCAGAATGAAATTTGAAAGCGACCACATAGGAACTGGCTCTTACAAGTTCATTTCTTAAGCCTTGTATTATCGTATTCTCCTTGTATCTACAAGGAAATATGTAATAAAAGCTGTTCCATAAATGTTTATCTCGAGTGACATGAAGCAGATACGAGAATAATAAGATTTGTTTAAGAATAGTTTCTTGAAGAGCAGTTAAGGCAAGTCAGGGGAATGTAAGATATCATTTTATATTTTATGATTTTTAAATTATTAAAATTAATACGTGTTTTATAAAAAAATTATATGCAATACAAATAATTGCAAATCAAAATACATCATAACCATTCCAACGAATATATGATAGAATAAGATGTCACGAGTGGACCCGCCACTGAACTAAATACAGGATAGTTTGGTAAACATATATTATGTTTTCTATCTATAAACGCTATCAACAATCGGGTGAAATCAATCCTCGTCGCGCCTGCCGTGACCTGGTCGAGCGATAATCACAATTCGCCTCAAGCATTTGAAATCAGAATTCTCCTGCATTCCTACAAAGGGAGCTGACTCCATTCGGACCCTGTTCTGTAGAATTTAGAGTTTACATATCCGTTGCTACGTTCAACTAAAACAGAGGCTATCTCGAGTGACGTTCACAGTAAAACCAAGCAACTTCGCTACGCAGAGGTTCAGACATATAGCCCAAAAAAACTATTGTTTTAATTAAAGAGTTAGAGAGATTAGTTAATTGCCACTTAATTTGAGTTGATGAGGAATAGCCCACTACAGAGTCTCATTAGTCTTGGAAAACGACGGAAAAGCGCTAGTGCATGCTATAAGGAATTCGCAGACATCTAAATAGTTTGCTACTTGGGCATCTCTCGATATAGAAGGTTCTTTCATGAGGTTTCCTATGAAGTAAGGTATTCAAGACCCTGAAGTGTCACAACATGGACACATTTTATGTTAACTAATAGCAGCTGACCTTGACGCGCTTTTGGGGAAACACTGGGTCTATCTGCTGCCAGGGTCTGCCCACATGAATGAATCCTCTGCTTTGGGACCTGTTGGTAGATGAACTATTGTGTCAACACAATGATGCCGGTCTTCTTTATATTTACAATATTACCATTACCTCAAAAGGAGATTTCCAAGTACTGTCGTTGAGTTGCTTCAATTTGCGCTGTGGAAGGTTCATACACACTACTGCGGAACCAACTTTTGTCAAACCAAGTAAAACAGAATAGCCTTTAAGGAAGTCGGAACCTTAAGTACTCTATTTGACAGATTCTATGACAGATCTGCTGAGTAACATTTCCACTGAGGTAGAATTTAGTGAGATTTCCGCTCATATTTCCAGGAAATTTATCGATGTACCTTGCCCGTACATTCCCCTCAAAATCCCGTTTTTTGCTGAAGTAACTGGCAGTGAGGTAATTCACCATCTGCCTAAAGAGTTATGCCCATCAGCACACCATTCACTCAGCAGCTCCGGGCGTGTAAGCTGAGGTTCTTCAGAAAATTATGGAGATATTAGAAACTACCGAGGGTAAGACATTATTGGTTTGCAATGGTAATAAACATCGAAAGAAATAAAAAAAAAATCCGCTGATAATGTATACATAAGACATGCAACATCCCTTTATTCAGCGGAGAACTCAGGAGGCCTGCTGCTGAACTAGCGAACGAAGCGAAGAAATATTTCTATACACAACAGAAAAAAAAAAATAAAAATAAAAATGGAAGATACGTCTAATGATATATATGTATATATTGTGTATATATCTTTTAATAGTTATATTTCCCGGGGTTTTATTTGTCACTTTGACTATTTTATTCTTCCATTCATTTTATTTTCATGGTGTGTTTATTTCTGGTTTTAGCAGAGATTTTCATTCCTCAGGGTGCTAATGACCTTAGCAGTTGAGCACCCTTAAACACCAATCATCATCTCTCTTCTACTCCCGCGCCGTCTGCCGGGACTTCGTACTGCCAATTCCTGCTCGAAAATGCGGAATTGTTTGCAAACGGATATGTCTAGTGAAATGGTGTAATTATATCATATGGCAACCCATTCGCGACCTCTCTCTCTCTTTCGCTACTCCCGCGCCGTCTGCTGGGACTTTGGACTGCCAATTCCCGCTCGAAAATGCACTGTCGCCATTTCTGTGCTGCTGAGTCAGGTGCAAGTGCAGTCAATCATTGTCAGTTAGGTGCTTCTGTCTTGCAGTACAAATGATGCGTTACTTAACTGTGGAAGAACGCGTGTTTAGTTGTAAAGTTTACTTTAAGCATGAATCTACTCGCCGAATGCACAGGGAGTTTGATAACAAGTTTACAAACTCTGTACCACTTGCAGGTAAAACTATACATGCTGTCGTCAATACATTTGAAACTTCGGGTTCAGTGTTGGACAAGAAGCATTCTAGATCTCAGTATTAACAGAAAATAAACTGGATGAAATCGGTGCCACTTTGGAGCGTTCGCCTCGAAAATAGCTGAACAAATTAGCGCAGTAAATAGATGTATCTCCATCTTCTCCTAGAAATTCTACACCTCTATTGAAATCAAAACCTTATCCCTACACACGAGTGCAAGCATTAAAAGTAAATGACCCCGGTAAACGTGAGAATTATTGCTACTGGTTATGCTAATCTGTAGCAGGAAGTTTCATTGATCCACAGCTTTTGTTTTTCTCTGACGAATCTTGGTTTCCTTAAAAGGACGTGTCAATACTCACAACAGTAGGTACTGGGCTTCAGCAAAAGCTGAGCTATTGGATGAAACACCTCATTATGATCAGAAAATTGGAGTTTTATGTGCGATAAGTGCTAGACGAATAATAGGCCCCATTTTCTTTTATGCAACAATAAATGCAGTGTGATATCAAAGGCTAGTTCTCAAACCATATCTCGATTGCTTGACAGAAGAAGAGAAATGATATGGTTGGTTCCAGCAAGATTCTGCAACAGCACACACGGCTGCCGAATCGTTAAATACTGTGAGACAGGTGCTTGGTGACAGAATTATTAGTGTTGATTTAGGGCTCCTTCGTCCTCCTGACCTAATGAGTTTTGATTTTTATTTATGGGGTTCTTAAAAGACAAAGTATATCGTTCCAATTCTCGCACTAGAGGAACTTAGAATATCGTGCAAGAAAACACAACAATTCATGCTGCTGAGCTCCAGCGAGGTAGTGACAAAAATTTCAGTAGATATGCCTGTTGGAGAGCAGAAGGTCAACATTTCCAACATCTACGAGGGGACTTCAATAGTCCTTAGTAACAAGACAGAAAAACAATGACTTTTGATAATTCTTTTTATTTTTCAACATAATCTCCTTTTAGCTCGATACACTTTTCCCAGCGTTTCTCCAACTGCTTTAAGCCTTCCAGAAAGTAAGATTTCAGAAGGTCATCAAAACAAGCATTTGTTTGGGAGATAACCTCTTCGTAAATCGTTTTCCGTCGAGCCACTTTTTCAAGTTTGGAAATAAAGACTCTGGTGAACACGGTGGTTTGAAACCTTGCTTTGTCTTGATGGAAGAGAATCTTTTTTCTTTGCCAAACGAGGAAAGTTTTTCTTGATTTCTCCATTCAACCGGTGCATAACGATGCATAATATTCTCCATTTATCGTTCTTCGTTTCTCCACGTGCATCCCAAAAAACCCAAGGCCATCACCTTGTCTGCAGATAACAACACCTTTGCCTTCTTTGGAGCCGGTTCGCCTTTAAAAACCTACAGGTTCTACTGTACTTTTGTCTCTGAAGTGCAGTAGTGTATCCATGTTTCATCCACATTTATGTATCGACGTAGAAACTCGTCAGGTTTGCGTCGGAAAAGTGCAAAATCAACTTCCGAATCGATCATACGATTACGTTTATTCTCCATTGAGAGCAAACGCGGCACCCATCTTGCCGAGACCATTGTCAGATCTAATTTTGGCGCAAAATTGAGCACACTGAACTTGTGATATGCCCGTGGGCTCTTCTTTTTCGCGAACTGTGATTTGTCGATCACTCATATCCTGGGTTTTGTCAACCATTTCGGAGGAAATCACTTTTACTGGACGTCCGGAACCATGTTCATCACTTGCGTATGAACGGCCACGTTTAAATTCATTTTTCCAATTGTAAATTGTTGCAAACGCAGGAGCAGATGTGCCATGAATTTCATGCAACTCGGTTTTTATATCTTTCGGTGTTAAGCCTTTTAAATAGAAGTGTTTAATCACAGCATAAAACTCGTTTTTTTTTCCTTGTTTCTAAAGAAGCACAGGATTGCTGTTTCAATCGCCTATAGCAATGAAACCTCTGATGGATGTAGCTGAAATTTAACTGGCATCTAGTAAGAGAAGGTTACTAAAAATAAACTTTTTTCAATGCAGCGAGTGTAATTTCTTGAAATTTCTTAGGATTTATTGAGCGGCATAGTATTATAAGGTAAGGATTTTAGTCCCCTCTGCCCGCATAGTTTTCGCGGGAACTCCCGGCTCTCTCGCGCATTATTAGAGATCGCGCGAGTGGGTTACAATATTAAATAATGATCGTGTATATGGCAGGAAGGAGCCGCATAAAAGGACAGAGGAAGGGATGGCTTTGTTTCAATCTTAGGAGTATTTAATAGACTATATTATATGCCATTAATCCTCATCTTATACATAAATGAATATCGGGGGTTTAACTCTTTATAATATTTATTACATTCAACTTACAGTTATAAATGATATGTCAAATAAAAAAAAGCAACTCAAACTGTTTTGTATGTTGGCAAAAGTGCGCATGTGCGTGCAATGTTTCTGCCGCAATCCGCTAGATAGCGGTAGTAGCAAAGATGGCGACTAGTAAACAGAAAGCGTTTTGTGCTTTGCAGTTTGCAAAGACAAACTGTAGTTACTGTGCAACGTGCATTCCGTAGTAAGTTCGGCTGTGATCCTCCTAGTGATAAAAACATTCGTAGATGGTATAATCAGTTTGAAGATACCTGCTGGCTTTATAAAGGGAAGAGCACGGGACGACCAGGAGTAAGTGAAGAGACTGTTGAGCGAGTGAGAGAGTCGTTCACTCGTAGCCCAAAGAAATCAGTCCAGAAGGCTAGTCGTGAATTACAAGTTCCTGTGTCGACTGTTTGGAAAGTTGTAAGAAAACGCTTACAGCTACGTCCTTACCGTTTACAGTTATTAGAGGCTCTAAAGCCGACAGACCACGGATTACGTACCAAATTCGCAAACGACATGATGTTTCATGACGATTTTGTGGATCGTGTTGTCTTCAGTGATGAATCGACCTTTCACCTTAGTGGACATGTTGACACTCATAATGTGCGCATCTGGGGCTCAGAAAATCCTCACGAGATGGTACAAATGCAACGAGATTCCCCTAAAGTGGATGTTTTTTGTGCCATATCCCGGCTAAAAGTTTATGGACCTTTCGTTTTTGGTGAACCTACTGTAACTGGCACTTCTTACCTTGATACACTAGAGCCATGGCTCTTCCCTCTGTTGGAAGAAAATGAGCCAGAGAACTTCATTTTCCAGCAGGATGGTGTGCCACCTCACTGGCATAACGAAGTCCACGATTGGTTGAACGTCACTGTACCCGAGCGCTGGATAGGCCGCAAGGGCCCCAATGACAGGGCTTGCTATGCATGGCCTCCACGTTCTCCTGACCTAACGCCATGCGATTTTTACTATTGAGGCTTCATCAAGGATCGTGTGCACGTGCCTCCGCTATCAGCTGACCTCCCTGAATCAAGAAACCGGATTGAAGCAGCTATTGCTACAACTACTGAATACACACTTATCAACGTTTGGGAAGAACTCGGCTATAGACGTGATGTGTGCCGTGTGACAAAGGGTAGTCACATTGAACATTTATAAGCTTCTTGGTAAAACTGCTTGAGTTGATTTTTCATCTGACATATCATTCATAACTGTAAGTTGAATGTAATAAATATTATAAAGAGTTAAAACCCCGATATTCATTTATATACATCTGTATATTCATGCACGAATAGGAGTGTAAGCAATTGCTCCCGATATCACTGATAAAACATATCTAGTTTACATTGCTAATAGCATTAGAACTACATTTAAATCTATAGAGACGTTATATATATATATATATATATATATATATATATATATACATATACATACATTTTTACACACAGTAATATATTAATAAAATGCTTTAATAATTTTTCAGGTGAACCTTTTGCCTATAAGGATCAATTAAAGCATGCGATTTGGGGGCATTCTCCCACGTTTGGCAACCTTTTCGGTTAAGCGTAGGCCAGAGTTGAGCTCCTAAGCCGCAAAGCTCAGTTAAAGGATGTTTCAGAAGGAGAAAGTGCGGAGCGACGATAGGGCGCTGTCGAGAAATCTGGGCAACAAAACCAGTCAGCCAGGTCCTAAGAGGTGGCAAGTATGGGAGAAAACCAATATAAACTGTTTTGCTGTAACCAATATAAATTGTTACGTATAAAACTAATAGGGTCAGTTTTAAGTGTATTGTTTTTTTGTTTTTTTTTTGTAGTGTTTAACTCCCAATTTAACTACTTATAGCACCGCAGGCGGTGACACTGATAATACATGAATGATGATGGAGCACCGGTGGAATGCGATGGCGGGGGAAACCGGAGAAAACCCGCCCCAGCGCCGCTTTGTCCACCACAAATATCACATGCGATCGCTTTGGATCGAACCCCGGCCGTCTAGGTGAGAGGCAAGTGGTCTAACCAAAATTTAAATGGCGTGTTATTTATGGACGCTCTTTAACTGCTGTGGTTCTCAGCGTCCCATTCTAAATTGGGTGTGAAAGATCGCTTAATTTTGCACAGAGGCCTCTCTGTCAGGCTTGAGGTTCTTTTACGTGCCGTAAATCTACGACACGGGACCAACGGCTTTACTTCCCTTCCGAAGAAAGCCATGCTAATGATTTTTACACCCGAAAAAAGCCATCGTCCTCCGCCGGATTTGAACCCGCGACCTTGGGTATATGAAGTTAGCATGGTAATCATTACACCACGGAGGGTGACGTGGTCTAACCACTCGGCCACGGCGTGGCCTAAGTATATTGTGGTCCAGTATATCCAGATGCACGATATATTTTGGAATTTAAACTCACGCTAATAAATAATACTCCACAAAATACAAATATTTTACCTTTTGATTTTATGTTCCGAATTCTTTAATGTGTTCAAAAATGTATGTAGTTCCTTTGGGCTTCCAATAACTGTGAGAAAAAGAAACTGATATATTACATTCACAGGCTTTTCTCAACCCTCTATGTTTATTAATAATTATGCAAAGTATTCTTATGAAAGCTTATTTTTCTATGTACTTCATCTTAATCGAGACCAACCTTTGCAGAAATGGCTATATTTCACACTTTGTCATAGATATAAAGGGAATAGTGACAGTAAATATTTAAAAACTAAACGGTATGTGCATCCTTAAAATTGTATTCTCTTTACATGCAGAACGAAAAATAATTAAATGTCTAAAGTACTTTAAAATTACAAATCTAATTAATAATAATAATAATAATAATAATATCTTGGATACGGTTTATGGCTTAGCAGAAAAGTTATTTTGAATAAACTGTGTGTTTTAAGGGCTAATTGTGAGAAGTACAATTTCGTCTATCGTTTAACGTTTACCAGTTAAAGAAAAGTGTACAAACTCCCTTCCAGACTATTTCCCCCAAAATGCAAGATATACTTACATTTTATTTTCCATGCAAGTATATTTAATAAAGAATATTGCTCGGACATCACACATTTTACACCTGGAAACTGACACTGGATTCTTAAGCACTAAGCTCTTTAGTGTTGAAGTCTTTTTTCCCGTAACAGAAATGTGAACCGACACAATAAGCATTATTCGAGTGATAATCTACACCGGGTAGTAGAAACTACGTTTCAGGTGCGTGAAAAATCAGCAAGTGTGGAATCCTAGTTTATGTACTAATAAGACCGTATTTTTACTTCCACTGCACGAACCATGTACATAGTATATAGAGAAGTTATTGTATTGCACCCAAAAATTCTATACCGAGTTTTCACCGGAATTACATGTTTTGGGTCACACGAAACAAAACAATTATTTTGGAGAAAGGTCCTGTGTGTGTGTGTGTGTGTGTGTGTGTGTGTGTGTGTGTGTGTGTGTGTGTGTGTTTTTTTGTGGACAGCATAGCTCAAAAACGAAAAATTCGTTCAATATCAAACTTGGTATTTAAATTTGGTATCTTCCAATGATGCGACACGAGATTTTCAAGAAAATTCTCCCACCACCAACTACTCTTTACATAGAAAAATTTTCGAACATTTTGGTTTTCTCATAAATGGCTCTAACGATTTTGATTAAAATATCGTATATTAAGAATATTTACCTGAAAATAAAATTTATGTCTTGAATTTCCTGGGAATAGTATCTGAAGACTACTTTATTCTGGATGAATTAGACGGAATTCGGTGTAACTGACAAACCGTAAGAGATAGACAAAAACTTACCCAACAGAAAATGTAGAGCTCGTTAAAACACACAATTTATGTTATATACATATTTTTGGTGGAGTGGATCCTTTTTTAGATATCCCTTGTTATTGTTTCAGCGTTAAAAAAACATGCTGTTCTCATACGGCAATTTGTCAACTCCTGTCCAAAACAATCAAAGGAACTTCAGTCACACAGCAACCAGCTTTTGACTAATACTTCAGTCTATGCCACTCCTTTATTTCCCTTCTATTTGCATGGAATCAAGTAATAAGACTATTTCTGCTAACTTTTTTCTCGATCAGCATGAAGTAAAAAGAAGCTTTTCAACAATAATTGATTGCAGAGATGTAGAAAAAGTAATGTGAATCAGATTTTTACTTTCGTTGCTGAGTACCACCTGTAATGTACATAGGAGGTGGAGAATTACTTTATTCCACTAAAAAATTCGATCCAAAAATCACCGGAAACACCTGTTTTGAGCACCTCTGAGTACAAAAAGGCACTTTTAGTATGTGTATATGTCTGTCCGTGTAAGTATGTGCGCGCGCGCGCGCGTGTGTGTGGGCAGTATAGCACAGATACGAAAGGTCCGCTTAATATTAAACTTGGTACTTAAGTTTAATGTCTTCTAAGGAAGCGACAGAAGATTCTCAAGAAACCTCCCCCCCTACCCCAAACTACCCTTTACATGGATAATTTGTTAAAATATTCGATTTTCTCAAAATAGTTCTAACGATTTTGATTAAAATACCGTATGTTTACATGACAAGTAAACTGGACTTCATGAATTTCTTGGGAATATTTTCTGAAATCCTTTTCATTCTCTGTGTGTGTGTATGTGTGTATGTGTGTGTGTGTGTGTGTGTGTGTGTGTGTGTGTGTGTGAGCAGCATAGCTCAAAAAGGAAAAGTCATAAAATACCAAACTGGATATTTGAATTCAGTGTCTTCAAGGATGCGACACAAAGATTTTCAAGAAAATCCGCCACCCCAACTATCATTTACATGGAAAACATTTCGAAATTGTTTATTTTCTCTAAAATGGCTCTAACGATTTTAATTAAAATCTCTTAAATTTAAGATATTTACGTAACAAATAAAATGTATATCTTAACTTTTCTGGAAAAAGCCTCTGAAGACATGTTTATTCTGGATGAGTTTTGAGAAATGATGCATAACATGTGAACCATTTTATCACACAAAAATGCAGAGCTCCTTAAAACACAATTTATGTTATACACATTTTTGCGTGGAATTGACCATTTTGGAGATATTCCTTGTTATTGGTTTTAGCTTTAAAATACTTATACGGGGATTTGTCCACTCCTATCCATACAAAGGTTCTTAGCAACTAGATTTTAAAAGATTTGACTATCGATTTAGCCTAAGTTACTCCCTTAGTTCCCTTCTACTTACCAGAAAGCAAGTAATAAGACCCTTTCTGCTGATTTTTTTTCTCGATTAGCATTAAGTAAAGAGAAAAATAAGCTTTCTAACAATAATTTATTGCAGAGATGTAGAAAAAGCCTTGTGAATTGAACACATCAGATTTTTTTTAAAGCATTACCGAAATATTCGGAGTTATTGGTTTCAATTTCGCTATATCTATATTTTTCTCAAACGGAAGTTGTCATTTGTCCAAATATATTTTTTGTTTTATTCCTGGCCATGCAGAGAGAACCAAATTTCAATTGTTTCACATAGCGACCAGCCTTGAAAGGGTTTGAGCATCACTTTACCCTAGTGAATTTCTTTATTTCCCTTCTACCTAATGGAAGCAAGCAATAAGACCAGTTTTATTAATATTTACTTGATTAGTAACATGTAAAGAAAAGAATAACTTTTGTAAACATGGTTTGTTTGAAGAATAGGTAGAGAAAGTCATATGAATGAAACACATCAGATTATTTTTCAAAGTAATCTTACAGGACTTCCATATATGCAGCTTCTTTGAGAATATCTGACGTCATTATTAGAAAATGTGCCGCTGCTTACTCAACTGGATTTCTTCTTGTGAGACTATTTAAAGAAAACGGTGCATGCAGAAGAACCACAGATGAATTACGGTTGCTGATCAGTGAAGCTATTGACATAATACTGCAGCGCATGAATACTTCTCTGCGCAACAATGCACTCACGTGTGAATTACATTTTGAGCACTTACTTCATTAAGTATCTTTTGAGCTCAGTTTATTTTTGCACGCACTTTTACATGCCTTAAAACATTAAAACCCGTATAAGTATTGTTCTCTAGTTATTATAAATTGTTTTTCTTTCTGTTATATTGCAATTGTTTAGTAAAGAGTTGCTAAACGTAATGGATTAAATTCCAAATAAGCCACATAAAACGACATTTCAAAAATCTGATATGTTACACTCAAAATACTTCTCTACATCACCGCAACAATTTATTGTTAAGAAGTATATTCTTCTATCTATTTTATGATAATCGAGATAAACATAAGCAGAAATTATCTTAATTACATGCTTCCTTGTGAGACAGTGCATGTCTTGTCACGGGGCAAACAGTTATTCAAGAAGGGACATATAAATGGGAAGGGAAGAAAGATTTCAAACACGTATAAGTAGCCGAGTTGTCGCGAGCCGCCGAAAGACCCCGAAAGCACCGTATACCGTTAGGGTAGCATATTGACTCGAAAGGGCAGAGGTTACACTGCTCGAGGGAACATAACGGGAAGGAAATAAACAATGCTACCGCCGGTCAGGCGGCACTGTTTGGGGCACTTGGTGTAGATCATCGGCAGAACCAAGATGTGAAATTTAGGGTGCGTGTTGGAGCCGTACAGGCTACCTTTAGTTGCAAGTGAACTAGTTATCGTAATGCAGACCAGAGAACGAACGGGATCACTGCATTAAAATTAATAAATAATAATAGTCGCGGTCGGATAAAGTGTAATTTCACAGTAGAAATTTTAGGAGGAATGCGTGTGTGTTCAACGGCGGAAAAAGGTCGAACTGACTGAATAAAGCACTTGTGTCGTACCACACCCTGAAAGAGTTTCTATGCTAGAAAAAATCCTGAGCAAGGGTACCCTCATACCCATACCATTCCGAATACCCAAATCTGTACCGAAATACGAACCCGTAACCACCTTTACCACCACACTTGTAATTAGAAGGCAAATAACAGAATATTATACTAGACTAAAATGATAATCAAATCTTTTAAAAGCTGGTTGCCATGTGGTTGAAATCTGTTTCTATGCAGGGCCAGGAGCTTACAACTTTCCGTGTGAGAAAAGTTTAAGTACTTTAAATCTGAAACTAATAACATGGAATATCTCAGAAATGATCAATACCACGAAAGAACGTATATGACATAAATTGTGTGTTTTAAAGTGATCTACATTTTCTATGTAGTAAGTTTTTGTCTATCTGGTATATTTACCAGTTATGCAAAATTC
The DNA here is from genome assembly GCA_030762935.1 of Hymenopus coronatus. Lineage (NCBI taxonomy): Eukaryota > Metazoa > Arthropoda > Insecta > Mantodea > Hymenopodidae > Hymenopus > Hymenopus coronatus. Next base: position 18,707,317 of record CM060884.1, read on the forward strand.
AGCGAAATGCATCCAGAATAAAGAGGACTATTCCCAGAAATATCAAGGTAATACATTTTATTTGCATATAGATATCTTTAATATACGGTATTTTAATCAAAATCGTTACAGCCATTTTTGAGAAAATCTACATTTTCGCAATTTTTTCCATGTAAAGGGTAGTTTGGGGTGGGGGATTTGTCTGAAAATCTTCGTGTCGCGTCCTTGGAAGATACTAAACTTAAATACCAAGTTTGGTATTTTAAATCGTTTTGGAGTTATCGTGTTCACAGACATACGGACATGGAGATTTTTCTAAAAATGCTTTTTTTTTGATACAGGGTACCATAAAACATATATTTCCCTGAAATCTCAGTGTCGTATTTTTGGATGGAGTGCCATACCTTCTCTATACACTGTGGACATAGTACGTGTAGAGAAGGTAAAGCTTGGTCTTCAATCCAGTATGGTGAAAAGTTAAAAGCGATTAATGGTGAACAAAAGCAAAACTCGTTTACAAAAATCTGATGTGTTCCATTCACATGACTTTCTCTACTTCTGTGTTACAAATTACTGTTAATAATCTTATTCTTCTATTTACTTCAAGCTAATCGAGACAAAATTAGCAGAAATAGCCTTATTACTTGCTTCCTTGTAAGTAGAAGTGAAATATGGGAGTATCATAGGTTAAAGTGAAGTCAAATGCTGATTACAAAGTGACAGAAATTCCTTTGTTTGTATGGACACGAGTTGACAAATTCCTATATGAGAAAAGTACCAGTTTTTCAAAGCTGAAACCCAAAACAAGGAATACCTCAAAAACGATCAACTCCTCAAAAAAATATATAGGTATATATATATATATATATATATATATATATAACATAAATTGTGTGTTTTAATGTGCTCAACATTTTTTGTGTGGCAAGTTTTTGTCCATTTCTTATGGTTTAGCAGTTATGCTAAATTCCTCCAGAATAAAGTAGTCTTCAGAGAATATTCCCAGAAAATTCAAGATAGACATATTATTTGTCAGGTAAATATCTTTTATGTATACGACATTTTAATCAAAATCGTTAGAACCATTTTTGAGAAAATAAAAGTTTTCGAAAAAAGTTCCATGTAAAGGGTAGTTGGGAGTGGGGGGATTTTCTTGAAAATTTTCGTGTCGCATCCTTGGAAGATACCAAACTTAAATACCAAGTTTGGTATTTAACGGTCTTTTCGTTTTGAGCTATGCTGTCCACAAACACACACACATACACACACGCATACACACTCGGACTTTTTTCCAAAAATGCTTTTTATGGATTCAGGGGGACCCAAAACATGTCTTTCCGGTAAAATATCGGTATCGAATTTTTGGGTGCAATACAATATCTTCTCTATACACTATGTACATAGTACGTGTAGCACTATTCTTATAATGGGATTTAAATCTATACAATTCACGCCAAACCTCGACTGATTTCTCTCACACGTAACATTTTGTGTGTGGTCTGAAGCTGTTTTATAGTCTACGAATATATATATATATTCGTAGATGTGTGTGTGTGCCACGAAAGTTTTCTTTATTATCAGATATACCCAGGAACAATTAACTATGTTTGACAATTGCGACTACAGAGCAAACTATTGCTGGACAAATGAAGTAAGATTATAACTTGCGGATTGCATAGACACCAAATATAGGGGCAATTGATTCACCTACTGTGTTTTGAAACATAGAGAAAGATATAAGCTTTAAGCTTTTACAGATTTAAAAGTATACTTGCTTGCGGCTTTAAAACAAAGAATTTGAATTAAAGTACAATATGAACCGTAGTGAGGAAAAAATAGGAAAAACAGGTTGATAAATTCGGAAAGAGATACTCAAACTAGCCCGTCAATTCGAATGCACGTGGGCATGATGTGTCGTGAAAAGCTCACAACTGTTGTCCACAAAACTCCACTAAATCGCTCAGTGTAGGCGAGCAAAGTGGATTCGACGTTTTAAAGTATCTAATAAAATTAGAGCCATCTCATAAATCTTGGTTTGCCAGAGAATGCGAGAGAGTTTGAAGACTGAGGTGTTCCATGTGAGGTTTTGGCGGGTAAACATAAGAGGGCGTAAAATGAAGCAGCAACTAAAAGCGACTAGAGTGTGAATTAATATCTGTGACTCGGAATCCCGCACACCGAGACGGAGAGATCCATGTTGATCACAAGAAGATATACAGCCGGTGTAGATGGGAGATTCGAGGGAACAAAGCATCGAACCCTGAAATTCCGTATTGCTTATGCATAAAGAGAAACCACACTTAAGATCAACACGATAAGTTTCAGAAACGTTATTAAGAGGAAATCCGCCAATGTTGGCCTCAATATCATGAGAAATAAGCAGCAAAAATCTACTTGTAATTTGTTAATTGAAACACTTGAATAACTTTTGTAAAATACACGTTAAATATATGTCTACTGGACATGCATAATATCAGTTTTACTTTCTCTACACGTACTGTGTACATAGTGTATAGAGAAGGTATTACATTCCACCCAAAAATTCGATACCAAGATTTCACTGGAAATATACGTTTTAGATGTTCCCTGTTCCAAAACATTTTAATGTGTTCCATTCACATGACTTTCTGTAAATCTCTGCACAAATTATTATTACAAATGTTATGCTTCTATTTACTTCATGCTAATCGAGAAAAAAAAAATAGTCTTATTGCTTGCTTTCTTGTAAGTAGAAGCGAAATAAGGGAGTACCGTGGATTAAAGTGATAGTCAAAAGCTGGTTGCTATGTGACAAGTTCCTTTGTTTGTGTGGGCAGGAGTTGACAAATTCTGGTATAATAAAGGAATGTTTTTCAAAGCTGAAACAAAAAATAAGGGATATCTCAAAAAACGATCAACTCCACGAAAAAATGTATATACTATAAATTGTGTGTTTTAACATGCTCTACATTTTTTGTGTGGTGAGTTTTTATCAATCTCTTACGGTTTAGCAGTTATCAAAATTTCGTAAAATTCATCCAGAATAAAGTAGTCTTCAAAGGCTATTCCCGAAAATTCAAGATATACATTTTATTTGTCACGTAAATATCTTTAATACACGCTAGTTTAATCAAAATCGTTACAGCCACTTTTTATAAAATCAAAATTTTCGAACACACACACTGACCTCTTTCAAAAATGTTTTTTTTTTTTGGATTCAGGAGGACCCATATCATGTGTGGTGAAATCTCGGTATCGAATTTTTGGGTGGAATACAATACCTTCCCTATACACTATGTTCATAATACGTGTAGAAAAAGTAAAAAGTATTTTAAAAAAATCTGATGTACTCCATTCACATGACTTTCTCTACATCTCTGCGACAAATTATTGTTAAAAATGTATGCTTCTATTTACTTTATGCTAATCGAGAAAAAGTTAGCAGAAATAGTCTTATTACTTGCTTCCTTGTAAGTAGAAGGGAAATAAGGGAGTACCATAGATTAAAGTGATAGTCAAAAGCTGGTTGCTATGTGACTGAGGTTCCTTTGTTTTTATGGGCAGGAGTTGACAAATTCCTGTCTGAAAAAGTATAAGCTTTTCAAAGCTGAAACCACAAACAAGGAATATCTAAAAAAAAAAAACGATCAACTGCACGAAAAAAATGTATGTCATAAATTGTGTGTTTCAATGTGTTCTACGGCTTTTGTGTGGTAAGTTTTGTCCATCTCTTACGTTTAGCAATTATGCAAAATTCCGTAAAATTCATCCAGAATAAAATAATCTTTAGAGGCTATTTCCAGAGAGTTCAAGATATATATTTTATTTTTCAGGTAAATATCTTTAAAATACGATATTTTAATCAAAATCGTTAGAGCCATTTTTGAGAAAATGTTCGAAAAAAACTTCCATGTAAAGGGTAGTTGTGGTGGGGGGATTTTCTTGAAAATCTTCGAGTGTTATCCTTGGAGGATGCAAAACTTAAATTCCAAGTTTGGTATTTAACGGTCTTTTCGTGTTTGAGCTATGCTGTCCACAGGCATACACACACACACACACTCACACGGACCTTTTTCCAAATATGCTTTTTTTTTGGATTCAGGGGGATCCATAACAATGGTGTGAAATCTCGGTATGGAATTTTGGTTGGAATACAATACCTTCTCTATAGTATACGTATATAGTACGTTTAGAGAAAGTAAAAAGTATTTTCAAAAAAAGGTCTGTGCGTGTGTGTGTCCGTATGTCCGTATTTCTGTGAACACAATAACTCAAAACCGAAAAGTCAGTAAAATACGAAACTTGGTATTTAAGTTTAGTATCTTCTAGGGATACAACACGAAGGTTTTGAGAGAAAAAAAAACACCCCAAACTACCCTTTACATGGAAAACATTTCGAAAAATTTTACTTTCTCAAAAATGGCTCAAACGATTTTAATTAAAATCTCTTATATTTAAATAATTTATGTGACAGTAAAATGTATATTTTTATTTTCTGGGAACGGCCTCTTAAGAAATGTTTATTTTGGATGAATTTGGCGGAAGTTTGCATAACTGGTAAACCGTAAGAGAAAGACAAAAACTTCCTACACAAAAAATGTAGATCACGTTATAACACACAATTTATGTCATATAAATTCCTTTTGTGGCTTTGACCATTTCTGAGATAATCCTTTTTATTTATTTCAGATTTAAAATACTTAAAGTTTTCTCACACAGAAACGGATTTCAATCACAGGATATCCAGCTTTTAAGAGATTTGACTTTCGTTTTAGCCTAATGTATTCTCTTATTTACCGTCTTCTTACAAGGAAGCAAGCAATTAAGACAATCTGTGTTAACGTTTATCTCGATTATCATAAAGTAAATAGAAGAATAAACTTTAATAATAATTTGTTGCAAAGATGTGGAGAAATTCATATGAATGGAACACAATACATTTTTAAAATCAGCAATTGTCCTTGATTATTGTTTGAAGTTAGTATTGTGGAAAAGGATAACTGTTAAGTAAAAATCTCTGTTGAGTGTTGAGCATTCAAATGCGTTTATAATTTTTACCTTTGTTGTTTCCAAGAACAGTCAGTAAAATAGCTAACAAAGCGCACGATTTGGACTTATGCAGTAAGCATGACTAGCTCTTCTAATGTATTGTTCTGATATTATATAAATTTACTCTCTTTCTCTCTCTAAGTTACAGATTTATCGAGAGAACCAGAACAATTGATAGCTGAAGTGTTTTGGGACTAGGTGAGCACTGGCTTGGCGCCATGTGTTGAGACAGATTAAGAATAACTTTTGACTGTGACAAGACCTTCAACAAACAGAAACGCAGAGGACTTCACTGGAGCATGTCAACCTTTACGCTCCGTCACGGCACGTCAGTCCGCACGTTAAATTTACGTAGGTGCGCCATGACTCGGAGTTAACTCCCAATGACAGAAATTCGCTACATCCTGTCAGCATGATTATACAGATATTCTGTCTTAACTATTTCAAGGTCTGTTGCTAGTTTTACTTACTCTACCACGTATATATTTCAGGCAGAGAAATTACTGCAATCCACTAAAAAATTCGATGTTCAGATTTCTCTGCAAGTTCACTTATTGACGTGACCTCAATTTTGAATAAAACATCATATGTGTTCCATTTGAATGAGTTTCTCTAAATCTCTATTACAAATTGTTATTAAAAAGCTTATTCTTCTATCTACTGCACGCTAATCAAGATAAAATTGGCAGAAATGTCCTATTACATTTTTTTTTTTTTTTTTTTTTGTATAGCCCCCTTTAACTTCAATAGTCATATTGGGGGCTTTGACTTGTGAAACAACATATTACTGTAGGTTTAGAACGTTGGGTTAATCATTTTTATATCACATTAACGCTCACATTCATACTTCCAGACTCTGTGAGGGATAGGGAATAATTCTCATTAACAAAAAATTCCCCGCCCCAGTCGGGGATCGAACCCGGGACCTCGGAGGCACTCTATTTGATTCCTTGTAAATAGAAGCGAAATAAAGTACCATAAGCGACAATAATAATCAAACATTTTGAAAACTGGTTGCACTATGACTGAAATTCCTTTGTTTGTATAGCCTGGAGTTGGCAAATTCCCGTATGAGATAGATTTAAGTATTTTAAAGCTGAAACCAATAACAAGGAATATCTTGGCAACGATCAGTTCTACAAAAATAAATAAATAAAAAAGAAAGGGAGAAAAAGTCAGTACAAAACGAGATTTTCAGTTTTTGTGCTGTAAGTTTTTGTCTATGGTTTATGGCTCACCAGTTTTGCCAAATTCCTCCAGAATAAAGAGATATTCAAAGGCTGTTCCCAGAAAACCTAATGTATACATTTTATTCGTCATGCAAATATTAATATACGGCATTTTAATCAGATAGTTAGAGCCATTTTTGAGAAAATTAAAATTTTTGAAAATGCTTTCATGTAAAGAGTAGATGGGTTGGGGGCTTTTCTTGAAAAACCTTCATGTCGCATACTTGGGAGATGCTAAGTTTGGTATTTAACGGGCTTTTCGTTTTTGAGATGCTGTCCACAGACACACACACACACACACACACACACACACACAAAGACAAACAGATAGACACACACTGACCTTTTTCTAAAAAAGATTTTTTAATATTCAGGGCCTCCCAAATCATGTATTTCCGGAGAAATCTCTGTATCAACATTTTTGGATGGAATACAATACCATTTCTATACACTATGTACTTAGTACTTGTAGAGAAAGTAAAAAGGAAACACTTTTGTAAAATGTGTGTACGTATTTATGTATAGGTATATGTATGTGTATGTATATAAGTACGTATGTATGTATCGCCCTCCGTGGTGTAATGGTTATCATGCTAACTTCATATATCCAAGGTCGCGGGATCAAACCTGGTGGAAAACGATGACTTGTTTGGGCGTAAACATCTTTACCATGTCTGCCTTCGGAAGGAAGTAAAGCCGTTGGTCCCGTGTTGTAGAATTACCTCCAACGTGATAAAAGAAGCCTCTGAGCAAAATTAAGCGGTCTTTGACGCCCAGTATAGAATGGGACTTTGAGAACCACAGCAGTTAATGAGCGTTCATAAATAACACGCCATTTCCATTTTGTACGTACTGTATATGCACCCGTGTGGATGAACGAGGAGTCAGGCGGACAGAGAGAACAGCGGAACGAAGTATTCTGATATTTTGCATTCACATAATATATCTGCTCACTCTTCTCAAAAATTATTATACAAAAGCTTAAATTCTAGCTACTTCTTGTTAATCGAGATAACGTTCTTTATACATTTCGTTGTAGGTATAAGAAGTAGACTAAATCAATATTCTGACTTTTAAAAGCCGGTCTGGCTTTGAAAATCTATGTATGCTCTTTGCATGACACGAAAGAAAACGAATAGCCTCTTAATCATAAGTAGGTAATATCATAAGTAGGGGTGGTGATTTTTCGCAAATGTGATATAGCGCGAAATGTTCGTAAAGTGTTGTACTCTTGTATTTTGATTTTTCACGACCTATAAATTACATTTTAATGTGTTTTGAAAATGCGATAAAATGCGAAATTTACTCAAAAGTAAAAAATTATACTAAAATGCGAATAAGAATTTGTGCATAAATTTGTATATAAAAATGAGAACAAAAATTCATATCCTCAAATGAGGACACTGGCCTTATGTATACATTATTGACACGTGATTTTTATCTCATACGCTTACTGTTTATGTCAATATTTTATTATTTTGTCATTGTTGTGAATGTAGTACCATTGTTATTGTTGAGAGTTCAGTTCCCGTTTCTAATGTTGTGTTATTAATGTCACATTAAAGCTTTTCATGTGATAATATCTGTTCATCAGAATCATTTTATGATGTATGTTTTTTTTTTTCAAAATGCTAAACTGAAATTGTATTAATGTTATAAAATGCTAAAGGCCCAAATCAAAACGCTAAATTTCTGATTTCAAAATGTTAAAGTTCACCACCCTTAATCATAGCACATCTGACCTAATTGATAAATTCTCGAGCGGAGCGAGATTTGACTTCACAATGTGCCGTGCGTTGGAGAGGATCAACCAAAGGGAAGAAGTTGGGACTACATTTGGATCGTCTAGCTGTTTATAATGGTGCTAGTCGGGACAAATGCGGCCGCTTTGACATTCGCTTTGGCATGCGGCGGTGGGGCTGCAATGTGGTAAAACAGAAGCAACGCAGCAGTAGCCGGAAGCGTTGGAACACGAGACCACAGCAGGCCCATAGTAGAAGTGTCCAGAAGTTTCAGTTTCCACAATCTTCCAGAAAGTTATGTGGCGTCATTTTATAGGAATTGCAAGCCGGTGTGTAGTGAGTAAGACTTCGATTGGAGTGTTAGTGCGCAGAGAAATCCGTCAACTCTATACGCCAAAGCATCCAGTTAATTGTTTGCAAAAGTGAATAAAGCAAATACTTAATTGTAACCCACATTTAAATCAGTAAATACATTTTATAATATGCTGGCATATGCTGATAACATATTATTAGTACAGGAATATGAACGTAAACTCCAACACTCAATATACAAATTAAGAGAGATAAGAGTGCTATAATCTTAGACTTATCAAAACCAAACAAAGGTGAAAAATACCCGGCCCGAACAAAAATAATCATAGAGATAAAACTATAGAACAAGTATCAAATATCGAATATTTAAGAAGTAGCATAAGCTATGACAAAGATAAAGATATGAAATAAAATAATAAAATTCAAGCAATATGAGGTAGAATTAATAGATGATGCTAAAGCCCAAAATCATGCAAAAATAAAACGTTATAAGTGATGGCAGTTCCAGTCATACATAACTTACGCAATGGATGGTTACAAAATACAAGCAGCAGAAATGAGATTTTTGAGAAAAGTAAAAGGGTTTACCAGAAAGGACTAAACAAGATACGAAGTCATTAGAGAAGATCAACATATTTGTAATTAAATGGTAAACAGGAAGGTTATAAGCACACATTGAAAGCTGGACAAAGAAAGAATACTAAATAATGTTTATTGTGTTTCAAACTTGAGACGCCATAGTAACTCACCTTGCCGCTACTGGCGCCTTCTGATAATGTCGATGCATGTTCCTCCGACATTACCGAACGCTTCGTCACAACAGAACTCAGTTCCTCACTGAACGCTGCAACAAAAGTAAATAAACACATAAATAAAGTAAAACGTAAATAAGCATTGACAGTGGCTAGCAGATGCATGTATTAACCTAATTAATACATAGTTATGCTGATGTTGAATATAATATGTTCGTATATTTTAAGAACAGAGTGTGTCAATTAAAAATATAAAGGAAAAAATAAATAAAAGGAAAACTTTAAGAGCATTAGTCGTACGAGATTTTCTATGTAGGTACTTCGAGCTAATAAGGAATTATCTGTGCATATTTCAATAGATATGTGATTTGTTGGCAGAGACTATTTCAAAATGATTAATTCCATGAAAAGCATTTCTCACATAAGCTTATCTTAATTAAAGTCAGTATACGTATGTATGCAAGCGCTTTATAGGTTCCTACACGTTGCTTCGATTCCGACTAAATTTGGCACAGATACCTTTTGACACAAGGCGAAAAGCATTGTATAGCTTAAAATTAGAAACCCCGTCCCATTTTATAGGATTCATTATTTCGTTTCATGTTATGCCTAGCAAAGTTGGCAAGCATCTATATTTTCCTGATAGTTCGAATAACAATTTGTATATTAACTTTTGCTTTTCATTTGTTTTGTCTCCTGTACGTTTTATTGGTATTTCCATACATGTACGTATTTATTAAGAATAAACAAAGTTAGCCGGCCTGGGTAGTGGGTGGTAAAAGGTCGTTAGTTCGAATCTCGCTTAGGGTGAGTTATCCGGGTAAGGTTTTTTTCGGGGTTTTCCCTTGTCCTGAGAAGACGAATGTCGAATAACTTTAAGCTCCATGGGCCCCGAGATCATTAGAGCATCATTTCACCAATTCTTCATCCGATATGACCAACTAGGTTAAAGGACGTTAAACCACAAAAAAAAAAAAAAAAAAAAAGAGAACAAAGTTATATTGGCGTTAATTAAATTGTTATTATTTCTTACCAACTGAGATGTTCTCTATAAAGAATGACGAGACAGCTATAATGTAATAAGCTGGAGAAATGAGAGAAATTATCGCTACAAACCGCGATATTCGTGGGTATTAAGTTCTTTTGCATACACATTAAGGGGATAAGGTAGTCTGAACAACAGAAAGTATACCTTAAGTGAGATGAATTACCACTGCTCTTAAAGTATTCAATTGGTTTTTCATAAATTTGTACGCATTATTCTATAGATCATGACAATTGTTTCAAGAAGGTGTTTGCATTAATAGTTTAAGTGGTTGAGTCTATAAAAGTATTCCATTCAGCAGAAAAGTAATAAAATCTAGTCTTAAAATATGTGAATTCATATAAAATTTTCTCTGATACTACTCGGAATACATAATCACACTTTTGCAAACTTGTTGTTAGTAAAATCAGCTATCTTCTGAACCTTAATTATTTATCTATGGTATAATTTCAATAGAAATTAATAAAAAAAAAAAATTGCAAATTCAAAAGAGTAAAAACGTGGAAAATTTTGCAACGTTGTTGCTTTCTTAATATGATCAATACATACTATAACATCACGAATGTGGTTCAGAAAGTTCAACTAGGTGTTGTATATATGTGCTGAAAATGTTAGCTTTCAGCTCTCATGCTTTCTGAGAAAAAGATACATAACTATCCAAAAATGCTGTATTGAGAAAACTGAACTTAAAGATACAAATGTTCTAAATAGGGGCATTGAATAACAGCTTTAAAGACATGCAGAGTAGCATTTAAATTATATTTAAATTTATTAAAATCCCTTTAATCCCCCACCCAAAGATACATTTTCTGAAACTAGAAATGATAGAAATTGTATTATTTTCTGAAACAAAAAATAATATTTTTTACCATTTCAGAGTACCTTGTCCACTTAAGTAACAGTTTACTTTGGTTACCCAACTAATATAACGCATTTCAGAAGTAAAAGGTATCTTATTATCCACTGATCCCTTTCAGAATTAGGAACAATACATATTTTAATAATAAAAAGCTGATGTGTTCCATTCACATGACTTTATATCTCTGCAACAAATTTTTGTAAAAAGTTCATGCTTCTATTTACTTCGTGCTAAGTGAGAAAAAAATTAGCAGAAATAGTCTTATTACTTGCTTCCCTGTAAGGGAGTAACATAGGTTAAAGTAATAGCAAAAGATGGTTGCTATGTGACTGAAGTTCCTTTGTTTGTATGGACAGGAGTTGACAAATTCCTGCATGAGAAAAGTATGTTTTTTTAAGGTTGAAAAAAAAAACAAAGAATATCTAAAAAACGATCAACTCCACGAAAAAAATGTATATAACATAAATTGTGTGTTTTAATGTGCTCTACATTTCCTGTGTGGTAAGTTTTTGTGTATCTCTTACGGTTTACCAGTTACACAAAATGCCGTAAAATACATCCAGAATAAAGTAGTCTTCAGAGGCTATTCCCAGAAAATTCAAGATATAATATTATTTGTCAATTATATGTCTTTAATAAATGATATTTTAATCAAAATCGTTAGAGCCATTTTTTAGATAGTCAAAATTTTCGAAAATGTTTCCATGTGAAGAGTAGTTGGGGGTGGGGGATTTTCTTGAAAATCTTCGTGTCGCATACTTGGTATATACTGAACTTAAATACCAAGTTTGGTATTTAACGGCCTTTTAGTTTTTGAGCTATGCTGCTCACAGACACACACACATACACACAGACTGACAGACAGACACACACACGGACATTTTTTTAAAAATGCTTTTTGGATTCAAGTGGTTTCAAAACTTGTATTTCGTGAAATCTTGGTATCGGATTTTTGGGTACAATGTAATACCTTCTCTATACGCTATGTGCATAGTACGTATAGAGAAAGTAAAAACATATTTGTGCATGTGGAGGCTACGTTGTTATAATATGTTTTGTAATGTATTAATTTTAAAGGTACAAGGAAAGAATAAATGCTTTATATAGAGCATTTAAGAAGTGATACAGATGTTATCCGCTGCAAAGCGTCTAGAAACCACACTGTTATAATACGCTTTGTACTGCATCAACGTTTAATGTACAAGGAAACGATAGTTTTGCGCCTGTAAAATTGCATTTAATTACTGTTTAGTACCTTGTTTTGCGTTTATTTAGTATTTCACACTTTTATAATACCATATAGCATTTTTGCAACTCTACCAAATTCTCCAACGTTTGCTTTGGTAACAGTAATAGTTGGTAGCTGACATTGCCTATTAAAAGCGTACATAATGACTTCTGAAGCAACCTTACCAAGATAGTTTTAGCTTTTAGCAATGTAAACTAGAATACATGTAACTTTGACAACAGTCAAGGACGTAGATATGCAGTAGCACCTTTCTTGTCCCGAAAGTTTTAACTGTTTATGTGGATTGTGCAGTAATGTTGATGTTTCAAGAAATGTCCCAGACAAATAAGGCCTTTTTAAAAACTCTGATGTGTTCCTTTCGCATGACCATCTATTTTTCAGGTTTTACAGTTGTTTTAGACTAAAGGTGGAACTTTATTTCATGGTATTAAATAACCAATCTGGTATTTACCTTCGAGACTGAGGTAAACTTCGAAAAAATCTCAGCCTGATTGGTCGGCCCACGGGATTTGAACCGAGGACCTCACACGTTAGCGCCTGAGCCATTCCGATCGATTTATTGGATCTAAATAACACACTAAACAAGAAGAATTAAAGACTATAAGCCTCGCAAATTCCTCCCCAGTAATTCCTTGCTCATGAAGCAATAATACCTACAAGTATATCATTGTGAATTTTTGCATACGACGGCAGTTAAATATCACCCTTTTAGTTACATAATGAAGAAAAACTTGAACTGTACATATCCATGAAACTTAGCTTCTATTTCATGAGAAATAGAAGAATGGACAAAACCTTTCAAACTTTACTGCTTTAACAACGGAAACTCAGCGTATAAGAACGCATTTTTAGGGAACAGTTGATTTAAAAAAATGTTCATGGAAAGGTAACTTCATCGCGAATTGCAGAACTTCAGAGAATACATCTTAGCTTTGACGCATAGATTCTTCGCTTCTTTTCATCAAACATCTGGGTAGCAGATATTCATCTGGGAAGTTGAGTAAGTCCGCTGGAGGGCAGTTACTACTTCTAGCGAGGCATTATTTATGTATTTTATACATAAATTGATCACCATTTGCTTTGAGTAATAGCATGCGACCAATCTCTTTCATTATATTCTTTAGGAATCGTATTATACGTTAGGTTACGTGGTCGGTTTACCCTTCCTGTATGTACGATTGACAAGCGGTGCCCAGGGGTCAGAATCCTGTCTGGGAAGTAACCACAGAATGGAGAACCTGGAACGAGTGGTCGACCCGTAGCCAGGCATGAGCGGCCTAACCTCTCTGCCATGGTGCTGTCTAAGTATCGTATTATAACATATTATACATATCACGTAAGTTATATCTTTTGAGTGCTATGTAATATTACATTAAATCTCATTTATTATACTTAGGTATCTTGATAATTGTAGCAATTTATCTTCTGTCCTTATACTTTAGGACAGTTATTGTTTTTTCTTTTCATTGACTGATAATCAGAACATTTTTGGAAGTCAATACTGTTCCATTCTCTGGAGAAGGTACCTGTTTACAGCTTTAAGTATATTTTTATTCTCATTTAAAATAATACTTTGCTTCATTTCTGATGTATTTATTTATCATATTTTATTCTTTTATGTATTCACTAATATTACTTTCAAGTCTACATTTTGTTAGTACAAGTCACTCTGAAAGTTTTGAGAATGAAGGCGATAGCATTTTCAAAATTTAAACCTGATCATTGCATTCTTTCAAAGCATTTGCCATTGCATTACATAAAACGTCTCACCTTTTCAACCCATTTTTCGCTACTCCTCTTTGGAGAGAGTGCAAAGGCATTCTTCGTAAGCAACTTCTCCAGCTTTAGGTGATTCAAAGCATTAACCTAGTCTGTATCCTTTTATTTTGGAAAATAGAAAACAGTCTGAAGGGGACAGATCTATATTGTATGGAGGATGGGACAAGAATTTGACTTCTGACTCCCGCTGTAATTGAGTTGTTTCTCATGCATTGTGGGCAGAGGCATTGTCATGGTGCAATAAAATTTCATGTAGACCAGTCTCAGGATGCTGTGTTCTCAGTTCGTTGTTGTACCACCTGGTAATGACAGTCTTTTGTTCCTCAAGCGAAATTTCATAGTATAGCCGGTAGCTGAGAAGAAAGAATAGACCATTTCCCTGCCAACCCTTCTTGTTCGCCTCATTTTTGTTGGGATCCTCTCTTGGGAAGACCCAGACTGATGACAGTTTCCGGACCATATTGGTACATACAGTTTTCGTCCCCTGTTACGATGTTAAATATATTTTTTGATCTTCCCATATTAAATATTTCTACCATTATCTAACACTACTTTCTACTTATTTGTGAGGTGGTGCGAGATCCAACGATGCAGAACTTCTTGCCGTGAACATTACCTTTAAGGATTGTCCTCACTACTGCCGATCAGGGTTTCTTGAATCTGATAATGTTTAACGACTGTCGCCACATTTTCATTTGTTGTTGAAGCTAGCCGTCCTGCACATTCTGCATCTTCGACGGAATCTCTTCCTGAGCTCTGCAAACCGTCAATAAATGGTGTTTTGTAAAGGGCAGAGATCCCAAAACGCACGATGTTGTCCTTCAAGGCATTCTCTCTCTCTCTCTCTCCCCTAAACAGACTTTAAAGTCGCTGAAAATCACAGTGAGGTGATCCTCCTAGTGTGTGGCACATACACAACAATGCGGACGTTGTAGTAGTAGCAACAGTATTAATAGTAGTTGTAGAGTTATTATTATTGTAACAAATGTTTTATTTACTTAGTATGTAGTTACAACGAAAGTCTTAGTTTCACTGCTACAAGTGATTCACTTGACGTTAGACAGTTTACTGCTGCACGCCATCCATGGCTCGCACACCACTGCGCGCTAACACTACAGCCACACAAATCATTGCAATTCCTCCTCCTTTTGATAGCGAGAAAATCACACCTCAGTCTTTCTAGAAACCAGTAGAAAATACTGGTAGCTGAAGCTTGGAGAAACATCGAGAGTCGTGTTCCCGATAGCTCCTGTTAAATCTCGCCGTTCTTCCGTGTTGTTTAGGCATCCAACTGCGATGTCTCACATTCCAACTCCACCGTCGGATACCAGAGCGAACCTGAGAGCGGTCAAGTCCACGGAGGACATTGTCACATTATTATTGTTGTTGTTGTTGTTGTTGTTCTTGCAGCTGCTTTAGTTTAATGATTAACTAGACACATTTCAAAACCATTGATTGAATGTATAAGCATAATTTCTTAAAGTGATGCTTGTTTCCTTTTTTAAGAAAAATCTTCAAAAATATTTTGAGAGCATGTTGAATCTGTATACAATAGCCAAGTTTTGTCTCTTACTTCAGTGCCTATCTTATCATTTTCCATGTTTCGTTTCCATTTATATCCCATATATATGATCATACCGGCGGCATTTCCTTTTGGAACATATTGCCCATTAATATTGGCCTTCAGGCGTAACCTAATTGGCCATCAGGGAGAGAGAATAACTTACTTAGAACACAAACACAGAAAGATACAACACTAAACACACACCCTCATAGCGGGATTCAAACCCGCTGCCCTTTCGCGGCAGAACGTCAACGCGAAACGCGCCAACGACCACGGCTACTGTGGCCGGCAGACAAAGCGTTGTGTTGTCATTGGGTTTCTATTTTTTCATTTATTTTATTCATTACATCACACTTATACACACACATTCACACGCTCATTCATACTTCCAGACTCTGGGAAGGATAAGGAATATACCTGACCCTTATTCTCTGGTTTTATGCAACTCGCAGATTACAGGCTAACCTGAAAACATCGTTCCCGAGACCCATGTATTCGATGTTAACATAACAGACTTTGGCGCTACAAGTTATAGCTAAACAGGAGCGTATTTGAGTAACGCGCGGTGTTAGCCTGAGCTCCAAGATGCTCGATTCAGATTCGAATCTTACCAAAATATTGACAATTTTTTTTTTCCCCCGCTTTCTTTCTTCCTGATTTTGACACAAAGCTAGATAGGATATCGGAACATTTTTTAACTTGCTCATTTGTTTCATTTTTGTTCTCTTTATTTATGTTTATTCTAACTTTATCAGTCCAGTTACCGGAAATACAAATGAAAATGAATATTCTTAGGCATACACATTTAGTTTCCTCTAAATATGCAGGTAATATTACAATGTTTTAAAACTAACATAGGTATTTCAGATAATACTACAGAACCAGATCCATTTTCAGGGTATCTCTAAAACAAAAAATACACAAAATACCTAGCATGACAACCGCAAACTCTGCCAAAATACATAGGTAGTCACCAATACTTTCAGTTGAAAACAAAATTAGGTTTAATCCCAATAACTTAACAAACTTCTCAATATCCATACCTACATATTTACTTCGTGCATTTGTATCTAATGGGGCATGTCTAGACCTAAAGTGTCCTCTGATAGTATTCGCTAACCCAATGAGGGTACCAGCTGCCAAAATTTTGTAGAGAACATCCTCTAACTACGAAGAACAATCGATTACGTGTTATGTGTTCTAGTATTTTGAAATTGTTTTTATCAACTTTATACGTACGTTTTGAAAATTTCCTTTATTATTTAAAGTCTTAGGGAAGTTTCTTTTTCAAAATAATTACAAACAAGTTAAGGATCGAAGACTGAAGAATACGTAAAATGAACTGTCGTTTGTTCTTCATTCGTATACCTTATCGTTTACTACTAAAATTATTAGAGTGACAAACACTTAACTGACTTTGCACCTCGATCGATAATTAATAAAGAAGAAAAAAATCCCACTCAGATTGCGGTACTCGAACCGCTGACACGCTGGAGGCTATAAAGGTACATAAAATTAGCCATTTGAGCTACAATCATTGCGCCCACTTACTGCGTGAAAACTTGAAGGTATAGTGTCACACATGTCTCCCTCTCCGCTTCTGATCTCTTTATAATTACTTTTTGTAACTCCTTTTTGTAGGTTATACCGTTCCTTTACCCTTAATCTATTAAAATTTACGTTGCGGAACGTATGACAGCCATCTTATTGATATAACATGAACTGTAACAGGAGTTATTAAGTGCATGTTTTTGGAATGGACGTAATTATTGCTGCTAAGCTCTATTTTCCGATGAAGAGGAGACTAGATTTGCACGATTACCAAATGGTCGACAAGCATTTCGATCTTATTACTTTCAGAGTATGAAGTGTTGCCTATCTCTAAAAATAATAAGGGACAGGTGAACCACCTTGTGTGTGTGTGTGTGTGTGTGTGTGTGTGTGTGTGTGTGTGTGTATTATTCCCTATCACTTGAATTCAGAACTAGTTATATTTGCGCTCACATATACATACACTCACACCACACACACAACACACACGCACACAAACATACACAGTGCGTTACCTGAGCGGCCGGGCCGCTTCGCGGCGGCCGGCCCTAGACCGGTACGGTGCAGTCGCGGGGCAGTTCGATCGCTCAGGGAACGCACTGTATATATGCGCAAAAATAACTAGTTCTGAATTCAAGCGCAAGTGGCGAGAAAAGCAATCTCATAATTATCTAAATTACCCAAAACTGTGAATGAAGTCCCTTGCACTCTATAAATGTGTTCGTTTGCTTTTTTCCTCTAGCCAAGATTATTCCCGTATGTACATATGTATGTATGTACATGCATTTTGGGTTCTCTAGATAAGGATAATTACGAGATTGGTTTAGTGCCACTTGCGCTTGAGTTCAGAACTAGTTATTTGTGCCTTATATTTTGCTACTTTGGTAGTATCTGCGTTAGTACGCCAACAGTATGTTTTTTTTCCACATGAAGTACCCGTCATCCCCTTTCGACTGGTTTGACCTCTCACACTTGCAGACTACTGTATAAGAATAATGGAGGTGCTAGTGGGCCTAAAGGAACGTCCCATAATTACCCGCGCGCATTCTCATCGTTCTCCATCATTGGTTTTTGTTACTCTGTGGATGCTGCGTCATATGGAGCTTAAAGTTACTCGACATTCGTCTTATCAGTATAAGGGAAAACCTCGGAAAAAAACCTTATCCGGGTAACTCACCCTAAGCGAGATCCGAACTCACGACCTGTTGAATGTGAGGCAGGCACGCTACCACCACACTACCCAGACGGGCAACCATATTTTAAACTGTGTTTCGAACACAATTTTACTGTTCGGCTTCATTTTATTCTCATCATTTCTGTGACTTATAGTCGTTTCGGATTAAGTTACACTTTAAGTGTCAAGATTAGCTCCTAAGGTAAATGAATAACCACATAACCTCACATTAACTAATTTCTCATTAAAATGTATGTGAAAGCGAACAATGACACTCAAAAAATACTGATTGTATAGCAAAAGTATACGTAAATGTATTTACATGTACCTCGATATCAGAACTACAGACAATCTCTGAAGTGTTAAGCTCAGGTTAAAATAGAAGTCTCAATGTATTAATTGCGTATAGATTGGCGCTAGCCCTATCTGCTCTATTTGCCATTATGTATAACCTACACCAAAATGGATTGTCTTTACTGTTAAACAGTGTAAATAATGCCACACATTTTTAATTTTTCATATGCTGTAGTATTTTTACTTTCTCTACACGTACTATATACATAGTGTATAGAGAAGGTATTGCGCTCCACCCAAAAATTCGATACTGAGATTTCACCGGAAATATATGATTTAGGGTCCCCTGTATCAAAAAAAAAAATCATTTTCACAATAATGTCTGCGCGCGCGCGCGTGTGTGTGTGTGTGTGTCTGTGAACATGATAACTCAAAAACGAAACGTCGATAAAATACAAAACTTGGTATTTAAGTTCAGTATCTTCCAGGGATGCGACACGAAGATTTTGAGAAAAATCCCCCCACCCGAAACTACCCTTTACAAGGAACTTTTTTCGAAAATTTTTATTTTCGTAAAAATGGCTCTTACGATTTGGATTAAAATATCATATATTAGAGATATTTACCTGATAAATAAAATGTACATCTTGTATTTTCTGGGAATAGCCTCTGAAGGCTACTTTATTCTGGATGAAATTTACGGAATTTTGCACAACTGCTAAACCGTAAGAGTTGGAAAAAACTTACCATATGAAAAATGTAGAGCACTTTAAAACACACAGTTTATGTTATTAGCATTTTTTTCATGGAGTTGATGGTTTTTGAGATATTTTTTGCTTTTGGTTTCAGCTTTAAAACACTATACTTTTCTCACTTAGGACTTTGACAACTCCTGTCCATCAAACAACGAAACGTCAGTGACATAGCAACCAGCTTTTGACTATCACTTTAACTTATGGTATTCCCTTATTTCATTTCTACTTACAAGGAAGCAAGTAATAAGACTATTTCTGCTGTTTTTTTTTCTATTAGCATTAACTAAATAGAAGAATAAACTTTTTAACAATAATTTGTTGCAGAGATGTAGAGAAAGTCATGTGCACGGAACACATGAGATTTTTAATATGCAGTCTAATAAGAAAGACCTCTTTATATCACACATCAATTAATGGCAAACATTACAGATAGTGGTGGTAAATTAAATAAAAATATAAACAAAATATATAAACATCTAGTACAATAATGACCTATTTAAAGAATACTTCTGAATTAAGATATCTCTACCTCTACCTCCACTACCACCACCACTACTGCTGCTACTAAAATAATAATAATAATAATAATAATAATAATAATAATAATAATAATAATAATAATAATAATAATAATAATAATGCGCCAATAATTTATATCAAGACAATCGCTCATACGTAAAATCCTCTGTTTTAACCAATATTTTTACAAATGAATTTGTATTACGAAAATGAAGATGAAAACAAGCTTTTTCTTGTGATCATATCAAAGTTAACTTTATTCTCAAAATAATGTATTTATTCGTTAAAATGCCACATTATAATTTGATGCTTTATTGCTGTTATTTTATTTTTGTGTTTTGCATCACTGAACTACCGACTACAAATGCTGTTTGAGCAACATATATACAGTTCAGAAACATTCAAGAACTTTTTTTGCGATCGCATGTTTGGCATTCTAGCTTTCCGTCCGGTCTGAACTTGATTCCCGGCTGTGATTTAGATCAATTTTCTTTAGTTTAAACTCATTGTACTTGTATAGCTTGTACTTCCAGACAACGTAAGCCTAGAAGTACAAGAGAGTAAATAGAGTTTGTTTAAAACCAAAAGATGCAAAAACTTAAATATAAAACCTCAAAATAAACAAATTAAAACCAAACAATTTGTTTCAACACTGAAAGCTTTCGTTTTATCAGAATAAGTTTAGGTTATACAGGACAAATTAATTTTAAATTAAAGTGCTTTAATGTGTGGGGTGAACAAATATTAATTTTCTTACTATAACTATAGGATTTATTCAAACTGTATTACATTTAGCCAAATAATTTTTCCTTTTCCTTTCTTTTTCTAGTTCTCATTTTAAATTCAATATTTTATTTAATTATTTTATTTATTTAATTTATTTATTTATTTATTTCTGTAGCTTAATGTCTAATAATTTTGTTGGTCATATCGGAAGATGAATGACATCGTGAAATGATGTCAAATGATCTAGGAGTCCATGGAACTTAAAATTCTTCGACATTAGTTTTCTCAGAATAAGGGAAAATCCCGAGAAAAAAAACCTAATTCAGTTAGCTTATTCTATGTGACATTCGAACTCCTACCTCTTGAACGTGAAGCAGATACGTTATCTCCACGCTACCGAGGGAGTCTGTACTTTTATAAGAAAATAAAAACCGATGATAATCTTTAGAACACTAACAACAACAAAGCCATGTAAAGTAATGTTGCAACCCACTTTTACATAAAAAGTGAAACTTGGTTTTAAATTGCTTTACGTAACAAGCATCAGGACAAACCTCCAACACACAAAATAATTGCATGAAAACTAATTTCACTCAGAGTATTTAGGTAAATATAAAGACTCTCTTAGCGGAATGACATTTCCTCTGTCGTCTCTTCATTGTGGAGGCAGCATTTACTCAAATATTACCATGACTTTCACTGTGGACTGATATACTGCATTCCGAGTCCGAGGAACAGGCCCCCTATTCTCACAGCTCTGGTATCATAAGCACAAACCTAATTTGATAGTAATTATTTCTCGCGATAGCTGCTAAATGGGCTATAAACCGGAGTAGGTTGCCAATTTTGCTGCTTCAGTGGTCTTTCTGAGCTGGAAATCTCAAATCTAATAAACAATACCGAATCGTTCTGTTAATAAAGTATAACATATTTCACTAAGTATACCACCGAAAAATCACTTAAATAAAACCTATGTATTGAAACACAATTCCCTTCCTTGTTTATACTGCTGCTATTCGAGAAACTACATACACCACACACATATTGATCATTGTACTGATTTAGAACTTAACACTCTAAGTTTATGCTTATTTGAACATTTAATACCACAAAATTATTTCCATAAGTGCCGTAATCTCTGTATTGAAACGCATTTCCCTTTCCTTGTTTTTGCTTCTGTATTCGAGAAACTACAACCAAACACCACACATGCATTGACCATTATACTGGTTTAAAGCTTACAGTCTAAATTGACTGCTTAATTGAACATCTAACAACACAAAATGTTATTTTTTGGTGCTCATTTAACCCACGCAAGGCGTATTCATCTCAAAAGTGTAGTGTCCAAATATGACGGCTTGGTAAAAACGTGCTTCACCAACTACAGTGCATAAGGATAGGGCATTTCCTATATTTTCTCTCTATATCTGTGTTTCAAGAAGTCCTCCAAGATACCAAAATTTCGCACACAACATAGAGTTGAGCGACTAAACTTTTCAATTGGAGCATGGAACACAGAAATCTTGATCACGGATGAGTCTCGCTCGTTTTACTCTGCATTCCTCTGAGGTCAACTACGTGTCATACCCTTCGGTGGATGTTCGATTATGATCTGGGCTGGAATTTCTGTCGCAAGCCACACGGAGCCCCACTGTATACCGAACGGTATCATGACTGCACGTAAGTACATTGAAGAGTGTATCAAGGGCAGCTCGCCAGGTGAAGTGAGTGAAGTGGCTCTTCACCTAAATTTTAATCAAAATACAAAATTACATATTACTTTCTCTATAGGAACTAAGTACATAGTGTATAGAGAAGGTATTGTATTGCACCCAAAAATTCGATACCGAGATTTCACCGGAAATACATGTTTTGAGACTCCCTGAATCCAAAAAGAGAATTTTTAGAAAAATGTCCGTGTGTGTCCGTCCGTCTGTCTGTCTGTCTGTGTGTGTGTGTGTGTGTGTGTGTGTGTGTGTGTGTGTGGTTCTGTGGGCAGCATGGCTCAAAACCGAAAATACTGTTAAAGCCCAAACTTGGTATTTAAGTTTGCTATCTTCCAAGGATGCGACACTAAGATTTTCAAGAAAATTCCCCCGCCCCAAACCACCCTTTACATGGAAAAAATTTCCAAAATTTTGATTTTCTTAAAAATGGCTCTAACGATTTTGATTAAAATATCGTATTTTAAAGATATTCACCTGACAAATAAAATGTATATCTTGAATTTTCTGGGAATATCCTCTGAAGACTACTTTATGCTGGATGAATTTTACGGTATTGTACATAACTGCTAAACCGTAAGAGATGGACAAAAACTTACTACACAGAAAATGTAGTTCACGATAAAACACACAATTTATGTCATATACATTTTTTCGTGGAGTAGATCGTTTTTAAGATATTCCTAGTTTTTGATTTCAGCTTTGAAAAACATACTTTTCTCATACAGGAATTTGTTAACTCCTGTCCATACAAACAAAAGAAACAAACATAGCAACCAGCTTTTGGCTATTATTTTAACCTATGGTACTCCCTCATTTCGCTTCTACTTACAAGGAAGCAAGTAATAAGAGTATTTCTGCTAATTTGCTCGATTATCATGAAGTAAATAGAGGCATACGCTTTTAAACTACAATTTGTTGCAGAGGTGTAGAAAAAGTCATGTGAAAGGAACACATCAGATTTTTAAGGTATTTTGTACTAATAATTCACACATTACTCTGTCCAAAATTCTATGAAGTGGTAGTAACGCGCTCTACTTCTGTCGCTGACTGTTCAGGTTGTCCCTTTTCTCCCTCGCTTTCACTCACTACCTCATTCAAGGAAAAAGAGCAACTATTTCTGGCTAAAATACTCGTATTTCCACCCTGTTTCAAACGCGTTTGTATACGGTTATTTCTCCCGGTTGCCGTGGTAACACACGTTTTCATTTCCTGTTGGAAGATCACTCAGGCCTTCTATTCCTATGCCTACTATGCAACGGACTTTCCTTTCAGATTTTAAGAACTCAGTTTTAGCTCTACCTTGGGGGAACAAGGCTTACCATTATACTTTGTGTTTAGTTGTAAGAGTGAATTAAATTTCGATAAGTTTTTGTTTGAGAAAACCGTTAATTAGGGGCATTCCTAATATTTAGTTAAATACATTTCAGTTCAAAGTGTTCGGTGGTTTTTTCTAGTATTAATGAATCCAGAAGACGACTTAATTTGCAGTGTATTAGAAACGCCATTCTCACGATGGCGGGATGAAGATAAAGTTGACCTGTTAACATTTAAGTGACCTACTCCCCATTTATCAGTTTCTGTTAAAAAAAATAATCTTATCAGCTACATTTCAAAAATACATGGAATGGAGAATACATGTGGTTATGTGGTAGTATATCTCTACAAAAACTTTTTTGTTTCGCCTGCCTTTTACTAGGAGTAAAGAAAAACGTTTGGAATACTATAGGATTTGGAGATGTTGTGAACTCAACACGAGCTTTTCATAAACATGCAGATTCGAGAGAGCATTTAAAATGTGTTTTACAACTGAAGCACGTCGAGAGGTACTTGAACTCAATTCGCGATGTGAATAAGCTGCGCTAAACATTAAAATATAGTGCGTTTATGACACTTGTTATTAAGGCTACTCTATTTTAGGAAAACAAGACTTGGAATTTCGAGGACACGATGAGAGTGCTTCATCAAATAATCGCGGTAATTTCAAAGAGCAACTTAACTCGCTGCTGTCTATATGTTCTGATGAAATCAATCAAATTGGTGTTCAGCGGTGACTTAAAGAGAATTCAGAATGAACAATTGAATGTATTTCAGGTTACATATATGAACAAATACGGAAAGAGCTAAATGAAACTGAGTTTTACTTTCTCTACACGTACTATGTACATAGTTTATAGAGAAGGTATTGCACTCCATCCAAAAATTCGATACCGAGATTTCACCGGAAATATGTGTTTTGGAGTCCCCTGTATCCAAAATAGCATTTTTTTCCAGTACAAGTTGACGATACAACCAGTGTTCTATTGTTGAGGTTTGTAACTTTTATTAATGGAGCGATTTTTAGGCTTTTATGACTTGAGTGCCGATCGCACTGCTCAAGCATTGTTGGAACTATTAGATAAGACATTACAACAATTCAATTATCGTAATAAACTAATAGATCAGAGTTATGATGTCCAGTCACTTAAATGGCTTACAGTGAAAGACGAAGTTCCTCAGGATATTTTCTTTCATTTTTAAGCACATCATTTGAATTTAATTTTATAAAACAGTTGTAAAAGTATTTCCAACTGTTGAATGTTTTTTGCAGACATTAAGTGGCATTCCATTTTTCTTTCACAATTCAGGTAAACGTAACTATGTTCTCAAATCGATAATTGGAAGGTGAATTCCAAGAGCTGTGGAAACAAGATGTACATCAAACTCTAACATTGTCAGAACCTTTGTAGAAAGTTGAAAGACTTTAAAAGAGGTTTCTGAGGAAATAGTAAACAATCCTGCATCCAACAGCACCTCTATCCGTGAATGTAGAGGTTTCTTGAGCGAAATTAATGATTTTGAATTTGATTTTTTGGCTCTTGTTTTTGTGATATATTCCGTTTAGCTTGTGTTCTGTATGACGTGCTGCAAAAGAAGTCTTTGGACATAAGTAATAAGACTATTTTTGCTAATTTGCTCTCGATTAGCAGGAAGTAAATAGAAGCATAAGCTTTTTAACAATAATTTATTGCAGAGTTGTAGAGAAAGTTGTCGTAGTTTGTTTTAGTAGCGTCAACGTTCGGGTGCCAATATGTCATATTATTTTTGGGTTGTCAGTATGACGCTGTCAGGTGAGTCTACCTGGAGTTGGTCGCGGGTTAATGCGAGTGAATTTCTCTACATTAAGTGTACATACCTTGCAGCTTCCCTTGGTTGCACCGGTTAAGCTTCTTCTAGTAGATCATAAGTCGCTTACTCAGGGGGAAAAGAATGACAAGGGTAAGTAACACTATTGGTAGACTCAAATAACAGAGAAAGATCACTTAATTCACTGTATACTTCCTTTATTGGTGAATTATTGTTCATTTGAGGCACTAACCCTACGAACGACTCCCGACATAACTGATCGCGAGCTTGGTGAAGCCGTTTTCATTACGTGCTGATTCCACTTTTACGGAGTTATTATAACTTTACATTAGTCACTGTGGTCTGGAGTTTCTCGGTTCGTATAACATTCACGGTAATGATTGTCCGTCAGACTAGTTTGTAAAACACTGATTTTCTGCAATATACGGCGCGCGATTTCCTACACGATGTGTCGTACTTTATGAGCCTTATGTGTTACGCGTTGTGTGTGTGGACTCCGTTAGCTACATTGTGAATCTTCTGACCTGATTTCTTGTCCGCATATCGCTTATATACAAAAAGGTCCGAGTTTTGCCCTCCTTTTTGATTGGCTGAAAAAGAGTGCGTAAAGTGGCGTCATAACGTGACTATCGGGGATTTTTCTTTATTTTACACCCACGTGACTTTGTTCTACAATGCGAAATTCCCTTTCTCCAATTTCAAAAGGGAAAGAACCTAGCTTCCTCTTAAGGGCTGTTACTTATGTCCCTAGTGCATTAAAATGTTTGTTATTTTCAACAAAGCCCGTAGCCTTGACGAAAACAAAAGCTATTTTCTACCCTCCACGGTAATGCTTTCCACTGAGCATATATTTCCTATGTTAAATATTATAAACTAATGATTAAACTAATAATATATGCGTCGTACTAAAATACTGTCGCAAAGTCATGTGAATGGGACACATCAGATTTTTCCGTTTTCTACTCTATGAATGTCATTAATACAACGCATTATGAAATATACCGGTTATTCACAAAATTATACAATAGAGCGATGCTAATGAAGGAATAAACAGGTATTTGAAGCTTTCTTATAACAATATTTTTGGCACCGCCAGTAGCGACCGTCACTACAAAATATGCAGTCACGTTTTTATGATTTTTTTCCTTTTAACTTACTGAATAAATTAAAAACAAAGATCATGGTGTAAATGTTTATTTGTTACAGGCACTGAAAGTCTTACTCTTTTGTTCTGCAAGCGCGCATTTTCTAAAATGTTATCTAAAACGAGCCGAAGAGCAAGTCTGTTAGTCTGGTCGAGCTTCGGTATCATTTGCTCAGCCCTGTTGTCTATTACCCACCAAGCAAATAGAAACAGGTATGCATGTAGCTTTTTCATCCACTGATATGTAGCGTAAGGAATTTAATTTTCCGTTCAAGTCTGTAAAAGTAATTGCTGATTACAAAATCGCTAATCATGAAGCTGTAGGAAGTACTTTTTGTTGTTGATTCCACCTAGAAGCGAGATTGCAGATTCTAGTTCAGTTTTAGACTGAGTCTTTCCTGAATCTTTCCTATTGGTTACGGAGACAATATGGTTACGGGAGAGGTGAACGACAGCTTTCGTCGAGATTGGGTTACGTTAGGTTAGGTTAGGTGTGTGTAAATGAACTGCTTCAAAATAGGGGGTAAAAAAGGAGAAGGTTCGTTCTGTCTACTTGCGCATGCGCAGCCATGTTGATCAATCGACCAATGGCAGAATTCAAATCTAAAACTGAACTAGAATCTGAATGTCGCCACCTTGAACAAGTTTGGTGACGTAAGCTTGAAGACCAAAACTCTTCAGATGGAAAGTGGCTTCGACATTTATTTGATTTTCGTATCTAACTCAACATAAAGTAGGGGAGCGATTCGCAATCGACAAGACTGAGGAAAAGTCTATGAACAGTCAAGTCAATTTGCTCTGTGACTAGTAGACACATATTTCAGACGATGCGTTGGCTGAAAAAGCATCGTCACTGCTGCAAACTACTAATGCATGTGAATTATTTCATAGTCACTTCAATCCACTGTATTACTGTAGACACCCTTATATTTTCACAACAGTAAATTTAGTGCAAATATTCCAGTCTGAAATTTGTCTAAACATTATTGAGATTTCAGTCTCTCCCAAAAAGAAAATGTGTTCCATTCACATGACTTTCTGTACATATCTGCGACAAATTATTGTTAAAAAGCTTATACTTCTATTTACTTCATGCTAATGGAGAAAAAATTAGCTGAAATAGTCTTATTACTGCCCAAGCAGAAGCGAAACAAGGGAGTACCATAGCTTAAAGTGATAGTCAAAGGCTGGCTGCTATGTGACTGAAGTTCCTTTTTTGTTTGTATGGACAGAATTCCTGTATGAGAAAAGTATAAGTTTTTTAAAGCTGATATCAATAACAACGAATATCTCAAAAACGACCAACTCCACGAAAAAAAATGTAGATATATAACACAAATTGTGTGTTTTATGTGCTCTACATTTTTTGTGTGTTAAGTTTTTGTCCATCTCTTACGGTTTAGCAGTTAAGCAAAATTCCGTAAAATTCATTAAGAATAAAGTGGTCTTCAGAGGCTATTCCCAGAAAATTCAAGATATACATTTTAATTGGCATGTAACTATCTTAAACATAAGAGATTTTAATCGAAATCGTTAGAGCAATTTTTGAGAAAATCAAAATTTTCGAAATTTTTTCCATGTAAAGGATAGTAGGGTGTGGGGGGATTTTCTTGAAAATCTTCATGTCGCATCTTTGAAAGATACCAAACTTAAATACAAAGTTTGGTATTTAACGGTCTTTTCGTTTTTTAGCTATGCTGTCCACAGACTCACACATACACACACAATACACAGGCGCGCGCGCGCGTATCTTTTACCAAAAATGCTTTTTTTTTTTTTTTGATTCAGGAGGACCCAAAACATATATTTTCGGAGAAATCTTGGCATCGAGTTTTTATACACTATGTACATAGTACGTGTAGAGGAAGTAAAAATTGTAACGTCCATGGATTAAATTTAGTCTTGTCTCAGGCAAAGAACGCCATTTGAGTATAATCTTGGTAATCTATATGGTACCTCAACCTTTTCCCCAAATTCTGGCAAGAGGTTGTTGGCTATGAAAGCACATTCAAAGAAAAGTGTTCCTTCTTTTTCCCCTACTACACGGAGTTTTTCATCCCGCCTATTTAATACAACAGAAAAGTTCAGAGAACCAATAAAGCCAACGAAAAATTATAAACGGTATTTTTACTCAATGTATTTCCCCTCTATTTTGATTTTTACTATTTTCTTTAGCACGTATGTACAATGTGTATAGTAGCTAGAGAAGGTAGTGTATTCCACCAAAATGCTCGATATCAAGGTTTCACCAGAAATAGATAATTTGACGACCATGAATCCAAAAAAGCATTTTAGAAAACGGTGTGTGTGTTTGTGTGTGTGTATGTGTATGTATGTGTGTGCGTGTAAACAAGATAACTGAAAAACGAAAAGTTGGTTAGTCAGTATTTTTCAAGGATGCGACACGAAAATTTTCAGGAAAACTCGCACAACCCAAACCATTGTTTACATGAAACTATTTTTAAATGTTTTATTTTACAAAACTGGCTTTAACGATTTTGATTAAAATTCCGTATATTCAACACATTTACGTGACAAATTAAAAAAAGAAAAAAAAAACAACTCGTTCAAAAACAATTTGTCATATAAAGTGATTTTGTAAAGGAACCATTTCCGAGATATGTTTTGCTACTGGTTTCAGTTTTAAAATACTTAAAATTTTCTCAAAGGGATGTCCTCATCGATTTCTTATCTCTTTTGTTTTAATCCTGGCCATGGAAAGTAACTGAATTTATGATGATTCTATAGCAACAGCTATTAAAATATTTGACTGTCGCTTTAGCCTATTTCCCTTCTACTTATTAGGAACAGATAACAAAACCGTTTCTGGTAATGTGTTTTTCTGATTAGCGTGTGCAGATAAAAGAATAATAGTTTATAAGAATATTTGTTTGCAGAATATATAGAAGAAAGTCATGTGAATGGAAAACATCATGTTAAGATACACAATTTATATAATTTACGGTTTTTTCGTGGAATTAACCATTTCTGAGATATTCGTTGTTATTGTTTCAGATTTACTTAAACTTTTCTCACACAGAAAAATTTATAAGCTTCTGGCACTGCATAGAAACGGATTTCAACCACATGGCAACCAGCTTTTAAAAGATTTCACTATGCTTTTGCAGCCTAGTGTATTCTTCCCTTATTCCCCTTCTACTTACAAGGAAGCAGTTAATAAAGCAATTTCTGCTAATGTTTATCTCGTTTCTCATAAAATAGATAGAAGAATATGCTTTTTAAAAATAATTTGTTGCATCGATGTAGAGGAACTCATATGAGTGTAACAGTCAGATTTTAATGTAGTGATCAGTAAATTAGTTCAGGTGAGGCAAAATGATAAACCAAAACATAGGAATGGATACCAGAGAGTATAGAATGAAAGAAGAGAACGACCAGAGTGAGTCTAACAAAACAGAATCGTTGAATAATTATATTTCTCCTCGATTATAACGATTAAATTATTAAAATGCGAAATAACCAACATAACATATTTTAATGTTATAATTGGATAGTTTAGCTAACAAAAATACGGAATTAAGGTCATTTATAGCCTTTCAAAACATAGAGTACAAGTCATATAAAGCCAATGAAAACGCCAATTAAAGTCGGAATTAGCTCGTTTAGCCAATCAAGGCATAAAATTGAAATCAGAAATTGCTAATCTAAACTTACAATTAAAATGAAAAACGACTGTTCAGAAAATTGGATTTAGATTAAAGCCTGTAAATTTGGGTAACAAATTAACTTCAGAAATTGCTACACAGAATCAGGAAATAAATCAGAATGACAAGGTTCTGGTGTTTAGTAAATTTTGCAGATCATTTTACAGGTTTGACCACTAATAAAATCAAAACAGATAACGTTCATGAAAACTTTTCTGAATGATAAGTAGCTAAACTAATTTTTTAAGATACACTGAAATTACAGTGTTCATAATTAGATTATTTGTAATGAATTTATATATAAACAAAAGTATTGTCAAATGGAACCTTGTGCATCCAAATTGTGATTTTTTCCTCCAAATAGAACCTGTATTTCCAAACTTTTATTTCTGTAATTTCATTACCACATAAAACTAAAAGCGATCAGCATATTTTATACAATATGGTTATGATTATTTTATTATGTGTATTTTTATATTCTTCTCGATATAAGTAAAGGTAATAAAGAATAATATAAAAATGATTAAGAAATAATTTTGAACTCCGTATCCATAAAGATGGTTATTTTTATCGAGTTTTAAAACATATTACAAAAAGAAAACATAATAAGAATTGATAAGTTCAAATTCTAGCCTGTATGTTTCTAATGGAATAAACTCTTCCAGCATTATTTAAACATTTTTCTTTCGATTAATTCTTCCTTAAAATGTTATAGTATCAGCGTTTCTAAACAAGCATAATATCTTATTTTGTTTAAATATTAGTCAAACAAAAACCTGTTACAGCATCTTCTTCTTGACGATGACAATATTTCTTTATACAAAAATTACTGTACGAAGAGGTTTTTAAAGTAAGTTTTATGTACCTCCTGCATAAAGTATGTTTTCTTTAACCAGTTTAGATCTGTTTATAGAATGGTGCATTTGTAGAAGTTTAACCACGTCATTTGGTTGACTGCATACAATAAATTAACATCATGAAATTCAGAAATCCCAAGGGCAAGCTTATACCCAATTTTGAATGAGAAACCTTGTTTGAAAAATCAATTACACATAGAAAATTAAACATGACATGGCTTTTTTTCCATTAAAATTCTTCGGCATTCACAAAAGGCCTAATGCAGACCATATTTCAGAACTCTCATTGCTCTTTCTCTATTAGAATGGATTTATCCACTTCCTGTACAGCAGAATGGTCTGGAGCTGAATATTTAATCACAATGATTTGATTGTTGTATATCTTAGCAAGATATGATAGAATTAGGTTTTTGGGGAATACACTGTCACACCAGAATCAGGATGATCTTCAATTACTTTTTGTAGTCACCCTATAGTATCACTGGCAATGTAATTTCCTGGTTGTCCAACTAAATATTGAGTCCACACTGCACAATAACCTTTCTTAGAAACTGATGCATGAAATATTATACAGGGTTACTACAAAAGAAATAGACAACTTCAACTGCCTGTAAAACAAAAACTATTAAAGATAGCAACCTAATTATTTTGGAGGTATGTTGAGAAACTCTCAAAGTTTCGTTTGTTACTATTGGTAACGCTGTAGTGTTTTGTTTGTTGTTGTAGAAGCTGAAATGGCGGAAAATCCTGTGGAAAAGGCATATTGCGTGTTGGAATTTGCTAGAACGTAATCAGCAACTGTTGTCCAACGACAGTTTAGAACACGTTACCACAAAAATGAAATGATGCGCTCACAAAAACCAGCATCGTCTTCATCATGTCGCAACATGTCGATGCAAAAGTCACGCCGTATGACCTTATCTTCTTCACTCAGAAACTGCAAAATCTGTAATCTGTAAGGTATCATGTGCAGTCGCTTCCGCAAGATTTTCCATACAGTTTGCTGTGGAATTTGTAATTGCATGCTTGCCCTAGATGTCGATTTCTGTGGGCTTCTTATGTAGGCAGAACGAACACGCCCAACGTTTTCTTCCGAAATTCTTGGTCTTCCCGAGCTCTTCCCTTTGCACAAACATCCCGTTGTCTCGAATTTTCTATACCAGTCGTAGATTGACTGTCTAGTCGGTGGCGTTTTGTGGTAACGTGTTCTAAAATGTCGTTGGACAACAGTTGCTGATTGCGTTCTAGCAAATTCCAACACGCAATATGCCTTTTCCACAGGATTTTCCGCCATTTCAGCTTCTGCAACAACAAACAAAACACTACAGCGTTACCAATAGTAACAAACGAAACTTTGAAAGTTTCTCAACATACCTCCAAAATAGTTAGGTTGCTATCTCTAATAGTTGTTTTACAGGCAGTTGAAGTTGTCTATTTCTTTTGTAGTAACCCTGTATATAGTCAGCCTCCTCTTTTAAAATGAAATATTAACATTCGACTGCGGAATATTTATAACGTTTTGCAAATCAAAACAAACAACAAAGCTATTTGAGTCATTAAATGTCCCATTAATTTATGTGACTTTTGAATATTTGTTACATTGTTATAAACTTAAGCCCTAACATGATTTTGTAAATTCGGGCTAAAGCTTTTGGAGAGTAAATAAATGCCCCTGTCCCTTTTTTTCCAGGCGCGTTAGATTTTTTTCAATGATAGGTTTTCATATTCAATTTTCAGCTCAGTGAGAGTCCGGAATGCTAGATTGCTTTTTGGTAATTTGAAATTTGTCAGAAACGAGAAACAGCCTGGTATGTACAACGATGACAAAGAGAGCAAGTAACGTGACACAGTAAATGAAACTTACGAACGTTACCAATATCAGTTACATTTTTCTACGCACTACTTTTTATTTTACATTGTGCAACTACACAAAAATGTCATACATCAGGACATACTATAATGTTGTATATGTTGGTTTGCCTGATTCAAGATAAATAGAACCTTGTCACTCTCCCGAAACAGCTCAATGAGTAATTATAACCTTTTCAAACAAGATTTCTCATGAAAGATATTTGAGATATCAATTACAATTCATATGGTAGACTGCCGGGTAGTAGCAGCATTCAATGCAGCAAAAATCTTGATTTTGTTAAAAATTTAAATAGAATCTTATCATTCTGAGCCGCAAAATTCTAAAATAAGAAATACCAAAGCTCGGCCGTCATATTTGTTTCCCTTCTATGTGTACTTATGTGTATAGGCAGCACTTTAACACATTTTGTGACAACGACAAACTCTGGTAGGTTTCCTAGGAAATTGTAGAAAAAAACAACAAAAAGCGATTTCTGAAATAAAGGCCAAAATAAAGCAGTAAAACGCTAAAATATGTGAAATTAGACACTTACAAATTAATGCAGTATAATCATAAATTCGCGATGGACTAAAAACTTTAGTTAATCAAAAATTTGATAAGACAAATAAGAATTTAGGTGAAATAAGTGTAAATGTAAACAAAGAAGTAGAAACAATTATAAAGGAAGATAATCTCAAGAAATTTGAAGGTGCATTTGGAGGGTCGTGATAACTCCGAATTCCCGTAGACTGGTGAGGAATAGGCGATGCTGTAGATGCTGTCCTGAAGTTTGGGAGTAGGCTGTGAGAAATCCAGTCCACATGGAACTTTATCAAAAAATCCTATACAACTCTGGAGCTGCGTTTTTGAGTCCAAATGACATTTAAGGTAATTCAAAGAGGGCGAAAGGAGTAGTGATGGCTGTTTTGAATACATTATCCAAGTGAACGGGTTATCTGGTTGTATGCTGGAAGCCAATTCTGAAGAAAATTGAACAAACGGAAACATGTTGGAACAATCATGGTAATGTGGTACAGGATATCGATCAGGAATGGCGCGGGCGCTACGAACTTACACAAGGGTTCCAATCGTTGTCTTTATTGAGTTTCCGGAGACCAAGGATCTCAAAACAGCGAGCTGTACCTATTACAGCATGCTGTCAAACTCATTTCTGGGCTGTTACCGAATAAATGATCCGGAATATACGCTTCTCTGAAAGTCGTCCGAAACTTCAGCTGCGAGGCCAATGAAAGTTGAAAAACTGGGATGGTTTTGCGATGCCCCGCTTCCTCGTTTGTTAGAATCTTCCTCATTACTGCTTGGCGGTGGACAGCCTGCATACTAACTTTCCTTCAGCTGGCGGGTGAGTTGGTAATGATGCCCTCCACTCTGAGCCAAGCGATTAAATGACTGAATTTTTTCCCTCTGTCATAATGCCGCTTAGTTTGATGTTCGCTTCTGCTTGGGCACACCACAGTGCGAGTTTGTCGGCCAAGAAGGGAGGTAACTTCCGTCACACTATAAACAGAACCTGCAGCTGTTTGCTCCGCCGTCATATTTGTTTCTCTTCTATGTGTACTTATGTGTATACGCAGCACTTTAACGAATTTTGTGACATTTTCGGGATAACGCTGGAGCCATTAAATGTAGGTTGGACTTGAAAGAAACTACTACTAATAATAACGTGTTCGCTCCGCATGCACAATATATAATCCCGGCGGTTAAAATGTTGGTGCGAGAGCTTGCGCCTTCGGTTCATGGCCAGTCCCGAATCCTGTACCTTACAGTTACATCCTGGAAGGGTTGATTTGCTGACCCCAAGTTCACAGCTGTTCTTCGACAATTACTGAATCGTTGTCACTGGAACATTCTACCCTTAGAAACTGGCCCGAGTTTTATAGCTGCTTTTCTGTCGCAAACTTGTGCGGTACTTGAATCGCCACACATTCATGAGATAAAATATTACGATATATAGAGCATATAACACAGAAGGACAAAATATTTAGTGACATATTATCAAGATTGAAAATCGAAGGGAAATTCCCGAATGAGAAAGATTTAAACCTATACAAAAAGCGAATAATGATAAAAGACATAGGAAACTGACGATATTCAGATTGGAAGTTCTTAAAACTTCGCCACAAATCCGGCCATATACTCCAAGAAACATAGGGAAGTTAGACGGAATGTTTATAAAGCACACGGAACATTTGTGAAAAAATTGAAAGTTTAATTCATAAATCTTGGGGGAAAACCATACGAATCTTTTATCAAGCATAGCACAGTTTGGTTCAAAGGAAATTTTAATACCATAAGCGACAACTGATGCATAAAATACTTGAATAAGAAAACAAGGTAAGAGAGCAAAAGGTATCAACAAATGTGATATTGAACCCGGAACTATAATTAGGGATGAAAAGAACGCAATCATCGCGATAGATGTTCATGGAGAATTATCAGTTCGACAAATTTACATCTGTTTCAATTTACTCATTTCGCAACATCACTAACAAAACACGCATAAAATAAATGCTAGCTTAAATTTCTAAATGTGAGAGAATTCGAAAAATAATCGAATAATGTTGCAATCCATAAAAATCAATTATTCACTGAAACACTTCGTGACGAAGGCATCAAAATGTACAATTAATCAGCATATTTCCCTCAAGAAAATCCCTGTGAAGGGATTTTAAGGAACATTTAAATTTATTGAATACAGCTGTTTCAGGATTATGTGCCATAGGAAGCATATAGAATAGGCATCATATTACTCTTATATCGCAAAATGTTCAATAAAACCGACTCACGTTGCTCCAAACATTCCTGAAACGTTTGCTATAGATTAAGACTTAACGGAAGAAGAAAAATGTAAATTGCTTTTAGAATCATTCTGGGAAAAAGATGAAATACAATAAAAAGATGCAAACACAAATGGGAACCTTAAATCGCCGATAACATTTTGCTAAGAGGTAGAAAGATTTCTAAAGCTATGCAGAAACGAAACTTCAAAATGTAATATTTATAGAAAAGATAATTAATTATCAGGAGGAAATTTGAGAGTTTATGTGTGAAACATTAAATAAAACCAACAGGACGGATAGAAGAAGCCATAAGCACAATTTAAAACCTCTTAAAACATTGGAAAACGATTTCTGAGAAAAACGAAAAGAGGAATGGGCAACACGAACCTATATCAGAATTGACAAGAAATGAGAAGTTATGACTAATAGTGAGGAAACCTTTATTGTTTGTTTTACAACAACAAATAGAAATGCGAAAAACGGATGCTTGTGACGAATTTTTCATAGTAGAATACCAAATTAATTAATTTATTATTATATATTAACCTGTTGTATAAATAATTTAAATTGGGATTACACAATACCTTTGCACTTCCCGAAACAATTAATCTTTACTTTTAATCATCATTTCTTCGATAATATCATATTGTCCTTAACGCGCGTTACATATATTGTATTTATGTACTATCGTATTTGTATTTTATTGTTAATTCAAGAATAGCTCATGAAGATGACCTCCCTAACTGCATAGCTTTATGATGCTAGCTTAAACTAAAGAAATTGCTCGGATATATAATTTAAAATTCAGAATTAAATGTTTGCATTTAACGATAATTTTGTCAGCAACATTTTTCGATAATGGAATTTTATAACACTTCTAAATACTCTATTTATTTTAGATCGTAATGGACGGTTGCGGCAGGAGCGGATATAAATAAAGAGAAAGTTTCTCCTAACAACTCACTTGGTACTGATGAAGGTTTCTCGGATTACCAGCTATGTGATATTCATACAGTTCTCCAAGCTTTCGGTCATTGTGATCTATGGCCTTCTTCAGGAAGATGTGAGGGACTGAGGATGGAGGGAGGGAGGGAGGGAGGGAGGGAGAGAGATTTAGGGAGGGAAGGATAGATAGATGGATGGATGGATGGACGGACGGTCGGACGCATGGATGGAATTTACGTTCCTACCCAAGGTCTTTTACGGGTTTTCCCTCCGGTCACGTTATTTTCGTTAGCTAGTTTAGTTTTGTGGGCGGCTCATTTGGCCAGACTTTATTTATTTATTTCAAAATTGAATGCAATACATTTGTTTGGGAGGGAAGTTTTTTGTGTTGGTTTGTTTCTGACTATTTCTTTGAGTTTGTGTACTGCGTGGTCCTTTTTCGTTTCGTTGAAGCCTTTGAGGTTGCTTGTGTGCATCGTGTTGAGGTTGTCCATGATTTGGAGAATGAATTTTTTAGTTTTTTTATGTGGTCTGTTTCTTAGGTAAGGTTTTTTAGGGTTTCAATTTAATGTTCTGTGTGTCTTTTGATGTCTGCGTTGACTTGGTTGATGGCAGTCATGAGGTCTTAAATGCTGGTCTGTACTTCCCTGATGCTTTTGTGTGCCTCATGTAGTGCTGTTCTAGGTCCTTGCTATAGCAGACGTCGGTGTCCTGCATAGTTTGGGATCCTTTGTTGTTTGAGTGCCATTTTTGAAGTTCTCGTAGTGGCTGGTTGCTGATTGTTGTGTTTCCTGTGTAGTTGGCATTCCTGCGGTGCTCCATCTTCATTCCATGTATCACCAGTGTCATCGCCTGCGGTGCCTTGGTAGTAAAAGCGGACGTTAAACACTACCCCCCCCCAAAAAGTAATACGGCTGCAGACGAGCATTCCTGCTATGGTTTTTACCTAGTAAGAATCTTAAGATATTTAAGAAATTAATTTTATTATTTAGATATTATTTTCATTCAGTCAGTAAATAGTACAATATGCATTAGAAATTGCTTGGGTGTTTTCATAATGTACATAGTAAAGCATCAGTAGCTCAGCCTGTGTATATGCAACAATTTGTATGTTGCACATAATTATCCAAATAGGTGTGCATTTGTGTCTCGTAAATCATTTTTCCTCTCTGGAAAAAATACTGTTTACTTGACAACGGGTTTCTTTACTTCTCCGCCGTGCGTTGTTATCTATGATTTGGCGAGACGGCCGGTCGCAACATGTATGACGGGACGGCGAACGGTACGATCTTCCTAGCTCTGGCTATTAGTAAGAGATACACTTAAGTTATACGCAATGTTCTCTATTAAACATTTAATTATTTGCACTTATTCACCTAGCCACCTGTACACCTTTATTATCCATCAGATTAAGTTTTTGTTATTTATTACAGCTCTTTTTCTAACTTTTTCCCCAGACGTTAAAACATTGGCATAACATATAAAAGTTAATATTTCGTTAAATACAAAGTTTTCGCAAAGTCATTAATCCCTTGTATTTAATGCAAAGAGCGCTTTCATATTAATTGCCAATACAACGAAGTTTCAATGATAAGCCGTTTTCACAAGTTCTTAAAACGTCAAACACAGAAAAATGGCGTTAAAACGAAAACAGTTGCGGGAGTTAAAAAATCTGATCTGTACTATTTACATGAATTTCTCTACATCTCTGTTACAAATTGTTATTAAAAAGCTTATGCTTTTATCTGCTTGATGCTAGTCAAGATAAAATTAGTAGAAATGGTCTTATTAACTGTTTCCTTGTAAGTAGAGGGGAAATAAGGGAGAACCATAGACTAAAGCGATAGTCAAATACTTTAAAAGCTGGTTGCTATGTAATCGAAATTCCTTTGTTTGTATGGGCAGAAGTTGACAAATTCCCATATGAGAAAAGTATAAGTATTTTAAATCTGAAACCAATAACAAGGAATGTCTCAGAAACGGGCTAAAAAAAAAAAAATAGTATATGACATAACTTATGTGTTTTAACGCGATCTACATATTTTGTGTAATAAGTTTTTGTCTGTCTCTTACTTTTTTAGTTATGCAAAATTCAACAAAATTCAACATAATAAAGAGGTCTTCCAAGGCTATTTCCACAAAATTCAAGATAAACCTCTTATTTGTCATGTGAATATCTTTAATATATGATATTTTAAACACAAACGTTAGCCATTTTTTGAGAAAATCAAAACTTTCAAAAATATTTCTATGTAAAGGGTAGGTGGGAGTGCAAGATTTTCTTGAAAATCTCCGTGTCGCATCCTAAACTTAAATATCAAGTTTGGTATGTAACAGGTATTTCGTTTTTGAGCTATGCTGACACACACTTACACACACATTGACCTTTTTCTAAATATGATTTTACTAAGGGGTATCAAAAGATGTATTTCCGGTGAAATCTGGTATCAAATTTTTGGGTGCAATAGAATACCTTTCTCTATACACTATGTAGAGAAAGTAAAAATTGATTTTATATGGCATTTTCCGAAGTAGTTTTGAGTTAAAACTTGAGAATCTTACTTTTAAAATATCAGTGGGTAAGAATCAACCAAAAAATAAATCCTGAACATTAGGTAATTTACGAAAATTACATTTAGTTATATTTATCCCTCAATTTTTATGTAAATTCTTTGTATTCTCTTTAACCCTCTTGTCGTGTTTGTACTGCTAATTTGCACAGTATGACGACACTCGTACTGAAATTATTTATTAATTTGTTAGTTGTTATTTCCAGTCTTTATTTATTCGTTGACTCTTTTCTTCTTATATGTTTCTCCTTAGTGCTAGTATGCAGTGTGAAATAATTAGTTTATAGACCAAAAGACTTCATTATTTACTCCTCTTTAGTGTAAAATAATTAAGGAATTACGGGAGTTACACAGTTAAACCTTTACATTTACGAAGCACATTTTTTAATGAAAGTATTCAGTAACTCAATTCTCTGCATCAAAAGCTACTGCTGAAAAGTACTTCAACTTCTGAAAGAATTTACCTTGCGTAATGTCTGAGATCGATCCTTCGGGTCTCAATGTAAGACTTTTTCAAAAAATGTCAATAGAATAATTTTCCACAACGTTTATTATTGCCTAATCACTCTATGTCTACATGTTTAATAGTTACTTATTTTAAAGGAAATTTGCAGACTGAGTAATCGAAGTCAAGTGTGTTCAACTCAACCATTTATGAGCATAATTATCTATGAAAATGCATATGTATACACGTTATATTGCTTTTCTAAATAATATGTTTTAGATAGGTTATAAGGCTTTATCTATAAAAGAATAGAAAGGATAGAAAATAAAACATAATTCAAAAATATGAACCGGAATCAACATCATATTGATTCAAGGTATTGCTCGTAATTATTGGAAACCTCTATTAGATATAGTTCGGATATAATTAATTTTAAATATTGAAGACCCGATTCATGCTCTTTATTTATACAACATTATTTGAAACTCAGCCTTGTGATGATATTGTGCGGTTAAATTTTTTATGAAAACCTTATTTCAATAACTGGAAAGTTATATGGAATTTAAATTACACATATCTTCAACTAGCAATTACCTTGAAATATGAAAAGTTATGCAATTCATT
Organism: Hymenopus coronatus; assembly: GCA_030762935.1. Taxonomy (NCBI): domain Eukaryota; kingdom Metazoa; phylum Arthropoda; class Insecta; order Mantodea; family Hymenopodidae; genus Hymenopus; species Hymenopus coronatus. The sequence goes on from CM060884.1 coordinate 18,747,627, forward strand.
TACTATTACAGCACTGATTTAATTGACTGCGTTCAAGAGATATATTAGGTTTGAAAACTCGTTGGGAAATTAAAGAACACAGAGTTTGCATATTCAATGACCAAAATATATAATGAATATGCAACACAATTTTCCCTTATCTACAGAACCACAGTGCATATGAAATTATGCCGCTATCCAGGTTGAATGGTAGATCAATTTGTAAAATCAACATTTTAAAATCTGAAATAAAAAATTCATGCTCCACTTGAGTTAAATTTCAATGCAAAACAGTGGTTTAATCAGATGACTACTTGAAAAGTCTGATGTGTTCCATTCACATGACTTTCTCCACATCTCCGCACCAAAATATTGTTAAAAACCTTGTTTCTATTTACTTCATTCTAATCGAGAAAAAATAGCAGAAATAGTATTTCACTTGCTTCCATCTAAATAGAAAGGTGTACCATAGGTTAAACCGTTAGTCAAAAGCTGGTTGCTATGTGACTGAAGTTCCTTTGTTTGTATGGACAGGAGTTGAAAAATTACGGTATGAGAAAATTATAAGTTTTTAAAGCCGAACCCAATATCTCAAAAACGATCAACTACACGAAAAAAGCTATATAAGATAAATTTTGTGTTTTAACGTGCTCTACATTTTGAATAGTGTAAGTTTTTGTCCATCTCTTACGGTTTAGCAGTTATAAAAAATTCCATATAATTCATTCAGAATAAAGCAGTCTCCAGAGGCCATTCCCAGAAAATTCAAGAAATACGTTTCATTTGCCAGGAAAATATCTTTAATATACGATATTTTAATCAAAATTTTCGTAAAAAGTTACATGTAAACGGCAGTTGGGGTGGGGAGATTTTTTCTCAAAATCTTCGTGTCGCAATCCTGGAGGATAGTAAACTGAAATATCAAGTTCAGTATTTTACTACTTTTCGTTTTTGAGTTATCGTGTTCACAGACACACACAAGGACCTTTTTCTGAAAATGATTTTTACTTTCTCTATACATACTATGTACATAGTGTATAGAGCCGTTACTTCGAAATTTCAATAAACAGGTCATAAGTCTCCTATCTCATATTACTTATTTAAGTAATCTACATATTCTGTGTAAATATTTTGGTATAGCTAATTAACACTCTTTATAACTACTCGTTTTCAGTAAACTGATTCGCTTCTATTTTCAGATAACAGTGAAAATGTAGCATATTGTAAATAAATCATTAAATGTATCCATGAGCACATTTTAAAAGAAATGACATAAGATATATTTTTATTCTCTCTACACGTACAATGTACATAGTGTATAGAGATGGTATTGCATGCCACCCAAAAGTTTGATACCAAATTTCATCGGAAATAGACGTTTTAGGGTCCCCTGTATCCAAAAAAAAATTTTTTTGAAAAAGGTTCTATGCCTGTGAACACGATAACTCAAAAACGAAAAGTCAGTAAAATATCAAACTTGGTAAATAAGTTAATTATCTTTCAAGGATGTGATGCCAAGATTTTGAGGAAAATCCCCCCACCACAAACTACCGTTTAAATGGAAAAAGTTTCGGAAGTTTTGATATTCTCAAAAATGGCTAGAACAATTTTGATTAAAATCTCTTATATTTAAGATATTTATGTGGCACAATGTTGTCTTTAATTTTCTGGGAATAATCTCTGAAGGCATGTTTATTCTGGATGAATTTTGCGGAATTTTGCATAACTAGTAAATCGTAAGAGTTAGACAAAAAGCACCACACAAAAAATGTAGAGCTCGTTAAAACACACAATTTATCTTATATGCATTTTTTCGTGGTGTTGACCTTTTTTGAGATATTCCATATTATTAGTTACAGTTTTAGAATACTTATATTGTTTTCATACAGGAATTTATCAACTCCTGCCCAAAGGTACTTCAGTCACATAGCAACTATCTTTTAAAAGATTTGACTATTGATTTATGTCTATGTTGACCACTTATTTTTTCCCCCTTTACAAGGAAGCACGTAATAAGACCCTTTCTGTCATTTTTTTCTCGATTAGCATTAAGTAAATAGAAGAATAAGCTTTATAACAATAATTTATTGTAGATATGTAGAGAAAGTCATATGAATGGAAGACATCAGATCTTTTACTCAGACTGTATATTGTGGCCAGAGGCCAAATAGAGTATTCATTGTTGCCTCTTGCCTGAAGGGCTTTTCTTATTTCAGAACGTGTTTTTTACTCTCTCTACACGACTATGTACATAGTGTTCAGAGAAGGTATTGTAATGCACCCAAAATTCGATACCGAGATTTCACCGGAAGTACATTTTTGAGTCCCCCTTTATCCAAAATAAGCATTTTTAGAAAAAAGTCCGTGTGTGTGTTTGTGTGTGTGTCTGTGGACAGCACAGCCCAAAAATGAAAAGACTGTTAAATACCAAACTTGGTATTTAAGTTTGGTATCTTCCAAGGATGCTACAAGAAGATTTTCAAGAAAATCCGCCCTCCCCAAGCAATCTTTACATAGAGCAAATTTTGAAAATTTTGATTTTCTCAAAAATGGCACTGACGTTTTTGATTAAAGTTTCTTATATTTAAGATATTTACATGCCAAATAAAATGTATATATTAAATTCTCTCGGAATAGCGTCTAAAGACCTCTTTATTCTAGATGACTTTTATTGAATTTTGCATAACTGGTAAACCGTTATAGACAAAAACTAACTACACAAAAAATGTAGAATACGATAAAACACATAATTTATGTCATTTACATTTTTTCTTGGAGTTGGCCGTTTTGAAGATATTCCTTGTTATTGATTTCAGTTTTTAAAATACTTAAAACTTTTCTCATACGGGAGCTTGTCAACGCTTGGCCACGAAAAAAAAAAAATCGGATTTCCGTCCTATAGCACATTTTAAAACATTTGGCTGTCGATTGTGTATTTCCTTATTTCCCTTACATATAACGGAACTAAGCAATAAGACCGTTTCTGCTAATGTTTTGGCATTAAATAGGTAGAAGAATAAGCTTTTTAACAATAATTTGTTACAGAGATATAGAGAAAGTCATGTGAATGGAGCACATCACATTTTTTTTAAGAAATACTGATATTAACATAGAATCCCATGTGCATAGTTTCCAAATTATTACATACAGATCTGGAGTAAAATGTAATGGGGTGCTCTCGCTTTTAAGTTAATGATTAGCTAAATAATTTCTTATTGCACACTGCCAATAAGGAAAAAGGACAAAACGGAAAACGGAGGGGGGGGGTAGAAATTGCGGTACTGCGGCACTAGCTATAATGGTTGTGGCACTGCTGCTGGTTAATGCAGTGGTAGTGCGGTGCTGCTCTCATCTAGAAACCGATTTTACAACAAAAGCACGTGTTTATCCTTTATGAAACTAAAACATTCGTGGAATCTAGTTTCCTTAGCAAAGAAAAAAAAATCTGATGTGTTCCATTCACACAATTTTCTCTACATTTCTTCAACAAATTATTGTTAAAAAGTTTTGATGTAGTAGGCATAGTTAAACCTAGTGCTGGGCTCTCTCATGTCACTGAAGATCTGGTAAAACTGACTTCTGGTTTTACTAAGAGGGATCATGTAGTTATACTGGGTGGGCCAGGAAATAACCTGGATAGAGATAGTAATTATTCATTTGAAAAAGATCTGTGTGACATAAGGGAATCCAGTAGCCATACCAGTGTGAAGTTTGTGGGGCTTTTCGATAGGCACGACAAGCAGCAGCTTCATAGGAGGGTGATGGAGATGAATCTGCAACTTGAGCGTGCCTTGTTGAGCCCTGCTGCCTCTCACATTGATATGATACATGTTAGCGGTATAGACCGAGATGGTTACCTAATTCCATCATTCGATTCGTCTATTTAATTTTGTCATGCTACCTTTATCTGCGAGTTCTTCTGCCCACGTGACTCTCTATTCACCCTACAGTAACGATACCTGATTTTACAAAAGATGGTTTCCCTCTTCACTCTCATTGGAATACAAGCACTGAGTGCCTACTTGATTTTGAGGGATCTTGCTATTTCCAAGTCCCGTTACCGATTCCAGCGGTGAGAAATTTCCTTGTGATTGACACATATGGGGTGTGTCGATGCTGGCAGGGGCTTGTCAGATTACTGACCAATCATAGTGTATGAATACATCAGAGAAAATTTTGATATTTGCGCACTCGACTATAAAGGAGAACATTTAAATTACGAAGTGGAAAAATTAGAAGATAAAATAAAATGGACACTTAATACTTCAATACAAAAAGAAAATATAAAAAAAATATTTGGACCGATGAGTTAACCAAATTAAGGAGAAAAATGCGTAAAACAAGGAGAATCTATCAGAGAACTATTGTCGCACAAGAAAGGGCGCGAAACTTAAACATTTATAGAAGAGCTAAGGAGAAATTAAAATTACCTTAAAAACACAAGGGAGAAATCATGGAAGAATTTTGTTGAATTCGGACTAAGTAAAACCATTTGGGGCTTACCATGCAAAATTATAATGGAAAAAATCAAAAAAACCAGAGACGTTGAATACATTACGGAAGGAGAATGGCAATATGACTAATGATTGGGAGGAACCCGTGAACGAACTTATATTTATACTGTTACCAAACGACAAAGAAGAGGACGACAACAACTTTAACAGAGAATTAAGAAATAAGCTTAATCAGACTTATAATAACGAAGGCATAATTTATCCATTTCATCAATCAGAAATTAAACTAATAATTCAGAATCTAAAAGCTAAAAAAGCTGTTGGCCCAGATGGGATTAAAATGAAACCTTATTAGCACTGGAAAATAGCTTAACCCCATCTTTATGTACATTATACAATGACTGCATCGGAAGAGGAGTCTTCCCAGACCGGTGGAAAGAAGCCAAACTTATTATTTTAAAAAATAGTCAGGACAAGGACCCAAGTGATCCTAAGTCATACAGACCTATTTGTCTCTTAAATACCTTGGGCAAAGTGCTTGAAAGCTTACTGAACAAACGAATCACAGAATATAGGCTCCTAATTGGTACCAATGCAAACCAGTATGGCTTTAGAAAAGGACGGTCAACAGAAGATGCATTAAATGCTGTATTAGAATCTATACATAGCTCAACATTTAAATATGTACTGGCAATTTCTATTGATATCTCTGGAGCATTTGATAATCTTTGGTGGCCGTTTTTCTTCAACAGGCTGAGAGAATGTAGATATCCAAAAACGCTTTATAATATACTCCTTGATTACTGTAAAAATAGAAAAGTTTATCTGATTGGTATAAATAAAATTATCACAAAAAACATATCAAAAGGATCTCCTCAAGGCTCAGTCCTAGGGCCAACCTTTTGGGACATTGTGTTAGAAACATTATTAGAAAAAGTAAACAACAACAATAACTGCAGTAATACAATAGCGTACGCGGATGACGAGATTTTTATTATAGAAGGAAACTCCCGAAACGAACTGGAAATCAAAGGAAACAATTTGATGGAAATCTTAAGCCAATGGTGCACAGACGCGAAAATGAAGATTTCTCCACAAAAATCTGCAATTCTATTATTAAAAAGTACCCTAAAGAGAAATCCAATAATAAGAATTTTAGGTAATAGTATAAAAAGATGTCTGGTTATGAGATATTTAGGAATAAAATTAGACGAAAAAAAGTTTAAGGACCATGTGAATTTCGTAAGATTTAAAGCTAAAAACATTTTAATGAAATAATCTAGAATTGTTCAGTTCAAATTTAAAATACCACTATCGACCATCAGCTGCTATCATACCAGCATTTTCACATACATTATAAATTATGGAGCTGGTGTTTGGGCGGACAAAGCCAATAAAAGTTCAATTAAATTATTACTTAGAAGATCTCAAAGAAAAGTTCTACTGCGTTTTACAGGTGCAATGACCACAACCCCAACTATGGCTCTGTTAATTATAATAGGCGTTTGGCCAATTGATTTAATACTTCGTATGAGAGGAGCTTGTTACTGGTGAAAGAAGCAAAATAATACGAGGTACGTCCAGAAAGTAAGTTCCGTTTGGTAATAAAATTAAATTGTGTACAGATACAGAATAATTATTTATTGCACAACATTCTACAACTCTTAAACTACTTTTCCACATAACTGCCCAAATTTTGCAGGCATTTGTCATAGCGTGGCACAGGTTTTTGTATGCCTTCTTCATAGAAGTTTGCCGCCTGTGTCTTCAAAAAGTTGGAAACATTTTCTTTCAGCTCTTCGTCATTGTTGAAGTGTTGACCGCCAAGGAAAGACTTGAGATGTAAGAACAGATGAAAGTCGCTAGGAGCGAGGTCAGAGCTGTATACGTAGGATGGTCAAACACGTCCCAGCCAAATCCCTGTAGGAGGTTTTTCATCACATTTGCAGTGTGTGGTCGTGCGTTGTCGTGAAGAAAAACAACACCTTTTGACAGCAATCCTCAGCGCTTATTCTGTATTGCGCGGCGCAATTTCCTAAGTGTCTCGCAATAAACATCTGCTTTGATTGTTTGACCATGCGGTCAGAAATCAATGAGTAAGATGCCTTTCCAGTTCCAGAACACTGTGCACATCATTTTTCGAGGTGTCAAGATCCCCTTTGCTGGGGATGAAGTGTGCCTCCATTCCATTGATTGCCGCTTACTTTCAGGGGTGTCGTAAGAAACCCAAGTCTCATCTCCTGTGACTATCTGTGTCAGAAATTCTTCGCCGTCTTCATCATAACGGGTTAAAAACTGAAGTGCACTACCCATCCGTTTTGTTTTGTGTTGCTCAGTAAGAATCTTTGGTACCCAACGTGAGCAAAGTTTACGAAATTTCAGTTCATGAATTAGTTAGTGATCGTGAGCTTTGGGGAAATTCCATAGCGAGGGCACTAATTGTAAACTTGCGGTTTTCCTGGATCTTGTCATCAATTCGTGAACCAATTCTTCTGTAACCAAAGATGGATGCCCACTTCGTTCTTCATCGTGCACTTCACTACGTCCTTCATTGAACTGTCAGACCCATCTTCTCACCATTGAATCACTCATTGCACTTTGTCCGAAAACTTCGCAAATTTGCTGATAAATTTCAATTGGTTTCACTTTCCTAGCATTCAGAAAACGAATCACAGATCAGATTTCACAAGCGGTGGGATTTCAATCAACACCGACATTGTAAACAAGCACAACAAAGCGTATGTGGCTGACAGCGATCTCAAAATGGCGCACGTTTCTTCTCCTTGATACAGAGTGTCTACTGCGCATGTGCGGAACTGAGATCGCAGCGCTGCAGCGGAGATAAATTGAAACGGAACTTACTTTCTGGACGTACCTCGTATTAAAGTGCAGCAAATTGTTGGATACAACTGTCAAACTAAACTAGATATTAATAACAGAT